>CM066044.1:122307525-122907525 GCA_033557465.1 Ichthyophis bannanicus
ACTACAACAGTCCACTTTTTACCGTTAGAGATCCTCTGTGTTGGTCCCATGCTTTTTTTAATTCACTTACTGTCCTCATCTCTACCACCTCCACTGGGAGACTATTCCATGGATCCACTACTCTTTCCGTAAAGAAATATTTCCGCATATCACTCCTGAATCTATCTCCATTCACCCTCATCCCATGTCCCCTCATACACTGTTCCCTCTAAGCTGTGCGCATGTGCGCGCGCACACACCTTGCCGAGGGAGCGCATAAACTTTACAACAGAGCGCACCAAAATTACGGTTCTGATTCTGATAGAAAACAACACAGACGTCTTAAAATTTAAAAGTTGTTATGTATTTACGGTTTTCACAAGTTCTACAATGTTTTCTACTGCAATCAATGTGGTGTACATACTGTATTCTGATGTGTAGTCAAATTTTAAAGTATATAACTCCGAGTGTCGTCATGTGGCGCACAAAAATTTAACCTTCCTTCAAAAGCTGCACAGCTGATATTTTATGCGCACACAGCTTACAGAAAATTAAAGGGAACATTGCCCTCAGCAGAACTTGCTTTCAATTGAAAGAGGCTCTCTCCCTGAACATTTATGCCACGGAGGTATTTAAACATCTCAATCATACCACCTCTATCCCGCCTTTCCTCTAAGGTGTACATATTAAGATCCTTAAGTCTGTCCTCATATGCTTTATAATGAAGCCCACTAATCATTTTAGTAGCCACCCTCAGCACCGACTCCATCCTGTTCACATCCTTTTGAAGGTGCGGTCTCCAGAATTGCACACTATACTCCAAATGAGGTCGCACCAAAGACTTATACAGAGGCATTATCACCTCCTTTTTTCTGCTAGCCATTCCTCTCCATATGCACCCAAGCATCCTTCTAGCTTTTGCCGTCGCCTTTTCTACCTGTTTAGCTACTTTAAGATCATCAGACACAACCACGCCTAGGTCCCGCTCTTCTTTAGTGGACAAAAGTACTTCACCTCCTATACTGTATTGCTCCCTTGGATTGCTGCAGCCCACATGCATGACCTTACATTTTTTAACATTAAATCCCAGCTGCCAAATTCTAGACCATTCTTCAAGCTTAGCTAGATCCCTCCTCATGTTATCTACACCTTCCTGGGTGTCTACTCTATTGCAGATTTTGGTATCATCTGCAAAGAGGCAAACCTTACCCGACAGCCCTTCCGCTATATCACTAACAAAGATGTTAAAAAGAATCGGACCAAGGACAGATCCCTGGGGCACACCACTGGTAACATCCTTCTCCTCAGAGTAAGCTCCATTTACTTGTACTCTTTGTCGCCTCCCACCCAACCAATTTCTAACCCAAGCAGTAACTTTAGGGTCCATGCAGATCTGTTGCATCTAACATACCTTAATGTTTACTGTTCATGCTAAAGGAAAAAATCTTAATGCCCTTTAATAAATAGGAGCCTTCTTGACATAGAAAAGATGTTTTGGCAGAGAAGGATAGGGAAAGAGCCTTTCGGATTATTCCAGCTAAAGTGTATCAGGGGCTATGATCCAGCACAATGAGCCTTCATTTACAACTGCCTAGAGATTTAGGTTTGAATTGGGTTAGAATTAGCTTAGGCTCTTCTCAGAAGTTCAAGGTAAGTTACATTCAGATACTGTAGCTAGTTTTCTGTTGCAGTAAGTACTAACCAAGGTTTTTTTTAAAAATTGAATTTGTTTCAAATTACAATTACAATACAATAACTCATAACAATGAAATATAACAGACTTGACTGGACATGTTACAGTATAGTGCATAAGCCGTGATTTAAGGTGGTATAATAGTCAAACAGCAAACATCAAATCAAGATGAAGATCCGATGACAAAAGAGACCATTCGGCAGCAAAGTTAGCCACCCTCCGACTGTAGCTAGCTAACATAGATTCACATCTATATATCAAATATTGTGAATTTCTCCAAAAATGTTCCTTGGCCTAAGCCAAATGTTTTCAATCGTCAAGGATAGTCAATAGTACTAGAGTTATAAGATCCAAAAGAACAGTTTGCTCAACTGTAATTGTGTGTCTCTCTCCAGCTGATCTTAGCATAACAATATGGTAAGATATTTGGCACTTCAAGTTCAGGATCAATTATTCTTTATCATACTCTTTCCCATGATATAACCATAAGATAAGCCTTCACGGCTTGCTTCTAGCTCAGGAGTACTTCAAATTCATCTTGTTTTACTTTTCTCAGAATGAAGAAAGAAGCATCATCCTTAATTTGCAAGGATCTGTCTCAATTTTTGGGGGAGTTACATTGCAATTATACAGAAGGGTTTTGTTTTTGGGAAAAGAGCATTGACAAGAGGAATGGGTATAAGGAAAGGGTCTTTTTTCAAGAATCTGTCCTCCTGGATGAAGAACAGGTAAAAGGGGTTGCAACAGGTGAATTTATTTGCAAACGGTGGAATCCCAGCTGACTCTTGCTCTGCTCAATTTCTTTCAGCCTTTAGCTGAGAATAGTGTGTTATATTTGAAAGATATAGTACATCCATCATTCATTGTACACAGGAAGTTTCTTGTGCCAGAAATTCCATGAAACTATTTCTATCAGAGATGCTTACCATGCCTAATGCAGATCCTGGTTTATCATCACTAATTGGGATCTGGATTAAACTCTTCTGCAAGATTCCTGCCTTCTATCCTGGTCTGAGACCAACCTCTGGCTATGAGAAAAAAAGCCAATTGTTTTTGTTTTTTATTGTCCTGAAAACCTGTCAGCTATATTTTCTTTGGGGGGGGGGGGAGGGATATTAGCCACAGCTACCTCTTTAATTTGCACAAAAATCGTACAAGATATAACCTGTAAATAGTTCTGTTTTAAATAATTCACATATTGTTATTACTGTTCTATATCTTGTTTGATGTAACCATACTCATGTTTGGTGTAAAATATTATTTGTAAACCGCCCTTGATCTTGGGAAGGGGCGGTATAGAAAAACATTACAAATAAATAAATAAATAAATAAAAATGAACATTTATTAAAACAAAACAAACCTAAAACAAAACAGGAAATGGAAACCCCCCTTTTTTTTACCTGCATACCCTTTATAGGAAACTTCATAAACTTTTCAGATGATAAAATGAAGGATGTTCTGGGTCATAGAAGCACAAACACTAGGGGGCATGTTTACTAAACGGCGCACCTGTGCGGGGCGCACCTGAGCGCCCTAAAATGATGCATTTAAGTGCTCTTAAACGCCCCGTACACGTGCGGGTCACATTAACGGGCCCCGCACACGTGCGCCGAGAACGCGCACGTTTGCGGGGCGGTAATGTGCGAAAGAGGCGTGCCAAGGCGAAATGAGGGCGGAGGAAGGCCCCCTAGGGGCGGAGAGACGGGGTCAGTGGGCGGAATGTGGGAGGGAGAGACTCGCCGCACAGGAGCGTGCCCGAATCTGAAAAGAAAATTACCGCCAGTGAAACACTCGCGTTAGAGGTGCTGTGCAGGAAAAGAAACCGTTTCCGTCAGCAATGTGCAGCACAATAGTGGAAGCCCAAAAACCGTGAGCAGTGTGATCTATGTGCACAGATCAAACGCCGTAATGTCACAGGGCACTAACCACACGGGCGCCGCGCACCTTAGCGCATCTGTCAATCACAGCTTCTGTTCTTCACGACGGAACGCCCACTCCTTATACGGCACCCGCTCGGTACCGCGGACCGCACAACACCGGCCTTTAGTAAACAGACCCCTAGGTATTTTATTAGATTCTAATCTGACCATTGAAGAGCAGGTAAATAGTGTGGTATTGAGGGCATGGCTTAGACTGAGATTAGTAAAACAGGTTACTGTAATGCAATTTAACCTTGGCCTTTTCAAACACTTTCTTTAAAAGGTTGCAGTGAATTCAATACCTAGCTGCCAAGGTCATTGCTTACAGTGCATATAGGAATAGGGTGACCCCTCTTTTGTTTGATCATCGCTTGTTACCTTTGAAATTAAGAATTAGATTTAAGGTAATGTGTCTGACTGTCAAGCTCGTTCGGGCATGGTTCCTAAATATCTTTCAGATAAATTGATTGGGTACCATTTTTCTAAGATCTTGCAGTCATCATCATCCCAGTTTTTAGTGGCATTGCCATCTGCTTGGGCTTTTGTGCAGATTAGAATTAAGAATCTACGTTTTTTTTCTTGGGCTGTCAACTATGGAAAGATTTATCTTCAGATACAAGGGATTTGAAGAATTGCATGAAATTTCATCATAAAATGAAAACTTGGTTGTTAGAAATCTATTTTTGGCAATATCAGTAGTAGAGAGAATTTTTCAGCAGGGTTGCCTTTTTTAAGAATGTTTTTATGTCTGTGGTTTTGTTTTGTGATTTTATGTAATTTATTGATATAACAGTTATTTTTCTACTCCAGTTTGTCTGATGGAAAAGGTGGAATATAAAAAGTGCTGTAAATTAAATTAAATTAGAGACTCCACTGTTGGGCTCAACTCCTGTTTGTATTAAAATAGGAGAAGTTGCCTAGGAATGTTTCACATGGCTGACATCTAGTTAGGTAGTTTTGTAATATCAGTTCTGTCTGCACACTTAAGATAACAGATTTATTTATCACAGATAGACTGAAATAAGTGCACTGTACTAATAATTAACATAAACACATTCTTTATGTGCTGGCCATTCAGATATGATCAATAAGACCAAACCAAGAGAGCGGCTAATAAATGGAAAGGTGCCAAAAGGCAATATTTTGGCAACCCCAGTTTAACAATTTCTTGCCCTTTTTCCCCCCTTTCTAACTTTTTTTTCTAAGAGATTTAGTGCATGTGAAGGTGTGCCACATTGACAGCACTGAAATCATAAGTCCGTTAGTCTACCACAGAATAGGAACAGCCTGGGTAGTGACAGTGTGAGCTGCTTTATATTTCCCCATTCTCCTTTCTAGGGCCACCTTCAGCTCTAATGTTGAAAGACTTATTTGAGTACCCCTTTTACTAAAGCCTGATACCTGGTTAACTTGCATTTTTAACACATGGCAACTGGCAGTCGGGATCACTAATGCATGTTAATCAGCAATTGCAGGATGAGGTGAGAAATTGGTGGTGCATAGTTGTGGAAAGCACATTAGCATGAGAACGCAGGCTAATGTGGTGCACTCAGTAATAACGCATTGCCTAATGTGGGTTCACATAATGGCACCTCTATAGAAGTTGCTAAGTGAACCCGCTGTAGTGGTGTGTGCACGTTAGGCAAACCTTTTGCATGTTAGCTGCTGGAACATGCTGCTCATGCCCCCCTGCCCCCCCCCAACAAGCTAACGTGGGGGCTTTGAAATTAACTTATGTTTATGTTCATTACATTTGATATACCACTCAGGCCAAAGCATCAGAGCGGTTTACAATACTACATAAATGATACTGAAAAAAGGAAAAGAACGCCATTAATAAGATAGGAAAGAATAAGAGATACAGTGATAGTCAAGGAAATAGAAGAGACAAGAGGAAAGGCTCATTATAACATCCAGAGAGGCAGAATCAGCTTGCAAATGGCAACTCCTTGGTGGGCTTTAGTAAAAGGGGCCTTAGTCTTTGATCTTTCTTCTAGGACTGCCAAAACAACAGGCTCAACGGATGACATATTATGTAGTTAATTTTTGTTACTTAAACCCCTGGAGTTCAGATCATATGAGCCACAAGAGAGCTTTTATCTTTCTCTTTATCTCTATTGAATGCTTGCTATATCACCTTTCAGTACAATATCAAAGTGATTTACAATAAAAATAGGAATTATTAGAAAAGAACACCATTTTTCATAGAAAAGCAGAAAAATCAAAGAGCAGGAGCTGGAGACTCACAACAAAGTACAGAAGATATCCACCATAACAGCATGAAACATTAGCCTGGTCCACCAAATGTGGAATGAAAAAGATGTGTTTTGAGGGTAGCATGGTACATCAAATATGATGCTTCAGCGCATAATTGCGAAGGGCGTGAATTTCTCAACATGGGGATAATGAAGAAAAATCCTGATGATCTTGTAGAATCAAACCTAGCAAGAGCTAGTGATAGAATAAAAAGATGGATTTCCTGAGCTGAACCAAGAGCACACAGTGGAATATAAGGAATTATAAGAGATGCTAGATATACTGAAGATTTAGTTTAGAGTGTTTTATGAGCCAGAACTAAAATCTTGAATCAAATGTCTTGATAGGGAACCACTTTTAGCTATGACCTGAGCTGGATTTGAACTGGTGACCTAGGAAGAAAAGACACTATAAAACTAGGCCAATCTTATGCAATTTCCACTGGCTGCCAGTCTACAGCAAGATTAAATATAAATTACTGATGACCACCTTCAAACTGGTCAGAAACATAACCCCCTCATACGTAACCAAACTAATCAAAATAACCCCAAGTGGTCACCAAAGAAGAGGCTGCACTCAAAATACTCAAATTATACCTCCGTAATATCATAAAACGAACTGTGCTACTAGTAACAGAGTCTTTTCATACATTGCCCCCTCTTTATGGAACATGTTACCTGATAAGCTAAGAGCCATGACAGATTTGTCAACATTCCAGAAGGACCTAAAAACACACCTCTTTATACAGTAGAAAGTTTTAGCACTCCGAAACAGTATGAAAACAACTACCCAACTTAGCGCCTCCTTTCAAATCAATAACTGGACCCTTTTCAAGCATCCTCCTTTATGCACCAAAAATTACACAGAAATGAAAGGCCGCAGGGCCACATACCTGGCCGGCCGGCTGTAACCGGGCCGGCGGCGCTTGGCGTCCTCTTCATGCCGCGGGCCGCGGGGGGCCGGAGGCATGACGGGAGGCCCGGGGCGGTGTCATTTGAATTGATTGGCTCCCGTGGTTGGATGGCAGCGGCGGGAGCCAATTGGAATTGATTGAGGCGAGTGGGAGGGAGGCGAGAGAGAGAGCAGGAGCCGGCGCGCCTCACATTCGTGCGCGCAGGGCAGGAGGCAGCAGACGTCCCTCCCTCCTGCCCAGCGTTGGGTTTTGGGGGGTGGGATTGGGGTGTTGCAGCTGGGAATGGGGTGGCGGGATCCCGGAGGTTTCCGGGATCCGGAGCCGTAGTTATTAGTTGGGCGGGGGTGGGGTACCTCCGACCCGGATAACCACGGTGAGGCTTTTTCTAGTAATATGGTGAAGCCGGAGGAAGGGGTGGTAGGATGAGAGCAGTAACCTCGCTGCAGTGGCAGCAGCGATGACCTCACTTTGCTACCCACATGGCTGGTGAGTCATTACTGTTGTGGTAGAGGCGGGAATGTATTGTTTGTAATTATTGTTGAAGTTTGTTAAAGTTAATAAAGCTGCGACCGGTGTTTTTGCCAACAATGGAGTATGGTGAGTTATTGCGGGTGAAGGGGAGGGGCACCGTGTCCGCCGTGCTTCAGTTACCACTTAATACACTTTTACTTTGTATATAAGTTGATAAGTATATAAACTTGCTATGTATACAGGTTGTTATGTATATAAACTCATACCTTACTCTGCGTGTGTGTGTGTGTGTGTGTGTGAGAGAGAGAGAATATGTAAATAAGCTCATACCTTTCCACCAGTCCATTCAATGTAATTAGTTCTTATGTTAAAATCTAATTAATTTTAGTTGTTTTCTATACCGCCTTATCATAAATCAAAACAATTTACAGAGAACTATAACTTTTACAGTGAACAGTGAACACAACTGAAATATTGAAACACATTTCATACAGGGTAATTTGTAGTAACTTATTTACAATTGTTAAACATATTTACAGTGAGTATTTAGCAGACATATTTACCTGATGTTGATGTTACTCTGTAAGACGCTTTGATTACCCAAGAAGGTCATATAAAAAAAACCCAACAACCCTTAATTAAATAAATAAATAAAATAAATAGGCCAATTTCCTGGCATTATCCAAACATCCTAAATAATTTTATTAAAAACTACTATGCTTATTAACATTGGTGCAGTCATAAATATAAGGGGTGTGAGTATAAATGTGTAATTCCTATTTCTAACTAGCAACTTACCAATCTCTTTAAAAGAGGTTCACTCTATATTTTGATGAACTCATGAATCTATAGCTTGGTGAAATTAGTTCAATAAAACTTTCAAAACAAAAAGTCATACATACAGCAAACTGCACGGTAGATCCTTAAAAATCATTTACCGCATCACATTTGGTCACCATTATTCCTGATTTTGTTGAATATGGGCTAACAATCCAAATGGGAGCATGTGTTGTCCTTGCAGATTGCATTTCATATTATTTATGGAAGGATTGCGCACAGATTTCAGAAGTAGCAAACCCAGCAGTGATTGAGCGGGAAAGTTTTTCATGTTATGTAATCCATAGATCACAATCTATAATCTACTTATTGACCAGATTGTAGATCATTTTCTGAAGTGTAAGCATAGCAAATTAATGTGGTAGTCAGAAAAAAGGAGAAAACAGAAAACATGTTGATACTTCCAAGTTTCAGTCTATGTATACCTTTAAAGAGTTCTCTATGAACAGCAAAGCTAGACAGGGCGTGAGATAGTGAGAGGCAAAATGTTAGAATTTACCAGCTTTAAAAGGCCACAGCTGTCTCTGTTCTGTGCCTGGTCTCTCTGGCCTCTGCGTGAGCTGTGTCTGCATGACAAGCAAACTAGCTTTCTTACCTAAGTGAAAAAGAATTTTAATTTAAAAGTGCAAGTGTGAATGTTCTATTCGAAGGGCGATATATAGTTTGAATTATACTATGGTAATGGAATTGCCTTATAAAACGTGACTAACTTTCTGGTTTTTAGGTACTAAAGGTCTCTCTGAACTACAAAGTGGGGTATAAGTTAGTGAATGATAGTAGAAGAGACACAATGTTAGCATTTATCAGCTTTAAAGAATCATTGCTGTCTGTTCTCTGCTTAGCCTGTCTGCAGGCCCTTTCACCGTATCCCTCCCTGACCTCAGTTTATGCTTCTCTTCTATAGATTGTTTTTGGGGCAGAGTCCTCATATCCTGAACTTATACCCATTTGGATAAAGGGGTCCTTGTCCAAATGGCAGGCACATTGTTGCCTTAGCTCATAGAAACATAACAGCAGAAAAACACCATATAGCCTACCTACTCTGCCTTCAAGCTCAAAGTCTCTTAATTTTTTCTTGCATGTCTTATTTGTCTATCTTGATTAGACTGTAAGTTTAAATTAGTAGGGGCTGCCCAATATTGGTCTCTGTAGAGTACTATGTAATCATGATGATGATAATAATAAATTACCCCTTCCCTCCCCAACAGAAAAATCATTTGCTAAGAAAAGGGGTAGTTTTCAAAGTTGACCATGTGTGTACCTTGATTCTGAAAGTCTGCCAAAGTCCACACAGGCATAAATGTCTCTACCTGTATTCAGGGTGTGATTTTTGCCACTTATACTAGGGGGTATGTTTACTAAAGAATGTTAAGGGTGCACTGGTTAGCAAGTGTTAACGGTAGAGGTAAGGGTGTTATTTTGCAATAAATGCCGGGGCGGGGAGTAGGTGTTCTGGCGGTAAGGGTGCTTGGCTCCACTTATCGGGTGCTAGCAGGACACCAGGCATTAAGGTGCCAAGGGTGCACCTTAATGCCCTAAAATGGCAGTCCCCATAATGCAGGATAAGAGAGTGCTTGTGAAAATCACATTTTAGGTGATGGATGGAAGGAAAGGTAAGAGCTGATGGACATGTCAGATCCATATGTATCCTACACGTTAGTAAGTGGGATGAGCATGTGGGAGGCCTCTGTACTGTATCTACTGTAATGTCAGTATATGGCATAGGATTGGGAAGAAGTGTCCCCTGGTGGAGCCAGCATTGCCACAATTTGGGCATCAAAAGGATGACCGAGCAGGAGTAGTGACATGCAATTCATTCACAGGAGAGGTGTGAGTGATACATCCTAATGTTTAAAATGTTCCTGTGTGGGCCATGGTATAGCAGCTGGCAGGAGAATACATGACTGTACATAATGGGCACATGCTGATGGATGGGCTGAAGGATGGATGCCGGTGGATGAGGGTGCAATATGGCCTTGCTGCCCCAATGCACCCAATGTGACCGCACAAATGCAGTTGTATTGTGTGTGAAAAAATAGTAGCTCTGCCATGGGGAAATTCCAATGCCAGCGATGTGGGTATGATAGCTGTCTCAGCTTTTCTAACTACCATACAATCTTCTTGACGTATGTGCATATAACAACCTGACAAGTGCCTCTCATATTGGCCATATGGAGCAAGTAAGGACATGTGGTGATCCCTGCAGGTGGCCATCCCAGGAATGGAATCTGCCTGCATGTACTGCACATATGTGTCATACATCTGCAGGGTGAACATGTCTAATCCTCTGCAATGGGCTACAGCAGAGGAAATAAGGTCATGCTGTCAGATGGGCATGATTGCAATGTGCATGTTTGCAGACCCAATGTGCTGTCATAACACATAAAGTATAATAATGTGTCCCCTCCAGTTAATGCAGACCCTGCACTGTTTCTGCAAGTATATTGAAGTGAGTTTCCCACAACCACAAAAAGAACCAGTGGTATTCAAACCCTGGGCTGTCACTTACTGAGCCAGTGCTCTAACTATTAGACTATACCTCCACACCTTTCTGCACAGCAGTGTCTAGAATCTAAGAGACTGCAGGTCCCTGCCTGCAATGGCCGAAACCCAGGACATGAAACAATGTGGCTGGCACATTCTGAGATAATGGTACACCACACCTAGGGCCTGTATATAGCAGCACACGTGCAGTACATACTGCACTGGACACTCAGTACTGCAGCTGCAGAATACATGTCTTGTCCAAAGGCCAAGCCACTTATGGTCAATATGCCCATCGCTCCATTGTACCTCCAATGTCAAACAGTTGCATGCAGAGGTCCTCTGCACCACAGTGTGGCACTAATCCCTGAGGCAGCACATGTGCAGGGCATGCAGTCCCTTGTGACCTGCTGTACACTGCAATATAGATACACCTGCACATACACCTAACTCAAACCGCATTTATTTATTTAACTGAATTTGATATACCGTTATTCTACAAGGCATAACAGTTTACATAGAACAAATTGATAATGGTACGAATAACTTTATAGAACAGTGTAGTCAACTATGTACAAAGCCAATCCTGGCAACCTATATACAGACAGCTATGAGGAGATGGCTGGTGTTAGTTTGGTGGAGTTGATGTAGTGTATGGAAGTAGTGTGGCGTGTATGTCAATATTGGAACTCGGGGGTTCCAATTGTGTTATATTGTATGTGAAGGGGGAGAGAATGTAGGTACTACGGGACTTAAGAGAATATGTGGGTTTATGTCTACGAGGGGGAAAAGAAAAGGATTATGGGGGAGAGGGGGATAGTGTGAGAGAGTGTGGGATGGTCTTGCTGTGGGTTGGATGCTGGGGATGTACCAGAGTATTCTTCAAATAGGAATGTTTTCAGGTGCTTCTTAAAGATGATGTGAGATTGTATGCAGCGTAAGGTGGGGGGGAGTTGGTTCCATATGGTAAGGGTGTAAAATTCAAATGCTCTGGTGCAAGTGCATTGGGGTTTCTTGCAGAATTGTGTTGATGGAAGGAGAAGATTGCATTTTGTTGATGGAGTCTGTTATTAATAGCTTGCTTGATTAGGGATTTGATCTGTTCAGCCGAAGTGTTCAAAGTGTTGAAATAAGCTCTGTGGATGATGGTGAATATCTTAAATTTAATACGGGATGCAAGAGTGAGCCAGTGAAGGAATTTCAAGGTGGGGGTGATGTGTGACTATCTTGGAACACCGGCTAAGATGCGAGCTACGGTGTTTTGAGCAAGCTGGAGAGGAGCAATGGAAGATTTAGGGAGCCCATGGAGAACAAAGTTACAGTAGTCAAGGAGTGGAGTAATGGAGGCTTGGCAGATTGTCTGGAAGCTGTCTGGTGATAGGAGAGGTAGAAAGTTTCAGAGGATTAAGAGTCTGGAATATATGTTTTTGGTGACATTCTTGACGTGATTTTGGAAGCTTAGATGCTGATCCAAGATGATGTTGAGGTATTTTGTTTGGGATTTGACTTGTATGTCCACATCTTTGAGTTTGATAGTTGGAGGGGGTGTGAAGTTGTGGTCCTTGCAGACGTGAAGGATCTTTGTTTTGTTGAAGTTCATGACCCTTGTAGTCCATCACAGACCATCCTGCCCTTCTCAGGGGGCCATGCATATCTCTCCCACCATCATAGAAGACAAGCAGGTACTGGGCAATGCTGCAGTGATCAGTCACCATTATGGCTGCAATTGGGGCTCTGGGTGCTGTATCAGTTAGCCCCAATCATTACCCATGATGCATCGCACAAGCCAAGCATATATATGCAACTGATGCCTATATGGAGAATGCAACAATCCATTATATCAACTCTGTAATATGCAGGGACATTGTTTGCTTCCTGCACATAACAGCTGCCATATGGCAAATGACCTGTTTCAGCAGTCACACTGAATGTGGGGAAGGGCATACATCACCCGGTCCCCAGAGCAACCCCTGCAATAGATGGACTCTCCAGGTTCTGGAGCATATCTGTATCACTACCAGTGTGCTACAGGTATTGTCTGCAGTGTGTGATGCTAGTAATGTGGTATTCTGTTTAATTGCAGCATGTTGGAGTGGCCTGTCTTATCTGGGCCTTGTGTCCTCCTTCTCTTGGCCAGGGATTCTCCTATGACATCTCATGTCAGTCCCTAAGGTTGTGGCAGCTGTTTCCAAGGAACCCGAATATAATGAGTGTTGTCTAGGCATAGGAGTGGAGGAGTGGCCTAGTGGTTGGGGCATGGTACTTCAGGCCGGAAGGTCAGGGGTTCAAATCCCACTAGAGGACAGCAACCTTGGGCCGGAAGGACTGGGGTTTCTAGTCCCACAGGTGCTCCTTGTGGTCTCGGGCAAGCCACTTAACCCTCCATAGCCCATGTTCCCTGTAAATAGTTATCTCCCAAGTTATAATGCCCTGTTCAATGTAATTTCAGTTTGTTCAATGTAAACTGCACTGATGCAGAATAGTGCGGTATATAAGAGAATGTAAATAAATAAAAATAAATAAATAAATAAAAATAGGCAAGAAGGGGAGGGGGGGTGATGCTGATACTAAGCAAAAGGGTCTACCAAGACCATAGTTACCAACAGCCCAAGAGCAGTTGCAAGACTCACTTTCTGGGAATTCCAACCAACTAGATCAATCACAGGCAGCCTGCATGTTAGGCAGCAATGGACTGTGTCAGTCACTCACATTCCATCTGTGCCCAGTGTGCTAGTCACCACACACTGCATGTGCACATAGCCACCATGAACACATTGACTTCGTACAAACAGCATGAACATCCTGCAGCCTGTCTAGTGACTGGACTGCCATACAAAAACAGCACCCATATCACTGTAGCTTGACCCTATATAGCACCATGTGGATGCATAGCCATGACATGGTCACAGCTCAGTCAGAGTGAGAGTGGCCTCTCAGCATGAACAGATGTGTGCACCAAGGCCATGTCCATGGCAGACCCATGTTAAGATGGCTCAGCCTTACCTCCAACTCATATATATCCTGTGCAAACCACTTTGTTTTAGGCAGTACTCAGTATCCTCCACTCCTTATTTTGTACCCTTTTATATTTAACTTGGGGGACAGCTTATGCAATGCGAGGCACAATGGAAAGTGGGCCAGAGACAGGATGCGAGTACATGCTGTCCCACAGTGGCCTATGTAAGTCACGTACACTGAAAAACTGACTAGTGCAGCACGTGTACTCTCCCATGCTGAAGATACTCCCCCCCTCCCAAGGCAGGTTGAACATGGGTTTAGATGTTTTAACAGTTGCTGGTGACACATACTCCACTATAACCTGCCTCTTTGTACTCTAACAACATTCTTTTGACTGTCACACTCTGTGCCCATGGGGAGCCAGTAAGGCTGTCATGCAGACCCTCTGATGTAACACATGCAGACACTGAGTAGGCCCACATTGCTTCTAACCATGTGAATATAGGCCTTGGCCAGCAATGCCACCTACAAAGGGCACATTCTAAACATGTATGGTACCGTTCCCCCCACCCCTACCCCCACTCCAACATTCACCTCCAGGCACTGCCTTACCATATGGTGGCAGGTAATGCAGAGACCATCATGACATCCTGTGCCACATTTTGGCAGCTGGAATGGTGCACGCACCATTCAGAGATCAGTGTCCCATTGTTACAATTGGGCACACAGGTGCATTTGGACTCTCATTTGGGGTAATAGGTAATGTACTGCTGAATGCTTTGGCCAATGATCAATAGACAGTGTTGGAATGGTGTTTATTGTATGCAAATTTGCCTGATATGGACCTGCCTGTATGTGCATACACTTCATGGAGCAGAGTCCCCCAGATTGCACTCTGTGACTGAAACATGGGACAAGAGCAATGTGCATGCAGATAAATTTCTGAATCCTTCCAGTGTCACCAACTAAATGAATGAAGTGGACATTTACAGAGGCCAGCCCTCCACTTGCGCCTAGTTCCCTATAGACTGCATCTGCGCCAATTGGGCAGACAGTGTTGCTATGGATACAGCTGTTATGGCAGTTGGCATTAATCAGGCCTCTTGTCTGTGCAAATTGGTGTGTCCTGAGGCCTGGAGGCTCAGTAAGAGGTGAGGATTGCAACACACACACACATATCACCCCTGCATACTTCAGTCAAACCATCAGGCAATTTGGGAGCTGTACATCACTGTCATCTTGGGAGATAAGTGTAGGGGAATGCTGTGGGGATGGTGTAACGATGGTGTAACTGGGAATGCATTACTGCGTCACAGCCACAGGTAGCAACTACTTACTGAAAACTAACCTTCTGCTTATAAATGGTGTCTCTCACAGTATGTGGGGTTGCTATATAGCTGACCAGTGGCATGTTGTATGCAGCCATAAAGCCTAGGCACCACATTCATGCCCAGTGTATTGCTACAGCTCATACTTCTCTGGAGACACATACACACACGCGACCCCGCTGTCCAAAAGTGGTGCAGGTTGACATTCTTACCTGCCCCTTAGGCCTCCTTTGATGCTCTACCATTGTCAACACCTGCTCAGTGTGCTGGAGCTATTAGCATGCTCTGCAATGCTTGGGTGTTGTCAACACCCGCTCAGTATGCCAGTGCTTTTAGCATGCTCTGCCATCCAGCTATGGATGGTGCAGCTTCTGAGTGTGGCAGCTGACTCATGCTGGCCAAAATGTTGAAGGTTGCACATGCTGACACAATTCTGGAATCATAGGATAAAGTTAACACACCTGGACATACTATTGCTACTACTACTACTGAGCATTTGTATAGCACTACAAGATGTACGCAGCGCTGCACAAACATGTAAGAGACAGTCCCTGTTCATCAGAGCTTACAATCGAGTCAAGATGGGCAACACAGTATGTGTAGACATGGGATACATCTAGGGGGAATGGTAAGGAAACACAAAGGAGATCCAAAAGCAGCAGTGAAGAGGTGAGTTTTTAGCCTGGATTTGAAAAGGGTCAGAGAAGGTGTCTAACGTACAGACTCAGGTAGTTTGTTCCTGACATAAGGAGCAGCAAGGTGAAAGGAGTGAAGTCTGGAGTTAGCAGTAGAAGAGATCCATTCCTAATCCACAGGCTGTTCTTGAACCCATGACCTGGCCATGTGTTTGGAGCCACACAGAAGTTGTATGGTTTCATTGATCCATGGGTATAAATTTATTTATTTTATTTATTTAGACAGATTTGTATACCACCTTATCCTACAATCAAAGTGGTTACATCACAATTGGAGGTTTACATTTAACATGGGGGTATTTTACAACATTTAACATGAGGGTATTTAACAACATATAGACAGCACGATTGGAGGGTTACATTTAGTATGAGGGTACTTAACAAAATTATACAATGCACACTTATGTCTAGATGGGATGATTGGGTATTGAGTTGGCGGAGGTAGTTCCATTACCATTCGGGTGGGGACTGTTGTTTGTCTGCTCATAGGTCGGGTAGGGACTGTTGTTTGTCTGCTCATAGGTTTCTGTAAAGAGCAGGGTTTTAAGGGCCTTGCAGAAGTCTATGATGTCATTTAATGCCCTCAGGCTCATTGAGAGGGAGTTCCATAGTGTGGACGCCAGTAGTGATGGAGCTCTTCTTGAAGTAGTTTGTTTAGTCTTATGGTATCCTGCAGGCATACTGATCATGTTGTCATTATTGGTCCTCCTTGGTCTATTACTGATATCCATTGTTATATCTTGGAGTACATCTGCTGAGAGATGGTGGATGATTTTAAAGATGATCAGGATTGTTTTGAATTTTGCTCTGGCCATCATTGGGAGCCAGTGCAGTTGCTGTAAGACGGGGGTGATATGCTCAATTCTTGGAGTTTCTGTAGTGATGTGTGCAGCAGGATGCATGAGGGCATGAGTTGGGATATGCCTGTTATCTGCTTAGATTTCTGCAGGCTTTGTGCATCTGAGAAGATATGTTTGGCAGGTGTAAGAGAGGGACATCTTGTTAGGTATATATGTTGCAATGCCTTGCTATGCTGCTGGTTCAACTGACATTCATGGCTTACATATGGGATCTGCATATGCATTCCAGACCATGGGTGTCCTAGCAGAATGACCAGCATGTGTGCTTGTGGGGCAGTCATGGAATAATCTCATATCTTGCAGACCACCATAGCTAATTTGGATTCACATGTGGCTCAGATAGTTGTAACTGGATGTGTCACTGGTTCACGCACAGATTATGGTCATCATTTGGCAGGTGAGGGGGCAGGGTTGTCATTTTTCCTCTGTCATGGGCTGTTATAATATTGCATAGTCTTTCTGCCTCAGTGGCATATTTTTCACCCCACATGCACATATCCACTCAATATGTGCGGGTGGGAGGTATCCCGATCCCAGGGACAGCCCATCCACTTGGAAAGCTAGCCAGGTGCCAGGGTCTACCGATCATGGTGGACAGCATGCCTGCCAATCCCTCCCTCTCTGCCATCATGGCACAGCTGCCACGTCAGTGCTGCAGGCAGCCTTATTGACATTGCACACATGCAGCTAGTCATACCATGCCGCTCTTGCCCCCCTCCATGAGGGATGTGGGCATGTGTGCAGCTGCCTTAGACCTCAGAAGGGAGGGATCACCATGAACCCTGCTGTTCCTGCTGCTGACATGCTTGCCATCCCACTGACAGTGGCAACTGCAGCGTTGCACGTGACACACAGGACCAGGACATTTGCAGTAGGCCGCAGCCAGTGTGATGCCACATCCACCCTCACACCATGCTGACAAGGCAACAAGGTGGCAATGGGGGTGGCATAACTCCTTTTTGACTGCAGCAACATGTATGTCTGCTGTCACTGTCACAGTAGAGTCATACCAGACATCACAGATGTAAACCCTAGGCAACAGCCTTATCAGCCTAATGGACCAACCAGTCCCTCTGCATCACCCACGTGACACTACCTTTGCCATTTTGGCACCAACAACATGGTGCCTTTTATTAATGGGGTGCCATGCTGTTGCTGCTAATGGAGCACTACTATCACTAATTTGAGAACTACAGTGGGTGGAGCACATTGCATACATTAAAATAGGCTCTCTCCCCTCAGAAATAGCCCTTAATGCGAGCTTTCAGATGGCGTTAAGGTTCCCAGAGCCGAAAGCTGTATTGCATAGTAACACAAACTGGTGATAAAGGAGAACATGCTATCGCTGACCAGTATCCACCCCATTAATGCCCACTTTCCACCTCTTTTTACCTTACCTGTAGGGGATCAGTTTCCGCACATTAATCCGGCATTATTGGCGCTTTCCGCAACGTTAACCACTCAAGGGTGCTGATAATGCTGATTAATGGTGCCTTTGCTCCCTTAATGCTCCTTAGTAAAGATACCCCTAGGTGTCTCTGTGTCGTTATAAAATAGCTTTCAAGTAAGCATCTACTTGGCCTCTTAGCCTGGGTGCCCTGTTATAAAATTATCTTATTACACCTGCTATTTGGCCAGCTCAATTTATGTGGTAAACTTCTCCAACCAGTCCCTAAATATTGCTATTTAGACAGATAATGTTACAGCTTGCTCTGGAATCCCTTTGACCCCCCTCTGTCAAAATGGGGATAAATGTTATCCATTTAGAAACTTGAACTCATAAAATGTAGCCATTTATATGCTGACAATATTTTTAAAAAAATGGACTTGTGTGGTCAGCATCTTTTGCATAATGACCTGCTGATCTTGATTTAGTTTAATATATATATATATATATATATTTTTTTTTAACTAAATATATATATATTATATATATATATAAACTATATATTATATTATAACTATATATTATATATAAACCATATATATATATATTATATATATTTAGTTTATATATGGAGGAGTAGCCTAGTGGTTAGAGCACTGGCTTGGCAACCAAGCAACCAGGGTTTGATTCCCGCTAGCACTCCTTGTGGCCTTGGGCAAGTCACTTAACCCTCCATTGCCTCGGAAGAAAGGCCTGGCAATCTACTTCCAGTGACACTGCCAAGAAAACCCAGGAGCTTCTGGGTCGCCAGGAGTCAGGACTGACTCGAAGGCACACATTATATATTTTTTTTACATATATATTATATATTCTACATAAATACATAAACATACGTGCAGAAAGTATGTACTAACATTCATACAATCCCTCAAGCTGGCACAGGTGTTTGCATCTACATGTATGCGTATTCTTTTGTACTTACCCTAGGATTTTATAAAGTCAAGTAGGTGCATACTTGACTTTATAAAATAAGTGCATAGTGTGTGTGGTGGTTATTTATTTATTAAGGTTTTAAGCCCGTTCTGACCAAGGTCATTCTGAAGGGTATACATGCGTAAAAACAAGGAAGTACAATACAGGCAAAAGAAAAGCACACATACCCCTCCTCCCAACCCCACAGCAATCCCCACAAAAGATCCACTCCAGGCGCCAAAGAGAAGCACAGAACCTAGCCCCTAAGGACAACCGGCACCCATCCCATCCACTATCAACCACCAGCAAACAGAACTATCTTTAACAGCTTACGAAACACAAGCGGACTGCAGACTGCTCACAACTCCATGGGCAGTGCGTTCCACAACTCGGCCCCTGCAACCCTGAAGGTGTGGGCCTGCCCATGGACAGACTGCACCTCTTCCACGCCAGGAATCTCCAAAAGGCAGCCCTGCAATGACCTGAGCATCCTCTGGGGCTCATATCAACTCCACAGGTAACCCAGGCGACCCTCACGAAGTGCATGAAAAACAATGACCATGAGCTTAAACATGCAGTGCTCCCGTACAGGGAGCCAATGCAGATGCCACACTATGCGTTCAGCTGAACCTGTGCAGATGTGTTCTGTATGACCTGCAGTCTACGGACAGACTGCTTAGGAAGCCCATCATAAAGAGTATTACAGTAATCCAGAGAACCCTGCATGAATGCCTGCATTACTACCCGCAATGCGGACACCTCTAAGTATGGGCATACTTGGCTCACCAGCCTCAGCTTCAGCCAGGCTGTCCAAGCAGCATGAGCCACTTGTTTGTCCTCCAACCCCTCCATCTCCAAGATCACGCCCGTGGATCACAGCTCATCCTGCCAAGGGATGATAAGAACATAAGATATGCCATACTGGGTCAGACCAAGGTCCATCAAGCTCAGTATCCTGTTTCAAACAGTGGCCAATCTAGGTCATACGTACCTAGCAGTTTCCCCAAAAGACACAGGTTCCACAATGCTTGTATTGGTTCAAGCATTGATATCCCGGGTCCCTTTTTAATAATGGTTTATGGACCTTTCCTCCAGGAACTTGTCTAAACCTTTTTTAAACCCAGCTACACTAACAGCCTTTACTACATCCTCCGGTAACAAATTCCAGACTTGATTACATGTTGAGTGAAAAAATATTATCTCTTATTAGTCTTAAATAGCTTCATTGCCTGTCCCCTAGTCTTTCTATATTCTGATAATGTAAACAATCAATCTATGTTTACCCGTTCCACTCCGTTCATCAATTTATAGACTTCTATCATATCTCCCCTCACCCGTCTCTTTTCCATGTTAAAGAGCCCTAATCTTTTTAGCCTTTCTTCATAGGGTTATCCTTCCATCCCCTTTACCATTTTGGTGGCTCTTCTCTGAACCTTTTCTAATAATGCTATATCCTTTTTAAGATACGGCGACCAGAATTGCACACAATATTCAAGGTGCAGTCGCTCCATGGAACGATACAGAGGCATTATTATAATCTTTTATTTTCCATTCCTTTCCTTATGATACCTAGCATTCTATTTGCGCTCTTGGCCGCCGCTGCACACTGGGTGGAGGGGTTTAACATGTTATCCACAATAACACCTAAATCTTTTTCCTGGGTGGTGGTTCCTAATGTGGAACCTTGCATCGTGTAACCATAGTTTTGGTTATTCTTCCATAGGTGCATAACTTTGCACTTGTCCACATTAAATTTCATCTGCCATTTTGATGCCCAGTCTTCCAATTTATCAAGATCCTCTTGCAATTTTCCACAATCCTCATGGGTTTTAAGAACTTTAAATAGTTTTGTGTCATCTGCAAATTTGATAACCTCACTCGTTATTCCCTTTTCCAGGTCATTTATGAATATGTCTAAAAGCAGCAGACGCAGCACAGATCCCTGGGGTACACCACTATTCACCTTCCTCCATTGGGAAAATTGGCCATTTAGCCCTACCCTCTACTTTCTATCTTTTAACCAGTTCCTGATCCACAATAGTACACTGCCTCCTATCCCATGACTCTTTAGTTTTGCCAAATGTCTCTGATGAGGGACCTTGTCAAAGGCTTTCTGAAAGTCAAAATACACTATATCAGCAGACTCACCTTTGTCTACCTGTTTATTCACACCTTCAAAAAAAACAGATTAGTAAGACAAGTTCTTCCTTGTCTAAAGCTATGTTGGCTGTCCCCATTAAGCCATGACTATCTACATGTTCAGCAATTTTGTTCTTTATAATTTCCCAGTACTGATGTCAAGCTCACCAGTCTGTAGTTTCCCGGATCACACCTGGAACCCTTTTTAAAAATTGGCATTACGTTCACCATCCTCCAATCTTCAGGTATTACAGATGATTTTAATGATAGTTCACAGATTACTGATAGCAGGTCTGCAATCTCATATTTCAGTTCTTTCAACACCCTTGGATGTATATCATCCGGTCCAGGTGATTTGCTACTCTTCATCATCTACCTTCGTACCCGCCACAGAGGCGCCACCTCCTCCAAGGCATTCTATACAGAGTGACACCAATCATCCAACTGTGACTCCACTGGGACTTCTGCCCCACAATCCTAGCACTCACAAACCAGTTCTTCCCTGCTGTCCAAGTCTACCCTCCCCCTGTAAACCCTGCCCTGCCAGCAACATTGGAAACATACCAAGAAATGATCTGACCTGGGAACTGGGTGCTTCTGAATCCCACAGATCTCATTCCAGTCAAGCAAGGAGGTGGTGGCAAAAATCAAGTCTAGCGTATGCCCTCCCTGATGAGTCGAGCCCATCATGACTTGTACTAACCTACCTGAAGTGAGTGCTGAAAGCAAAAAATCTTCTTTCATGTCCCTGTAAACATCAACATGCATGTTGAAGTTCTCCAACACCAACAGTTCCTACTTCTCCACAGCCTTAATTCAAATAATCTCCACCAAGTCTTCCCACACTTTCCAAGACACCCCAGGTAGACAATAAACCAACATGATCCCATCACCTCCTGCTTTGCCTATTGTCATAGTGGCGCCCCTGGTGGCCAATGGCGGTAAGGGCACACTACACATCACACTTATTTTTAAGGAGCGTGGGGTATTTAAGGCCAAGTGGAGATTGGTCTTTAGGTATTTCAGCTCCTTGTGAGAACACAATGATTAAGCCACGAGGGTAGGGAAACAAGACTTTTATTTCCCCTCTGTGCAAGGGAATGGGAATAGTGTTTGCATTTTCTATTTCCATAAATTCTGCCTCACTACTTTCCCCCTCAGAGCACACGCTGTCCCTGGCAGTTACAGCTTTATATGGACTGTCTCTGGTATCTTGCCTCCAATAAGACTGTGCTTTAAAGTCTCTTGGTAGTTCTTCAAACCATTCTGGTTTCTTTCCTCTTCTTATAAAGAGAGTTTTAGTTTTAGCAGTGCTTTTAGGAGTTAAGCTTTCATTAGCAGGAATAAAACTTTCATACCTTGAGTTTCTGTAGCTTGAAGCTCTGGAGCCTTCTCTCTCATGCACGTCTCTGTGACAACAGGTTTTCTGTCGGTAGCTTCTGGGCAGTGCTGGACTTCCTGAAAGCTTAATAAAACCTGGTGCGGATTCTCCAGCTCTATGCTTCAGTGACACAGTAGCTTTGTTAGAAACTCCTTCCCTTCGGGTACCTGGTAAAACTTGTTCAGCATACTCTAATGCCTGCAGGCTTTCCTCCAAACCTGGCTCTCTGGCTCTCTGTATATGCCTTTCAGCTTTGGACTTAGGAACATTGCTTAAGCAGGGAGTGGCATACCCTCCAGCCTGACTGCTTTCCTTAGCAGACTCTCTCTGAACAGCAGCTCTCGTAGCTTGGCCCCTCTGAACTCTACCTCTGTGGATTCTGTCCTTTTGGGCTTGCTCAAGGAGGATTCCCTCCTTCAGGTCTCTCCTTCCTTCTTCAGCCGTAATCCTTGTTCCTTCTCTTCCTGCTGCTCCAGCTCCGTCTGCGTCTCTATCTGTGTCTGTGTCTGCTTTGCTAGCATTAATTTTCCGTTTATAAAGGGATCTTCCCTTTGAATCTCTCGGGCTCATTTCCAGGTGCAACTGGTTAGATCTCCTAGCCTCATTAGCTTCTGTAGAGTCAATCCTGCCCCCTCTAGCTGTGCTTTTAGGTAATTGCACAGCTAGAGCTCTGTGAAAAACAGAGTTTCTTTCCAACTCTGCATCTTTATTGGCACCAGCCTCATGACACATCCCCCCTCTTAAAATATTACGGGCTGAATGTTCATCATTACTACAGCACGTAATTCTAGACATCGCGTCGGCGTTATAATGCAGCTTTCCTGCTCTGTGTTCTATTTTAAATTCATATGGCTGTAACGCCATGTATCATCTGGTCAAGCGGCTATTATTGTTTCGCATCTGACTTAACCACTTGAGTGGGGCATGATCGGTGATGAGAATAAATTTTCTTCCTATTAGGTAGAACTTTAAAGATTCCACTGCCCATTTTATTGCTAAGCACGCCCTCTCGATTGTTGAGTACTTTTTTTCGGCCTGAGACAGCTTCCTGCTCAGGAACATGATGGGGTGTTCAGCGCCCTCCTGCATTTGGGAAAGGACGGCACCTAGGCCGACTTCCGAGGCGTGCGTCTGAAGCAAAAATTGTTGGTGAAAACCTACCCCTCGCAGCATTGGAGCTTTGCAAAGCTTCTCTTTCAACTTCTTGAAGGCATCCTCTGCATCTGATGTCCACGGTAGCGTATTCGGGGCGTTTTTTCGCAACATTTCAGTGAACAGGGCGCTTTCTTCTGCGAAGTGTGGAATGAAGCGTCTATAGTACCCAATGAGTCCTAAAAAGCTTCGTAGTTGCTTTTTGTTATGGGGAGCGGGAAAATTTCTCACGCTTTCTATTTTATCCACCAGAGGACGGACCATACCCCGGCCTACAACATGTCCTAAGTACTTGACTTCGCAGGCAGCAAATAGGCATTTTCCTGGGTTTAAAGTTAAACCAGCCTGTCGCATTGCGGTTAGCACTGCTCTTACTTGGAGCAGGTGTTGGTTCCAAGTGGCACTATGAATGACTATGTCGTCCATATAAGCCGTAGCATAGTTTTGGTGAGGCAGATAACCCTGCATTGTATTTAGTTTCCCCTATTTCGCCAAGTTATACTTCCTGTTAAATGTAACATGTGTAAACTGTCGGATGTTTTCTGTTCAATGTAAACCGCGCTGATGTCTAATAGTGCGGTATATAAGAATTGTTAATAAATAAATAAAACTATGTCCATTAATCTTTGGCAGGTCGTGGCTGCTCCGTGTAAACCAAAAGGCATGCGCCTAAACTGAAACAGCCCAACTGGCGTGCTAAAGGCTGTTTTAGGTCGCGCTTCTCTGGTTGGGGGCACCTGCCAATATCCTTTGGTCATGTCTAAGGTTGTAAGATATTTGGCTTGACCTAGCTGATCTAGCAACTCTTCTATTCACAGCATAGGATATGCGTCGAAAGTGGATATGTCATTGACCTGGCGAAAGTCGATACAAAATCACATGGTACCGTCCGGCTTGGGCACCAGCACGATCGGACTAGACCATGGGCTTCGTAACTCTTCAATCACTCCCATGTGCATCATCTCCTGTACTTGTGTTATGACTTCCTGTCTTTTTGCCTCCAGCAAACGATATGGTCTTTGCCTGATAATTCTCCCAGGAGGCGTGATGATTTCGTGCACAATCAAATTCGTTTTGCCTGGAATAGGTGTCAATACATCCTTAAATTTTTCCAGCATGCTGATCAATTGTTGCCTCTGCACTACAGAAAGTTCCTCACCAACACGTAGCTCAGGATTGGCTTTGCAGTCAGACAACAGTGGGCCAGATCTTCATCCACTTGCTTTTCTCCTACGGCTACGAAACTTTTCATCTCCCTCTGTCCAGTGGAGCCAAATCCTCCGCTCCCTCGGCTTGTGGGGCTTATCATAGGTACTTCCTCCAGGGGTGGGAAGCCAACCCGCTCGCATATCAGCTGGGCACTACGGCTATCAACATTCTTTTTTCTATTCCCAAACCTCTTACAAGTAAATTATATACAGGATAAAAGGTGGCAGCGCCATGCACACATTTTATCTTGACTTTGCCCTCTGGTTGATCTGGGGCGGACTCAGCTCGCTCTTTGATTAGAGACCAGAGCTTGCGTGAAATCATCGTCTGGTCCACGCCAGAGTCAAGAAGAGCTTTGGCAGCTACCCCTTGTACAGTTACATCAAGTACAAATCCTTCAGATAACATTTCTCTATTCTCCCCCAAGAGAACAGTACGTGCTCGGCACTCACTCATAATATGTCCCATTTTTCCACAGCCAAAACATCTTTTAGAATAACTCTTCTCTACATTCTTAGCATTTTTCACATTTTGAGTTTTTAACTGTGAGAGACTTCCTGATTCCTGCTTGAATGTCGCTACCGCCATCTTTGAACCTTCCCCAGTCTGCTGGGTGGCTAACTCGGCCTCTAGATATCTTTCAGTCAAGGCAATAGCCTCTACAGTAGTGCAACAATTCTGTAGGATAAGGAAGCTCTGTATACTACTGGGTACTGCAGACATGAACTGCTCAAGGATTATCATATCCATCAGCGTTTCAATCATTTTCTCACTAGGCCTTAGCCACTTCTCGGCTAAGTTCTTCAGCCTGTGACCTAATGCTTTAGGCGTTTCACCTACTTCAAGGTGTGCCGCGCGTAGCTTACGGTTATAGACGAGAGGAGTCAGACCCAGGCGATCCCTGATGGCCTTCGTTACCTCACTATAATTGTTTGCTAACGAAGCGGGCATTGCCCTATAGGCTGACAGTGCCTCTCCTGTGAGGGAAACTGCCAATCTAATGGACCACTGCTCTTCCGGCCAACCTACGGACAGAGCTATTCTCTCAAAAGAGTTCAGGAAGTCATCCACATCATCAGTTACCCCCAACTTCCCCAAAGTCAGAGAGTCGTAGGACGCTAGTCCTACCGGACAGTTGCCCAGTCCCGAGCTCTTTGTAGGATGTTTTGCGGCTGCTTCCTGTGTCCTCTGTTGATGCTGCAGCCACGTTTCCAGCATCTGTAAAACTGGCTTTTGCTGTTCCTGCATGGCCAGGATTGCATGTTGCTGTGTTTGCGCAGCCAGCTCTCCCTGCTTGCTGAACTGCGTAGCCATCCAGTTGAACATCTCTCGCTGATCCATGGCGACGAGATTTCCTAGGAACAAAAGAGAAAAAGAAAAAAAAAACAAGTGTGGCTGTACCAGAATCAGCCCTACATACTTTTCTTTTCTTTTCACTATCCCCTCTAAACTTTGGACTTGTATCCAATTCAAATCATGCCCTTCTACCTGTTACCTGGTAGAAGTGTTGACTCCAACTTCCAGAAAGGGTGGTACTGCTCTGCATCGTAGCACTCTGCCACCGTTGTCAGCAACCTCGCCTTCCCTTCCGGATTTTCTTCCGATCCGGTCCGCGTTTTCTCCTCCGATCCGGGTTTTCTTTTTTTTCAGCTTAATACTGGTTATCCTCTCTTTCCATTAGGTCTTTGGGTGATACCCACATCCAAACAACTACGCCATTATGTCATGGTGGCGCCCCTGGTGGCCAATGGCGGTAAGGGCATGCTACACATCACACTTATTTTTAAGGAGCGTAGGGTATTTAAGGCCAAGTGGAGATTGGTCTTTAGGTATTTCAGCTCTTTGTGAGAACACAATGATTAAGCCACGAGTGTAGGGAAACAAGGCTTTTATTTCCCCTCTGTGCAAGGGTTCATTAAGACCATGGAAATTAAAGAATGTCCTTCTTTATAAAGGTTCAAGTACTAAGCAGATAAACCAATTGTTGATCTCTTCACAATTAGGTGCAAGGGATAAATGGAGGAATTCAATTCATTCCTGGGTAAAACAACTAATCAAGGCTTCTTCTTATTTACAATGTCACTATGGATTCCAGGCTAGTAGCCATACACAAACTACAATCCATAGGTGGTTCTTGAGGAATGGGAATAGTGTTTGCATTTTCTATTTCCATAAATTCTGCCTCACTACTTTCCCCCTCAGAGCACACGCTGTCCCTGGCAGTTACAGCTTTATATGGACTGTCTCTGGTATCTTGCCTCCAATAAGACTGTGCTTTAAAGTCTCTTGGTAGTTCTTCAAACCATTCTGGTTTCTTTCCTCTTCTTATAAAGAGAGTTTTAGTTTTAGCAGTGCTTTTAGGAGTTAAGCTTTCATTAGCAGGAATAAAACTTTCATACCTTGAGTTTCTGTAGCTTGAAGCTCTGGAGCCTTCTCTCTCATGCACGTCTCTGTGACAACAGGTTTTCTGTCGGTAGCTTCTGGGCAGTGCTGGACTTCCTGAAAGCTTAATAAAACCTGGTGTGGATTCTCCAGCTCTATGCTTCAGTGACACAGTAGCTTTGTTAGAAATTCCTTCCCTTCGTGTGCCTGGTAAAATTTGTTCAGCATACTCCAATGCCTGCAGGCTTTCCTCCAAACCTGGCTCTCTGTATATGCCTTTTAGCTTTGGACTTAGGAATGTTGCTTAAGCAGGGAGTGGCATACCCTCCAGCCTGACTGCTTTCCTTAGCAGACTCCCTCTGAACAGCAGCTCTCATAGCTTGGCCCCTCTGAACTCTACCTCTGTGGATTCTGTCCTTTTGGGCTTGCTCAAGGAGGATTCCCTCCTTCAGGTCTCTCCTTCCTTCTTCAGCCGTAATCCTTGTTCCTTCTCTTCCTGCTGCTCCAGCTCCTTCTGCGTCTGCATCTCTATCTGTGTCTGCTTTGCTAGCATTAAGCTTCCCTTTATAAAGGGATCTTCCCTTTGAATCTCCCGGGCTCATTTCCAGGTGCCACTGTGTAATAGCAAAGTGTCTGCAACCAATAAAACCAGGAGTCTATTGACTAGAATTCAAACCAGTTTAATGTGCACAGACTCAGGCCAATGTCACATACAAAATGTCTGAGCCCTGAGCTCAGAAAAACGACAGTTTATATACTGTTCTTCTCCAGTCTAATACAGGCAAAACTCCTCATTGGTCTTGGTGGCCCCCCTCTCTCTCTCCCAATAGCCATCTCTGATCTGGCTTGTACCTGTTTTTATTCTGTGCAGGCTTTTCTAACTAAGGCTCAAATCTCTAGACATAATATATTCTTCAAGAATACATGCTGCTATTCTCTACAAGGTCAATGTGTGCTAACAGGGCTACAGTGTGAAAGCATAATACTGAAAAGACATCTGTGGTTAAACCATAACAAAAAAACAGATCTCAATCAAACACAAACACAAACACTCCACTCTGTCCTCCAGGAACAAATCCAGTATCCGCTCCAGCTTCAGGGCAAGAGAATGCACTTTCAACATCATGCATGACCACTAATCCATGGAGCCAGCCCCATTCTGATGGTACCTCTTTCACAATCCTTGGCCTCCTCCAAAACTCCCTCTCTGAAGGCTTACCCCTGCTTGCATAATTCCACCTTCCCAAAATACAGGGAATCGGCTAGCTACCCACCCTTCCCGCATACTTTAACCATATCCCTACTACTCTCCCCATCACACACTCACGCAACCACACACACCACACCACATCAAATGCCCCACACCACTACCAGAAACCCCGACCTACCATTGCCATGCCCTCCAACCCAAACACTCAAACCCACAACCTGCCCAAAGTCCCACCCATGAATACACACTAACCTGTACCCCCCTGCAGTTTATAATTGGCCCACAAAGGTGCACACCCTGCCGCTTAGGTGTACCCCTTCAATTCGATGCCTGATGTCTTCCGCCTTATGTGGCCTCGATGTCAGACACCCGCTCTCACCGAAGAGCACTGCGGGTCCCAACTCACCACCGGTGCCAGCAACCAATAACAATACCAGTCAAGATAAAGTGTCCCTGGAATTCAACAGATCTTGAGATGACAGTCTTTGGTAGAAGATCCCGGTTTCGATGGGCATAGTGGAAACAGTCCAGCAAGCAGTCCAGTGCTCAGTAGCACAGGTCACAGCTCATGGCAGCAAAAACAAGGAACTCAGAAGCCACTCCAGCTCCCTCTGCTCTTCAGCAGGCACTGCTGCTTTATGTGGCCCCAATAATGACATCAGATGCCCGTGACAACTCCCTGCTCTCACCGAGGAGCATCGCGAATTCCAACTTTCCACTGTGCCAGCAACCAACAACAGTATCAGCCAAAACAAAGCGTCCCTGGAGCCCAATGGATCTCGAGATAACAGTCCTTGGTAAAAGAAGATCCCAGTGTTGATGGGCATAGTAGAAACAGTCCAACAAGAAGTCCAGCACTCAGTAGCACAGGTCACAGCTCGTGGCATCAAAGGCAAGGAACTCAGAAGAACACTCCACGCAGCTCCTAAGAGCTGAGCCCTCTTTAATACCACTTATTTACTATATGCAGTTCTGCATGAACCTTTCAAAGTATATTATATCAGACTTTGACATGATGTTGATATTTCTTTAATATTTTATAAGTCAAGGGCTAAAAATGAGCTCTTTGTCCATGTGCATTATAAATATGGGATGTTTTATCTGGAATTATATCAAATCTTAATGATTATTTCAATATGGATCTGACTTACTAAGGCCTTCTCCCATGCTCTGTCTATGAGAGAAAACCTTAGTATGTCAGACGGAACCAGAATGAATAAAAGGCTAGATGTCACTATTTTACCAACCTTTTCCTCTAGTAAACAGATAAAAATTAGACCAGAGGTTTACAGGAGAATTGCACCGAGAGATAGCAGATGTGTTTTGCTGTAGTTTAAAGACAGAAGGCAATGCTTTCAGTAGTGAGTGGTTGTTTTATTTTATTTTTTTTTAACACTTGTGATGATTAGATCCATGCTTCATCTGAAAAAGGTCTGCTCCTGTTCTGTGGACCAGAGGCCTCGTTCTTATCCTTCATGTGTCTTCAGAAGTTACTGTTTTCAGATCCATTATCTCTGAATTCTATAAGGATTTATCTATTTACAGCCGAAAAGTTGATCCTGTTTACTGCAGGCGATGACGTCTAAAACTGGCAATGATATCTGAGCAGGTAGGAGCCTGAGAGAGAAGAAGGGGGCGAAGAGGAGGGAAAGAAAGAAGATACAGCCGGAAATAAATCTGATATTTTGACCAGTGGTTGCCTTCATTATCTATTTCTTACAAACAGTAGTCCACTGGCTTTTTGTCAGCCCCATTCTGAAGCCTTGTTAATTCACCGCCTTGAAAATGGAAGTTTCACACACATTGACATAATTAATGAAGAGGCAGGCGGCATGCTCTACCAATTAACACCACAGGGAAAAGTAAAATTGGCTTTCTTTTTGTATGTGGTGCCAAAGTTAAGGACTGTAACACTCAGCAAATAAATGGAGATGCTTTTAATGAGCTGCAAGATCGAGCTGAATAACTGAGAAAGGATGTTGGGTAAACATTGCCAACTATTTAGACTGTTAAGAGTTATTGATGAGCTTAGTTAAAAGTTTGGGAGAAAAGATAATGTCAGAGTTGAAATGATGCTCAATTACAAGTGTGTTTTCTTCTAAAAGTAGCTGATTAGGTATATTGAAGAATGTTTCAGGAAGAGTAGAAAAAGGGTGGAAATGTATTATTGCAAGCCGGAATGGACTTCATTTTCCAGAGGCAGCTCCAATAGATCACAGCTTTCTATGTCACACTAGAAGTAAGAATGGATCTGTTCTTCTTATGTAAAACTTTAACTGCACAAGGGCATACATATTGTAGTTTTGGATCACAAGTCAAAAACCCATCCTGAAAATATAGTTTAACTGGATAGGCAGAGCGTTTTTCATTGTGTTCCTGATTTGCAATGTATTTTTTTTTTGCAGCAAAATGAATAATTACCATAGTTTATGATAAGAGGTGACCTTTAACTGAAGTGTGGTAACCAGTAAATTAGTGCAAGATAAGTATTAGAGTACAACCCTAGTAATAGTTACTACAGTAACATGACAGCGCACACTAATTCACATGGTAACTGTCTGTGCCGGAATGGGGTGGGAAGTGCATGGATTAGATGCAGAGAATGGATGTGGACTGCGCCTTGCAGTTAACATGTAGTAACTTGCCTTGCAATTGTCGCCAGTGCAGAGAGTGGATGAATTTATCCGCGCTGCGTGGTAACTGTATAGGAAGATGCAGGGCACACTTCCAACAGTTACCACATGGACTTCGCATCTCCTGCGCAGGGTTTCTTACCCCAGCCCTTGAGACACACCTACCCAGTCAGGTATTCAGGATAACCACAATGAATCTTTCTCATGCATATTCATTGTGGTTATCCTGAAAACCTAACTGCCTAGGTGTGCTCCAAGGACTGGGGTGAGAACCTCTGTTTTAGTAAAAAAGCCCCTTAGGGGTATGTTTACTAAACCGTCTTAATGTGCGCCCGGCGATAGTGTGCAGGCTGCCATAAAAGGAGTGGGCGTTTCAGTCTTAAAGTAGCAAAACGGGATTAGTGTGCGATAAAGTGCGCTGCAAACATAGAAACAGAGGTGTAGCACAATGGTTAATACACTGACTGATGATACAGGGGTCATGAGTTTGATCCCCCAGTGTGCCTAATGCATAAGGCTGGCTGAGGCATCACCCTTTACGTTTAGGTAGTGATTTTTGAGGCATTTTACCTTTATTTTAATTAGTGCTGCCAGCAAACACACCCTCACGGTGGCGTAACCTAAGGTGCCGCATAAGGCACCCCATAATGCACTCCATAGGGCACATTATAAAGTGCACTGTCCGCCAAGGCACCCTATAATGCCCCCTATAGGACACCTTATAAGGCACCTTAAGGGGCGCCTTATGAGGCACCTTAAGGTTACAGTACTCTGAGAGTGTTTTTGCTGGCAGCACTAATGTATATTAAAAACAGACAATGCCTCAGACAGCCCTATCAAATAACCCCACTATGGGTTTGAACCCATGACCTCTGGCTTCACAGGCAGTGAAGTAACCAGTGGGCTACAGCTGCTAACAAACCCCTGGATGGCTGCAGAAGGACTGCACGTCACCACACAGACTGTCTGCTGTGGTTACCAGGATAGGGCTAACCCACCCATACCCATGATGCACTGCACATGCAAATCAGCAGTCGACAGATGGGCACAAGATGGGGTATGCACCCCCACAGCACCTCGGCCTGGTAGGGGGAACTGACCGTGTGTGGTACTGGCACAGAGTAGCCACAGACCGTCACATTGTATGGGTACTGTGCTCACCCTGAGGGTGAGGTGGGGCGCCAAGCACCAGGACCACAGCACCTTTCATGGCTGAAATATGCCATGCTGCAGGTCCCCATCAGTGCTACTGTGTGTGATAGGTAGTTCCTGCAGACACACCTAGGTTACGTCTGTGTCCTTTTGTATTTCTCAGTCATGTCTAGCCCTTATGGGCTATGATGCACCCAGAATAGTGCATATCCTGTGTTGGTGCCATGGTTACATGATGTAGCTGAAGGAGGGAGGAGGGGGGGTGTTTGGACCCATAGGCAGATTATGTACCACCACACAACCCACCCTCTGGGGCTCAGGGTGGGAAACAGGATCACCCACCAATAGATCCACATTCTACCTCCCTGCAATGGTAGCAGTAGAGGGGGACCATCAATCCCAGTCCTGCTGGGCAAACAGACACTCTACAGGGCAGGCAATGCAGAGCTGTACACATCCATAAAGCAATAGCAGACAGACAGTAGGCCTGGAAATGTTCAGCTTCCCCCCACTACTATCTGACATTCACCAGCAGCAAGCCTCCAGCTGCTGCACCCTGCAAAGTGTTCCAGCAAGACACATACTAGCTGCAGACAGTCTGCTAGCTAGTCCATAGTGCATGGTCCTGGAGAAGATTCATGTACCCAGAACTGGGATGTCAGCATACACACCAAGCAGATAAGTCAGTGATTGGGCCCCAAAAGGGACCCATAAATATCACATGAGAGAAATGCTATATAGCACTATGGGGCAACCTAGCCATGCCGTGGTCACTGCTAAGTCAGGGTGAGAGTGACCTCCCAGCAGGACATGCTGTGGCCATGCTGTCCGTGCAGGTGGTGGCCGGGTACTACAATGTCCGAGCCATTGCCCTATGCCCTGTGCAGATGCAGCCAGGCCAGGCCACCCTATCCAGGCTATTCTCACAGTACCTTGCTCCTCATTATGCACATTGGTAGGCCAATACTGGCAACAGTGCTAGCAGTGTGGGCTGTGGAGGGTGTTGGCAGCCACCACACACTGGATAGACAGACACACACTCCACACACCTATGCCAGCATTGTGCAACTATAGAGGTGTTTGGGAGCCCTGGCCACCACACCAGTCCTGGGCACAGTGCAGGCATGGCTATGGTACGCAATACTGTTGGGGTCACTCTGTCAGACACCAGACCTGAGGCACACTCCACAGACATCAGAAAGGTTGCTATGATGCAGCTCAATCAGCCAATTGTGCTTAACGTAGGAATTGCTATCTGCCAGTTATCATAGCAACCTTTTGATAGCTGTGTACAGTTTTCCCATGTTTAGGGTGGCATTGCTAAGGTATGCAAGTGCTAGTATGGGGAGATGCACGCAGGGCCCAACATCCTGCCTCTCCAGGAGGCTTGGGATAATGGAGCCTGTGGGTGCAGGTGTGTCTGCCCCTGTTGGCCGCTGCTCTAGGGCAGAGGTTCCCAACTCCAGTCCTGGAGGGCCAAACACTGTTCGGGTTTTATGTTTTATGTTTATGTTTATGTTTTATTTTACTTGATAAAAACCGCCTTTCAGTGGCAAGCAAAGCGGTGTACAATAAAACCAAATTTTAAAAAAAGGCCAAAGCCAGAAAAATAGAAAGGAAATACAATTTCTGGACAGAAGAGCAATAAAAGCAGGAGGGACAAGACCAACATAAATAAAGACAAATCACAAAAAAGCAGGGGATAGAACAAATGGGATTCACACAAAAGGGGAGGGAACATCAAACGCCAGGGCAAAAAGGTGAGTTTTTAGGTTTTGTTTAAATGTGGGGTGGTGAGGGTCCAGGCGGAGTGAGGAGGGCAGGGAGTTCCAGAGGGCAGGACCATCAAAAAAGAAAGCAGAGGAACGGGTAGATTGTAAGTGGGCACGGGAAGGGGAGGGAAGAGTGAGGCGGTTAAGATGGAAGGAGCAAGGGGTGTACCTGGGGGAGTGAAAGGAGAGAAGGTCTGTTAAGTATTGAGGGGTGCCTGTATGAAGAGCCTTATGAACCAGGATAAGCAGCTTGAAATGAGCATGGTGGGGAAAGGGTAACCAGTGAAGACGAAACAGAAGGGGCGTTATGTGATCACGGGGGGAGGAATTGGTGACCAGACGGGCGGCAGTATTCTGAATACGTTGTAACCGGGACTGTTGTGCCTTGGAAAGGCCGACGAAAAGTGAGTTAGCGAAATCCACCCGTGACATGACCAAGGATAGCAACAGAGTGGTGAGGGCAGACGGGGATAAGAAGGGGCGGACTGCACGGATTTGTCGGAGGAAGAAGAAGGATGACTTGGTGACATGAGATATATGAGCATGAAAAGATAGGTCAGAATCGAAGTGAACCCCAAGGTAACGAAAGGAAGAAACTAAGGGAACCAGAGAGCCAGAGAAGGAAGGGGCCAATGTGGGGGGTGGATTGTTGTGAGAGAACCAGATAGCGAGAGTCTTGGTGAGATTAAGGTGAAGGCAATTATGAGTCAACCAATCAGCCACAGTGGAAAGACAAGAATTGAGCGCGGAGAGATCAGGACAGGATGGGGAAGTGTGATGGAGTAATAAAATGTCGTCAGCGTAGAAAAAGGCAGATATTCCAGACTGTTGAATTAAGAGGGCTGTCCCTAATGAATATGCATGAGATACATCTGCATACCATGGGGGCGGTGCATAGCAATGCAGCACAGCCACATTTATTAGAGGCAGCATGGAACCTGAATGGTGTTTGGCCCTCCAGGACTGCATTTTGGAGACTCTGCTCTAGGTAATGTGCATGTTTATGGTTTCTGTGCTCTGTAGGGTAAAATGTAGGTGTTTTGGGCATGTCTACGTCATCTGCACTACAGGTTTGGTCTGTATTAGCACGTTGTAGTAGTGGGTAAAATATGGGGGCTGGGTTGGCAGGAACCACAGCTGGGACTTGAACCTGTGACCTTCTGCTCCTGAACACACTGGCTGTGTGCACTGCACCACCGTGTTGCCACAGAGACAGTGCATTCCCTGGGGATACCATGACTGTTCATCAGACAGGGCCTGTCTGTTGCAGTGCATGGCACCCACCTACACAGGGCTAGGCCATGGTCTGCTCTGGGCAGCTGCCACTACCCCCTCCACCACCAGTACCCCTCTGCCACCCTGCTGACATGCCCGTCTGCTGGTGCTGCTGGTGGAGCGCAGGCTCAGGCCATCCATTGTGCGGGTAGGCGGCTGCCTATGGTGCAGGTTATGGGGTAGGGGTGCCTGCATAGCTGTCCACGCTTCCCCCCAGCACCGCCTGCCAATGTTCTATGCCCTTGGGGGTACTGCAGTGCCAGGTCCCACAGTACCTGCTGGGTACTATCCCCTGTGACACTGTGGGAAGTACACTCGTGCCCATGCTGGGCCCTCATCAGTTGCTGACTGGCTGCTCTACTGTTTCAGCATTCCTATGGGCCACCTAGGCATCACCCTAGTCCGCACTGTTGCCCAGCTGCAGCACAGCATGTGCTGTCTGCAGCCCTCTGTGTCCCCTTTCCCAGCATCTGTCCAGTTGCCCATTCCGACATGCCCGCCCTGGAACATGTGCATGCCATAGCGCTATTTCACTGTGGTATCATTCACCTTGTATGGGGATGAAGCGTAGACCCTTCCAAAATTCATAACCATTTTTTGGAGCTTTCTTGGGAGTGTTTTTCGATCTTTCCCATTCATATCACTATTGCCCAGCTTGGTTATGTTTTTTTTTATATATTGTTGGGGTCATTTTCAATGTTTATTTGCACTTTTGTTCCGTGCACATGTATCACACTTATCACTTTTTTGTGGGTTTCCCTGATTTTGCTGTACATTGCTGACAGAAATGGTTTCTTATCCCTTTAAATCAGCTCTAACGCCAGGGTTTCACTGGTATTAGTTTTCAGCCTCGGATTTCACAGCATTAGTGTGCAGAGAGCCTCTCCCCTCCCACTCTCCACCCTTTGACCCCTTCTCTCCGCCCCTGGGGAGACTTCCTCCGCCCTCCGGGAGCCTTTCCCCGCCTTCAGTGCTCGTTTGCGCCGCTGCGCGCGTTATCGCGCAATAAGGTACCTGTGCGCCTTAAAAAGCACCATTATCGCGTGATAAGGTACCTTATCGTGCAATAACGTCACATAGCGCACATTAAGACGGTTTAGTAAACATACCCCTTAGTTTGAGTTCTGATCAGTTATTTTAACTTTGATACTATGATACTAGGTATTGTAGTCTTATTAGCAAGCCACTGTCAAAGTACTTCATGAAAATTATAAAACAAATGAAATGTTTCATGTTCATATTTTTATTTAACTATTTTGAATATGAAACTGTATTTATCAAGTTTCTCCTCTCCTGTACCTTTGAAAATTGTCACTATGTATTTTTAGTTTTCAAACCTAAAATATTCACATTAATAAGTATTTACATTTAATGATAATAAAGCTTTAGAAGCTAAAGGAAACCTGAGTTTATCCAAGCCATGAAATCTTTCATTCATCATGCATAATGATGTTGGACATAAGCATATAGGGCCCAATATTCTAAAGGCATTTATATGGTTTACTGATCTGTAGACCATGTAAATGCCGCTGAATGGGACATTCAATGGAACTAACACATTTAGTGCTGCTGAATATCCCCAACTGTACGCCCCGATGCTAACTACCTAGCATTGGGGCGTGTTGTGGTCATTCTGAGGCATGTTGTGGGCAGCAACAGTTGCTAACTGGGTAGTGGCGATATTGATCTACTACCCAGTTAGCGATCTATGGGTAAAAATAGGTGAAGCAAAAGCTGGCCTAGTTTTATCCGCAGATGCTAACTGGGTAATGGTGCAATATCGCTGCATCCCGATTAGTTTCTGCGGCGTCGGAGACTGTGCAGTGACCTCAGATATTCAATGCCAGGACTGAATATGACTCCAGCATTGAATATACAGGGTTAAAGGTTGGTGGTGACGGCTATGCACCGTAGCGGTGCTTAGCCATCCCAATTGAATATCTGCTCCATATCTCCCATCTTCTAAAATTCTCTAAAGCATATGCACAACATCTTTGACTAATTCTCATACTGGGGCAATGAAAGAATAGTGAGGATAAGTTTCAAAAGCCATTTACTGGTGTAAATGGCTACTTATTCAGATAAAAGAGCCTTTCCCAAAATTGGTTTAGGCTGGTAAAGTCAACAAGACACATAGGGACACTTTTATAAAAGTATGGTAGGATTTTGCACTTCCCATATGCTTAGCGCTAAAACAAGCAAGACATAAGTGCAAAGCCATCTTGGCAAATGTCAAGAGCATGGCCAACATGTTCCCACCACATTTGCAATTAACCTGAGTGTAGTTCAGGTCGCTCATTGATGTGGTGCTAAGTGCACCCACATTAACACTAGAAGCCCCAAAAGGAATTTTACCTAGAAACCCCACAGTGTGTCAACTGACGCATTATCACGACGACTGCGTTTAGCATGAAATGCAGATGTGAATTAATGTGAAGTTACTTATTTGTTAAATACGTGCAGTATGTGATGTCATTACATGACATCATCGTGTGTTTATTGTTTGAAATGTCGGAGTAAAACTGTAAACAGTGATTGATATGCACCACCTAGTGTGAACATGAATTTATACCTAGAAGCCCCAAAGTATGTCAATTGGCGTATCCAAGACAATTGAGTGCGTCAATTGATGTACTTTGGGGCTTCTAGGTATTGTCACCAGCAGGGGCTGGATTGTGGCCTAAGCTATCAGCCAGACTGCTGGGCCTGACCTTTCTTGTAGAAAGTTGTAGTTGTGAGTCAAGTGGTTGGATTTTCAAAAAGGTTATAATACAAAAAACTCAGGATACAACCATACTTTTGGTAAACAGAAGAAAACTTAAACATAGCATCTTGCTTCAACAGAACTCATAAATCACAGTATAAAGCTTATCCGATATGCTAGCTGTCTCTTCTTAGCTTTCTCAGCACTCACGAGGCACTCTTATCCTGGCTTCAGCATAAGGAGGAACCCATATCGGATAACAACAGCGTACAATCCATGGCTTCATCACATGGGCTTTCAATACCAGCCTCTGTAATCATAGGCTCACACTTTGCTTTATCATTTACAGTATTTTCATTAGAACAGAAAGTTTGCACCTTTCTTAGTCCCGTATCTCTATCAGTGCTCTCTGAACAGCCTTCTTCACAGCAGGGCAAATAGCTGTTATATAGCTTGTAATAGCAGGAAGGAGAGACACCTATCTCTGAGTAAGCTTTATCCTTAAAACTTTTAAACTTCCTGCCTTTTACATTTGGCTGTAACTCATAACACTGTTCTCTTCTATTATATGAAGATTTCTTTCTTGGAAATCTTTTGCAGGGTTTCACTGGCACACACTCTTCAGGGTCAGACATACACACATCTTCAATAGCATTTCTTTCCCTCTCTAGGGTTTGTAACTGCTTTAAGCTGCCATGCTTTTCAGATACATACGGTTTGCCTTTTGCTGCCTCCCACTCATTCAGGACAGCCCGGTGCTTAGGAAATTCAAGCTGCGTCAGAGGTAAGTGCTTCTTACAGCTGACCTCTCTGTGTGAAACTCTCCTTGTTTTTTTCTGTGAATTTCTTTGTGACTTCCTGCTAGAAGTTTCAGGCAGTTCTGACTCTGTATCTGTATTTCCTGAATATTCTGAGCTTTCTTCTGAGTCTTGCCAGTCTTGTAAGTTTCTCGTGTCCTGCCAGTCTAACTCTGACTGCACTGAGCATTTTTTATACAGCTTCCTGGGCGTTCCCTTGCACAGGTGAAAGCCGTTTTCATCAGCAGCTAGGGAATGCTTACTAGCTAGGCGTGACTGCAGACCTTGTGTCTGAGTTTGTTTACGTTGCCTATGGTAACTGGGAACCTTGTGACTTGCCTGCCTGTCAGAATCTAAACTGCAAACAGCAGATTTCTGTGCTTCTGAGTCAGAGGGCAGATCTTCCGTGTTACACATCCCCCTCCTTAAGATATTACGAGCTGCAGACATCCTCGTCGGACAGCGCGTAATCCCACTTAAGTTAAACATTCGGCTCTCTACGTGTACTAACCTCACTGCTGCAGACCTTTCCTGCCAAGGTTTTAGCAGGTTCAGGTGGTATATTTGGCAGCGCCCCCTTTCGTTCTCTACTCTGTAGGAAACGGGACCCACCTTCTCAACCACTGTGCCAGGGCCTTTCCATCTGGCCTCAAACTTCGGACCGGCATCTGCTACTAGGATTAAAACTTTATCACCAACAGATAAATGCCTTGTTTTAGTCCCCCGGTCATAATACTTTTTCTGCCGGCGCTGGCTAGCCTGCAGATTGTCCATGGACACTTGGGATGTCCGTTCTAAATGGTTCCTGAGGTCCTTGAGAAATTGGGGTACCCCTACCTCTGTCTCATCTGGGGCAACCCATTGCTCCCGAAGGATATCCAGGATTCCTCTCGGAGCCCTACCAAATAACAGCTCGTATGGGGATGCCCCTAATGATGCTTGTACGTGTTCTCGGCACGCGTAAAGGACGAAGGGAAGTACATTATCCCATTCAACCATATTCCCCTCTAGGTTCCGCCTTAACATCTGCTTTAATGACTGATTCATTCTTTCCACCAGTCCGTTGGACTGGGGATGGTATGCTGAGGTGCGGATATGACGCACCCCAAAGGCGTCCCAAAGCATGGCCAAGTGTTTTGAGGTGAAGTTTGTCCCTTGATCAGTTAAAATCTCCTGGGGAAACCCAATCTCACAAAACAACTTTATGAGCTCTATCGATATGGTCTCTGCGGAAATATTGCGCAGGGGTATGGCCCATGGAAACCTAGTCGCATGGTCCATGATTACTAAAATATATTGAAAACCCCTCGGTGTTCTCACTAAGGGCCCTACAATGTCCATTGCTAATCGCCGCACTGGGGTTGCAATGGTGGGTGGTGAAACCATCGGTACTGGCTTTGGTTTGGCAGCTGTGACCCTTTGGCACACGGGACAGGATTCGCAGTATCGAGTTGTCTCCTTGAATACTCCCGGCCAATAAAAGCGAGCCAGAATCTGATCTAATGTCCCTTGGACACCTTTATGACTGCCTACGGGGTGGTCGTGTGCCAATTTCATGACTACCGACTTAAAGGTAGTTGGCACCACCAGCTGCTTACGTATGGTACCTGTTCTCGGATCAGCACTTTCCCTATAACAATTCTCCCTCTAAGAAGAATCTTGGTAAGGTTGTCCTAGTTTCTTGAGCATACTCGAATGCCCTTTTTAAAGCTGGATCACCCTGCTGCTCTTTAGGGAAGGAAGGGAATTTCTTCACCAGCTCGGCTGGCACCCAAGGTAATCCCTCCCCGGCTTCCAGGTCTGCCCTTCCCTGCGACCTATGTCTCCTTTCCTGGCGCCTTTCAGTCTTACTCTTCCTAGTCTTTTTAGGAAGGTTAATTAAATCCTCATTAGAGGGAAGTGTGTCTTGTGGTTCCCTATCTAGGCTAGCCTCTCGCTCTGGGGATATGTCCCTACCCTCGGGCACTTCCTCGGGCTCAGCTAGCGAGCTTGTCCCTGCCCCTGAGGCCTTACTCTGGGACCTAGTGGAAATTAAGCCTGTTCTTTCGCTTAGACCTTCCTTGAGGCCTTTCCGAAAAGGAGGCCAGTCCCTCCCCAACACAATTTCTCTCGGGAGGTTTGGGATTACCACCACTGGTACTTCCTCACTAGTACCTAGCCCTTCCACAAGCACACTATACAATGGGTAATATGATGAGGTCCCATGCACACACTTCACTCGCACACCCTGGCCTGTTTTGCAGAGGACGGTGGGATTATGAGCCAAAATAGCCTGCCACATTGTGTGGGAGACCATACTTTGGTCTGCTCCTGAATCAAGGAGCGCAACAGCATCTACCCCTTCCATCTGGACATCGAGCACCAATCTTTCCCCAGTGGGTCTCTCTCCTTCTGAGATAAGGGCAGTACGCTCTTTACATTCCCTGCGTATGTGACCAGTTTTTCCACAGAGAAAGCATTTCGTAACATCATACTTTTGTGGTCCTACCACATGTGGTAATAGTATTCCAGCTTCGTCCGCCGTATGCATCCTCTTCACCAGAGCTGCTAGTAAGTCCAAGAGCAGCTGTTGCTGCGCGGTTAGCGCTGCCATAGTTCGTTCTTGTGTTAGTCTCATAAGCTCACTCTGGGCTTTCCACTGGGCTGCCATCCATTCTCGCATCTCCTGGAGCTCCATCTCGGCGTTTCAGCGTACCTGCAGGGAAGAAAAAAAACAGGGCCCACCAAGTGCGGCACAATTTTTTTTTTTCCTTTCTGCCTGCCTCTCAAGGTACAAATTTCCTCTCCTTTCTCAAATATCCTCACCACCCGTGCCCACCTACTTGTACCTTAGCACGGTGTAGGATCTCGCGTTGAGAAAGGTTTTTGTCCACGCCTCCTCCCAGGTCAGGATGTGAGAATCCAGTTGCTGGAAAAACTCCAAACCAGGTTTTTCTTCCTCAGGAGTTTCTTCACTTGGCTTTTTTTTTTTTTCTCAGCCAGCTGTATTCTCTTTGAAGAAAGCCTTTTGTAGTATTTTTTTCAAAAATCCAAAATACTACGCCATTTATGTCACCAGCAGGGGCTGGACTGTGGCCTAAGCTATCAGCCAGACTGCTGGGCCTGACCTTTCTTGTAGAAAGTTGTAGTTGTGAGTCAAGTGGTCAGGTTTTTCAAAAGGATTTTTATTCCCCTCCCGGGGTTGGATTTTCAAAAAGGTTATAATACAAAAAACTCAGGATACAACCATACTTCTGGTAAAATGAAGAAAACTTAAACATAGCATCTTGCTTCAACAGAACTCATAAATCACAGTATAAAGCTTATCTGATATGCTAGCTGTCTCTTCTTAGCTTTCTCAGCACTCACGAGGCACTCTTATCCTGGCTTCAGCATAAGGAGGAACCCATATCGGATAACAACAGCATACAATCCATGGCTTCATCACATGGGCTTTCAATACCAGCCTCTGTAATCATAGGCTCACACTTTGCTTTATCATTTACAGTATTTTCATTAGAACAGAAAGTTTGCACCTTTCTTAGTCCCGTATCTCTATCAGTGCTCTCTGAGTAAGCTTTATCCTTAAAACTTTTAAACTTCCTGTCTTTTACATTTGGCTGTAACTCATAACACTGTTCTCTTCTATTATATGAAGATTTCTCTCTTGGAAATCTTTTGCAGGGTTTCACTGGCACACACTCTTCAGGGTCAGACATACACACATCTTCAATAGCATTTCTTTCCCTCTCTAGGGTTTGTAACTGCTTTAAGCTGCCATGCTTTTCAGATACATACGGTTTGCCTTTTGCTGCCTCCCACTCATTCAGCACAGCCCGGTGCTTAGGAAATTCAAGCTGCGTCAGAGGTAAGTGCTTCTTACAGCTGACCTCTCTGTGTGAAACTCTCCTTTTTTCTTTCTGTGAATTTCTTTGTGACTTCCTGCTAGAAGTTTCAGGCAGTTCTGACTCTGTTTCTGTATTTCCTGAATATTCTGAGCCTTGCCAGTCTTGCAAGTTTCTCGTGTCCTGCCAGTCTAACTCTGACTGCACTGAGCATTTTTTATACAGCTTCCTGGGCGTTCCCTTGCACAGGTGAAAGCCGTTTTCATCAGCAGCTAGGGAATGCTTACTAGCTAGGCGTGACTGCAGACCTCGTGTCTGAGTTTGTTTACGTTGCCTATGGTAACTGGGAACCTTGTGACTTGCCTGCCTGTCAGAATCTAAACTGCAAACAGCAGATTTCTGTGCTTCTGAGGCAGAGGGCAGATCTTCCGTGTTACAGTATAAATTCATTTTCCCGCTAGGTGGTGCATTTGTCATTAATATTCGATGCACATACTTGAACATCTTGACCTTGCTAACAAAGTCATGGAACATGACTGACATGGTTCTAGCAGTGGCGCTGGTATACAACTTCGAAGATGCATTTGCATCAATTGATGCACTTTGGGGCTTCTAGTGTTAATCGTAACATTGACAGTGTGCCGTATATTCCCTCACACTAACCACAGTGTGTTCTCTATACCCATTCTCCACCCCTAGCCCACTCATTCCCTGCCCCACTACGTGATTTGCAGTTGCCATGGGAATTACCACATGGTACCTGTCATACCTGTGCCTGCAGGTGCATGCTGACAGTTACCACACGCTAAAACATACATGAATCTCTTAGTGCACTTCGTAGTTTTACCTTTTCAAAACTACATACATTATTCTGTCCAGAAAATGTAACCATAGATGAAGTATGGAAAGATTGCATGAAATGGCTTAAACAGTAACATGAGAAAAAGTTCCATGGATCAAATACTCTATTTGTGCACGCCAACTTAACATGTAAATCCATTGTTTTACATGTGCATATCACACACAACTCTTAAAATATTGCCTCCATAATCTATCACGGGGATCTGTTCGTGCTTCATTATAGATCATCTTTTCCTAGGTGTACCTAGATCTTTCTTGTTAGTTAATATTGAAACTCTTATTTTGGGAATGTTCCATGTTCTATTTTTTCTACATATTGTTTCTAAAGTTATTTTTCATAGTATAGGATATTAAAAATATTGGTTCTGAATCTAATGATAAAGCACAAATGGGGCCACTTTCAGTTTGGTTCCTTCAAACAAGCCAAATGATCTGAAATCATTTGTTTTCGGATCCATTATAGTATATGTGGCCAGGAAAACAGTCTATATTTCTGCTTGGTTAGACACAATGGAAACACCTTGGAGAGAGTCACTTTACCGATTATGTTGACATTTTTGACAATCAGCCAAAAAAGCCTATATAGGCCCCACTTTTTCTAAATCCCATGACTGATGACGTCAAGAGGAAACTGTAAACAAATAACACATCCATTTTCTGTTTATTTATTTCCTGGGATAGAGTGGTTTGTTAGCTTCAGACTAGGAGAGTTAAATAGAGGTGAAAATTGAAAAACATCTTCAAAAATAAAACAAACAATAGAACACTCAGGTCTCAGGCACATCTTGAAGGTGGCTGGGCTTCCTAACTCAGTGGAGGTAATTTTATAAAGAGCAATGTAAAGATATGTGTCGCTTACACATGCCAATGATGTATATTCAAGGACTTTAGCCAGTCATTATCCTGTATGTATGTACATAATGCCAATTGCACATATTTTCATTGTGGGTGTCCACACGGGCAGAGCTAAAATTTATGCACGTACATTATAAAATACTATAGCATATGCACACCCTTTAGATCTAGGCATGTGTAAGTGCCCATGAGTAGATTTTACCTGCACACTCGGTTGAAGAGGATGAGCTTCCAGGTAGAAAAAGTAGCACTCATTCTTCAAGTGTATACCAGCAGTTCTGCTCCCCTGCTAGAACCTCCAAAGAAGCTCATACCCATGTTGGTACCATTTTACCACTTCCCAATGTTTTGGGATCTTCCTGTTAGTGCCAGCTGTGCATTATGAATCTTCTGATTTCTTGAGATGTTTTCTTGCCAATGTTGGTGGTGCTCTGCTGCTCTCACAGTGGCTTTGAGTCGTCACACGGTTGATGCCTTTTGCTCCTCTTTTGGTGCCATAGGCTCTTCATGGTACCCTTGATACCTTGGAGTGTGGCTGCCTTTCTGGCAAGTGTCTCCTAGCAGATTTGATTAATAAAAGGAATGGAAAACCTCACTGTTAGAGAGCAAAACTGTTTGCCCCATTGAATGGAATGGAAGCTAATGAAACAAGTGATCTGAGTAATTTATAAACCAAAAACAAACCAAATGGGTAATTGATCAAAAACGAACGAAACAAATGCTTTTTTTTTTTCTGTTCCCAGACTTTTATCTGATTAGATGTACTGTACTCGAGCCCATCTTGAGAATGCCACTGAGTATTATCTCTGCTTCAGCACTGTCCGGATATTGCCGGAGCAATCTGGGGGCAGAGCTGGGGTGGAGATAGCATTTATCTGGATAGCAGCAATTTTCGGTACCATTATCCGGATAACCATCCACATAATTTAGGACAGCAAAAAAATCTGCCCCCAGTGGTATGTGCATTAGCTGTCTCGATAGAAGCTGGGCGTTGACGCTTTCCAGATATCGCTGATTCTGGATTTTCAGCAGCAGTTACTATCTGAATACTGCCGCTGAATATCTGATTTTTTTAAACCTGTGGATACCAGCATTTAAAAAATAAAAAAACTGATCACAGTGAGTTGAATATTGACTCCTTATTTTTTTCTTATGCTGTATTTATTTATTTACAACATTTATAAACTGCCTAGTCACAAAGGTTCCAGGCAGACAAAAATCATGTACAGTAATATAACAAAAACAAGATAGACTGCAGACAAAAAAAGCATAAAACCATTCATGAAAACTAAAACCTACTATAAAATATTGGCATCCTAAAAAGCTCGTCACTAACATGAATTAGTTTTCAGTATAACTAAAAACCTTCTGAAAAAAAGAGTTTTTAGCATTTTATGAAAACTGTGTAAATCACATTGTATCCACAAGCAGTTGGGCAAAAAATACCAAATAGTCGGAACATAATGCATAAAAGACAGAGCACAAGTTACTTGTAATCTGCCAGCATAGAATGAACAAGCAAATAGTTATCCATGTCTGCATGAAGGGGTTGAATAGAAGAATAGCACTGCAAAAGCATCAACAAAAACAGGGCCAACAAACTCAAACAAATTTTCATAGCTGCACATAGAACCTTTAAAATAATCCATTGTTGAACCTGCAGCAAGCGGAAGGCACATAGGCAAGATGTTAGATGATCGTATCGTGATTTGCATTAACAGAACCCATGCTGCAGCATTCTGTGGAAGTTGCAAGGCATTCAAAGTGAGGTGGGAAGACCCATCAAAATCACATTAGCATAGTTCAGAGTAGGAAACTGTACAAAAATCAAAGTCAGACAAGTAAGGGTGAAGCTGCCTCTGCATCCTTATCTGCCAATAAGATTGCTTTACAATCTTTTTACATGGGCACCCATACTCAAAGATCGATCCAGGATTATTCACAGATAAACAACCTCATCTTTGACTAACACAGTGTGATTGTTTAACTCAACAGATTTGGGAAGAACAAACCTCGTATCACGAGATACAAGCAAAACTTCAGTTTTCCTATTGTTAATAGATGCTCCAAAAGCCAAAGGACAACTGCCCAAATACAATTAAACAAGGCAGAAAATAATAGCCAGATTGAAAAACACAAATTATATACATCAAAAAACCATCTGCATATGCATGATAAGTAACACCAAAGATCTGAAATGAGGAACAAACAGCAGACACATACTAATTTATAAAAAGGGCTGATAGTGCAGAGCCTTGAGGATCACCTCATGTTATTGCTGACCAAGGAAACGCCAAAACACCTCTCCTAACCTGCTGATAACCATTAGACAAATAGGACTGAAACTGAGCCATTGCTATCCCAGAAATATGATTTTATAAGATCTGCAATAACACAATCAACTGAATCGAAGGAAGATGAAATGCCCAAAAATAGCATTATTCCACAGTACCTGCCTCAGGACTATACCATAAGTTGTTCAACAGAGATAGTAGCAAGGTCTGGACCCTCTAATTGCATTGAAACCCATGCTGTTTTATATCCAGCAATTTATTTGAATAAACAAAATCTTGCGGTTGTTCCAAAACGGCACATTCAATAAGATTCACTAAAAAGGAGAGGCTAGATAAAGGTCTATAAGACTCAGATAAGGAAGCTTCTAAGCCCTCTTCTTCAGAAGTGGGCAAAAGATGTTCTCTTTATATCAGAGGGCATCACACTACCAACAAAGAGGAATTCACAAGGCACGGCAAATAAACAGCAACATCACTCTTAGCCAACTAACAGGGAAAGGTCAAGAGGAGAAGTTGTAGCATTGTCAAAATGAAATCACCTCCTCATCTATAAGCATACTAAACACAGACCAAGCCTGAGATGCATTGAATGGCAAGATATCTATAAAAGTCAAAACAGCAGGGACCTGACTCACAGCCTGCCTCTACATCTATCTAGCATAGTGACAAAAACACATCTGGACTAGGGATACCAGGTACAGGCTGAGCCCATGACACCTTAATAAGGCCCCTCACAATGTGAAATAATTTACGTGGACAATTAAGGGCATGTTAAATACACTGTGCATAACGAGCTTATCTGCAATATAAGAACAATATTCAACTAATCCTAAATAAATAACTTTCAGATCTTTGGTATGATGTTTACACCATTTATGTTCCGCAAACTGCAACATACGCTTCATATCCCTCATAGATTCATCAAATCATGGGGTTATATTATTCCTCCGAGCTCTACCCATCACGTATTGCTTACAGGCAATATCCAAAACCGCCCTATTCCAGACACCTTAGCAACCAAGGGACTAAACCAAGCAAGAAATTCATCCTTATCAAAATCACGCTATCAATACCAAGACTTTTCAGTGTCCAATGAAAAAGTATTGACTGCCCCATGATTACACTCAGTTTTGAAAGTCTTAAACAAATGATCTGACCATGGTACAGAAAAAACTTGTAAACTAGCTGTAACAGCTATATAATCAAAGGCAGATGGCTCAGAAATCAAATCAAAGTGGCCTGTCAACTAAGTATTTTCTCCATGTGTACAAAATGGGAAAAATCCTTTACTAAAGGCGTCTAAGATTCCATCTTAAACATGAGTTGGCCGATACACTATTTGAGAAAATCATAAAGAAAGACATTCCTGAAAAAACTGTCCAATAAAGGATCAGTAACATAAACAGACTTTATTCCCATTTATGTGGGATAGATTAAAATCACTTGCTAGAACCAGATGAGAAAGGTCAATGTCCAATACAGATAAATTTGTATATAAGGAGAAGAGCTAAAAAATATGTGCAGTTGAAAGACTATGAACACCACCAATAGACTGATGCCCATTCCCTGTTATAACACACTCCATATTGCTGGGCTCCACAAAACTAATACGCTTCCCCACTCTAGGCTCACGAAATATATCATATACAGGAAGACAAATATGAGAGAACTAACGAAATCACTGTGCTTCATCCAGGTTTCAGTAATGGACCAGAGGGGAAGTCATATTAGACCTGATTCTTAGTGGAACACCAGATCTAGTGCAAGAGATAAGGGTGTTGGGGCCACTTGGCAATAGTGATCATAGCATGATCGCCTTTGATTTAATTAGTGGAGGAGGGATAGTACGGAAATCCACAGTACTACCTTTAAACTTTCGAAAGGGAGACTATGGGGCTTGTTTACAACGCCGCGGTAGCGGTTTCTGCCCGATATTGGAGCCACGGCCCCATTGAATTCAATGGGGCCGCGGCTCCAATATTGAGCGGAAGCCGCTACCGTGGCTTTGTAAACAAGCCCCCATGATAAAATGAGGAAAATAGTTAAGAAAAAACTAAAAGGAGCAGTTGCAAAGGTTAAAGACTTACATCAAGCTAGGGTGTTGTTGAAAAATACTATCTTGGCAGCCCAGACCAGCTGTATTCCACACTTTAAGAAAAGTGGAAGGAAGTCCAAAAAACTGCCAGCATGGTTTAAAGGTGAGGTCAGAGAGGCTGCTGTTGCCAAAAAAGCATCTTTCAGGAAATGGAAAAAAGAGCCAAACGAAGAAACCTGGAAACAGCACAAGCATTGGCAAATCAAATGCAAGGCATTGATAAAGCAGGCAAAGAGAGAATTTGAGAAGAAGCTTGCTGTGGAAGCAAAAACGCGAAATAAAGATTTTTTCAAATACATTCGCAGCAAAAAACCTGTGAGAGAGTCAGTTGGTCCATTAGATGATAGAGGAGTTAAAGGGGCACTAAGATGCGATAAGGCGATAGCGGAGAGACTGAATGAATTCTTTGCTTCAGTCTTTACTGAGGAAGATGTAGGGATGTTACCCATGACTGAAGTGGTATTTAAAGGTGCGGAAGAATTGAAAGAAATATCGATATATTGGGAAGATGTATTACAACTATTAGATAAACTGAAGGGTAGCAAATCACCTGGGCCGGATGGTATACATCCAAGGATGTTCAAAGAACTGAAATATGAGATTGCAGACCTGCTGTTAGTAATCTGTGAACTATCATTAAAATCATCTCTAATACCTGAAGATTGGAGGATCGCCAATGTAACACCAATTTTTAAAAAGGGTTCCAGGGGTGATCTGGGAAACTACAGACTGGTGAGCCTCACGTCAGTACTGGGAAAAATGGTAGAAACCATCATAAAGAATAAAATTACTCAGCATGTAGATAGTCATGACCTAATGGGAGACGGCCAACATGGCTTTAGACAAGGACGATCTTGTCTTACTAATCTGTTATGTTTTTTTGAAAGTGTGAATAAACAGGTGGACAAAGGTGAGTCGGTTGATATAGTGTATCTGGACTTTCAGAAAGCCTTTGACAAGGTCCCTCATCAGAGACTTTTGGCAAAACTAAAGAGTCATGGGATAGGAGGCAATGTACTACTGGTTAAGAGATAGAAAGCAGAGGGTTGGGCTAAATGGCCAATTTTCCCAGTGGAGAATGGTGAATAGTGGTGTACCCCAGGGATCTGTGCTGGGTCCGCTGCTTTTTTGACATATTCATAAATGACCTGGAAAGTGGAATAATGAGTGAGGTTATCAAATTTGCAGATGACACAAAACTATTTAAAGTTGTTAAAACCCAAGAGGATTGTGGAAAATTGCAAGAGGATCTTGATAAATTAGAAGACTGGGCATCAAAATGGCAGATGAAATGTAATGTGGAGAAGTGCAAAGCTATGCACCTAGGGAAGAACAACCCAAACTATGGTTACACGATGCAAGGTTCCACATTAGGAACCACCACCCAGGAAAAAGATTTAGGTGTCATTGTGGATAACATGTTAAAACCCTCGGCCCAGTGTGCAGCGGCAGCCAAGAGAGCAAATAGAATGCTAGGTATCATAAGGAAAGGAATGGAAAATAAAACAAAAGATATTATAATGCCTCTATATCGTTCCATGGTGAGACCGCACCTTGAATATTGTGTGCAGTTCTGGTCGCCATATCTTAAAAAGGATATAGAGTTATTAGAAAAGGTTCAGAGAAGAGCCACCAAAATGGTAAAGGTGATGGAAGGATACTCCTATGAAGAAAGGCTAAAAAGGTTAGGGCTCTTTAACCTGGAAAAGAGAAGGCTGAGGGGAGATATGATAGAAGTCTATAAATTAATGAATGGAGTGGAACGGGTAAACGTAGATCGATTGTTTACCTTATCAGAATATAGAAAGACTAGGGGACATGCAATGAAGCTACAGGGTAAACTATTTAAGACTAATAAAAGAAAATATTTTTTCACTCAACGTGTAATCAAACTCTGGAATTTGTTATCGGAGGATGTAGTAAAGGCTGTTAGTGTAGCTGGGTTTAAAAAAGGTTTGGACAAGTTCCTGGAGGAAAGGTCCATAAACCATTATTAAGAAGGGACCCAGGATATCAATGCTTGACCCAGTACAAGCATTGCGGAACCTGTGTCTTTTGGGGAAACTGCTAGGTACGTATGACCTAGATTGGCCACTGTTGGAAACAGGATACTGGGCTTGATGGACCTTGGTCTGACCCAGTATGGCATATCTTATGTTCTTAATACATACAATATCAGGACAATAATCCAGTAAGTAATCAACATGCAATCTCTCTCTTATGGAGGGAATAATGTAGCAAATGTTAGCAAACTCTCAATCCAATCATTGTGACCCCACATAGATACACGAGGTAAAACATGACAAGCAGACCTTGTTTATAATAGCATTAGACCTCCCATACCCGGAAACCACAGTTATAGAACAGCTCTCATGACAGAGATACAGTAATACAGACAAAAGATAAAAATAAAAGCATACACTATCATCGATGCATCTTAGATAAATAAATATACACATGCTCAAACCCAAATGATATCATACCCAGGCCCAGCAAAAGAAACAGTAAATAAATACCAATACCTTACTCACAGAATGCATAAAAGACCCTCCTGGACTCTGTCTTCCTGGGGCTTTCAACTGGATCCATGATAGAAGGACCTGTCTAGGGGCCCTCTTTTTCAAATATCACAACAGTTGCAGATGATGGTCATGTTGGGGGAGAGTAAATTCGTCACAACTGAGCAGTAGGGGATGTCAGAGGCCCAGGGACAGCTTGCACACTCCCTGGCTCACTCACACCATTCCCATTCTCACCGGGAAGGATAGTAATGACACAGGCAAAGCTCCAGCCCCCTTTTTTTACTTAAATGAAAATGTACATTTTTAACTAGACATTTGAATGAAAATCGTTAGCAAGTTGAGTGCTAAATGAGGGGGCGGGTTGACCCAAGGGTATCTGATGCCCTAGGCAAACCTTCAACCATTCACCCATACCCCCATAATCCCTACCACCTCTCCCGGTACGGTATCTCCTTTTATCTACCACCCCCTCCCCCACAGTGCAGTATCTCCCCTTCCCTTGCTTTCCTCCAACCTGTCCTTCTCTTCCATGCCTCCTAGATGTTTAGCTGCTCTCCTTACCTTCCCACCCCCCATCTCCAGCATCCTCCCTTTCTTTCTCTTTCATCCCTCCAGGTGTCAAACATTTCTCCTGCCCCCCCCCCTTGATATTTCCAGCATTGCCCACCTCTTTCTCCCTGCCACTGCTGCCCCTTATCTCCATGCTCCTACTGGGATAAGGCTTCTTCCAAAAAATGAAACAGCACAGCAGTGAGCCCTTCAGCACCTAAATGTGCTCTAGGTCAGTGGCATCCCATCCCTTTTGACGTGGCCAATCTAGAGTGTACACAGGTGCTGCAAAGCCTACCATCCTGCTGAAGTTCATTTGTTGGAAAAGCCTTGGCCAGCAGCAGCAGCAGTAGCATGGAGGGAAGGGGATGGTAGTGGAGGTGGGAATGAAGGGGGTAATACTGGCCATTTTAAAGTGTTGCTCTCATGCTTCCCTGCTAGTCCCAAATTCTGCTGTCCTAGGTAGACCCTTAATCCACCTAGTGGGAGGGCTGACCCTGCCAACTGCGCAAATAATTTAATGGTGCAATGATACCCAGTTTGACACTCATTCTGTATTCCGGCGGTATACCATGCAAACTTGCTAACCTATATGTCAATATACTTTTTTTTTTTTAAATATTAAAATGATGAAACACAGTATAACTCCATTTCGGTAACAAATCAACATTTTGCTTAAACAAAGATTAGTACTAGGCTGTACTTTAAAGTTCTCTGGTTTAGTCCTTTTCTACGCTGGTCTGAAAGGAGAGAACATGCTGTTTCCTGCAATTATCAACGTCGTGTATAAGGTAATTAACAGAATCTACTGAGATCTCTCTCACTTTGGGAATGTAGGTTGCACTAGATGCCAGCACAAATAACTAATCCATTTGCCAGGTTGGAGGATTTTCCTTTGCTTTGCTGTTGCATTTGTAGTGTACGTCACAGCCAATGACTCTGTCACAGTGAATTGTCCCCCTTGAAAAATTGCCAGCGCAAGGAAGTGACAACTTAATGGAAACTAAAGCATTCTAATGGCACTGAGTGGTGAAGGCAGGGAAAAGTCACCATACCATTTGCCCTAGCATTTGAAGATGTCTCTATGCATCACTAGCTGATCTTGCAGCTTTTGTAAAGTTGCATTTACAAGGTTTTATTACATGATATATGACTCGCTAAATATTTTTATTCATGGTTATTGTTTTAGTGGAGCCTTTCTGTTCGTTCCTGGGATAGGACTGCAGAGAATCCAGACTGTTTGCATTCTTGCCTTCATCGTGATGCAGTTCATAAGTAGGGATATGAAAAGTCCATCTCAGGAGAGAACCAAGTATATTTTCAATAGATTTCCCACATTATCCAATGAAATAATTTGTGCTACTGTTCTTTACACTGGGTAGTATTTGTTAAAATCTACAACACAATAAAGTTTGCTGTGAATCTGCTGTGGATATTTACAGCACTGGCAGATTCTTCACTTCTAATGTTATAGTGTTAGATATTGAATGCTAGATGACAAATTAATATTTTAATGTTCTAAGCACTGTATATTTAATTGCCACAGCAATATCAGGGTGTGGACCTACTGAGACAAAAGTCTGAAATAGGAGAGCATGGTCTGAAGTCACACTTGTCATGCCAATAGAAAGACCAAAGATTTACAGCGATCATTATACTGCATCTGTGGCATCTAACTGGACGTCACCGCAGGCATAATGGAGATTGTGACCTAGGTAGGCCTAATGCAGTGGGTCACCTAAAGAAATATTCAACCAGAACTGCCTCCTAGCTGGAAAAGGCACAAAGGTGGCTGATTTGGTAAGCCAGTCGTGGCTCGGGTGCTTATCTTACCAATTATTATTCATTGTTGAATAATGATTGCTGCAATGTTTTATCAAATCTAACTTTACATGCTTTGTTTATGTAATATTTGCATTGCTGCTATTGGTAGATGCATGCAAAGTTCTGCATGGGTGACTGACTGAGTTTTGCCTGTCATATTAATGACTTGAATATCTCCTTAGCCATTACTATGACAGACAGAACCCAGCATTACAGAAAGAGTCAGGGGCCAAATACCTCCAGATATTCAGATAATATGGTGGTGCTTTTTAAAGGCTTTGATGCTGTTTACATATACAAATGGGACTATAAGTATACATGGTAACATGGTATTTTAGAACAGGCAGCACACATTGCATTACTGCTTATGTTTGCATATGCGTACCTCATACGTTGCTGCATGCTGAGATTTAAAGGGATGTGTTCTGAGCATGAATTAGGGTGTATGCTGGCAATGCATTTATACCTTGGTAAATTTCCTTACTGGTATTTAGACCTGCTTTGACTCATGCATAATTCTTGGTAACTTCTCATTTTGGCTTGAGGTTTAGAGGAGATGAGGGGGGGAGGGGAATTGCTTTTACACCTCTGGCATTCAAATCAGTCTCAGATTGCAATACGTTTAGACGTTGATTCCTTAATCAACCCCACAGCCCTACAGATGTGCAGATTTCCAAAGTACAACTTTTGTAAGTGATGTAACTTATAAGCAATGATCACTGCTTATGGTGTAGCAAGGGCTGATTTTTTGGTGGGGCCTGAGGGTAACATGGATAGGCCTCTAATTCACTTCCATTAGCCTACAATGCTGCAGCTGACTTGGGAGGAGGGGAGCTGGGGAGCTGACTCTAAAATGGAGGGACCATGGTCGACCCAGGCCCACCCATAGCCATGTGTCTGTTACTTACATGGTTTAGTGATGCCAGATTTCTTAACATGCTCTTTTCAAAGATAGTGCTTCCTGTTGTGTATTTCTTTGGCAGCACTGTTGCACTATGGGGTATGTTTTCTAAACTGCGGTAATGTTACAGAACGCGCGGTAGGTAACGTCAATACCTGCGCGGAAGCGTTCCACAGCACGGTAGACACCGCACAGGGAGGAGAGAGGGCGGAGAGCTGGGGTAAATGGCGGGGAGTGGGCGTGGAGAGGCTCCCTGGACACTAACGCGCTGAACTGAAGGGCTGAATCCTACCGCGAATGAAAACCTGCTGTTGGATGCACATTTGAAGGAGAGAGAAACCATTTAAGTGTCGGCAGTGTAGGGCATAGGCAGGGAACCCGAGAAAGGTGATGATAGTGTTTCATCTGCAGCAACAGCATAGTGGCACTGTACGAAGGGCCACTATGGTGATGGTGCAAATAGGGCATAGGGGGACTGCAGGTGGGACATGCAGTGGGAGCAACTGGGGCAAAGGGTGAACTAGGTGGTTGCCTAGGTGGCACATAGGAACGCGGAAAATGGACACCAGCAAGACAGCAACAGACCAGGGTCAAACATGCCCATGAGTCTGTGTCCCACAGTGTCCCATCCATGGGACATTACCCAGCAGGAACCCCAAAGGGCACATAACATTGACAGGCAGTGCCGGGGGAAGCATGGACAGCTATGTGGGCACCACTACCCGAGAACCCACACCTTAGGCAGCCACCTACCTGCCCCCTGGATGGCCTAGGACTGCACACCACCGGCACCAACAGCATATGGTCATGGTAGCATGGCGGGGGGGGGGGGTGTTTGTGCTGGAGGGAGTAGTGGCATCCACCTGCAATGGACCTAGCCCATGCCCTGTACCAGTACATGGTGTGCAGTGCGCAACAGAAGAGGTCTAGCTGTGGAATGTAAGGGTAGCCCCAGGGACCACTATGCTGCTGTGGCAACAGTGTGGTGCAATACACTCAGCCAGTATGTCCAAGAGCAAAAGGTTCAAGTTCCATCTGTGGATCCTGCAGAGCATCACCCCATAGTTTTATCCCACAATGCAGCCACAACAACAACATGTGCAAACCCCAACACAGCAGTGCACAGAGGTACAAACACCCACTCACACGGGCTCCACTATCCACAGCCTCATGGAGTGTCAGGCTGTTGGCCCCAGCATGGAGCTGCAGTTATCACCAGAGCACTACTACTACCCCCTGCACGTTTAGCAATGTCGGCACTGTGCTCATGGCCAGTGTGGTGGGCAGGGTTGTCAACAACCTCTATCTCTGCACAATGCTGAGATAGGTGTGGGAGTGTGCGTATGTCTATCCATTGTTTTGTGTCTGCCAACACTTCACTGAGCCCACATTGCTCACACTGTTTCCAGCATTAGCCTGCAAATGTGCATAATGAGGAGCAAGGTATTGTGGGTATGACCCAGACAGGGCGGATTGGCCAGGATGCATCTGCACAGGGTGGATGGCAATGGCTGGGACACTGTAGTGCTCGACCACCACCTGCATGTCACGCTGGTAGGTCGCTCTCACTCTGACCGAGCAGTGACCATGGCATGTCCATGTTCCCACTTAGTGCCACACATTATTTGTCTCTAGTGATACCTGTGTGTTCCTGGTTCTGGGGCCCAATCACGGAGACACCTGCTGGGTGTTTGTGCCGTGCATCCCACCTCTGGGTGCACAGGGTTCCCCCATGAGCATGCACTATGGACTGGCTAGTGGGCTGTTTGCAGTTAGTCTGTGCATGGTGGGACCACCCTGTAGGATGGTGCAGTCTGATTGTGCTGGCAGATGGCAGACTGTGGTGTGGAGCCTTCCCCTGCCCAACCCAAGCATCCCTGCTGGTCTTCCATGGTCACATGTATGGATCTGGCCCATCAGCCCTGGAGGGCTGACATCGGCCAGCAGGACTGTGGTTTCTGGTATTACAGCCATTCTGCAGGGTGCAGGCACCTGTCCCACCACACCCTCATCTACAATAGGGGTGATTGTGGGCCCCTTGGGGTATATAGTGCATATCACTTAGACCCATAAAGGCAGTGCAACCTAAACCTCATGCGAGTCTAGCCCCCCCCCCCCCCCTGCCATGATAACAGGTACCCATGGCAGCCAGACCAGAAAATAGCTGCAAGTCTACACTCGATAGCTCTGGGGCTTGCACCACAGAGCAGCCATTAAACTCCGACAGGAACGCATCCCACCTCCTCTGGATTCGCAGCTTTACGCTTCCCACCTACTACTCTCCTCCCCCCCTGATGCAGAAACTCACACTGTCTCACTATACTGACAGTAATTGGCGCCCTGGATTGCCCACCTGCAGCACACAGCTCTCCTCGACGTCCTGCTGTTCCGGTGTCCCGAACTGCTGTCCTACAACCAGGGCCGGCCCGTCCATTGAGCAAGAATGTTTTTTGCACAGGGCCCCGCGTTTCAGGGGGCCCCGCGCAAAAAACATTCTTCAGCATCGCAAGTTAAAAAAAAACAAAAAAACCCGGTTGCGTCTGCATGTGCAGCATCAAGAGCTCTGGTGGGGTTACCCCCCCCTGCCACACAGAGCCTCCCTGCATCTCTGCTTTCTTCAAGTCACAAAACTGACTTGTGACCAGTGCTGTGCAACAAGCCATAGAGGTATATCCTACTGGTTAGTACACTGACGTTCTAGGCCAGAGCTACTCACATCCAGTCCTGAGGTCCGCAACCCTGCAGGTTTTCGGGATATCCCTAATGAATATGCTTAAACTATATATGCATTAGAGATATCCTGCCAACCTGACTGGTTTGTGGCCCTCCAGGGCTGGATTTGGAGACCCCTGCCTTACATCTCTGTCATTTACGATTGTGAGTGGGCAAGGTGCAGATGTCCAAGACATCAAAACGGTTAGATAGAATTTGTCACATTCCTCCTCGCTTCTCACCACGACCAAAATATTGTCTATTAGACAACTTTATGGTGGTGGTGAGACTCAAGAAGGAATGTGACACATTCTATCTACCCTTTTGCTGTCTATGACATCTGTACCTTGCCCACTCACAATCTTAACTGACAGAGGTGTAAGGCAGGGGTCTCCAAATCCAGCCCTGGAGGGCCACAAACCAGTCAGGTTGGCTGGATATCTCAAATGCATATATATCTCATGCAGATTCATTACGGATATCCTGAAAACCTGCAGGGTTGTCGTCCTCCAGAACTGGATTTGAGTAGCTCTGTTCTAGGCAGTGGTCATGGGGTTCAATTCCTCATTGTTCCTTCCTGTCCATGTCTGATGATTTGCATGCCTGTGACATTCATATCTTTGCAGATCCGTGCTGCCAGCCCATAATACCCTCACCACAGTGGCCATCACTCCCTATATGGCGTTATAAGGCACCTTACTAGACACAATACAGGGCACATTACAAGGCACGTCATAAGTCTTGTTACAGGGCATCTTACTAGGCACTGTACAAGGCACGTTATAAGGCACATGCCTTGTACTGTGCCTACTAAGGTGCCTTTTAACGTGCCTTATGACGTGCCTTATAGCGTGCCTTATGACGTGCCTTGTATTGTGCCTTATGATGTGCCTTGTAACATGCCTTATAACACGCATTAGCCTAAGGCGCCTTGTAACGCGCGTTAACTGACACAGCTTACCATAATGATGCACCGTCCATTCCCTTATATGGGAATCCAGGGAACCTAACACGGGGAACGTTACCGCAGTTTAGTAAAAAAAAACCTATATTTATTTTAGAAAAAAGCTCCACGTTCAGGGCCTTTTGTAAAAATACTAGGATTTTTTGAATCTAGGGATCTGATGATCTATTTTCCAACTTAGATGACCTATACAAACTTACCTTCTAAATGGCTTTAAGTTTTGGAATGAAGGCCGCAGAATGTACTTCCTTAATTTTTGGGATAAGATGAAAATGTCTAAATCATTTCAATCTGTCAGTACAGACAGATGAAACTAACTTGAATGGTGATGGAATTAATAAAGGCCACCATTTCAGCGTACTGAAATATATTATTTTCCACATGCCCAATTGCTGCACAATCAGACTTTTCAGTGCATCACTTCAAAAAGAAATGAATAAAACTCGACTTTTGAGAGATTTTTCTGTAGCATTCTTTTTGATTGGTTATCTAAATTATTCCCTTTTTTTTCTTTCCTTTCTCCTCTATAATTTTATTTGACTGAAGTGACACAGCGGTAGGAAAGAACTGATTAGTTACAAGTTCTTTGACTACTGCGCTCCACTAACAAGTCAATCAAGGCTCCACAGAAGACAATTCTACCTTTTCAGAAAGGATAATAGATGGACTTGGTCAATAGTGAAAAATCTCTATTGGCTTAAGAGAGATGTCAGTATATTTAAAGCACTTTTCTAATGAGCAGCGCCAACAAAATACGTTTCTTGCAGAACTGGAAATCTCTTTTCTGTTCTTCAGTCGAAAAGCCATGATATCCTGCTGTCTCAAAATGTTTGTGATTCTATGGTTTGTCTTTATATATCAGTTAATAAACACAATTTGAAGTGGGATAATTGAAGTAATAGGATGATGATGGTCTACATGATCTTGTCATGTAGTAGACTATGTTTTCTTTTTAATTTTAGAAGCCTTGTTCATAATTTTTATGTGTAAAATCATATATTTGAATGCAGAAATGGCATCCACATGTAAATGTTGATTTTAGAAAGGATTGAATTTATATATCAACGTCCTTACTATGTGGAAATTGCAAGGTAGAAGGTCACAGGTGTGGTTATGGAGTGACTTGGGCAGATTAAATATCTACAGGTGTATTCCCCATTTCATAAAGGCAAATACATATGTATGACTGCAACTGTCCACATCAGAATTCATAGCTGCTCCCTGGCACATGAGTATTTATTTTAGTCAGCATTTTAGAGGTGGGATTAAGGGGGTTCTTCTCCTTAATCTTCCATAGTTTGCAAATATTTCTCATGCATATTCATTGCAGTTATCCTGAAAACGTGACTGGCTAGGTGTGTTCCAAGGACTGGGGTGAGAACCTCTGCTTTAGTAAAAAGCCCCCCCCCCCCAGTTGAGTTCTCACCGTCTTTATTTTGATTCCTCTTTAATACTATGAATTCTTTTAACCAGGGCAGCGCGGACCTGGGTGCCACCTCCATACCCCATCAACACCTTGGCACCCGCAAACCTCACACAACCCCCCTCCCCTCCTACCATAAACTAAGCAGACACTTTTTTCATGGGAATACACCGGTTGCAGCTTTATTCACAATTTGAAACAAAAGTACATTTCCATGAAACAACATAGAATAACAATACAATCAGAAACTCCCACCTATCCAAATCCTGTTATCTTGCCCGCCATACTACTAGCAAAGGTCAGCAAGCTTCCAGGTGAGGATCCCAATCCTGGGGAATCACCTCCACATGAAATTCCGGGCCATGATAACCTGATTGCAGTTCACTGTCCTATGCCAAAAGACTCCAGCCCTGGAAACATCCGGGTAACCACCCACCACCCCTCAGCTGCAATGGATTGCCCCTCCCCCCCCCAAAAAAAATCACCACACCAGCATAGGGAGGGGTGGGTGGGAATGCCGAGACCCGACTCAAACCTTGGTCATGCTGAAGAGAAAGAGGTGGGAGACAGCCATTCACCAGGAGGTAAAATAACCTCCCCTCGCCTCCTCCCTCCCCTCCCGTCAGCTCTGGAACCATCCAATTAGCTCCCTTCCCACATAGGAAGGGGGCAGTCAATTTAAACATTTTTACCCCACCAATGAGACCCCCACCCCACCGGACTGCAAACCACGGCCGCAGCCATCTTCCCCTGAGCTGCCAGCCTGGCATCTGCATCTTGGGACAGTTATGGGCAGATATCTGGGGACCCTTAATCACGGCCTGAATCATGCATTGTAGTCGTCTTAGCAAACTAACGCCAAAGCACTTCATGAAAATTATAAAACAAATGAAATGTTTAGTGTTCAAATTTTCATTTAACCACTTTGCAAATATAAAACTATATGTATTCTCCTTTATCTTCCCCTCCAAATTAGAATTAAAGATAGTGGCATCTGTTATTAATAGATGGCATTTATTCACCTAGGTTTGTAAAATGGCAATGATAGATGTGGAAGTTGTGAAATACCAATTTCCACATGTAAGTGCCAGTTCCTATATGTGAAGCTGCTAAGTTTCCCCTTTGCTGCTTCCCATACTTTGCAAAAGGGGTCCACCCGCTCCATATGTTGACAAATGCATGTGGATTCTTGCACTCTTTGAGAACAGGTTCCATGTTAGCAAAGCCTTTTCTAAAATGCAGCTAAATGTTCATTTATCCATTTCATTAGTCATTTATATTTATTTCTCATTGTTTTCTGTATGTAAAAATATGGTTATTCTCTATAAAATGTATTTCTGGTAATATTTTTGGGTGTCTGGAACAGATTAATTGAATTTACATTATTTCTTATGGGAAATATTGCTTCAGTTTTCATAGATTTGGTTTTAGTCAGACTTTTTCGAATGGATTAATCACGAAAACCGAAGTTCCACTGTATTTATAATCTGCATTATCCCATAATCTAAGCAGAGTACACAACCAATTCCATACTTGGAGGTTCTTGTCCTTACCCATTGCTTTTCAAGCTTTCCCCAGTTGTACTCTGCTCAATTGAACCAGGGTTCTCAAGAGCCTTTGATAGACCTCCAAGCAAATACTGAGGGCCTGATTTTCAGCAAGGATGGCCATTGTTTATTTAGAGTTAAGCACAGACACCAGTGCTTTACTTAATGCATATATTTAGAGGCACTATCCGTTTAAGTAGTTCTGCTAAACGTATGTGTAGGTGATGACCATCTCTGCACTCTGGGTTTAGACACAACAGTCCTGAATTAAACAGTTAATTGCTGTATTTAGTGTGGATGAATATCACCGCTAAGGGGCATGTTTACTAAAGTGCGATAGGCTTTTACAGCTAATGCACCATTATAGTGTAGATAGCGCTGTGTTAGCTGCAAAAGCCGTGCAGTATCTGTTGGGGGGGAGATCCCTCCCAGAAAATGCAGAGTGCGCACTGTGGCAGCATTTTGGATGCAGTTAACCCCATCTATTGAGATGATGGTATCTGCAGTCACGTTGTCTGCAACTTTGCCACTTACTGCATCCTGAATACGCCCGCGGTAACTGTGTATTGCAGACACACCCAGTCTATGCTGAGCTCCCGCTCACTCCAGCAGCTAGCATGGGATCTAAAGATACCGCAAAACATCATTGCACCATTTGCATTTCCCATGCGCTATCCTTTAACATGGATTGATAGTAAGGCTAGCAGATTTTTTGCAGGCAAATCTGGGACACTTATCTAAAGAGTGGTGGTGGAGGGTTCCAGGTTTCGGCAAGGAGTGAAGAGGAGTTATTATCTTGCCCCATCTTCATCTATCCCATGACAGCAACAACATTACTTCCAAGCAGACAGATCAACAGAAAAATAGAAATGTTGATGCATTTCCACCGTACTGTGCAAAACAGAAAGATAATGGATAAAAGATCTAAAAACTGACATATTTAAATCACTAAAATTGGGGAAAATCCTCCCCAAATAGGGACATTTGGTAACCGTACCTGATAGTGCATGATATCTACCACAATAGACAGTCAGTGCACCCAAAAGTAGTCCACACAACTTAACCAATATCAAAAAATGGACACGAAACATAGCAATATCCTCACATACCATTCATGTAGTTGCTCATTGCCAAAGCTTCTTAAATAGTATATTTCAAAAAGTCCATTTGTATGTGTGTGTATATATATGTAACAAAACACCAACCATCCTCATCAGTGTGGAGAGTTATATAGATATATCGAAAGGGACTTTTTGAAACATACTATTTAGGAAGCTTTTGTAACGAATGGTATTTGAGGATATTGTTATGTTTTGTGTCCACTTGTTGATATATGAAATTAACAGGTAGCACAGCTTAGTAAACATCCCCTTAAATGGATAGATTTTGGTGCCATCTCCTCCCCTCCCTTTACCCATCCCCTTTCTATGTGTATATCATGGCTGTATAGTGAACTAAATGGCCCAATATTATCTCTTACTGGTGCCTATTTACTAACTGGCCCCTATTTACTAAGCTTGCGTGGTATTTTACAGTAGAGAAATTACCAACAATTAATCTCACAGTAATTGGTTTTGTGGTGTTGAGGCAACGAACATCACCTATTCCTAGCCACTGCAATGTATAAGAGTGAGCCCCAGCTCGGTCTGCCTTCTTTTTGATTTACCTTAGATGAAAAAGTCCCTCTACCACCTTTCTAGTATTACCAACTCCCTGGTATCTAGTGTGAAGGTTGTATCTCCCTCCCCCATCTTGCACAACCATCAAGTACTTAACGTTTAAAAAAAAAGCCTTGCATTAAAAATTCTCTGACCACCTCCAGCCACTCTCACACCTCTTTGCACAAAGAAATCCGCTCCCTGGATGCATCCTCATCCTCTTATTTAGCAATCTGATCCCTTGTGGTGGTGCTACAAGACCACTGCTGAAAGTAGCAGTGTCATTTTTGAAAATGATCCTGCTGGGATAGAAACTGCTAAGGCCCATTGGATGCCAGTGAATTCCCAGTAAGTACCAGGGAGAGGGCGAGTGGAAGACATGGAGGGGAAACAGATTTTGTTTGAAAGGGAGTGGAGAGTCTTGGAGGGGCCAGATACATTATTTACAATAGGCTGTGTGGGGTGTCCTGGAAGGGACCTAGTGATGTTTTTTAATGCAAGTGGGCAGGCCTTACTGGTGATAAGGAGAGGGAAGGAGTTTTTTGCTTGGATCATAGCATCTCCTTAAGTCCTTTCCTAGAAGCATTGCCTAAAATGTTAGTAAGCCGATTATCTCAGGGAAAATTATTAACACTTCGTAGGTGGTGCTTATGTTCCAGGAATAATGCACAAGCATAAAAGTGAGTTTCGTTAAGCTGCATTATTGGCAAATAACATGTTATCACCAATTAATATGTGTCTAATTAGGCAATAATGCATATTATTGCCATCATGCAACTTAAGTGGGCTGCCTGTGCTTGCTTTATTTTCTTGCTGACTGCATACCTGTGTAGCTAATCAGCCACTGTCTCTATGATACAACTCGAAATTGAAACAACCATTGCAATATATCAAGAACTTATATGGGTCTAATTATAGTGGAATGCATTCATACATAAATACAGAAACAGAAACATGATGACAGCAAATACTATATGGCCTATCAAATCTGCCCTTCCATACCAACTACTATAGTCCCCTGTTTTCCTTTTAGAGATCTTCTGTCTCATGTTTTCTTGAATTCAGATATAGAAACATAGAACATGATGGCAGAAAAAGACCATACAGTCTGTCCAGTGAGAAAGGTATGGAATGATAGTGAAACTGGTAGACAAGATTATAGTCTAACTGTTTACCTGGAGGTGAAGGGTAGATAGTGCAGGAAACAACTTGGAATTTGTAAGGAACTAATGAAATCCTTGGTGCCTATTAGACTTCCATGGCTTTATCTCATCCTATATGTAAGTTGAAGGCAATTTTATAACAAGTTGCCTAGACTCGGAGGAAAGTGAATACTTTAGACTAATTCACAAAAACAGTTAAAATGCAGATGCATACATGTACACCAGCTTGGGAATTTGTGTAAATGGTTGGAGGTTGGAGGAGTGGCCTAGTGGTTGGGGCAAGTTACCTCAGGCCAGAAGGTCAGGGGTTCAAATCCCACTAGAGGACAGCAACCTTGGGCCAGAAGGACTGGGGTTTCTAGTCCCAAAGGTGCTCCTTGTGGTCTTGGGCAAGCTACTTGACCCTCCATTGCCCATGTTCCCTGTAAATAGTTATCTCCAAGTTATAATGCCCTGTTCAATGTAATTTCAGTTTGTTCAATGTAAACCACCTTGATATCATGAAAGGCAGTATATAAGAAAATGTTAAATATATAGTTGAAATATGCATATAGATGCATATTTGATGACCTATGCACATACTTCAGGACTCTGCCCAGACACTACCCAAACATTTCCCCCAAACACAACTACTCTCGGGTCATGTAAAGGTTTGTGCCGCCTTGTCACTGTGTGTATTTTAAACATGGGGTAGCTTTATAAGTTGCCCTTCGCACATGCATTACAAGGTTTGCATGCAAATAATCCTTTATAAAATTATCCTTTAATGATTATGCAAGAGAAAGGCAATAGCTCTTATTTTGCAGTCCATAGGCAACCCATGTTTGGCAAATGAATGCATCAGGCAAGATTAATTGAGGCTTGTTCATAGCTAGTAGAAATTAAGTATATACTGTTGTGATGGAGACCAAAGGAAATGCCAGTGCTTGACTTCTTAAAGATTTATTTACTAAAAGCATTCATAATATTTTTTAAAGGAGCACATACCTAAATAGCATTATAGATCAGTTTAGACTTAAAATAATACTTTAGTGCCTACTAGTTTTAGCAATTAAAGGCTACTCATCAGTTTTATCTGCACAATTCATATGCGTATTGATCTTAATCTGCTCTTAGCCATTGGCATTCTGAGTGACTACTGATTTCAATATTAATTAGAAAAATGCATTTGCAAAGATCTACGGTAGGTGAAGTATGAATTTGTTGACTTCTTGTAGCATTATGTGTAAAACAGTCTGGTATGAAAATTACTGTAGTCTTCAACTAAAGGTTTCTCAACAAAATTACAAATCTGCTTCCTGCCCTGGAATAATAGCGTAGATTCAATTGTATTACAAATTGTTCCCATTCTGCAGTATCAGGTTTACAAAATCAACATCTCTGTTAAAATGGGTTAATTTTCTTGAGGTACGTCTCAAAGAATAATTTAAATCTGTCCCATGGTGACAGTAGGAAAGCACCACTTCAGCATGGACAGTATGAATGCTGACTAGATTAAAATGATTTTTTTTCTGGAGACACAGGGTAAAATATAATACCATGCAGAGTTTACATACAAGAATAACTTAGTGCTATCAATGTGGATCATAATTCAGAAGGAGCTGGAAGAACTGTCTTTTGGTCCAAAGTGGGCTCTTCATTGACGTGAGCAGGAGATCAGACCAGAATAAGCCCTTTATTCCCTTGGAGTTTTGCCGGGGGATAAATCAGGCCACAAAGAGCCCTTCTTATATATGGGGGAGTAAGGTTGAATGTTCTCACAAAAATCATCATTTGAGGTTTAGTTACACTTTTTGCATTAGGAGGTTCATTACTGAAAATTGCATGGTTTTTATCATAAAGTTCAGCAACCCATTTGAATTCTAAAGATCTGTTGCTTAACTTGGAAGGTATTTATTTATTTAATTTATTTTATTTTATTTAACAGGTTTTCTATACCGCCTTTTCCATCAATCAAAGCGGTATACATTGTACTACAAGGATATACAAAGGCAGGGGGAGAGACATGCAGGGACCAATGTGGTAGACAATGGGTCTACATAGAACAGGGAATGACAAGACATACATTAAGTTACATTTGATATATGGTTTACAGTCATACATCAATACAAAATATATAACAGAACATCATCTATAAAACAGAAAAGAGATAGGGAATATAGTGAAAGGAAATTAAGAAGATACAGCAGTAGTAGGGCGAATGAGTGACTACCATATTGATCAGGTCTTATAATACTTGCTATCAATTATACTATCTTTCTTTATTCTCGCCAAAGTCCTATGTCTAAGGGCCACGCCAAAGGGGCCTGCAAGGCACAGGCGCGCCCCTGCAGTGGCGGTTTGAAGCCAGTATTGTGATCTGATTGGTAGGCTCCGGAGGAGAGGGGGGTTCCCGATCACAGCAGCTGATGTCTGCTTCAGTTCTCCTTGTTACCATGTGCGCCCCTGCAGTGGCGATTTGAAGCCAGTATTGTGATCTGATTGGTAGGCTCCGGAGGAGAGGGGTGCTCCCAATCACAGCAGCTGATATCTGCTTCAGTTCTCCTTGTTACCGTGCGCACCCCTGCAGTACACATAGAGCCCAATAACAAGATGGGCACGTTCAGACCATCCGGACAGGCCCTTTTGGACCCAATTCTGGACCATGGGAACAAAACGTTCCCATGGTAGCCAGAATTGGGCCCATGGACAGCCCGGTGTGTCCGTGGATGGCCCAGTATGCCCCTGCTGTCTGTGGGGATGTCCTTCCTGCAGGCGCCCCTGACTCTGGCATTTCCAGCCCTCCTATTCCCCACCACCCAATCCACAGCTGACCAGCAGGGAGCCTGGATCCGGTGACGGAGACCCTCCCGCACCCAGCTCCGATCACGCAGCAGCCGCTGCTTATACCACATTTGAGGTGGTTTGCAGCGCGTCCACATGAGCTTGGCAGCATGTACAGGTCTGTGACCTGAATCGGCCATGTGCATGCTGCCGGTCGCGTACACTCTGCTCCACCCCCTCCCCGCCCCTCGCCCACTCTCCTTATCCTGATGCACAAGACGTATGGGGAGAGCTGGTGGGGGAATCGGCCCCGCAAACCGCGTTCGGGAATGATATCCATAATTAACTCATTGTGCATTAGATCATAATATATCCACATAGATGTTGCGCAGAATATTTACTACAGTGCACTAAGGGAGTGTGTGTTAAGAGGCAAAACAGTGCTGGAGGGAAAAAGGGCCTGTACTGTTAGGGACATGCCCATAATATTCCCTGACAGTACACTGAGAAGTACCCCACCATGCTAAACCGGCAATTGCAATCAGCGCAGGTGCATTTATGGCTTATAAGATTTTTGAGGTGATGATGAGCGCAATTGTGCTAACTGCAACATTGACATTTAGTGCATGATAATGATCCCCACGCTAACTGCAATGTATAGTCAATGCCACTCTCTGCCCCTAACTTGCCAAATTTCAGCCACTTTGTGTGCTATGGTTAGCATGGATTTTTTTTTTCTTTTCTATTTCTGAATTATCCATCAACAAAATCAAGCAATACACTTGTACAGAAAAGATGTACACAAAAATACATGCAAAGGAAAATATACCACAAAGACCACTCAGTGAAACATTTGTAGTCCCCATTATGGGGGAGATAATAAACGAAAAAATAACTAGGGGAGGAGGTCCCCCTAGATCATACACAATAGGAAAATTTCCAAGGCAAAAAAAAGATGATGGCAAAGGCAGAGGAGCATTTGAAAAAACAGATCCCTAAAGTACCTTATAGAGGGGAGGACGTTACCATATGAGTACTAATATAGGAGGATAAATCTCCAGGCTGAAAGAATTCATATTTAAGGGAATTATGCAACACAATACATTTACAGGGAAATCTTAGTAAGAAAGAAGCACCTAACTGAAGAACCCCGGGTTTTAACAAAAGGAATGCTTTACGCCTTCTCTGGGTGTCCCTCGAAATATCCGGAAAGATAGAAATCCTTCTCCCTATAAACAAATTACTTCTCTTTTTAAAATATACTTTAAGAAGCCAGTCTCTGTCCGAGGAGAGCGCTAAAGTCACCAATAATGTGGAAACCTTCATATCTTCATCTGGAAGGGACCGAAGCAATGCTGAAACATCCAGTGAATCCATCTGTAGCTCCCCGACTGCACACTTCCCCGCCTTTTTACCAAGAGGCAGATAATATGCCTTCGAAACCGGAGGCATCAACTCAGCAGGGATCATTAGAGGCTCTTGAAGATACTTTTTGAAAAGTTCCATCGGAGCTACCGCAGGAATAACAGGAAAATTCAGTAACCGTAAGTTGGAAGCTCGGGTAGCATTTTCCAACGTCTCTAACTTCCCTTTCAAAAAGATATTATCTTTCATCAACGAATCAGCTAAAACAGATACCTGTAGAAGTTTCTGATCCAAAGCCCCAACCTAGTTCTTTGTTTCCACAAACTCAGAAGTCAACACATTAACATTATTCTCCATTGTAGCTAAGTTAGAGAAGGAAAGAGTTAATTGTTGATTCATAACCTGGGATAATTGACTTATAGCTTCCCAGATACTCTCAAGGGTCACCTTAGCTGGGCGAACAAGCGTAATCACCGGGGAGCTCACGGGCACCGCAGCACCGGAGACCACCCTCCGCTTATCAGCCTCAGCCTCCGAACCAAAGGCACCCTCAACCTCGAAATGTTGTTTATCGCCAGGAATTACTCCCCAGCTCCCAGTCTCGGTCTTCAGACCATCGGCAACTGCCTCTGAAGCGCCACACTTCGGTGTCGCAAGAGATGCCTGCTCAGGCGTCACTGCAGAACCATGCTCCGAAGCGCAGACCAACAGTCCCGGAACTGCAGGAGGTGAGCGATCCTCAGGGGAAAGCGAGATTTCAAAGGCGGAAGCAGTGGAGCCCTCCAAATTTCCCCTCTTTGCTTCTCATTGAGCCGGACAAAACAATCGATTGGACCAGAAACGGAAGGTACGTGCTCCGTAGGAAAAGCCCGAAGTTTGCCTTTAAGTTTAGGCATTCCTGCTCACAAACTCTCTGCCGCCATCTTGAAAGAAAACCACCTCCCCAACACCCCGATCGGGTCAGCATGGCTGTTTTAGCAGTAACAGTTCTTGCAGCCCGCTTAGCATGCAGCAAACCCTGTGCTAACTGTGCACATGTTAGTAAGCATGCCCCTAGGACAGACCAATGCACCAAAGTGTGTTAAGGAACGCAAATGTCAATGTGCTTTAAGGTTGTGTTAGTTTTAGCTGGTAAAGCACATTCAGTATCAGAAATTCAGTTCACTGCTGTGCCTCATAGAATTTAGGGGCTGATATTCATCTCGCGGCTATCAGCTTTTTTTTGTAAAACATCAGCTGCCATGGGAAAAAAATAATCTAGATATTCAGCAGTGATATCCAGATACTGGCAAGTTCTGAATATATAGATTTAGCGATCAGTGCCAACACTGCTTGGATAGCAGCAATATTTGGATAGCAGCAATATTTAGCCACTGTCCAGATAGGAAGTTCACATAGCCCGTAGGACAGCTTTTTTTGCTACCACCACCACCACCACCGCTACTACTACGAACATTTCTATAATGTTACCAGGCATACACAGCACTGCACAGACACGTGTAAAAGACGATCCCTGCTCATCGAAGCTTACAATCTAGTCAAGACAGACAACACAGTAGCTGTAGACATGAAATACAGCTAGGGGGAATGGTAGGGAAATGCAAAGGACATCGGTTGAGTCAAGATCCGAAAGTGGCAGCAAAGAGGTGAGTGTTGAGCCTGGATTTGAAAAGAATCAGAGCAGCACAGATATTTTTCCTCTAAACCTACTCAGGTCAAGCAGTACACTGAATCAGCATCCTTTCTATTCTTTAATCTCTTTTCTATGCAATGTTATGATCTATTACACGGCTCAACTTTATAATGTGATATATTCATTTTACTTTAACTTTCATTGTGTAACCTCCTTCTGTGTGGTCCCCACAGCTGCTTCACAGTCTGCATAGCAGACAAGAAGCACACCAATACAATGAGTTTAGTCTTGCATTTGTGGGGACTGGCATAAGCCAGGAGACCCTTGATATATGGCATTCTCACCCCACTCTCTTCTCAAAAACTGAGTCCAGGCCAAAAACCTTTCTGAACCAAGGGTTTGCTGTCCTAAGTTATGTGGATTCTCAGAAAGCCTTATCCAGTTAGCAGGTCCTTATGCAAACAAAATCAATTTAATACACATTAACCTGGCTCTTTGAGAAACTTTAGATGAACCTGCCTTGTTAAAACACAAGTTAGGGTGGCCTGTTGCGCTTTAGATGCTGGGGAGAATGCTGGTCACATCCTGGCAGCTAACACGGAGCCTTTCCACTCATTGTGCGTTTGGTGCATTAAATGCAAAGCCTTAGTGGGATTTAGTAAAAGGGGCCGTTGCTTACTCTCTTTAACACGTAGTATCATCTGCTTGTGCTACTGAATTATTTAATTTTTCCTAAAGGAAAAGGGTAAAGTAAAATCCTTTTGAATGATGAGAAAGCCAGATGGAAAAAAAAAAACAATGATAGCACAGAGCTATGTAGGGAAAAGGAGAGATATGATGGCCAAACTGAAAATAGAAGCATCTGTACTACAATAAGAAGAATAACTAAAAGGATGAAAATAGTAAAGAAATGCTGCAAAGAGTGTGATAAAGAGAATGTTGAATTACAGGCTAGTTGGAAATGACGCTAGAGCAGAGAAAGCAAAGAAAAGATATTAAAAGTAAAAGGACATGGGAACTGAGTAGAGCGTGACAGAGTTGGGAAAACTGCCATTGGATTAGTGGAGCTGCTGTGAAGATCAGAGACGAGCAATGCTATAGATCAGGGGTGGCCAACTCCGGTCCTGGTGCAACATGATCCAGCCTGGTTTTCAGGAGGTCCCTAATGAATATACATGAAGTATATTTGCATATAGTGGGAGACAGTGGATGCAAATATACCTCATAAATATTCATTAGGGACCTCCTGAAAACCAGGCTGGATCATGGTGCAGCAGGATTGGAGTTAGCCACTCCTGCTATAGATGCTCCAACTGCCCCGAATAAGAGAAAATCTTTAAGGGAGTTAGGCTGAACTTGTCAAAGAAGAGCAAGGAATAAGCAATGTGATCTATTCAAAATCAAGAAAGGGCTAAAATTTTTAACTTTACTCTTTTAGCACACAGACAATGCAAAATGCATTTTTTAGATGTACTTAGTTTACATCAAATTGTCACCAATAGGGTTCTCAGCTGACATTTTGACTAAGGTGCCCTGGCTCCAAGATGCATTCAGTTTATTATCTGCCTGACACCATGTTTTGGCCTTTTGCCCATCTATTTTAGTAATTACTGTCATGGAAGCTGATTTTCTAAACTGGAAATCATCTTCTCATGAAATAGCCAGTCTTGGTCTTTGTTGATTAAATATATCACTGAAACTGACATAATTATTTTAAATTAAGATTGGAGCTTGTTTTGGGGCCTCCAATAATATTCACTAGCTCTGGTCTTGTAAATTAGAGATTAGAGCATAAAGCTGTGAAACTTAAAAAAAACAAAACTGCAGATTTGCCTGCCATCTATGTTAGTTCATCATAAACGTATATCATTGAAGCAAGATTGCAGGTTTCATTTTTTTTAATTTATAGAGTGGCCCAATCTTCTGAATAAATACATCATCATGTCACATGTTTTCTGTTTCCCTTTTATATTATTCCAGTCTTTCAGTCTTCAATTTGTTTATATTTTCACTGTTGTCATTATTGGTGTGCATCAGGTATGTCTGTGCTGTTTATCATCAGAAACTGATGCAAACGTTACATTATGCATTGTCAAAGTATATGCATAACTTCAGTAAAAAACAAAACAAAACAAGGTTTAAATATAATTTTCCTCAAATTTAGCAATGTGAAGGTCTTTCCCATAGTCATCTAAAGAAGATAGCTATTGCAGCACATAGTAAGAAAACAGATGGCCAGATGTAAGCCCAGCAGGGGGAGAAATAGGGCCATGAAAAAGACCATCTTGCATTTTGAGAAAAATCTGCAGTGCTTTTTCTTCATACTTATTTTAGGATGCTTTTGAGGATGGCCTGTTTTATCTCATTGAAGAATATCTGCTGAGGAGTTCAATATATAAAAGAAGTACTCTTGTAATGTATAATTAGTATATCACTAGCCTTCATTTTGGAGAGTTGGTGATATGTTAAGAGCTGGATATTTTTAAAATTGCAGCAGGTCTCTTTCTTTTACCAAATGTTTTCTCAAAAGGTCATTTTTCTAGGTTTACGTCATTTTATCCCTTTCAAACATTCGCACATGAAATCACAATAGAAAATTGTTCCATTTCATCAATATTTGCATTCAGTGTTTCTTAAATATCATTTTCTTCCATTAGTCTTTTTTTTTTTAGATTTAAGAACGTAGAACAATTTAATACATAGACAGAAAATCCTGCTTTAACACATGAAACAACTGGAACTCTCTCTGGTGTTGGTGCTAGGGTTAAAGGCTTCGGTTTCATATATAAAATCATAAACATTCTATGATGAACAAAAATGAAGAATAAAAAGAGACTTGTATCTCTGCGGAAGAAGTACATAAAATAGATTATCAAAGAAACATAATCAGTATGTATTAAAGGGATTCAAAAGGACCTTTTTAAAAATGCAGGTTTTCCTCCGTTTTTTTGTCTGTGAAAATGATGTTTATTGAATAAGGTCCAAAGATGTTTAAGAAGGTAATATAGAAGCTAGTAGCAGAAAATATTCCATTAACGTAAAACCTAGTTTGGAAATACTCTTTTTAGCTATTAGCTGGAGAATGTCTTGGTCGCTGTTGGCTTTTTCTGCAGAAGTTTTCTCTCTGCATTTGTGTAAGTAGCATGTGTAAGCTTTGGGCTTATCAATGTGTTTGTATAATCATATCATCTGTTTTCCTCACTCTGGTCTGGTCTGCTTCTTTAACAGCCCCAGAGGTAACCCAGCAAAGCCATGGAGATAAAAAATTGCATGCCAGAGCTGAAAAATTACTTTTGCCACTTTGGCATTTGGTCTAGAGAGGAGAAAGAAGTCAAGAGAGAGGACTGCAGAAGCCTTAAGAGACTATAATAACACCTTCAAGTCCTTGTCAGTCTTAAATGGATTATATGTGCTGGGTGGTTCTCTTAAATATAAAATTATATTGTAAATTGCACAAGCAGAAAATAGAAAATTAATACAGTTGTGGTCAACAATATTGGCACTTTTGCATTTTAGTTATGTTGTGTACAATATCTTAAGAAATAATTGGAAATATTCCAACTGTATGTAGTCATAATGTAACCAGGGTATCCCGGAGGCCCACCTCACGCCTCCATACCCCACACCTTTCCGCAACCCTTCCTTTCCCCTATTTCAACATAACAAAAGACCCACACACCATATCATGGTATAACTTTGGCAGCAGCTTTATTTAACACATATAACGACTGGCCCAACACGGGCCCAACATATCCATCATCCTAACATAACCCCCCCCACGCCCATCTCCGGAAAATGCCCCCACCCGCCATATTATTAGCAAGGCGGAGCATCATCCTACCCCAAACCCTGCTGCCTGCCTTGCCATGTTAGTAGCAAAGGCCGGCCCCCACATCCCTATACCGGGCCGAGACTCCCAACCGGAATGTCTAGCTCCACCCCGGGGAGCCCTTCGCTCCCCCACTGCGCCTAAATCAGTTAAAGCCCCGCTGCCTTGGCGAGCGCTGGCTCTCTACCCCCAGGGGCGGCCCAAGGGGGGTGCGGGGCCATGTGCGGAGACTCGGTTTGGGGCCTCATTTGCATAAGGGCCTCATTTGCATAAATATTTGCATAATGTTACCATACACTAACTTTTAGTAAACATGCATCTTAATGAGTGTACGGATAAAGAAAGACTAAAAGATTTCTACATTACTATAATCCAGTGCCAACTGCCAGGTACATTAGGAGCTACTACAAACACTGCCCATTTAGAACCCATAGCAAACCCACTGTATCATAACAGCACTACCAGGACTCACAAAGCACAAGACCCTACCTATCAAAAGGCAACACTACAAATATTAAACTAATACATTTCAGAGAACAACAATACATGACCTACTGGGGAAAGAGAACAAGTGGCAATGTCAAATAAGAATTACATAAACAGAATACCTCAGCTCAGTTACACGTGCAGAACATAGACTGTCACCAAACAAGAAATCACAATGTAGAAACAGGAAGACAATAATTAAACATGGTTTCAAACATGGTTTCAAAAAAACCCATGGTGTTGAAACCCTTCTTACCTCCCTACTAGATTCATTATACCTCTACACCCAGAACCCTTCCCAAGGATGTCTCCTCATATTCCTTGACTTATCTGCTGCCTTTGACTCCCTTCCCCACCACCAACTCCTAAACAGACTATATGATATAGGACTGAGAGGCACAACTCTAAACTGGTTCCGTTCCTATTTAACCGATAGAACCCAACAAGTTTGTATTGGAAATGATACCTCCCTTCCTTTCACCCTAAAACAGGGCGTCCCCCAAGGATCCAGTCTATCCGCTCTTCTTTTCAATATCTTCCTTCAGCCTGTCTGTAAGATTTTCCAAAACCATGGCATTCAATACCAGCTATATGCTGATGACATGATGTGTTTCACCCCATTTAACCTCTCAAACCCTAACTTTTCTAAACTAAATGAATGCTTAACCAGTCTTAAATCTTGGCTCTCCCAGCACAACCTCATAATCAATCAATCCAAAACCGAGGTTCTTCAGGTATTCTCCAATCCCGCATACACCCCACCCCCCTCCCTCACTATTGGCGATCTCACACTCACCATAAAAAACCAAGTGAAATATCTTGGCATTATCCTTGATCAGTCCCTCTCCTTTACTGAAACCTCAAGCCTCTCTTAAACCCTGACTCTTTCCGTACTGTCTGTCAGGCCCTTACAATCCCTTCTCTCGATTATTGCAACCATATCTATCAGGGCCTCCCCAAGAACACTATACAGCCACTTCAACTAGCCCAAAATACGTTAGCGCGGCTTATAACCAACAACCCCAGGCGATCCCACATTACACCAGTTCTCTATGATCTCCACTGGCTCCCTGTTCAACATTGAGTTAAATTCAAGGTGACAACTCTTATTCATAAAATCATAACCAATTAATCAGCTCCATGCCTCTCTTCTCTCCTTTCCTCCTCCAACAACACAAGAACATGCCTCTCTATTACTAAAAACCTTCTCACCATCCCTACAACTAAGAGACATTGCAAGCAATTGACTAATAACAGGGCTTTCTCACTCTATGCTCCATCCTTATGGAATACCCTTCCCCACGAACTGTGGAAATGTTCAAACCACTCAGAGTTCAGAAAGAAGTTAAAAACCTTTCTCTTCCTTGAACATTTTTCCCTTCCACCTTAGTACTTAACCCCTATACACTCTCCTCCCTACATTTGGCCTCTCAAATCCTATTATACAGCCTATTGGTTTCCTGTAAATACCTATGTAAATAGTTAATCACTGTTCATTGTAATTAGTTCTCATCCTTTTTCCCATGTATTCCTGTTACTTTGTTCCTTGTAAACAGTTGAAACATACTGCCAAAATGTTCTGTGTAAACCGTCTTGACTTGTAGAAAGACTGTATATAAATCTTGTTAAATAAATAAATTAAATAAATTAAACTGGAAACCCCAAAAGCCCAACAACACTGTAGAAATAAAACTATAAATTAATTTCCTCTTGTACTAAACAAAGCGCAGACGTTAATGATGCACGTTTTCCAGAACTGGCATATTTCAGTTAATAAATTCAATAAAGAGATATTTTCTACCTTTTGTGCATTTTTTTTCAGTTGCAATTGCTCCAGCCACTTTCTTCTGGTTTCTTCGTGTCTTCTGCTAACTCTCCATCGTCTGCTGTCCATTTGTCCTTTCTTCAATCTTCTAGTTTTTTTCCATTCTCTCTCTACATCTGCTTTAACATACTAATCTCTCTCCTTTTGCTCTTTCCTCATTCCTATTTCATCCACTCAAATTTTACCCCGCCATCCTCAATCCCCACTTATTCTCCCAATATCCGGCCAATTGTAGATTTTTCTTCCCTCCCACACAAAATATTTTCCCTCTCCATTTCACTCTCCCAACTCTATCCCATTCTAATCCTCCCCCAACATCAGCTCCCTTCTAGTTCCAGCCCCACCCAGCATCCGCTCCCTTCTAGTCCCCGCATCAGCCCATTTCCAGTCCTAGCTCCCCCATCCGAGTCCCTCCATCAGCTCATTTCCAATCCCAGCCCCCCATCAGCCCATTTCTAATCCCAGCCCCCATCAGCCCATTTCTAGTCCTTCCTAGCCCCACCATCATCAGCCCATGTCAAATCCTAGCTTCCCTCCACTCAGCCCATTTCAAATCCAAGCCCCCCATGAGCCTACTTTTAGTTCTAGCCCACCCCATGTCCATTTCAATCCAATCCCCCCCCAACAGCCCATTTCCAGTCCTATCCTAGCCCTCCATCAGCCCATTTCCTGTCCTAGCCCCCCCTCACTCAGCCCATTTCCAGTCCTAGCTCCCTCCCCTTACAGCCCATTTCCATTCCAAGCCCCCCTCCCCATCAGCTATTTGCAGTTCAAGCCCTCCTTCCACTCAGCCCATTTCCAGTCCTAGCCACCCCCCGGTGCCCATTACCAGTCCTAGCCCCCCATAGCCCATTACCAGTCCTAGCCCCCCCCCATAGCCCATTACCAGTCCTAAGCCCCCATCAGCTCACTTCCAGTCCTAAGCCCCTCATCACCCCATTTTCAGGCTTAGCCCCCCCATAGCCCATTACCAGTCCTAACCCCCATCTGTCCATTTCCAGTCCTAGCCCCCCATTGCCCATTTCCAATCCTATCCCCCCCATAGCCCATTACTAGTCCTAACCCCCCATCAGCCCATTACCAGTCCTAGCCCCTCATAGCCCATTACCAGTCCTAACCCCTGCATCAGCATATTTCCAGTCCTAGCCCCCCCTATAGCCCATTACCAGTGCTACACCCCCATCAGCCCATTTCCAGTCTTAGCCCCCCATAGCCCATTACATCCTAACCCCCCTCCATCAGCCCATTTCCAGTCTTAGCCCCCCCATAGCCCATTAGTAGTCCTAACCCCCCCACAGCCCATTACCAGTCCTAACCCCCCTCCCCCCTTCAGCCATGACAGATTTAAAAAAAAATGGCTGCCGCTGCCGCCGCCGCCATGACAGCGGCAGAATCAAATGTCCCGCCGCGGGGCCCTGCCTGCCCGGCAGAGCCTCCCTTCACCATCAGCTCCAGAGTCCCTCCCACTGTGCAGGCTTTCAGAGCCGCGAGAGTTTCCCTTTCTTCTTGCGGCTCTGTTAATCTCGCCGGGGCTGATGGGATTCCCTTCCCATCAGCCCCGGCGGGATTAACAGAGCCGCGAGAGGTCAGAGAAGCTCTCACGGCTCTGAAAGCCCGCGCATTGTGAGGGAATCCGGAGCTGATGGTGAAGGGAGGCTCTGCCGGGCAGGTGGGGCCCCGCGGCGGGACATTTAATTCTGCCGCTGCCATGGCGGCGGCGGCAGCGGCAGCAGCAGCCTTTTTTTTTAATCTGCTTTTGCTAATGTAGAATGTTTTTTGCGCGGGGCCCCCTGAAATGCGGGGCCTTGTGCAAAAAACATTTTTGCTCAATGGACAGGCCAGCCCTGTCTACCCCCACCAGCTGCAACAACCCCACAACCCCAAACAAGAGAGGGAGGGTGGGCGGGAAACATGTCCACAGCGAAAAAGGAGCCGCGCCGCAAGAGAACGCTCCACGCGGCTCCTCGCTGCTCCTATCCCCGCCCCCGATCGCTGTGCCAATGAAATTGCTCCACGCATCCAACATGGAGTGATTTCAAATGACGCCCGCTCATCCACTCCTCACCCCCCCGCCCACACCTCACCACACACCAAAGGCCGCGGCCGGGCCCGGGCACCTGGTTACTGACGGCCGCGGCACCCGGCCCGGTGGCCTCGAGCATTAACCAGGGTATCCCGGAGGCCCACCTCGCGCCTCCATACCCCGCACCTTTCCGCAACCCTTCCTTTCCCCCATTTCAACATAACAAAAGACCCACACACCATATCATGGTATAACTTAGGTCGCAGTTTTATTTAACACATATAACGATGGGCCAAACACGGGCCCATCATATCCAACATCCTAACATAACCCCCCCACCCCCATCTCTGGACAATGCCTCCACCCACCATATTATTAGCAAGGCGGAGCATTATCCTCCCCCAAACCCCACCGCCTGCCTTGCCATAGTAGCAAAGGCCGGCCCCCACACCCCTATACCGTGCCGAGACCTCCAACCGGGATGTCTCGCCCTACCCCGGGGAGCCCTTCGCTCCCCCCACTGCACCTAAATCAGTTAAAGCTCTGCCGCGCTGGCTCTCTACCCCGCCACCGGCATGAGGTAGTTTACCTATCCTCGCCCCACCCCGCCCCACCCCCCATAAAGCTGCGACCAACCCACCCCTCCAGTGCCTCCTGCCAATCATTTAATAATAAATCCTGTCCCACTGGAGAAAGGTGAACCCCATCTGTACGGTATAGCCCCATGCACTTCACATCTGCCCAGGGGTGCTGCACCTGCCAGCCGCCAGCCTGCTGTACCCAATGTCCGATCTGCCGGTTGACCTTTACCGACGTTGAGACTGGCAGGCCGGCCGGGGGATAGTGTCCAACAAGACAATCCCCACAACTGGCCAGTCCTCCTTCAGTAAGCTAATGTCCCGCTGCACAGCCCTAATGAGCTGTCTACAAGTCCAATTGGAGAGATCGTTGCTGCCCAAATGGAGCAACAATCCTACTGGTTGCTGCCGCTGGTCTGCTTGCCATTGCACTCATGGAAGAAGCTGCCACCATTGCATGCCTCATTCGCCCATCCAGATCAACTGAATGTTGCAGGTTGCCAGGCCCAAGTGCACTCCTAGAGGGCGCAACAATGCTCTCCGCACCACCCAGTACACAAAGGAATGCCCTACAAGCCACCATTCACCAGCTGGGTCACCGCCTGCAAATCCGCTCCGTGGGTATAAACACGGCAGAGACCCTGCAACATGAAGCACATCATTAATACCTCCCACACCCCCTCCCCAGCGCCACCCCCTCCTATCTCTCCCTTGGGGTACGATTCACAACTTTTTCAGTCAGACATAACCCGCATATGCCCCAGACCGTCATCTACCAATCCTTTGAATCACCTCCCCTTCAAGCCCAGCTGCCGCCGTGCTCGTTAATGCTCCGATCCTAAAGGAATGTGACGCAAACTGCGTCTCATCACAACCCAACTGCCGTAAGGCCAGGCAAAAAACCGCAGTGAATTGAAACTGCGTGACAGGTTTCCCATCCTAATGGCGAAAAAAAATAGCTTGCAATCTTTGGCCGCTGGTGCAAGTGTGAAAACAAATTCCACACTGGGAAGGAACACAACCCCGGAATCGCTTTCAGCGACACCCACCCGCCTGTGTCCTGCTGGTCAGTCTTGGACTGCTTGAGAAAAATCCACACCAACATCGCCTTCAGGACGACATGCTGAACCTCCAAATCTCCATATGCCCCTTGCTTTTTTAACCGCGGAACTAACTCACTGACCCGAAAAGCCCTGAAAAACGCAGTGACGAACAAGGCACGAAACACCACCATTTCAAACTCCGACTTCGCCACCACCAGCAACACCTCCCATATCCGCGTGAGCAACTCATGAGATACTGGGTGATGCCAATCCCACAACTGGGGCCGTTCTTTCACCCACCCCGCCAACATCCGCTTCACCATAAATGACCCGCTGGGACTACCCCAACCTGCAACCTTGCTGAAAAAGGAGAACCCCGCCAACGCCGCCCGCACCATCGACCTTGACCAGCCTTCATCTTTTTCCCAAACTACGAACAAACCCAGAAACTGGTCACTTACTCTCCCCCCTCTCCAACCCCTCCCACAAAGAAAATCCCGCACCTTGGCGTATCCATGCATGTACAACGACCACATACCTTGAGCTGCTGAGGACCGCAACAACACCATCACTCCAGGGTCCCAATCTGCCAAAGGTGTTCCAGTACCACCGCCGCTGCTTTTTCCGCCCCCGGGGCCAACGCCCGAAACTGTGGCCACTGAAAACGGGACAAAGCAACAGCAATTGAGTTTGCAAGCCTGGCACATGGCGTGCCCTGGCCGTGACATTGAAACGCAGACAAGCTAGCACAAATACCATCATTAGCACCGCCACCCGCGGACACCTGGGCGAGTGTCTATTAATCACCTGCACTACCGCCGCATTGTGACACCAAAACACAACACTCCTATTCTGTAGTCTCTCAGGCCACACCCAAAATGCCACCACGATGGGGAACAACTCCAGAAATGCTACATTATGCATCAACCCACACTCTTTCCAGGATGGCGGTCAAGCCTCGGCACACCATGAACCCTGACAGTACAAGCCAAAATCAAAACTTATCGCCGCATCAGAAAATAGCTGCAAGTCTACACTCGACAGCTCTGGGGCTTGCACCACAGAGCAGCCATTAAACTCCGACAGGAACGCATCCCACCTCCTCTGGATTCGCAGCTTTACGCTTCCCACCTACTACTCTCCTCCCCCCCTGATGCAGAAACTCACACTGTCTCACTATACTGACAGTAATTGGCGCCCTGGATTGCCCACCTGCAGCACACAGCTCTCCTCGACGTCCTGCTGTTCCGGTGTCCCGAACTGCTGTCCTACAACCAGGGCCGGCCCGTCCATTGAGCAAGAATGTTTTTTGCACAGGGCCCCGCGTTTCAGGGGGCCCCGCGCAAAAACATTCTTCAGCATCGCAAGTTAAAAAAAAAAACAAAAAAAAAAACTACAACTGCCACTGTCCCGAACAGCTCACTGCCACCGGAATCAAGACTCAGGCCTCGCACTGCCCCTGGAGCCCACCAAAACACGTCCACATTGAAAAAGGAGCCACACTGCAAGAGAACGCTCCACGCGGCTCCTTGCTGCTCCTAGCCCCGCCCCTGATCGCTGCACCAATGAAATCGCTCCACGCATCCGACGTGGAGCGATTTCAAATGATGCCCGCTCCTCCACTCCTCACCCCCCCCCCGCACCTCACCACGCGCCAAAGGCCTCGGCCGGGCCCGGGCACCTGGTTACTGACAGCCGCAGGACCCGGCCCGGTGACCTCGAGCATTTTTAATAGTACGTTCAAAAGTATGCAACACAAAAAATAAGATTTGTACAACTTAGATGTAGCAATTTCTGAGAAAAAAAAACAAAATATGACCTGGACAGGATTAATGGCACCTTTCACCAATACCATTCGGTTGCACAACCCTTGGCAGTGATGACGGCCTCCAAACATTTCTTGTAGCCGTCTATACGTTTTGTATATTTGTCTGCTGGTAGTTTCTCCCACTCTTGAACTGCAATTTGTTCCAGTTCATGAATGTTTCCAGGATTCCTTTAACCAATGGCAGATTTCAGCTCTTAGTAATTTAAAAAACTTGTTTACGATCCATATTTACTAAAGTGCGGTAAGGGTCTATACTTAACACACTTTAATAAGGATGTGCATTCATTTGAAACAACTCAGGAAATATCAATGACATTTCCTATCATTTCTAATCCAAAACAGTAAAAATTTCAAGAATCTGTTCTCCCCTCCCTAGTTTCATTACAGGCAGGCCTCATATCTGTAACCATAGAATTAGAAGGCAGGCATCTTCTAAGAAGAGCTATCATGTCTCTGTTGGGGGGGGGGGGGGAGGTTGGCTCTAGCCAGCCTGCTCTTAACTGTGTACTGTATTGCTGATGATCTTCATTCCTGTTTCCTGATTGGCCCAACGTGTATCTTGTCTGGAGTGCAATGTTAAAAGCTAACTGGATTTTTTGCCTTCTGAATTTGTTGACTCCCCCTCTATTATAGAATTACTCTAAAGACTTTTATTTTGCCATGTTCTTAGGTTGAGAATTCTGTGAAACCATATGATAGCACTTCCTGCAAGATTCCTCCCTTTAAACCCAAATTAAATTTGTTTGACTTTGACCATGAGAGAGAAAGCTAGTTGTTGTTGTTTTTTTATTTGCCTGAAACCTCTAGTAACCTTTCAGCTATGTGTTTTGTTTGGGCTGCAGCCACAGTTACCTCTTTAATTAGCACAATTGCCCTGAAATGAACTTTTTAAAAAACAATGTGACACAAAAAAAATATATTGCAACAAAACAAACCTACAAATGACACAGGGAACTAAACAAGATGATTTTTTTTTTTTTGCAGGCATACCATTACATATTAAGTGCAAAACCAAAGAAGCAGTAAGTGCAAAACCTGTGTGGTAAATATCAGGGATGTGACTAGAATCTGCCCTGCATTTACCAACAGGACAGACACCTTACTGCAAAGGCCCAAATTAAATGCTTTGGCAGACAATGTAGATGCACCTGCATTATCTGTTAATGTATTAAACTGGTTCCAAGACCATAATCTAAACTGAAATTAAAGAAAAAAAAATCAAGGACAAGCTGTAAGTCCCCTGATCCCTGCAGCAACTCTTCCCAATCAAATCAGAGTCATCTGTTCAAAGCCTTTATCCCACCCGATAAATTCCTTATTTAAAGCCTCCCAATAGACTCCCCAATCAAAGGCTTCCCCATCAACCCCACCCAGAAACAAAAGCCCAGCTTTAATTCGGGGGTCTCTTGGGGGAATCAGATTGACAGGTGGGGGCGTTGAGCAGATGTCCCTGATTGGGTCAGGCAAGTTTGCTGCAGGGATCGAGGGCTTCCAACTTAGCCGCAATTAATTTTAACCCTTTCTTTGAGACACAACCATACCAACTGTTGTCACTAGCACAGCTGCACTTAATGCTACCTTTTGAGGTGGCATTAAGTGCACCCACACTATTTTCAGCCCTGATAGTGTGTGGTAATGCAGTGTATGCTAACGTTCAGTGCTGACCATGCCCCATCTCTGCCTATAACCCATCCTAACTTGCCAAACCCTATACCAACTTCTTAATACACTTTAGTAAACATTCCCCTAAATATGTTAATTGATATTGGGCCCCGATTCTGTAATGTGAATAGCGGGCTGTATGTCCTGGTGGGGCGTGCAGACCCGCTCTCCATCTGGCTTGAATGCAGAGAAACTCTCTTCCCGCACGCATAGAACCACTGGACGGGGGTGGCAAAGTGGGCAGAACGTGGCTAGGCCAGGCACCCAGACGTATAGGGCTGATTCAGGTCATGGCCCTGTATATCCAGGGATCACCAGGAGAACACCCAGCTGATTCTACCTCAGAGGTGGAATAAGCATGGAGTGCCCATGTGCTCCGACCTGGCAGCCCCCCTCCCCCCAGAAGCAACGGAGCCACAGGAGGTCAGTCCCCATCGTCTGATCACGATCCTGACAGACCAGGATCGGGTGGTGGGAAACTAATCTGGTGAGGTGTCTGGCTGTTGGCACTCCCGCTGGATGTCCTGGTGCCATGGAGATGGGACACCATGGCACCAGCATACCAGGGGAACAGAGGGAGGCCTGGCTGGCTTGCTGCCTGGAAGTCTCCCATGGCTGCTGCAGGGGCATGCCAGGCTGTCTCAATGCCTGATCCTGCTATTGCGGGAGCCTCTCGCTCCCATGGTGCAGAATCGGGTACAGTCCAGCCCATCCAGTGCTTGGCCATCCAGACAGCCCAGACTTACCCCTTATGGGATTGGGCTTACTGTCTTTTCTAGAAGGAAACCTTGCCATTTTAGTTAAACACATAGGCAAGAGCATGTATGAGTATACAAAGATAAATTATTTTAAACTACTGCATCACTGGAAAGATTCAACAAATTTCGACTGTCAGTGACTGATAAATCTGACCACTCAGGGACTGACTTCAGTGTTCTAGAATCTATTATAGATCATAACTTAAATCCCAAACCTCTCATAGCCAAAGGGAAATGATACAATTTAAAACAAGATACCTAAGGCCACCATCGAATATGGGAGAGAAGCATTTAAGGATGTCTTTAAAAAAATACTCTGTTTCATATATATATATATATTGGCATTAGAAATGTTCTGTTATGTTTCTAAAGGTTCAAATTTCAAATAGTTATTTCAAATATCTCAAAATAATTCTGTAAGGGTGAAAACCAAGCTGTCTTCTGTAAATACTAATGGATCCTCAGACCCAAAAATAGTCAATCATAAAAGTGGCAAAACTGAAAAATAAATTGCAACAGTTGTACTGTGCAGTGGAGTATCGTGTGATTGATGCATTCTTTAGTGTCATAGCTATTGCAATTCACTAGGTCATTAAAGTAAGTTTATTCCAGCAAGCAGAGATTATGTGTAAGATATGTTAGTTTCTCACAGTTTTACTGGATGTTTATATAACAAATTAATCTTGCATTTCTTCCAAGAATATAAAGTAGCTTCTTATATAACACTTCTATGGAGAGTACTTGGGATAAGTGCACAAAATCCAGTCAATTCGTTTTATATCAGAAGGTGAAATGCTACACTGATCCAGAGAAAGAGCAAGCTGTATGCAGAGTTTATCAGGTCTTATCTATTCGCCAATAAAAAGTCAATTTCCACAAGATTTATTTGGGTAGACATGATCTTTTTGGTGATGACCAGTTTAGGAGTTCAATGTACTAAATTTGTATTTTTAATGTAGACCTTGAACGCAAAAGCTTGCTGATGGCAACAATGACCCTTAGCTGTAATCTCGCAGTACCATAGAACCATGGGATTACCGCTAGGGTCATTGACATTATTTTGGATCAAGGCACAGTATGAACAGGAGTGAGTGGGCCTTGTTCCTGCTTCTGCTGGTCATCAGGGAACCCAGTAAGACTGGGGAAACGAATCAAGGGGTTGGGGACACTGCTGGTGGAGGTCTTGCAGGGAGCCAGTGGGGGGAGGGGAAATCATTCAAGGGGGGAGTTTTGCAGAACTTTGGAGGCACAATGAGGGGGTCTAGGGGAGAGTGGATATTGTGGGGGAGTCAGGGGTGAGTTTGAGGTCAGTAGCAGTCAGGCAGTAAACGAGGGGACCCCTGACCTTGACACTGACAGCTGCGCCTATCAGCAGACATTTTTATTTACCTTGGGGCCGGTGTAAATGCCGGTGTGTACATTTACCCTGCAAGCTTCGATTCCCTCTATGAAATGGATAATCTACTTCCTCTCCTGCTCTCACAGCGCTCCTGCTATTTTTAGACATGGTAATCATTGCCACGTTTAAAATGCTTCTCTACTAAAATGTAATTTACACATGGAAATACTTCTAAACTAGCCTATCCGTATTTGTGCCGAAAATAAATGTTTTTTTCTAAACACTGTAACCAGTACAGTGCTAGGTACGTATGACCTAGATTGGCCACTGTTGGAAACAGGTTACTGGGCTGGATGGACCTTGGTCTGACCCAGTATGGCATATCTTATGATCTTATGTTCTTAGTGTTTTATAAAGCCCACTTGCCACAGTCCCACCCCAGAGAATGTCGCCATTTAGCTTGGGAACCTTGCATGTGATTTACCTGCATATTGGTTAGGCAATTTTATAAAATCCTATTCCTGTTCATAAAGCAGTGCTTTCTGGGGGGAAATGCTTTTGAAGGTTAGCCTTCAGTATTGCAATAAAATAGATTAAAGGGATATACTATATATGCATTAAGGAATATGCACCAGAGATATGCAGCATGACAGCATTCAATGCAAAATATCCCTGAAAGAAGCACAGTCAAAAGGAAAGACTAGACTCTCTTTCTGTAGAGCAGTTCTAGTTAAAGAGAATTCAAGTCTGGCCACTAATTTATTTAACCAGTTTTATATACCACCTTATCCTTCAATCAAAGTTATTTATTAATTATTTAGGTACTCTGTTTTATAGATATATTGTCTTTGGAGATCTTTTGCGGAGACTTCACACTGCATGTTTTGGAGGGTAAGATCTCAATATTTGTTTTCTTTCATCATTTGCTATTTTTCTCCAGCACTTGGAGATGGTCCAGCCCTGCTTGTGGCGGGACGTTTTGTTGATTATGGAAAAAGTGATAGAAAGTGAGCTTCCTTGCTGGCGTAGGGAACGGGAGAGAGGAAGTAAGAGGGGGCGACTTGCTTTCTTTCCAAAGAGAGATTCTAGAAATGTAAGGCCGCGGGCCCCCCGTTCCCGTGGCCGCTTATAACCGGGGGGCGGCAGTCCGATCGCGCCCCCGAGTTCCGGCGGCATGCGGGTCGGGGCGAGTACCGCGTGGTCCGGCGGCCTCATTGGCTCCCGTGGCATTTTGAAATGCGCGGGAGCCAATGAGAAGTACTGAGACCTTGGGCAGCGAGGGGGGTGGTGCGGTGACTCGGCGCTGCTCCCGCCGTTGGCGGGTGAGGCTGGAGGCGCCGGACGTCCCACCCGCCTGCCCGCCCTTTGCTGGGGGACGCTCGAGCTACGGGGGTGGCGGGTTGTTGCAGCTTGGGGGGGGAGTTTTTTGGCAGGATCCCGGAGGTTTCCGGGGTCCGGAGCCGGTGGCAAGCATGAGGGCGGGGGTGGGGTACCCCCGACCCAGTTAATCCCTCAGGTTTTTGCTAATAATATGGCGAAGCCGGAAGAGGGAGGGCGTGGAAATTGTCGGGCCTGTACCCGGCGGAAGCGGATGCGGCGTCACCTTGCTACTAACATGGCTGGTGAGGGCTCGCTCTGCTTGGAGGGGGGGGGGAGTTATAATGTGTTGATTTGTATTGGTTGGTTTGTTAAAAAAGGTTATTAAAGCTGCAACCAGTTTAAGTCCAAGATTATTGTCATGTGTTTTGTTTGGAATTGAGTGGTTTTGAGGGGAAAATTAGTGGGGGTGGCTGAGAAGGGCGAGAGGCGACGTGTCCGCCTTACCCGGTTAAAAGAAATGAATACTTATCTCTTGTGCCATAAACAAAACTGTCTTTTATATATGTAAATAGTAGTGGTATCTATTTGGTTTGTTTGGGCATATCAAGTGCACACCTGAATGAACATGACTTCAATTAATTGTGCACTTAAAAATGTTTTTGCATGCATATCATGTATAACTTAAACAATCCAAATGAGTGAAATAAAGATTAAATAATGCACAAAAATTGAGAAAAAACAATTAACATAAATCAAACAACTTTTTTGTCATGCATTTCCCTAATAAATAAGGTAAACAAAATAAAATAAAATATCAAGTAACTCTGACAGATAAGTCAGTATCTTCATAACAGATTTTCAAGTAAAGTTCTGCTATCTGCGTCATCTTTGCTTGTGTGTCCTTTGGAAAATTTAATGAGGGGCCTTCCGATTAATATTTTCAAAATGGAACTTTTAGAGATGGTTGGTCTCCACTATGTGTGCTCTCATCTTTTGCAGAAGGGCTGCCAAATTTGTGTGACATGCTGCAGCCAATGTTCAAACATTTATAAATGAATTGCTTTTGTTTTTCGGCATTGTCTAATTTTCCAGATCAGTTTCCAGTTACTAATGGGAGCATTAGGAATCTCATCTTGATCTCTCGCACGGATTCCTAGCAACGGCCCAAATCTTAAATTATCTTTGGAAACTGGCAACCTCCCTACATAGATGATGGCTTGAATCCTTTCCAAAAACATAAGTTTATTTGTAGTATAAATCAAACTATTGTTTTCATACTCATTAGGTAGAATCTGGCACTACAATTCTACCTTCATATACATTCTAATTCTTCTTAGCCTGAATAATGAACTAAGAGAGTATGAAGACTGAATCACCTCTTGGCTCAGTAAATTTTGTTGTACTGAGTGTGTGAAGTCTCTAGAGTATCTGGAAGTTGCAGTTCACTAAGCAAATTATGTATTCAGACATCTAATTGCAGTTGGTTAATTAAACCATTTGGTTCACACTGTAGCATGAAAATTGAATTATTTGGTTCATACTACATCACTACAATGTTTCTAGGCCATGGTTTGTTTTAGTGAATGCTGGTGTTTATTGGACATACCAAACTAGTTTAATTGAAAGGCAAAGTGCTATGTCTCATGCCAAAAGAGCAAGGGGGTCAGCCTCCACACAGCCTCAGCCTCAGTTTATGCACCAAAACTGTCAAGTAGTATATTCTTTAGTTCTGTCTTGATGGTCATTTTAATGAAGTGAACATTAGGTGCGAGATCCAAACCATCAAAGCATTTTGCTGACAGATGTGTAATGCGCCCAGGCCAGAGTCACAGTAGTGACCTAAAGGAGAAATTCTTATATCCCAAGGTGTCATTCACTGAGCTGGGCAATTGGTGAGGATACAATGTGTTAAAGAAATCACAATTTGAATGTTAAATTAAGGTGGCTACTTTGATTGATAGATGTTCTAAATGTTGACACTGATAGTGAGCTCACAGCAGACAGTGCTGCCAAAGTGCCTGATTAGCATGAGAAAACGTGAAATTGGATGTTCAGTCTGGCGATGAATATGTCTTTGCTACCAGCTGCAGCGGCTCTCCAGTTTGTAGCTATATTCAGCACAACCACAAAAAGGTAGGAAAGCCATTGAAGTAGCCTAACTTAATGCAGTTTGCCAGTGCAGTTACAGCTGAATATTGCTGCCAACAGGATAGACCTCCGCATCTCCATAGTTCTGCACGCAGGCTATCCTAAAAATAACAGGTCTGTGGGGCTATTTAGCGCCACTATGTTGAATATCAGGATACTCAGGGGTTTTCTGGTTTGCAAGTCCTGCAAACTTCATAAACCCTTTCAAATATCAACCCCTTAGAACTGAAACAAAATGTGAGATCTGTTTTTCATTGAGAATATATATGTTTATTTTATTAGAAGTCTTACTTTATTTATTTAATAGCATTTCTATACCGCTTTATCCTAAGGTTAAAGCGGTTCACAGCAAACGGAACTTTATACATAGAACAGGATAGTAAGCTTGGAGAAAACTTGAAAGGGGGAGTATAGGTAGAAATGGAAATAGAGGGAAAAGTGTTGGGGCAGGGTAGAGGAGGCGGAGGGGGCCGTGAACAGAGGTATATAGGCAGAGTTAATATGCTGTTACATCTTCAGAGAAGCATGTTGGAAATAAATGAGTCTTTAAAGCCTTTCTAAATGAAATCAAGTCCTCTATAGCCTGGAGCTTCTGTGGAATTGAGTTCCAGAGCAAAGATGCATACAAGAGAAAGCTCTTTTGGATATAGTGGCATTGGATTTAGTAAAGAGTGTTGGTACGTGCAGTGTGTTTTGAGAACCAGTTCACCTGGAATTGTTGTCCTTGGTCTCATGTATTAAGGTTTGCAGGTAAGTGGGAGAAAGTGGGTATTTAAAAGAAGAGAGTTTGGTGCAGTGTCCTCGTTTGGGGGTGTTCAGTTGCCCTGGAAGTATGAGATCCGGAATCTTGTTGGCATGGATGGTGAGCTCTGCCTTTATTGACAGGTCTTACAGGTAATGCGTGCTGCTTTTCTTAATTTGTGTTTGGTGCAGTGGCTCAGACCCTATTTAGATCAAGACGTTTTACGTTGGGTGATCCAGGGCATTGATATTGTCACACCTGGATTATTGCAACGCCTTGTATGTGGGGCTGCAAGCATATATATTGAGGAAGTTGCAGGTGGTGCAGAACACAGCCACATGAATCATTTGCGGCCTACGGAGGTGTAATTCACTGACTGGGGTGATGCGAAAGTTGCATTGGCTCTCGATTAACTTCAAATGTGTATTTAAATTGTTGGTGTTATCATTTAAAGTATTACGGGATAATGGCCTGTGGTACTTTAGAGAGCTGAGGCAATGGTATAGGCCCGATAGAGTGTTGCACTCGGGAGATGAATGTCTTTTAGAGCTCCCTAGTTGGTCCCAGGTTAGTTTTTAGTGCTGGCGATCAAGACTTTTTTTGGCGGTCGTGCCAGCTCTGTGGAATGCCTTGCCTTTGGCACTCAGGTTGGAGACAAACTTGTTATTTCAGATGGAGTAAAAAGCCTTCCTTTTTCCTTGAGGATGGGCAGCAGTTTCTTGTTTTGTTTTGTTTTTGGTGGGTGGTTTCAGGATCAGGATGATAAGCACTTTTCTTAAGGGGGCAGGGATCCTGCTGGGTGGGATCAATGAGGTTGTATTTTTATTTTATTATAAACCACTGTGAATGCTTTAGCAAACAGCGGTATATAAATGTTTTTAATAAAATACAGAAATAAAAATGCAATGCAACACTCAATGCAGATTGCGACATACATAAAAAAGCCACATGGAATAAAATACAGACACAAATATCAGAGTAAATTACAAACCCATAATTGACATAAAATTAAAACACAGCATACAACAGACGAAATGCCAATATGAAGTATAAGAAGCAACACTGAGATGTCATCAACTCAGACAAACAAGCACTTTTCAATTACTATAGAAGAGGAGGTTGCCCTAATTAGCTGGATATGCCTGAGAGAATAAACACACTTTTAATTATTTTTGGAACACTACCAGTGGGGAAATTAAATGGAGGTTGACTGGGAGAGAGTGCCACAATTTGGGGTCTGTTACCAAAAACATCAGGTCCATAGTTCACTGAAATTGAGCTGTCAGAACGAGTGCATTATTTAAAGGCTTGTTTAGGTTTTGACTTACAGAGTAGCAGAGTAGCCTAATGGTTAGATCAGAGGGACTAAGAGCCAGGGTTCAAATCCCACTGATGCTAGGTGTGACCATGGGCAAGTCACTTAACGCTCCATTTCCTCAGGTAGCAACTTAGAATGTAAGTCCTCTGGGGACAGGGAAATATCCACAGTACATGAATTTAATTTGCCTTGAGCCATCACTGGAAAAACAGGAGCTAATAAATAAAGAAAAATAATCAGCTAAGTAAATATACATTTGTGATAATTGACTCAGAATTGGGTGTCATCAGAATGTTGCAGCCTGAACTATGACCGTATTTACAAAACTTTCTTGGAAAACCCTTGAAGGTTCATTGGATCATGTGTGGTAGTTTCCATATCCCCACATTCATGTAGCATCCCTTACTTTGCCTTCTATTTAGAGCAATTGACCTGTTGTTTTCTGAGTACTTCAGTTGATTCCTTTGTTCGCAGCAGTGCCCCCTTCTCCCAACTCACATACTTTTCAGATTTTACAGATTCTTTACAAGGTTAATATGCATCTGACCAGGCTTTAAGGCAGGAATAACATCAAATGATAAATAAAGTAAATGTGAATGGGGGAAGAGTTCTCTCATTCATCGTCTGTGGCTATACAAGTGACAGTTAAGTTTTGAAACCGGGTTATATATTTATGTGAATAGTATTGACATTTATATTTGGCAAGGTGATTTAATTATGTTAGAAAATGTTTTGACTGCTTTTGTGGGAAGGTGTGTTATAAATTAAATGATAGCTGACCCAGCATATCTTTAGTATATCAGCAAAACGTTGCATTTGTGATCAAGCTACAATCTTAGGGTATTTTGCTAAACTGCATACCTGTTAGCGTGGCTGATAGCAGATGCTATTGGACCGCGTTAATAGTGCAGGGAAAAATCAGTGCAGCAGTTTTCTGCGCTAACTGCAGAGCCACCAGTAAGTACAAGAGTGAGCAAGATATGAGCGGAGAGTGAGCGCGCCTGTAACATGTGGTTACTATGGGTGTCAACAGCATGCAGTCACTGTCAAAGCTGCAGACAGTGTAGGTACAGATTAAAAAACACATCAACAGGTTGCATTATGTGTATCCACGGTCCTGCCAGGCCTTGCAGTTTTGGTGTGTTATCAGTTGGGGAAATTATGTGCCTGCGCCCAGCTGATAGTACACTATGTTTGCAGTTAGCGCAGCGCTATTTGCATGATAATGGCATGTTAGCTGCAGAAGCCTAACGCTGTCTAGTAAATGTAGAAGGTGATCTTTAAGAACATTTCCCCAAAAAAGCTGCTTTGCCCAAAGAAATAGCTAGTTGCGAAACTGCCTGTCTGATGTCCAGATAAACTTTTGTGTATACAACTGATTTAAGTATACATTTCAAAAGACAAAAGCAGGGGTAGAACCGATGCCACAAAAAAAAAAAAAAACCTTTAATAAATCAAATGTAATGAAGTAAGGTATGTAAAAATGGAAGTGAAAAAATTCAGCAAACTGACCTTATATCCAACAACACAATGTGGTGCTATTGACTAAAAATCAAAGCCAATGCTTTTGAATCATTTACCTTAGTGTTCTACTTAAAAAAAAATTGTAAATTTCTAAAATACAAAAAAAAGTGGCTTCATATAGCTGTATTAAAAATATAAAATATTTGCACTTAACTTGCAGCTAAAACACTTGTCCACTCTCTACTTCCCGGCTCGCGTATTGCCACCTCCTTCTTGCTGGTCTCCCTCTTAGCCACCTTTCTCTCCTTCAGTCTGTTCAGAACTCTGCTGTGCGACTAATTTTTCACCAGCCTCAATATTCTCATATAATCCCTCTTCTTAGATCACTTCATGGACTCCCCTTCTGTTTCCATATCCAATTCAAACTTTTCCTTCTGACCTCTAAATGCATTCATTCTACTGCTCCTATCTTTCCTCTCTCTTCTCTCCCTACACCCCTCCTCATAAACTCCGCTCTTCCTCTGGCTTGCTTCTCTCTGTGCCCTTTTCTTCCACTGTCAACTTCAGACTTTGATCCTTTCACCTTGCTGCTCCTTTGCCCGGAACAAACTCCCCGAGTCTGTACGCCAGGCTTCATCTCTGTTCCCTTTCATGTCCATGTTAAAGGCTCACTTCTTTAAAAGCTGCTTTAGATCCTGACCCCCTTTTTCCCTTGTGTCTCCTTACCCTTCTTTCCCTTTATTCTCATCCTTTGTCTTAATTAGATTGTGAGCTCTCACGAGCAGGGACCTTCTCTATCTATGTACAGTGCTGCATACGCCTTGTAGCATTTTATAAATGATTAGTAGTAGTAAACCACTTTACTGTTCCATAAAGGGGCTATGTTAAACTTCCTAATAAAGATAATGATAAAGATCAGGAGATACCATTATCTTCAAATTATGAAACAGCTCCTGTCTAGGCTTAAACTAGAGTTTCAATAATAAATCATGGTCTGATTCAAATATCACTACTGCTTCTTCTATTACTGCTTCTCATTGTACGGCACTGAAAGGCTTGCACAGTGTTGAAAACATACATATGAGAGACGGTCCCTACCCGTTAGAGCTCACAATTTATGCAAGTATACAATCACAACAAGCAGAGGACTTTTTATCACCCATGTGTGGTTGTAACACACATGGGTGATAAACAGGAGAATAAGGAGATCAGAATCCAAAAACAGCCTTGAAGAGGTAGATGTTTGCTTTATTTAGTTCGCACCTTTCCAGTCGCAGTTCAAGGTGAGTTACAATCAGGCACAGTAAGTATTTCTCTATCCCCAGAAGACTTAGGGGTATGTTTACTAAAACCCCGCTAATGTGCGGGCCCCGGTAGTGTGCGGTAGTTCCCCGCTAAAGAAGAAACGCCGGAATTTACATATGCGCTAAGGTGCGCGGCGCCAGCGTGACGCATATGCCTGCGCGGGAGGCATATGCGTCACGCTGATGGGCAAGCAAAAGAGCAGAGCCACAGCACAATGGTTAAGGCACATACCAATGGTGCAAGAAGCAGGGGTTCGATCCCCCACAGAGCCCAATAAAGATGGCTGGCTGAGGCGTTAATTTATGAGGCAGTGAAATAATGGGCGGCATAAGGCGGCGCGCTAATGTGTTTGGAGGCATATGAATGATGGGCGGCATAAGGCGGCGTGCTAATTTTCTAGGAGGCATCTCAATATGGGGCGGCATACGGCGGCGCGCTGATGAGCAAACAGCAGAGCAGAGCCACAGCACAATGGTTAAGGCACACACCAATGGTGCAGGGATCAGGGGTTCAATCCCCCACAATGCCCAATGAACAAGGCTGGCTGGGGCAATGCGTATTATGGGGAAGATTGCTTTAGGAGGCATTTTATTTATATTTTAATTATCAATAATAGCAAACGCACTCTCAAAGCGTGTCAACATAAGGCGTCCTATAAGGCACATAGTAAAGTGCACTGTCCGCCACGGCACCCTAACATGTCCCCTATAGGGCACCCTATAATTTGCGTCACAGGATAATGTATAGTGCACCTTATATGGACAGGAGCCAGAAGGTGCCCTATAGGGCGCCCTATAAAGCACCCTCAGAGGCACCATATGGGTACAGTACGCTGAGGGTGTTTTTGCTGGCATCAAAAATGTACATAAAAAAAGATGATGCTATGGCCAACCCTATCAAATAACCCCACTGTGGGTTTGAACCCATGACCTCTGGCTTCACAGGCAGTGACGCAACCATTGGGCTACAACTCCATAGCTACTAGCAAGCCCCTGGCTGGCTGCAGAGAGCCTGCACGTCACCACACAGACAGTCTGCTGCAGCCACCAGGACAGGGTTAGCCCACCCGTACCCATGATGCACTGCACATGCAAATCAGCTGTCCACAGATGAACACAAGATGGGGAATGCAGCCCCACAGCACCTCGGCCTGGTAGGGGGGAGTGATCGGGTGCACCCCCACAGCACCTCGGCCTGGTAGGTGGTACTGACCGTGTGTTTTACTAGCACAGAGTAGCTACACACCGTCACATTGTGCGGGTACTGTGCTCACCCTGAGTGTGCGATGAGGCGGCCAGGACCAGGTCCACAACACCTTCCATGGCAGAAAGAGGCCATGCCGGAGGTCCAAAGCAGTGTTAAAGTTTCAGATACATAGTTTCTGCACAAACACCTTGGATATCTCTGTCTGTTTCAGTCAGGTGTAGCCCCTATGGACCCCCAGGTTTCTGCACAAACACCTTGGATATCTCTGTCTGTTTCAGTCAGGTGTAGCCCCTATGGACCCCCAGGTGGGCCATGCACCACCACCCCCCCCCCTCCTCCAGGGCCGAAGGTGGCAAACAGGGTCTCCTATCAATAGATCCACCTTCTACCTCCCTGCAAAGGTGGCAGTAGAGGGGACCATCAACCCCAGTCCTGCTGAGGGACATACACCCCACAGGGCAGTCAATGCAGCTCTATACATATCCATAACACAATAGCAGACAGACATTAGGCCTGGATATGGTGAGCTACACCCCCAACACTATCTGATATTTTCCTGCAGCAAGGCATCAGCCGCTGCACCCTGCAAGCCGCTCCATCAAAAGACACACCAGCTGCAAACAGCCTGCTAGTTAGGCCATAGTGCATGTTCCCAGTGGAGATGCGTGCACCCAGAACTGGGATGTCAGCATACACAGCAAGCAGATAAATCAGTGACTGGGCCCCAGAAGGAAACCGATATCTATCACATTAGAGAAAAACTATATAGCACTATGGGGGTGCCTAGCCATGCTGTGGTCACTGCACAGTCAGAGTGAGAGTGAGCTCTCAGCGGGACATACTGAGGTCACCCTGTCTGTGTAGGTTGTGGCCGGGCAGTAAAATGTCCCAGTCAGTATCCTATGCCCTGTGCAGATGCACCCTGGCCAGGCCACCCTGTCCGGCCTATACCCATGGTACCTTGCTCCTCATTATGCACATTGGCAGCACAATACTGGCAACAGTGCTGGCAGTGTGGGCTGTGGAAGGTGTTTGCAGCCACCACACACTGGATAGACAGACAGCCACCCCCACACCTATGCCAGCATTGTGCCACTATAGAGCGGTTCAGCAGCCATACCCACCACACCAGACCTGGGCACAGTACAGGCATGGACATGGTACGCAATACTGTTGGGGGGGGTCACTCCCCAGGGGGGTTAACACTGTTGGAGACCAGACCTGCAGCACACACCGCAGACATCAGAATGATTGTTATGATGGAGCTCAATGAGCAAAATGTGCTTAACGTAGGACTTGCTATCTGCCAGTTATCATAGGAAAACGTCTGATAGCTGTGTACCGTATACCCAGGTGTAGGGTGGCATTGCTAGGGTATGCATGTGGTAGTATTGGGAGATGCACGCAGGGCCCAATGTCCTGCCTCTCCAGGAGGCATTAGCCAATGGGGCCTGTGGGTGTGGGTGTGTCTGCCCCTGTTGGCTGCTGCTTTACGGCAGAGGTTCCCAACTCCAGTCCTGGTGTGCCAAACACTGTTCGGGTTTTCATGCTGTCCCTCATAAATATGCATGAGCTACATCTGCATACCATGGGGGTGGTGCATAGATATGCAGCACAGGCATCTTTAGTAGAGGCAGCATGGAACCTGAATGGTGTGGGGCCCTCCAGGACTGCATTTGGGAGACTCTGCTCTAGGTAATGTGCCTGTGTATGGTGTCTGTGTTTGGTGTGGTAAAATATAGGCGTATTAACCATGCGTATGTTCTCAGCATTAAACGTTTGTCCTTGCTATCACGGTTTAGTTGTGGGAAAAATATGTGGACAGGATTTGCAGTAGCCCCAGCTGGCCTTTGAACCTGTGACCTTCTGTTCTTGCACACACTGTCTGTGTGCACTGCACCACCATGTTGCCACAGATATGCTGCAGTCCCTGGGGAGTCCATGACTGTACATCCAACAGAGCCTGTCTGTTGCGGTGGACAGTGCCAGCCTGCACAGGCCTAGGCCACTGTCTGCTGTGGCTTGCAGCCACTGCCCCCTCCACCACCTGTACCCTTCCGCCAACATGCAGACATGTCCTTATCTGGGAAAAAGCATATGACCTGATTGAGTTGTGGCACTTGTGATAAGGAAGCTTATCATAGCTCAGGTAGGAGCTATAGAAAAGATGATGTGACTCTGAACAAGCAACCTGTCAGTTCTGGTAGAATTGAGAAAACAGAGTTTTCACATAAAAGACTACCAGTCCCAGAATGCACCAGCTTTCCAGCAGCCATGAGAGGGGCTGAAGTGAGAGAATGTGTGTGCAATCAAGAGAGCTATGAGGTAATCCCTAAGCACTCATCTCAAAGGGCAGGGCTTGATTCAACACAGCTGCGCTGTGTTAGGGAGCAGCACACATTAGGAAAGAATAAGAATAGAGATTATTCTTCAGGAAACAGTTTCAGCAACAGTTTCAAGAACAGCCTCAGGAAGAGATACAGAGGGGAGAGCTTCAGCAACGGCTACAAGCACCAGTATCACCTGGAGAAACAGAAGCCAAGCCAAGCAGATAGAGAGAGAAGGAAACTCTCTGGAAGGAAGAGAAGAAAGGCCATTGGAAGGTCTGGGAGATTCCAAGGCAGTACTCATACTGGGAGGTATTCCAAAGGCCAGCAGAGTCCATTGGACTGGATTCAGCCAGAGGAATGGAGTGGCAGAGATAGGAATCACCAGTGGCTACCTGGAAGAGAGAAGACTGCATGTGGAAGGGACTTTCAGACCAAGGCCAGAAGGTATGTGAGAGAAGATCCAGTGTCCAGGGATCAAGATTGGAAGGCTGGACATCAGAATTGGATTACATATTGGCCAGGCTATACAGAGAGGAATAATGATAGCAGGAGAGGCTCAGGTATGAACACTGATCCAGACCCTATCTATAATAGAGAATGGCAGCAAGGGAATAAGCATTCTCATGATAGTGCCTTAATGAAAGACTCATCTGTGCCAATGTATGATATTGACCCTATGATTGTTGATGCAGGGGGAAATACAGCAGATGAAACTATTTACATGGACTGTTCTTTATCTAAATGCTATTGCTAGTTTTCTATGAGCAAACACATCAGCCATCACAAAGAAACCTAACTTTGTTCTTTATTTCCACTGCAAACAGCTCTTAAAGCAGGATTTGGGCTCACACAGTAGCAGCCAGCCAGCTAAAGGCTTTCAGCTGGTCCATTGATAGTAATTAGGGCTGCACCTGATTGTGTGTGTGAGCAAGGGAGAATCACTGCTGAGATCTGCATGGAAAATAAGCAGAAGTTAACCTAACCAGCAAAGTTTATTCTTTTCTTTGTGCCTTTGTATTTGGTAATTATTTGCTAAGAAAACATTAGCTAATTGCCTGACAAGCTGAAGGTTGTTTCTGGCTTACTTTGTGACTTTTTGTTATCCATTTTAAACACTGCAAGCAAGTAACCTCATTTATAGTGCTATCAAGCATACATGTGCTGGGTGAATTAAACCCCATCAATAAAAGAAGTATTTTATTGATCTTACCACTTGGTTTCACAACTCAAATTATTGTCATCAGCTGTGTTTGGGAGTGAATGAACTACAATACCCACAATACCTTGCAAGAATTATATGAATATATGCATCGTCAAGATTGTGTAAGTTCTCACCCTAGGCAGCCGTCTGACACACTCCAGGACTGAATGTGGGGTACTCGGCTGTAGGTAATGCCCATTGTTATGGTTTGTGTGCGGTGTAGGGTAAAATATGGTTGCTTGAACCATGCTTATGTTCTCTGCAATAAAGGAGTGTCTTTACTATCACTGTTTAGTGATGGGTACAACTATGGGGACTGGGTTGGCAGGAGCCCCAGCTGGGATTTGAACCTGTGACCCACAGAGACAGTGCAGTCCCTGGAGATAGGAAACCTGGCCGGACGAGTCAGAAACCCTGCTCTGCACAATTTTACTGTGGGCTCATTTACCTTGTATGGAGACAAACGGGCAAATAAACCTCATAAAAAACCTCGAAAAAAGGGGCAAACACCCATAACCAAGCTGGGCAACAGTGATAGCAATGGGCAACAATAAAAAACACTCCCAGGAAAGCTCCAATAAAATGAAATGATTTTTGAAAGGGTCTACGGAGCGTAGACCCTTCCAAAAATCATTTCTTTTTTTTGGAGCTTTCCTGGGGGTGTTTTTTATTGTTGCCTATTGCTATCACTATTGCCCAGCTGAATTGTAATTTTTAAAATTTTTGTTGTGCTCATTTTTGATTTTTATTTGCGAGTTTGTTCTGTGCACATGTATCACACTGCTCACGTTTTGTAGGTTTCCCCGGTTTTGCTGTACATTGCTGACGGAAATGGTTTCTCTTCCCTTTAAATCGTCTCTAACGCGAGGTTTTCACTCGTGGTATTTTTGGGTCTATTTTCAGCCCCGTTCCTGTGCGGGGAGCCTCTCCCCTCCCACTTTCCACCCATTGACCCCGTCTCTCCGCCCCTCGGGGGCCTTCCTCCGCCCTCCGTACGCCTTTCCCCGCCTCTATCGCACATCAGCGCACCGCACACGTGCGCGGACCCGTTAATGTGACGCGCACGCGTGCGGGGCACTTAAGAGCACTTAAGTGCATCATTGCCGTGCGCTACTGTGCGCGGTTTAGTAAACATACCCCTTAGTCTGAGTTTGTACTTGAGGCAATGGAGAGATAAGTGACTCGCCCAAGGCCACAAGGAGTGCCGGTGAGATTCAATCCCTGGTCTCTTTAGTCACTCCTAGGCTTTAGATTGCAATCACAGTGGATGCCAGTACAATGTCTTTAGATGTTTCCAGAACTGTTGCAAAGTCCAAACTATCAGAGGATATTTGTGATAGCTTCATCAAGTCTTCTGGTAATGACAGCTCCTTCAGAGTAGGAATTTAAAACACTCTAGCCATTGGTGGAAGAGATTCACAGGGCATCTTTGACATCAATCAAATACTGTCTAATTGTTCTGGTAAAGATCAAATCAGCTTATGGAAAATTAATAAAATGCAGATTCTTTCTTCTTAGGATGTCATCTATGTTTTCAATATTTCTATGAAGCAATATATTATCCTTTATTAAATCAGACTCATCAAAAAGCAGTTTCTCAATAGCAACCTCAAGTTTATCATCTTTTCTCACAATTTTGAATATCTGTCCTGTGCTACATAACAGTATTTGCCATTTCTGAAAGCTGAAGAGAAAGTTGCTAGATTTTCCCCCCAAAGAGCGTTCTCTAATCCCTTGATGGCAGACCATATAGTATCAAGTGTAATTGCTACAGGCTCAGATAAGGACAATCCTAGTGATGACGTTATCTCAACAGATGTGCTGCCCTCAGGTCCTGGGGCCAGGACGCCTCTTCTCAGTGCCAGCACTTTTCTCTCCCTTTCCCTCTTACTGGCACACCCAACGTCTAGTCTAGGGGATCAAATTTGGTGTCAGCATCTTTTGCTGCTCCTTCATACCGGCTTGAAAACAGGCTAGATTTGGGGGCCGCCTCTGCTCTTAAGGTAATCTCTGTGGCCAAAGAAGACATTGATCCACCATCCAATAGCCAGCTCCTGGGAAAAATCTGCATAGCATTGTCACACCATAAAAACTGCATGGGAACAATAACCAAGGAGGAACTTGGACCCTTAGCCTTGCCTTGGCCCTCAGTCTTGTCTTTTCTCTTTACCATAAGATAAGTTGTTCAGGAAAATTTGGTGCATGTGGAGGGGGCCGTCTGTCATCTCACTCTGCCATCTATCAGGAAGAAAGTCTTTGAAGTCCCTTAGGCCCCTGAGGTGATTTTCAGTTTGAAAATCTTACAAAGTCTTCACAGAGAAAAGTATGTGCAAATCTTTTTAATCCATGGTACAGACAGGAACCTCATTATGTTTCTATGTGAAAGAATGCTCTTTGCAAAGAAATGCATTCTGCTTCTATGAACAGATACCTTCCTGCCTAGTAGAACTTTCTGACAAAAATCATATGTGCGAAATGGCTATTTACCAAGGCAAAGAAGATGGCCACATTTTGTCAAATCTGAAAACCCTTCTTTCAGTTTATCTTAAAGAATGTCAGAGGTACTTTACAAATAATTGACCCAGCTGTTAACGCAAAGAAATGAGTTTATGAAAATAGTAGAGAGATGCAGGCCAAATATGTTTGTTTTGTTTAATTCCCCATATCATATACAAGTTTTTTCATTTTATCCAAGATTTTTATCATTTTGAGGGGGTGGGGGTGGTGGGACAGTGTTATCAATGGTGTGTACTATTGCATAATTAACTATGCACAAATTTCCATTTAGTCTATTCACATATACATATAATTTGTAAAGTTGAACATAAGGGCCAACCTCTCCCCAAACCCACCCCAAGGAATGCCTGCCTTGACTGCAAGTAAACTTATTTACATATAGGCGGTATGCATGTTAATTTTACCCCCATATTAGAAGGTCATCTTTAAAAAGCCCATATCTGTGTGCAAAGATTGCCTTAGCTGCAGAAATGCTTTTGAAAATTCCCTCTAAATCAGTAGATGCAAGTATTGAGTAATTGCTGGAATTCCTTCTTCCCCACGGCATCCTCCAGTTCTACAAGTCCAAGCATTAGTAGTCTAGCCCAGGAATAAAACTCAGATCCCATAAATTGCAAGGCCTGTCCAAGTATGGGTTTATTAAACAGAACAGTTCTAATTTTAAACATAATGAAGTAACAATTGTAGTACATGTGTGCAGTAGTAGAGCAATCATACTGTAAGCAATGATATTGTTCATTATTAAATGCTGAATCTAATCTATGTGGACAGTTCAGTAATTTGTATCTGCTTGTTACCAATTCTCATGCATGTCTCAGCCTTTTATAATGATCACTCAAGATTATATTAATTGAAAAAAAGAGGTAAATTTCATGGGAAAAATGCATGTCTAATGCCATATTTCATAAAAGCTTAATTTCTTGGTATTAACCTTTGTACAGGCCATGATAAGTATTGTACCTTAGTCATGCATAAAACGTTCTACCTTGTATTTTGACAAAGCAAAACTGCCTTTGTTTCTTAGTGCAGAAATGGCAAATCAAGTTTCTCATGTGCTGCATGAGGATTGGGTTTTCATGGCTGTCGAAATATTTTAATCCACTGTGGAAGAGACCTGTGAGATCCTGCCTTATCTGGGCAGCAGAGATTTCTAGTGGTCATTATCAAAGTATTTCAGGGTGGCCTTTCATGGCACTTAGGGGTATGTTTACTAAACCTTCTTAATGTGCGCGCTGTGCAATTATCGCGTGCTAAGGTACCTTAGCGCGCGATAATGGCGCTTTACGGGGCACAAATGTGCCTTAGCGAAGGCGGGGAAAGGCTCCCAGAGGGCAGAGGAAGGTTCCCCAGGGGCGGAGAGAAGGGGTCAATGGGTGGAGAGTGGGAGGGGAGAGGCTCCCTGCACACTAACGCTGTGAAATCCGAGGCTCAAAACTAAAGCCAGTGAAACCCTGGCGTTAGAGCTGATTTAAAGGGAAGAGAAACCATTTCTGTCAGCAATGTACAGCAAAACCAGAGAAACCTACAAAAAAGTGATAAGTGTGAAACATGTGCACGGAACAAAAGTACAAATAAACATTGAAAAGGACACCAACAAAATATACAAAAAACATAACCAAGCTGGGCAATAGTGATAGTAATGGGAAACATCAAAAAACACTCCCAAGAATGCCCCCAAAAAAAGATATGAATTTTGGAAGGGTCTACGCTCCGTCCCCATTCAAGGTGAATGTTCCCACAGTGAAACAGCACTGATCAGGGTTTCTCTCTCCATTGGACAGGTTTCCTATGGCATGCACATGTTCCACAACAGCAGGGCGGGTATGTCGGAATGGGCAACTGGACAGATGCTGGGAAAGAGGATTCAGAGGGCTGCAGGCGGCACATGCTGTGGTGCAGCTGGGGCAAAGTGCGGACTAGGCAGATGCCTAGGTGGCACTTAGGAATTCTGAAACTGTACAGCAGCCAGACAGCAACTGATGAGGGCCCAACATGGGCACGAGAGTATTTATCACAGTGTCACCGGGGATAGTACCCAGCAGGTACCTCCAAGGGCACAGAACATTGGCAGGCGGTGTTGTGGGGAAGCGTGGACGTCTATGCAGGCACCCCTACCCCTGAACGCGCACCATAGGCAGCCGCCTACCTGCACACTGGATGGCTTGAGACTGCACACCACCAGCACCACCAGCAGAAGGGCATGTCAGCATGGTGGCAGAGGGGTACTGGTGGTGGAGGGGGGCAGTGGCAGCTATCCAGAGCAGACCATGGCCTAGCCCTGTGTAGGTGGGTGCCATGCACTGCAACAGACAGGCCCTGCCGGACAAACAGTCATGGTATCACCAGGGAATGCACTGTCTCTGTGGCAACACCGTGGTGCAGTGCACACAACCAGTGTGTTTGGAGGCAGAAGGTCACAGGTTCAAGTCCCAGCTATGGTGCCTGCCAACCCAGTCCCCATATTTCACCCACTACTACAACGTGCTAATACAGACAGAACCTTTATTGCAGATGATGTAAACATGCCCAAAACACCTACATTTTACCCTACAGAGCAAAGACACCATAAACAGGCGCATTACCTAGAGCAGAGTCTCCCAAATGCAGTCCTAGAGGGCCAAACACCATTCAGGTTCCATGCTGCCTCTAATAAAGATGCCTGTGCTGCATATCTATGCACCAACCCCATGGTATGCAGATGTATCTCATGCATATTCATGAGGGACAGCATGAAAACCCGAACAGTGTTTGGCACACCAGGACTGGAGTTGGGAACCTCTGCCGTAAAGCAGCAGCCAACAGGGGCAGACACACCCACACCCACAGGCTCCATTAGCCAATGCCTCCTGGAGAGGCAGGACATTGGGCCCTGCGTGCATCTCCCAATACTAGCACTTGCATACCTTAGCAATGCCACCCTACACCTGGGAATACGGTACACAGCTATAAAACGTTTGCTATGCTTACTGGCAGATAGCAATTCCTACGTTAAGCACAGTTTGCTGATTGAGCTCCATCATAGCAACCTTTCTGATGTCTGTGGAGTGTGCTTCAGGTCTGGTCTCTGACAGTGTTTACCAGCCTGGGGAGTGACCCCCAACAGTATTGAGTACCATATCCATGCCTGCACTGTGCCCAGGACTGGTGTGGTGGCCAGGGCTGCTAAACACCTCTATAGTAGCACAGTGCTGGCATAGGTGTGGGAGTGTGTGTCTGTCTATCCAGTGTGTGGTGGCTGCAAACACCCTCCACAGCCCACACTGCCAGCACTGTTGCCAGTATTGGCCTGCCAATGTGCATAATGATAAGCAAGGTACCATGGGTATAGCCCGGACAGGGTGGCCTGGCCAGGATGCATCTGCACAGGGCATAGGGCACTGGCTGGGATATTGTAGTGTCCGGCCACCACCTGCACAGACAGGGTGGCCACAGCATGTTCTGCTGGGAGATCACTCTCACCCTGACTGAGCAGTGACCATGGCATGGCTAGGCTCCCCCATAGTGCTATATAGTATTTCTCTCATGTGATATTTATGGGTTCCCTTTTGGGGCCCAGTCACTGACTTATCTGCTTGGTGTGTATGTTGACATCCCAGTTCTGGGTGCACGCATTTCCACCAGGAACATGCACTATGGACTAGCTAGCAGACTGTCTGCAGCCGGTATGTGTCTTGATGGAACGCCTTGCAGGGTGCAGCGGCTGAAGGCTTGCTGCAGGAGAATATCAGATAGTGGTGGGTTGCAGCTTAGCATATCCAGGCCTAATGTCTGTCTGCTATTGCGTTATGGATGTGTACAGAGCTGCATTGACTGCCCTGTAGGACTGGGGTTGATGGTCCCCTCTACTGCCACCATTGCAGGGAGGTAGAATGTGGATCTGTTGGTGGGAGACCCTGTTTACCACCCTCAGCCCTGGAGGATGAGGAGGGTGGTGGTACATAATCCTCCTAGGGGTCCATAGGGGCTAAACCTGACTGAGACATAGAGATATATCCAAGGTGTGTCTGCAGAAACTACCTATCTCACACATTAGCACTGCTGGGGACCTGGACCTGGTGCTGGGCGCCCCACCTCACCCTCAGGGGGAGTGCAGTACCTGCACAATGTGACGGTGTGTAGCTACTCTGTGCCAGTACCACACACGGTCAGTTCCCCCTACCAGGCCGAGGTGCTGTGGGGGTGCATACCCCATCTTGTGATCATCTGTAGACTGCTGATTTGCATGTGCCGTGCATCATGGGTATGGGTGGGTTAACCCTATCCTGGTGACCACAGCAGACTGTTTGTGTGGTGACGTGCAGTCCTGCAGCCAGCCAGGGGTTTGCTAGCAGCTATGGAGCTGTAGCCCACTGGTTACTTCACTACTTGTGGAGCCAGAGGTCATAGGTTCATACCCACAGTAGGGGTTATTTGATAGGGCTGTCCAAAGCATTGTCTTTTTTTAATGTACATTAGTGCTGCCAGCAAAACACCCTCAGGGTACTGTAACCATAAGGTGCCTCAGAAGGCGCCCTATAAGGCGCCTTATAGGGCACCCTATAAAGCGCCTTCTGAGGCACCTTATGGTTAAAGTCCGTATAAGGTGCCTTATAAGGTGTCCTATGGAGCGCGTGATAGGGTGCCCTATAGGGGACATTATAGGGTGCTGTGGCGGACAGTGCACTTTATAATGTGCCTTATAGGGTGCCTTATGTGGCACCTTAGGTTACGGCACGTGAGGGTGTGTTTGCTGGCAGCAATAATTAAAATACAAATAAAATGCCTCAGGAAACAATACTCACATGTCAAAGCTGATGCCTGAGCCAGCCTTATGCATTAGGCACACTGGGGGATTGAACTCGTGACCCCTGTATCATCAGTCAGTGTATTAACCATTGTGCTACACTTCTGTTTCTATGTTTGGATGTCTGTGCGCCTACTTAAGATTACCGCGCGGTAACGCGCTTAGCGGCGCTTTGCCCGATAATGTGTGCAGCAGCGCGCGTTATCGCATGCTAATCCCGTTTTGCTACTTTAAACTGAAACGCCCACTCCTTATATGGCATCCTGCACACTAACGCTAGGCGCACATTAAGAAGGTTTAGTAAACATACCCCTTAGTGTTCCCGGAACACAAACAGACTTTTGTAGCCAATGAAGTAATGGTGGGAGGAGACATCAGTTGGAAGGAAACCTGAGTGGTATAAAGACCATGCCCAAAGGCAATTTTTTTTCTTCGGTTGGCCAAGCCACTGTACCACAGCAGCAGGTATTTTTGGCTCTTATAGCCATTACATCATAGGGGAGGAGTGGAGTTGCCTGGTTAACAGAGCCATTGAGCCAATATGGAAGTAGTCAACTTATTTAAGAAATTTCAGGAGAAGAATTTAAAGGAGAACCTCTTGAAACTGAGAAGACAAGGGGTGTCATTGATCCTGAACGAAGAAAAGAGGAGATACAGCAGATGATCCTTGGCTTGGAGACAAGGAGGGCCAGGTTCTACAGCTGTGCAAGACCTGTGAGTGATCACACCCAAATTTAGTATTCAGCTCTAGAAGATGCTCTTGAGATGGAGAGGGGTTCCCCAAATCAGGGATAGCCCCCATGGAAGGAGAGTGTCTATAATTGTCTCTTTGATTTTTATTCTGCTTCTATATTTTATAATAGTGACCTCATACAATTTTTTTTCAGTAAACCCTAGGTTTAGAACAATCATTTACAGTCTGAGCTTATGCACTGAGAGTTGGTAAAGCAAGGAGTGAGTATGTCTAATGTGCCAATGGCTTCCAAGTTTTAATGGTCCTGTCATTGAACTCTAAAAATAGCCTTCACGTCTCAGTTAATCTCCCCACTCAACACACACCTTCATCAAATAACATACAGCAGACTCATGGGTTGTGGCAAAACTTGGTGACAGCTTAACCACTTCAACTTTAAAGCAACTCCATATCCATAACATTGACCCTTTTAAATTGGCTTTATACCCGACTAGATGCTAACATCCTAGTCATAGCAATACACATTCGTTATCTAGCTTGTGATGGTGATAGGCTAAGGGCAGTTTTATGAACTGGCAGAGCCTTTTGCAATCTCCTCTCTGCACATTGTGGTAATGGCAGTGTTGTGGGAGTCTATATAATCTATGCTATATACCATCTTCCCCAGAGCCACTCTGGGAGACAAACGTCACAAATGATGTAATTTATTCTTCAAATACTGTCCCTTGACTCTCCCAGAATGGCATTATACCTAACAAGATGAGAATATCCCCAATCAAACTAGTATACATCTGGTCCCTAAGTGTGGTGGCACCAGGCTAAGGCAGCTTTATGAACTAATGAAGCCTTCTGCAAACTCCCCTATGTACACAATGGCGCTACTCTTTTTGCAGGAGTCTACAACATGCTCCATGCCATCTTCCCACAAGTTGATCTTGAAGCCAAAGGTAATGCCTGATGTCACTTTATCCTCAAAATATCAAATCATATTGTGACAAACAGCCTCTCCCCACCCATGTGACCCAAAATCCCAAAACCGTATACACTCATGGTGAGAAGAGTGGTGAGTCAGAACCACTAGTGCCACCTCTGTTCCTCAAGACAATGTCTTCAGCTCACAAAACTCAAGCGGGTAATGCCTCCTGAGCTTTCCCCTGTCCCATAACATGGCGATCCCTGAGGATGTGGGTCTCAATTATGTTATGTGCCCCTTCCCAATAACTTTGAGATAGGTGGCATTACAAAAAGTTAGACCTGAAAAGACAATCTTATCTCCTTGAAGTTGTATCCCCGGTCTTCCAAATAGCTGTAAATAACTCCGGTGAGGCCTCCCAGACTAACAACTGTGAACATTAAAAAAAAAAAAAAAGAAATCATGACATCTCACAAGATCTTATGGATTTCATTATGAATATACTGTAAAACCTTAAACATCTAAAATCTGCAACACCAGATATTCAACAACAGTATTCGGATAGTGGATTTTATTGCATATCCTATGTCAGCGGTAACCGGCAGCAGCTATCCAGATAACAGCAACATTCAGCCATATTGCCTAAAGTAAGGTTTTTCTGTTTTGTGGTTGACTTTATGCAGTTTGCTCTCCAGTTATTAGATTGAACATTACCACTAATTGGCTAACGGCACTTGACTGCTCTTGTCCCATGCAGGCACTATCTGAACAGTGCCAAGGTTGTCAGGGGAAATATTCAGTAGTGCTAACCAGATAAGTGCTGCTGAATGTTCCTCACACCAGCAGTTACCTGGTTAGCAAGTTCTGCTAATGTGATACGTTTCTTTGAATGTCGGGCCCCTCTTTACTAACCCATGATAAGCTAGATCTTTGTGAGTTTTTTACCGCAGAGAAATTTACCGTGGGAGTAACTAATCTGCAGTGATACATTTATTTTGGGATGCTGCACATGGGAATATCATGCTTTCACTGCCACACAAGGCTGGCCCAAGGGTTTCTGCCACTGTAGGCAGGATCACAATACAACCCCCACCAAATCACCTGGGGGAGGGGGACAGCACAGCATTAAGTCACCTGTACACATGCACATTTTCATAGCCTTCTGCTCCTGTCTCTTCCGACACAACTTCCTGTCAGAGGGGGCAGGGGCAGCAGGCCATAACTGTGTGCATGTGCACGGGTGCTTTAAGGCCCAAAGTGGCACTGAAGTGGTGGCAGAAAACTGCCACATTGAAAAAGTATGGAGGGCCAGGGTTTGCCTTGCTGCCCGCTAAGGTCTTCCATGCTAGATAGCTGCCTAGTCCCGCTAGTGGATAGGACAGGCCTACAATCACAACAGCAGAAAGATAGTGGGACCAACTCAAGCTCACTGTCTTTAAAAGAGCTAGGCTGGTGTTTACTAAAATAATAATCCCTAACCCCCAATTCTTTTTCAAACACTCCACCCATGCTCCCTTTTCAAATCCCCCTAGAAGCTACTTATCCTCTCCCACCTTCATCCTGGCACCTACTAGGTATCTCCCTGATGGGTAGTAGGTGGCAGAAGAAATCCTCAGACTTTTATCCCTGCAGCTCCTTCATTTAAAGTCACAAATAGGGAACCAGAGAAATGACTTGAGAGGAGGTGAATGATTAGCCATGCAGATGAGATTAGAATAGATTGATTGGGAAAGAGATGATTCAATGGAAGACCAGAGAGGAGCAGGCTGCAATAGTCTAAATGGAAGGTGACGAGAGTGGATAAAGGGTTTGGTAGTATTCAGAATGGAAGGGACAAATTTTGTTGTTATAAAAAAAATAGGTTTTAGATATCTGTTGAATATGTGCAGAGAAGGAGAGAGACGAGTCAAAGATGACCCCGAAGTTGCAAGCTGAGGAGAAAGGGATCATGCCAGTACTATCCATAGAAATAGAAAAGGGAGGATGGGGGGGAGTTGGGTTTAGAAGGAAAGATAAGAAGCTTGGTCTTAGCCATAGTGGCAGGACATCCAGGTAGCAACTTCAGACAAGCAGCTGAAATTCAGGTCTAAATACTTGGAGAGACTTCTGCAGATCCCAGTAAGTGCCAGAGTGGATGGGAGGGTTGGGTAGATTTTGGAGAGGCTTAAAAAGGGATTGGGGTAGGAGGGTGTTTGAATGTGTGTGCATGAATGAAGTTTGGATGGGAAGTGGGCACTATAATTTGCATTTGTTCTTAACAATTGTGTGTTTTGGCCAACTTAAACCCCTATCTTATAAAGTACATGAAATAAGCACACATCAACTACACGGAACTTACTAAAATTACCCTCCCTGGGAATTGAAAGTGTGTTAATTCTTGTCAATGCACACCTGTTGCCCTATTGGAGCATAGTAAATAGAGCTCTAAATCTGTTGCACTGTCTCTTGTTGTGAAGAACAGGATAAATGTGGAACTGACTGGAACCGACCCTAGCCAGGGTACAGATTTACTCTCTTAAACATTTCATGAGTACTCACCATCACTTAATGAAATAAAATTTAATTGAGTTCTGCAAATTTCTTACAGCAAAAGTTAATTTTTGTGACATTACATGACCATGCCAATGAGTAACGTAAACGATAATAACCTATACTGCTAGTTCTAATTAATGGGGCTTCGCTCTCTGAGGTTAATGTCAGTTAGAAAGCACCGATATGTGTTTTTTTTCCTTTCCATCCAGTTCTCTTTTAGTCACTTGAAATAGAATCCTACCTGCCAGAAAACTGTGAAAATGGTAATGTAAGAATAAACACGCACACACACAAATCTATAATCTATCTATATCTATATGTAGCTAGAAAATGCATTGGTTTGCCAACTCAAATGCAATGGTCATAGTTGGCATTACATTTAAGTTTACATAATTAAGGGGTCCTTTTACTAAAGTGTGGTAAACATTTACCATTGCCACATGTTAGTTGCAAATATTAATGCACATGAACTGTGAAAACTGTTCAGTAACTGCTGGGGGCACACTCAATCCCTTCCCATACAATTAACACAGGCACAATCAATGTGAAGGCACATCTGAAATTCACTTTAGAGGGGTAGAAATAAAGGTGCAAAGGTTTCATAAAATTGACCTGTCCATGTTCTAAAAGAGAGAAATCTCTGTCCGAAAAGACATGAAGGGGGGAAAGGGGGGGGGGGGGGAATTATATGCCAGCCAGTGAAAGTTTCAAGATGATTTTATAAATGTTCATGTTTCCAATATGGGCCGCTTCGGGCACCAGCAACATAGACATGTCTGTGAGGTTATTCTGGAACTGGCACATGTATCTCTCATCACTTACACATGCCAATCTACCATTTGCAAACCAAGATTTACAGTGGTATTGCAACTAGGAAAAATCCCCATCAAGTCCCAAAAGAGTCAGTATGGATAAAACTTTCTCCGATAGCTCTCATAGGGATATGTTTCCTAAACTGGGCTAATAGTTAACCCAGGCTATCTCCAACTCGATCCCATGTTATTCAATGGGACCTAGTTGCAGATAGCCCGAGTTAACCATTAGCCCGGTTTAGTAAACATACCCATAGTATCATCATCAGTGCACTATGGTCTTAGCAGTTCATGAAAACAGCACTTATCTAATGCCAGTCCAGAAGGAAATCCACTCCCAACACAGTCGTGTTTCGAAAACATTAGTTTTGTGCATCTCTTTAACATCAACCTGTGTTCATTACAGCAAGCATGCTATTGACAGCACCTGCGAGTGTAATGTGCATTTCAGCGCAGGGAGCTGCTAAATATTGCCGCAAAAAATTCATAAATAGAGATTTATAAATCTGGCTAATTCTTATAGACTACTCCAGCACTAGCTGGAGAGTGAGGGCATTGCACATAAGCCTATGGATAGCCAGGGATATTCCATCACTGCCCATATGAGCTATATGGATACATTTAGGACAGTAAGACCAAATTCAGCCATTCTATAGCAGCTGACTATCGCTGGCCATCCACTGCATACGTATATTCAGCACTGTGCATAATGGCAATGTATATACATACAATGTTTCAATACAGTGGCCTATATCAATCTCAATGGATCAAAAATATAGGTAAAAAGTTCCACCTAGTGTAATTACGATAACCTATATTCCATCTTATGCTCCATGCAAATAAACTGTAATGGACATTATAATTATTTTTTGCCGGACATAATATTGAGGTTGCTATAAAACAGTGTCTTCCAACAAGTCCTTTTTATTCTATTTTAAGTGATCATATAGTGCATTAAAAGTTGAACCTAACGTCACCTATTAAAGTGGAATTAGGTGAACCCACGGTAGTGCAGTTAGCGTGTGGTATGAACAGAGCACTAACTGTGCTGAGCTCATATGCCCACTCTTTGCCCCTACCTTGCCCATTCGAGCCTCTAACGCAGGTTGCAGTTAGTGCAGGAATCATCCTGTGCTCTCGTGGCCTTGTGCTAGCTGGCAACCTGAATGTCAGAACACGTGCTGCCTGCTCGTTCCCATTAGTAAAAGACCCCTAGGAGTTCATCAAGTAAACATGCAGAGTTACTGTTCCCATCTTAGAATTCAGAGGGTGTCTTCAGGAGCCCCTAGCCCTCCCTGTTGTAGGATATGAAATCACCTTGCCTCAGTGCTGCTTTGGGTATCACAAAATGATGACAAGGGCACTTCATTAAACTGTACAGAAAGAAAAGATAAAGAATAGACAATTACCACAGAGATGATTCAGCACAGCTTGACATATTCATCATCCTCTGCTTGAATAAGGTAAGAAAATTTCAGCTACTATGAAGATTCTGTTACCTATTAGGCACCAAAAGGTGGCCCTTCAGGGCTAGATTTGCAATTCTTAATGGGCCAGGGCAGGATTTTTCACATTCTAATGATTTGCAACGTGCTTAAAATGGAGACCAAAAGAAGGTTCACAGAAGCCTCTAATCTTTGACTTTACAAAAGTCTGTTAAGAAAAAAAAAATTCTGTAATTAAGAAGGCTGCTTTCAATGAATATATGAAGACATACTTTAGGAAAACACTAATTTTGGCATGATTTGCTAAGCATTTTTTTTTCCGTAGACACAGAATGGGGAAAAGCCTTTATAAATCAGGCCATCTGAAGCAATTTATACATGGAGATGAAAGCACAGACTAAAAATCCTTCCTATTTTTTTAAGGAAACAGTGCTGTCAAATATATAAATTTTATACAATTGTTACTTCAGATTATTCTAAAGAAGTCAGAATTAGCTTTATTGTAAAAGCCATTTGAACAAACAGAAAATTTATGGGGCCTCTTTATTAAAGAGTGCACCGATAGTGCACGTTTGGGTGTAAGTCTAGCGCAGAAGCCCATGCTAACTTTTGGGGGGAGGAGGGTGTCCATTAGTGCATTGCAAACATCGAGCACTCTACTAAGGTACACTTAGCACCACCCACTGAGGTAACATTAAGTGAACCCATGCTAATTGCACCATTCACAGTTAGAACATGCAATAAAAGTCCTGCATTAACCATGATGCACCATCAGTGGTCATGTGCCTCCAGGAACTTGCCCAAACGTTTTTTAAAAGTTGTTAGTGTAGTTGTGTTTAAAAAAGGTTTGGACAAGTTCTTGGAGGAAAGGTCCATAAACCATTATTAAAGAGGACCCAGGAAATCCACTGCTTGCCCCAATACAAGCATTGTGGAACCTGTGTCTTTTTGGGAAACTGCTAGGTACTTGTGACCTGGATTGGCCACTATTGGAAACGGGATACTGGGCTTGATGGATCTTGGTCTGACCCAGTATGGTATTTATTATGTTCCACTCCTAACCTGCCCAATCTCCGTCCAATTGTGCACTGCCCAATAGGTGGGGGGATTTTTAGCATGGGACCCCACACTAACCTTTAGCACAGCACACTCCCTGTATGCTAAAGACCGTGCTTTCAGTTAGCACACTTTAGTAAACATGTCCCTAAATCAGCTAATCCCCCAGGTCAGTTGGGCACTGTTTTGTGATTTTAAATTCTCAAAGTGCTATTTTACTTCTAGAAAACGTTACCTGAGGAAATGATGGGATCTCCATCACTGGAAAGTTTTAGAAGCATATGGAATATCTATCTGTGATAGTTTACATATAGTGAGGCTGTTATTCAGCAGAACGGGCGGTATATAATTTTAAATGTGTAATGTAGATGTTTCAGATTGTATGCATATTCACTGCTGCTGAATATACAGGTATAAGGAGAATGTTCAAAGGAGACATTCCACTTTATACCTGCTTTTCATTTGGCAAAGCTGCAAGTATGGAAGGTAATCTTATAAAAGCATTTTAGCATGTATACGACTGTATATAAGGGGCAATTTTTTAAGGAGGCACATATACTTTTAGATGAATATTTGATGCCTAAATTTTTTTTCAGTCATTTATGGATGCATTTGGCCCTATATGCATGTATGTGACCCAGCCTAAAGCTATGTGCATTGATTTGATGGCATGTATTTTGCCAGTGGGTATGCACACGGGCAGAGTTTGGGCAGAGAATGAGTGAAGCATATAATAAGTGCATTGATTATGAAATTCTCTAAATTACATGCATACTAGAAAAATGTAGGTGCAGAAATTTACAGCAGCTCCTACTTTTCTTTATAGAATAGCACCTAAGTTGGTCCTACTTTCACGCTCTAAATAGGCTCCTCCTTATGAAATTACTCTCCACACATGCATAAAATTCCTTTTATAAAATTACTCTATGTGCGATGAAAATCGTGCATGTAATTTTACACAACTTGAGTATAAGCATGTTCTGGATGAGTTTTAGATGGGACATGAGCAGAGTCCAGCTTTCTCTATGTACTTTAGAACATAAGAGATGCTACACTACGTCAGACCAAGGGTCCATCAAGTCCAGTATCTTGTTTCCAACTGGCCAAACCAGATTCATCGTTGCTTATCCCGGGGAAAGCAGTGGATTTTCCTGGTCCTCTGTAATAATAGTTTATGGACTTTTCTTCCAGGAACTTGTCCAAAACAATTTTAAACCCATCTATACTAACAGCTTTTACTACATCCTCCAGTAACGAATTCCAGAGTTTGATTATGTGTTAAGTGAAAAAATATTTTCCCTGATTAATCTTAAAATGGGCTACATTATAGCTTCAATGTGTGTCCTCTAGTCTTTCTGCATTTTGAAGGCATAAACGACCAATCTATGTTTACCCTTCCATTCCATTTATTAATTTATAGACCTCTATCATACTTCCCCTCAGCAGCCTTTTTTCCAAATTGAAGAGCGTTTACCTTTTATGCCTTTCTTCATAGGGATATCCTTCCATCACCTTTACCATTAGGTGGCTCTTCTCTGTACCTTTTCTTATTCTGCTATCTCCTTTTTAAGATATGGTGATCAGAATTGCAAACACTATTCGAGGTGTGGTCGCACCATGGAACGATTCAGAGGCATTATAAGATCCTTGGTTTTATTCTCCATTCCTTTCCTTATCATACCTAGCATTCTGTTTGCTTTCTTGGCCGCCACTGCACACTGGGCAGAGAGTTTAAATATATTATCCATGATGACGCCTACATCCTTTTCCTGGGTGCTGATTCCTAATGTGGAACCTTTCATTGCAATAACTGTAGTTTGGGTTGTTCTTCTCTAAGTGCATAACTTTTCTCTTGTCCACAATTTCATCTGCCATTTGGATGGCCAGTCTCCCAATTTTTCAAGGTCCTCTTGCAATTGTTCACAGTCCTCTTGTGTTTTAACAGCTTTGAATAATTTTGCATCACCTGCAGCTTTGATCACCTTGCTCGTTATTCCCATTTCCAGGTCATTTATGAATATGTGAAAAAGTAGCCCATCACAGATCCCTGGGGTACTCTACTATTCACCTTTCTCCATTGAGAAAATTGGCCATTTAACCCTACTCTCTGTTTTCTATCTTTTAACCAGTTTCTAATTTACAAGAGTACCAGTTGCTAATTTCCACAAGAGTCTCTCATGAGGGACCTTGTCAAAAGTGTTCTGGAAATCCAGATACACTATATCAACCAACTCACCTTTATCTGTTTATTCACACCTTCAAAAAATGTATGAGATTAGTGAGACAAGAATTTCCTTGGCTAAATCCATGTTGGCTTTCTGCCATTAAACCATGACTATCTACATGTTCAGTAATTTTGTTCTTTATAATGTTTTCTACCAATTTGCCTGGTACTGACGTCAAGCTCACCATTCTATAGTTTCCTGGATAAACTGAGTGCATTCATGAATAGTTTGTTTGAATATTTAAGCCTTCTGCCAACTAGGTGTAAATGTCTATAGCTTCTTTTTAACACAATCAAAAAGGCATATCACCACTCGCACAAGTTGAAACATACGAAAAGGCGATGATGAACACAAATATATTAACAGACAAAAAAGTTGAAAGCCAGACCCTACATGGCCATGTTTTAGCATACACACATCTTCATTTGACCCCGATGAAGGCGTGTGTACATCAAAACATGGCCGTGTAGAGTCTGACCATGAACGTTTTTGACTATTCATAACATTATTTGTGTTCATCATAACATTTTTCTGTGTTATGACTTCTTTTTAGTCATGGCTTTTGCAGCTTTGCTCAGGCAATCTTATAAAGACATATGGGGGGGGGACTAGTTACTAAGGTTCACTAATGTTAAATGTGCATTAATTCATCATAATGTGCATTATTTTATCACAAGTGTCGTGCCATTAAATAGGGCCTAGTTACTAATAACATGCATTAACAGTGAATTAACATGGGTTAACATTAGCACACCTTAGTAACTAGCCCCTTAAATTAGTTGTTTATAAAACAGGCTACAGATAGGCACCTCCTTTCTCTCTCATCCTAGATGATCTATTATAAAATTTCTCTCATAATCTATATATGAAGCAGCTAAATATTTCAGCTTATATGTATAGATTATGGGGCTGATTCCATGAAGGGCAAGCGGAAGATTACATGCTATTTATGTGTCCCAAGTCAAGGCACATCAAGGCTTGCTTTGGGCTCTGGGTTCAAATGAGCACCTCAAAAGTCCTGGCTTTTGTAGACACTGCAGGCCCGAATATGGCGGCATCTAAAGGCCTGGCAATCTGTTTCTGGTGACACTGCCAAGAAAACCCAGGAGCTTCGGGGTTGCCAGGAGTCAGGACTGACTCGAAGGCACACATTGCATTTGCAAGACCTTATGATTCAGTTTAAAATCATATACATTTTTCAACAGTTTTTTTTTTGTTTCCAAGATACAAAAGAGTGTATATTATTTTTGTTCTAGTTTGTTAGAAAATGATTTTACAATTCTCTTAGTTTTAGAATTGGGTTGTCTTTTTTCTTAGTTTTTTCATGGTATTTCATTGTGCCTTTGGTGCGAGGATGAGCTCCTTTAAAACAGCTGGTGAAGTTTTGTTCAGTTTCTTAGCTCTTTCAAGCACTGATATTCGCTGGGATGAGACACACCCTATGCCTTCTCTTTAGTGCCTGTTCCATTTGCATGCATATATCTTATAGTGTGTTATGTTTGCAATCATAACTTTGATGTTTATATAATGGAGACTATTCCTGTTTATTTTTAGTGAGATCTTTAGCAAAACGATTATTGGCTCCGCACATGGTTGCATTTTCAGTAAGTTCCTGTTACTATTTCACATACAGATTGCGTCTTTTTTTTTGTTTGTTTTTTATGTTCACAACTGCTTATACAATAATTTCATGGTAACAGATGCCATCTTCATGAGTATAGATGCCTTTTAATGATATTCCCACTACTCATTTTACTTCCATTCCGCTGGTGTTTTTACCTTTCTATTATTTTTATTATTTATAGTTTAAAACTTTTACTTATGGTCATGTGCCTTTTTACTTGCTTTATTTATTGGTTAATTTTAGTATATTGGTATTTAAATATTTAGTTATACTTTTGTTTACGAGATAATATATACATCGGGTCCCTTGTATACATGTTTTTAGTGTTTATATTGTTTACTTAATATGTTTGTTTGTTTCTGTTGGAGGTTTTTAACTACATACCCCCTAATGAAGGCAAAGGTTGCCGAAACACTGCTAGTGTTGGGATGTTATCAATAAAATCTGTTCCACATTGAGAAGATGTTGCGGTTTCCTTGCTCCTTTGTGCTCCTATCACGGGTACCTTCAGTTTGAGTAGGAAGAGGGGTGGAGCTTGGGATGAGCATAGGCGGAGCCTACATTTATACATGTAAACTATGCACTTTCCTGATCAATCTAGGCACAGGCATAGCTGTGCACAAGTAGACTGAGGTGCTTCTTTAGGCCCCTTTTCTATAAAGTACATGAATATTTCACTTCATAAAAGAGGCCCCAGGTATTCACATGGCATTGCCTGTAAACTGTGGGAGAGTTTGTATAATATCCCTTCACAGGTCCAGCTGACACTGCTCCTGAAATGCTCCAAACTTCCTTTTCAGTTGTATAATTCTGATTGTTTGAGCAAAGGAACTAGGTAGCTTCTTGAGGTTCTTTCGAGACTTAACATTTCTGTAATTTTATGACCAAGCTATGTTTTTTCTTTCTGGGTTGAATTTAATGAGCTCAATTCACCCAAAATGTTTGGCCTCCAGAGAATGAATAAAGGTAAATAATCAGATTTTTTTTTTTACCTCAAAATGATTGTGAAAGTTAACATGTATCAAATATTCGGAAAAAAAAGGAAAACATTCAGAATTGACTATACAAAGATATTCAATTAAATCAAGAGGAAGAATCATAGTTGCTGTTCCAGTTGCACACGTTTACATCATCAATAGACTTGTCAAGGGCGACTCGTTCACCCAAATACTTATGCACCTTTATCCCACCTTTAAGAGCCCTCATTTATATATTCTTGCATATGACAGGAATAATTCCATGCTGGGGCACCACTGTAGATATGGAGTTCCCGTTGCTTCCTATATGGGCAAATTTCACATGTTCTAAAATTATTTATTTATTATTTACGAACCCCGTGTCCCAGATAGCACATACTTAGGAAACAGATAGAAATCACAAATATCACTCCCAATAAGGGATACATATTATCACAGGAAGTAAACATCAAACAAAAGTCCACTATAAACTGAGAGCAGAATGATCCAAAAATTTTCAGATATGTGCCCCTAACTCAGGTACATATGAACATAAGATATGCCATTATGGGTCAGACTAAAGTCCATCAAGCCCAGTATCCTGTTTCCAACAGTGGCCAATCTAGGTCATAAGTACCTAGCAGTTTCCCCGTTAATTCTGAAGCTTTAATATTATTTTTTTAACATATAGTACCACTCCTCCTCCCTTTCTTTCTATGTTGTTGTCCTTCCTGAATAAATTATAGCCTGGTAAGATTATATCCCAGTCATGGTTTTCCATGAACCACGTCTCCATGACTGCCACTAAATCCAAGTCAGCCTTTTCCATTAAAGCTTCAACGTCGGACATCTCTTTTTTCCCATACTATAGACATTAATGCACATAGCTTTCCAGATGTTGCCCTTTTTACTCATGTCTACAGAGGTATTTAATGGTTTACTTACCCAAGGGTCAAGTCAGGTTTTCAGTATATCCACAATGACTATGCACGAGATCTGTATGCACTGCTTCAATTGTATGAAGATTTCTCATGCATAGTCATTATGGATATCCTGAAAACCTGACGGATGTGGGGGTCCCAGAGGACTGGGTTGAGAATCACTACCTCTAATTAAAGCAAGAAAGGCAAACGGATTGCATCAGCATGCATGAAACCTAAACACTTAACCAGAAGAACGATATATTAAACCACTGACACTGAGGCTGTTATAGATGTGCTCAAGGAAGCAGTCACATCAGCAGGCTTATGTATGGGAGTATTTGACGGTTTCATTTGGGGGGGGCAAAGGCTGGGAACCATTTGCATATTCATTTGTATATTTGCATATTATTTGCATATTCATTATGGTTATCTTAAAAAATATACTAGATGGGTAGGAAGTCAGTATATCAAACAGGCGAGGGATGAGCTGGCACCCCCAAGATACTCAAAGACGGAGCAGAGGTTCTCATTCAGTGGCTTTGCCAAAAACGAAGACAGGGACATATTCCCAGGCTATACAATTAAAATGCAGCAAAAATTGTAGTTGTTTAATTATTTAGTCTGGCACTTTAAGATTTAAAAAATACTGACACCTGTACATATATGTTCTCCAGAAAACAGAGGAGATGTAAGGTGCCCCCATGCCAAGGGACAAGAAGAAAAGGAGAACCACAGCACAGTTTCTAACACCAAAATGTTAGTTATATTTAGTGCTAATTTTATTTTGGTGTTAGAAACTGTGCTATAGTTCTATCTATTTTGTGTCCAGTGAAACTTTTCCTCCAACAGTAGGTGCAGAGCAGAACTAGGACATTTCACTATAGAACCAATATACTTTACAAGAAAAGAAAATCTGATTCCGGAGTCATCTCATTACCAGCCTCTCCAGTAAACTAACACAAAACCCTACAAAATTCACTGTATACCTATTATTTATTTATTCATTTATTTATTTAACAGGTTTTCTCTACCTCCTTTTCCTTCAATCAGATTTACCATATCGTAATGACACCAGCACCATAAATATTAAAATGGGCATATTAGGAGCCAGTGCCTGTGACCTCCTTGCCCCCATTCTCCCATTGTCTCTCATGCTGGTCTCATGTTCTCTTCTCAAGAGACCTGACCCGGTTTTCCTATACCGCATGACATTGTTAGACAAGAATACAGATAACAGTATAGTAGTTATAGCTTCAGATATTAAGTGTCTGTATGTGTGTGTGTGGTGCAACGGTGATGCGATGTCTGTGCATGGGATGTGACGGTGAGTGCCTTTGTGGGGGGTGGGGTGCAGGACTGCGGTGCATGTGTGTGTGCTCCAGAACTAGGAAGGATCTCTATGTGGTGCGGAGGTGAGGTGCCTGTATGTGTGTCTGGCATGCAGAAGTAGAGTGCATGTGTATGGGTGCATATCTGTCATGAGGAGGTGGGACGACTGCATGTGTGCATGTCTGTCGTGCAGAAGTGGGGTGGGAGTGGGGACAGGGTTCTTATTTGTGCTCTAGGGGGAAGGAAATGCACCTTTTGACAACAACTTACACTCTTCCCTCCCCTTCCAACCCTTCTTCTGCTGACCCCCTCCTCTGTTACCCTTCAGATTCTGGCCCCTTCACTAACCACCCTAGCACTCCCCTCCCCTGCCCCACTCCCCCATCCTCCTAAATAGTCTGCTGCCCCTTTAAGTTGTCCCTATCTTTGCATCACTTACTCCCCCCAAACACCTTTTCTGCTGCAGGCTGTGACCATGACCTCCCTCCTTATCTGCCCACTGGGATTCGATCTCCCATGTGCTGATAGAGGAGGATCTTTCTTCTCTGCCCGTAGGGGATCCCTGCAAGGAGACACCTTATCTCTAGACTATGATTGTGGACTCCTCCTTATCTTCTGCCTATGGGGAGCCGATCTCCTGCGGGCAAATAGAAGAGATCTTGTCACAATTGCAGCTACCCCTGTCTCTTCGTCTGTGAAGGATGGGATCCCCATGGGCAGAAGAGAAGGGGTAGGCAGGAACTGGAGCCCAGAGGCAAGCTGTCTGATCCTATCCCCTCAGGTGGAAGAGACGCTCACAGGAGGTCAGATCCCCGCGGACAAAGGGTCACAGCCACTGGGGCAACACGTTTGGTGGGGCAATGCCCCCCCTCACCCCTCCTAAACTACGCCCCTAGGCTTATGACATGTAAAATAAAGAGCTAGATTAATTAAAGTGTACTACCACGGGCGCACTAACATTGTTAATGAACATTATTATTTCATAGGTCCCATTGCATAAAACGGGACCTGAGGTAAATAGAAGGTATATGCAAGCCCAAAATGTTCATTTTCTTAAGTTTCCAGTGTCATTTGCAAGGTTTTTTTTGTATTGTTTTGTTTTGTTTATATTTCATGTCAGGAAAATGTTAATAGCCATGCGCTACAGGTAAATAGTGCATGCTACTGAGGGATAGCATGCACTTTTGCACATGTGTTTGCATGTGCAAATAGGGTTCACTATCAATCAACAGCGCATGCAATGGCTCAGTAGTGCACACTATCCATCCATAGAGGGGACGACTGAGCAATAATGCGTGCTATTAATCCAAACAGGAAGTGACAACATTTCAGGGTTTTTTTCTTCCGTTTTCATTTGAAAATTACAAGAAATGGTAAAGGAATCTTTTCAAAAGACTGCACGCATTAGCACGTTTTAGCATGCGGCAACATGGTTATGCATTTTAATAAATCTAGCCCATAGTCAATTAAGCTGGTTTAAAAAAATTAATATTTTAAATTATGAAGTTTGGCAATACATTTGCCTAGATATTCTAAAGAAAGACAAAGCTCTAATTTGCAAGACCCTAAGTTGAATCAGAAGAAACTACCTCCTTTCCTTTGACCACATTAAGAAAATGTATATATTTCAGGTCAATTATCAATTTGTGTTTGTAGCCAAAGAAAAACATCAAAATCTATTCCTTGTCTTGAGTACAAAAAACATGTGCAATCATTGTTTTAAGAGCATCTTGAAGCTCTCCTAAACTCTCCAAAAAGCTGTTCAGTCCAAGATATCAGATAAAATGTGATGCTGTTCCCTTGGGTTTAACTCATGCTTTGGTGTAAAAAGATAAAAAGCTCTCACAAATGGTCGTGTGGATTGCAGTGGGACTTTCAAAGCTTTCAAGAGAGATTTTTTAAACATTGCCAATGGTGATTCCTTATCACGTTTACAAAAGTTCATAAAACGTAACTTTTGTCTGCTTTACCATGTTCTCCTACTGTTCTATCTTATTATATACTAATATATTATCTTTTACAAAAAATAACTTCTCCAGCTGAAGCTCTTCAAATGTACTATCTAAATAGTCCAACCTTTCCTTGCACTAAGAAAACTCTACTTATGAGGAAAAACTTTATTTTGAGACATTTTCTAGCTGGGGAGAAAAGTGAGATAGCTGCCCAAAGACTATAGATAAAAAATTGAGGGGCCCAATTCATGTGCAAAACTTTAACATGCAATAGCTGTTGTGAATGTTTTTGGCACCTAAAGAAAGGCACTCCATACTACTAACATGGGACAGAGGTTTCTATTGCACTTTTAGAAGCATGACTGTAAATGTAAGAAGCAGTTTGCTACCCCTCTGGAGAGATAAAAAGCTGCCCCCACATTAGCACTTAATATGGAGTAATGACTCTCATGTTAACTGCAAATCACAGTCCCCACCCACTCCATAACTATTCCACGCCCCTTAATATGAATGTTCACATTTAACAATTTGGAGTTAGTGTAATAACTTATTCCTTTTAATAACTCACTTGATGAGACTAATAATATGAGAGATATTATGGAAAAGTCTAAGCTATGGAACTGCCAAAAAAGCTTGCAAATTAATACGTGTAAGACTAAGGTACTTTGGGTTGCTAAAGGAGAGGTTGGGTTTCCAAGGATTGTACCACGTATTGATGCTGTAGTTAAGTTAGAGTCAGACATCTTGGGATAATTCTTGATTCAAACTTAACTTAATGAATAAACAAGTCACAAGGTTGCCAAAATAGCATATGCGAATCTGTGTTTAATCAGACAGATCAAAGCCTGTCTATCTGAATATTGTGCAGGCTATGGTTATCACCTAATTGGATTATTGCAACTTGGTTTGCTTGGGTCTGGATAAAAAATTACATTCAAGACTACAGTTAGTACAAAATGTGGCAGTTTGTTATCGTCAAAGCTAAGAGATGGGGCAGGTTATCGCCAATCCTGAAAAATCTGCTTCGTCTACCCATAGATAAGAGAGTACGATTCAGATTGCTTTCCATGAAGCATAAGATCATTTTGGATAATGTTCCAGGTTATCTGAATGAATTTCTGGAAATGTATTTGCTATCAAGATCCTTAAGATTGGAAGTTGATATTCAATTAAAATAATCTTCTAAGAAGTAGTGCAGATTAGTGTTAGTGAAAAAATCTTAACTGAAAGCGCCCCAATTGAATGGAATAGATACAAAAAGACCTGCACCAGAAGAAAAATTGAGGCCTTTAGAAAACAGCTAAAAACTTAGTGGTTTGACCAATGAAGGGTGCCATAATGTACTGTTATGGTAACCAGTAGTTTATTATATTAAATAATATATGAAACTGTGTGATGATTTTGATGTCTGTGCTATCCGCTTTGAATCTGTTTCTGGTTTTCATCATTTGGCTCTTTTTTCCATTTTCTGAAGAATTTTTTCTTAGCCTCTTTGACCTCATCTTTAAGCCATGGTGTCATTTGTTCTTCCTTCCACATTTCTTAAAATGTGAAATGCATCTGGTCTGGGCTTCCAAGAGAGTATATTTAAATAAGTTGCAGACCTTATGTAGTCTCTTAATCTTTGCAGTTGTTCCTTCTAGTTTTTCTTTACCATTTTCCTTATTTTAATCATAGTCTCCGTTTTGAAAGTTAAATGCTAGTGCAGTGGATTTCCTTGTTATCCTCCTGACACTTATTATATCAAATGTGATCATGTTATGATCACTACTGCCAAGTGGCCCCCATGCTGTTACCTCTCACACTAGATCCTGTGTTCTACTAAGAACTAGATCTAAAATAGCTTCCTCTTGAATCTGTTTCTGAACCAGCTGCTCCATGAAGCAGTGATTTATTTCATTTAGAAATTTTATCTCCCTAGCATGGCCTGTCAATACTGAGGTAATTGAAATACCCCATTATTACTGAAATCTCCCTACTTTTTTTGGGGAAACCCATCATCTTTCTGTTCATTCAGGCCAGGCAGGCAGTAGTACACACCCATTGCCATTCTGTTCCCTTTTTTACATGGAATTTCTATCCATAAAGATTCAACAGCATTATTTCCTGCAAAACCTTTATGCTGTTTGATTCAATGCCCTCTTTAACATATAGCACCATCTCTCCATCTATATGATCTACCCTATCAGTGCAATATAATTTGTAGCCTGTTATCAGTGTCCTATTATCTTCCTTCCATCAGCACAGGTCCTAGCTAAGGGATTGCTTCCTGCCACACCAAGCTAATGCTCTCCTTCCATGTGACCTCTCTCCATGACAGCAGAAAGGCTGCCAGACTAGAGGTGGGACTTCTGTACTACATCCCTGTAGGTCTTGTCTGTATACCTCTGTCTGCCTCAGCTGCTCCGATACTCTAGCCTCCAGAAATCAGACTTGTTCCCTGAGAGCAAGGAGTTGTTTGCACTTACTGCACACATAAGACCTCTCACCAGCTGTGAGAAAATCATACATGTAACGCACAGTACAGAAGACTGGATATCCCCATCTTGCTGCTGAACTGCTATCTGTATCTTAGAATTACAGATTTCTTTTAGCTATTTAAAATTGTTAAGTTATATAAAGTTGCTAAGGGAACAGGGATACTTGAACCAATACAATTATATTTAATAAATATAAAGGACTTTTAGTATTCACCTCAAGGTAAACATTAAGGACACAACTAATCTATTCTGAAGGCCTAATAACCTGCTGATGAAGATAATCAGTTAATCCTGAGAGTGAGTAAAATGACCCCCTTTCCCTTAACTAGTTTAGGAGGCTATAAATCAAGGATTATACCTGGGATGGGTGGGAGGAATGAACTGTTTATATCTGTGCTTCTAAAGCAGTCTCTTATTTTCTGGGTGATTCACACTGCCCTTGGTTTTATAGAGGGAGCCTTTAAAGTTGCCCTTTGATCTGTCACTTGGTTTTAACACCTAATTAAAACAAGTTCACAGTTCTCATGCCTCCTAACTGGAAGGCCTCTTTGTAAAAGGTCTCTAAAAAGCAATTTATCTCCATGTACTCAAAGAATATTTATGCTCTTCTGCTCTCTCTAAGATAGGCCCTAACTGGCTTTAATTTAAGTGAAAGCTGGTGTAATCAAACATTGAATTTTTAGAGAGGTTTTCAGGAGGCAAGTACTTATAAGTGCAGATTTTTTCCAGCAGTAGCAGCCCTCTCGGTAGTCCTTCAAGACTTTCCCTTCCAATACATGTCCTAGAGCAGACGTTTTCAACCCAGTCCTCAGGGAACCTTAGGCCAGTCAGGTTTTCAGGATTCCCAGACTGAATATGCATGAGAAAGATTTGCATGTTCTGCCTTCATTGTATGCAAATCTATCTTATGCATATTCATTGTGGGAATCCTGAAAACCTTACTGGCCTAGGGTTCCCCGAGGACTGGATTGAAAACCTATGTCCTAGAGTTTTCCATAAGAATAGTTTTAAAGCCACAATTTAAAATAAAAATACTGTAGAATTGCTGATCTTACGATTAAAGGCATTCATGAAAATATAAGAATGATCTGAAAAGTGTCTTGTACCACTGATGAAAAGAATAAAGAATATAAAGAATTTGTATACAACAAAGTAGTGTGAAACGGTGCAAACAATAAAGAAATGCTATGTACTTTTACTCAAGAAAAAGATTTTGCCTAAAACGGGTCCACTTGTCCATCAAAGAGATTTCAAAATACCAGGGGGCCTATTTACTAGGTCGCATTAGATGTTTAATGTAGGAATTTGTATACTGAGACAGTACAGATGAAATTGATGGAGAAGTGGCCTAGTGGTTAGGACACAGTACCTCAGGCCAGAAGACTGGGGGATCAAGTCCCACCTGGGGACAGCAATCTCAGGCTGGAGGGACTGGGGTTTCTAGTCCTTGTGGCCTTGGGCAAGCCACTTAACCCTCCGTTACTTCAAGTACACATAGATTGTGAACCCTTTGGGGACAAGGGAATGTATCCAGTACCTGTTTGTAGTGATTACATAATGTAAACTGCTTTGATTGAAGGATAAGGTGGTATAGAAAACTGGTAAAATAAATATAATGCATTAAATATTATTGTGTGCTAATTCCTAATTGCTTATATGAGGAGTGGGGTTAAGGAGGACCACTTTAGAATTTTACTGACAGTTGGATGGGGAATCTGTGGGAAAATGGGGCTTACTGCTCTGTTACACTTAGACCAGGGACATAGTTGGCTAAAGGGATTTCAAATTGGGATCTACTATCGAGCGATGCTGTGACCATGAATGTGTGCTATTCCCAGCCACAACAATGCAAAGAAACTTACTGTGGGATTCACTAACCTATGTGCTGAGGTGGGTCTGCAAATCCTGCAGTAATTTTCTTGTGGTTTGTGCTAACATGCTATATTGATTCAGCCTAGTAGAGGCGCCTTTGCGAATATACGCCCTGTGTAAGGCCTCTGTGGAAGGAAGCTCTACTGCACTATACTTTAGTAGCTTGGTATACCTTTTTTCATTAGTGCATAACAAAAGTGGTATACAATGAAATGTAGGGCAGAAGAAGCCGGCATCAGATAGTAAGAATATGCATTAATTAGCACACCTTAAGAAATGTAGGGAACCTTTTACTAAAGTGTGCTCTGGTTTTGCATCTAATGTGCCAATAATGTACAAAATAATGGCGTGTTATGTGCAAAGCTGCCAGTTACTTGTCAGGGGCATGAAGAGCATTTCCCTAATAGGCAATGCCTGATGCTGTTCAGTAATGAGGGTCAACAACACTGCGGGTACAATTAGCTTCACCTGTTGAAGTCTTAATTGCAAGACATGCTATTAGTTTGCAGTGGTTACCTGCATGCTGAAGGCACAGCACTCAACGCAACCATTCTGTGCCCCTAACCTGCCCATTTCTCACTCTATCGCATGAGGCATTGTTAGCATGAATCAGTGTGTGCTGTCATAGCCACATGCTAGCAGTTACCACAGGCCACAATGTGTGCTTGACATGCACTGAAACTCATGCTAACTTCATAGTTCCCCTTAGTGTGCACTAAATCGATTTAACATGCATTAACCTATGAATTAATGCCTGTGAAGATGCATTAACCTGTGAATTAATGCCAAAGAGAGAATTTGGGGGACTGCAACAAAGCCTGATAGCTACACAAGGGTGCAGTATCACCCACCTCTTCCCTCTGCTTCTGCAGCTGCTACTGCTTCCCCTTACAACCAGCCTCCCCGCTGGGCCCAGACTTCAAAACATGAAACAACATGGCAGCAGGCCTTGCAGCACCCAACTATGCTTTAGGCTAGAAGTATCTCTTCCCCTCCGACCAAAAAGAGAAAAGAAAAACAAGGCGCCAATATTATTCTAACATGATTATTTGTAGTGGTAATTGCATCAAGAAGCTTTTTAAGGTCATTTCTAGCCTAAGAACGCTCAGGAAGATTTGAGGCAAAGTTTCTCCTACCCCTCAGTGGAGGACTTAGCTATTTTACCAAGAAAATTGAGGCTATTCATGCCAAACTACCAAAGAAAAGAAAATGCACATAGCTAAACTGTTTTTGGAACCGAGTCAGCTAACGCCTTATAGCTGCCAATGTTCAAACTAGCCAGTGGTATACATCCAAGGGTGTTGAAAGAACTGAAATATGAGATCCGGGAAACTACAGACCAGTGAGCCTGACGTCAGTACCGGGAAAAATGGTAGAAACCATCATAAAGAACAAAATTACTCAGCATGTAGATAGTCATGGCCTAATGGGAGACAGCTAACATGGCTTTAGACAAGGAAGATCTTGTCTTACTAATCTGATATGTTTTTTTGAAGGTGTGAATAAACAGGTAGACAAAGGTGGGTCGGTTGATATAGTGTATTTCGACTTTCAGAAAGCCTTTGACAAAGTCCCTCATCAGAGACTTTTGGCAAAACTAGAGAGTCATGGAATAGGAAGCAGTGTACTATTGTGGATCAGGAACTGGTTAAAAGATAGAAAGCAGAGGGTAGGGCTAAATGGCCAGTTTTCCCAATGGAGCAAGGTGAATAGTGGTGAACCCCAGGGATCTGTGCTGGGTCTGCTGCTTTTTGATATATTCATAAATGACTTGGAAAAGGGAATGAGTGAGGTTGTCAAATTTGCAGATGACACACAACTATTTAAAGTTGTTAAAACACATGAGGATTATGGAAATTTGCAAGAGGATCTTGATAAATTGGAAGACTGGGCATCGAAATGGCAGATGAAATTTAATGTGGACAAGTGCAAAGTTATGCACCTAGGGAAGAACAACCCAAACTATGGTTACACGATGCAAGGTTCCACATTAGGAACTACCACCCAGGAAAAAGATTTAGGCGTCATTGTGGATGACATGTTAAAACCCTCTGCCCAGTGTGCAGCGGTGGCCAAGAGAGCAAACAGAATGCTAGGTATCATAAGGAAAGGAATGGAAAATAAAACAAAGGATATTATAATGCCTCTGTATTGTTCCATGGTGCGACCACACTTTGAATATTGTGTGCAATTCTGGTCGCCGTATCTTAAAAAGGATATAGCGTTATTAGAAAAGGTTCAGAGAAGAGAAACCAAAATGGTAAAGGGGCTGGAAGGCTACCCCTATGAAGAAAGGCAAAAAAGGTTAGGGCTCTTTAACCTGGAAAAGAGATAGCTGAGGGGAGATATGATAGAAGTCCATAAATTAATGAACAGAGTGGAACGGGTAAACGTAGATTGATTGTTTACGTTATCAAAATATAGGAAGACTAAGGGACATGCAATGAAACTACAGGGTAAACTATTTAAGACTAATAAGAGAACATATTTTTTCACTCAACGTGTAATCAAACTCTGGAATTTGTTACCGGAGGATGTAGTAAAAGCTGTTAGTGTAGCTGGGTTTAAAAAAGGTTTGGACAAGTTCCTGGAAGAAAGGTCCATAAACCATTACACAGGTCTGCAAAAAAAAATTGTTTGAGAGCTGTTTTAGTTATTCCACATAATCTTTATGTTTTTTGGTGCGCTGAATCCTAAAATGACCTCCATTTTGTCATAGGACATCACGTTTCCTGACAATTTAGGTAACTATGTTAAATAAGGCAATACCTCAAAATAAATGGAGACTTATAAAATTAAAGTTTTATTACAATATTTTCATGAAAATCCTTTTTTGAACTGAAATGAGCTCACCTACACACACTAAACTCAATTCTTCTTCCTTGTGAGGCTCCTCTTGGTGCATTTACGCTTGTGAGTAGCATCTGGAATGCCTCTCTGAAGCATCCAACAGTAGTCTGCCATCATTGTAATGCTCCATTTTCCCTGGTATCTCCTTTCCATCTCTTTAATGTCTTGGTGGAATCGTTCACCTTGTTTCTCACTCACAGCTCCCAAATTTTCAGTCAACTAGTCAAGGTGGGACTGGAGGAAATGCACTTTCAAACTCATCAGGCAACCTAAAGCTTGAAATGCTTTCAGCATTCGTCCGACGATCTTTTTGTAGTGAGGATCTTTGTTATTGCCTAAATATTTCTGTACGACTTCTTTAAATGCAATCCACTCTTCTTTTTGAGGATCCGTCATGGTATTGACAAGCTCTTGATCAACAATAAGCCTTCTAATGTCTGGTCCGACGAACACACCTTCCTTCAATTTTGCCTCCGACAGGCCTGGAAACTTGGTGACCAAGTATTTGAAGCATTCTCCATCTCTTGGAAGTGATTTTATGAATTGCTTCATCAATCCCAATTTTACGTGGAGAGGTGGTAGAAGAACTTTATGGGAAGGTACCAAAGTTTCTCGGAGGACATTTTTTTCACCAACTGTTAGCACCCTCGGCTGCCAACTCTTCTTGGTCCAGTGATTTTGTCGGTCTCGACTGTCCCATAGACACAGAAAACAAGGATATTTGGTATACCCAGCTTGTTGCTCAAGCAGCATGCACAAGACCTTTAAGTCCCCACACACTTGCCAACCATGGTCTTCATATTTATGTTTACGAAGAACCAATTCCAAGTTCTCGTAGGTTTCCTTCACGTGTACGGAATGACCTACAGGTATGGAAGCGTAAAAATCATTTTGGATTAAAACTGCTTTGAGGCTTCTTTTTGAAGAATCTATAAAAAGAGGACATTGCTCTGAATCATATTGGATTTTAAATTGACCCATCAGACCTTCGACATTGATGCAATAAACCAACTTGTCTTCCTGAACGAAGTAAGGAACAAACTCCTTTTCACGATGTCTGAACCATGAAGATGACACTCCTGGCAACAATAAATTCCTGCTTTTCAGCCTTGATCCGAGTAACTCAGTGGCATCTTTGGGAAGATTCAAGTATCTTACCAAATCATTCATCTCCTCCTGAGAAAACAATTTTGGTCTTGTATCATCTTCAAAGTCAGAACTTGATTTGTCATCTGGTTCAGGTATGACTTCACGTTTATCGGAGCTAGGTATCTCTTCCAAGGTAGCAGGGGGCTTGGGTACTGGTGTATCTGTGCCATGGGGGATGGGACGAATTGCCGAGTGAAGATTGGGGTATGAAATGGAATGCTTCCATTTGGAATTAAACCCTTTCACATCACATGAACATAAGTAACAGTCGTCACTATGGTTCTTTTGCTCTCGCCATACCATAGGAATCCCATAACGGAAAGATTTTTTCTTACCCTTGAACCAGTTTCGGAGGCCCTCAACACACCGTTTGCACACTTTATGAGGCGCCCAGACTTTATCTTGATCTCCAATTTTTAGTCCAAAGTATGCAAAGTATATTTTTTTCACAAAGTTTGTAATATTCTGCTGTTGCTTCAACACTGTATATTCACCACAGATTCAATAGAAACTGTCTGGCGAATTAATACGCTTTTGCGGAGCCATAACATAACGGTTGAAGAATGACGAGCTAACACAAATTGCGATGAAAAAGTGTGAACAGCCTAGAACCAAGAACCTGATGATGATTCGTGCACATGTATGGCATGCAGGAGAGAGCAGCTCTGTGTCTGTATATGAGACGTCACAGTGCTGGCCACGCCCCCCTGCACTGACCGGAGCTGCTGCTATCTGCCCTGTGTCTCCCTCCCACTGGATTCTTCAGGAAAGATTAATCCCTTCTACCATTAGAAGCACGGACTTAAAACTTGCTTAGCTTATGTATATATTGCTGACCATCAGATTTACAGTGCTATATTTTTTTTTACATAACTCGGACAACCCCTTTAAGGTTTTTTTGGCATTTTATATCTTAAATGCACTTATGTAAATTCATTAATAGTAATTTGAATTAATTAATAGTAATTTTAAAAAATTTGATAAATTTTAAGACAATTTTGCATGGCAAATCATGACGTCTAGGAGTTTTTTCAATATTTTATTTGTTTTCAGCACACCAAAATACATGGAAATTAGATGAAAATAATCAAACAGCTTTTTAGTCTCAGACCTGTGAATTAAGAAGGGACCCAGGATATCACTGCTTGACCCAATACAAGCATTGTGGAACCTGTGTCTTTTGGGGAAACTGCTAGGTACGTATGACCTAGATTGGCCACTGTTGGAAACAGGTACTGGTTTTGATGGACCTTGGTCTGACCCAGTATGGCATATCTTATGTTCTTATGTTTATAAAGGTCTTAATAGTGGGCCTAGAGAGGACCATTCCTCTGGCTAAGTCCAATACTACACTGGCCGACTTTCCCATCCTCATTACGTAAGAGCCCAAGGCTAGCATTGCTTCCCACTATCTGCACTATGATCAACATTAGCTTCACAGAAGAAAGATTTCCAACGAGTTGGATACAAACAGTGGTTAGACTTACTAGTAAAAATTCTAAAATCTGCTTCAAAAATTAGTCTATCATTCTAGCTCTAATAATTCCTTTATCTCTAAGCTAACCAAAAAATTGTTCTTAATCAAATCAATAGCTTTATTGAAAACTAAAACACCCTCTGTCCATGCCAATCAGGGTTTCAGTCAGTATGCGGCACCGAGACTGTTCTTGCCTCCATCCTCTGTGACATTTTGGCAGCAATTGATAGAGACAGAGACGACATCTTTGTTTCCTTTGATTTATCTTTAGCATTTGACTTAGTGGGTCATAAATTATCACTCATAAGAACAAATGCCATACTGGATCAGACCAAGGTCCATCGAGCTCAGTATCCTGTTTCCGACAGTGGCCAATCTAGATCACAAGTACCTGGCAGATTCCCAAAAAGGTACTTGTCCCGGAGTAAGCAGTGGATTTCCTAGGTTTATTTTTATTTATTTATTTATTTATTTTATTTAACAGTTTTTCTATACCGCACTCTTCAATATCAGTGCGGTTTACAAATAACAAATTCTGCAAAGACCGGAGGAGCAGCTTTGCACATACACATAACAGGATCATTTAACTTGGAGCTGTACTAGTGAACTATTTACATAACCCTACCACTCAAGTTGTGGTAAGGTAACTATTTACAGGTTATACATTAAGCGCAAACAGGATAGTAGGGTTGAGTCTTAACAGATAGTAAAATCAACATTGTGGATTAATAGCCAATTATTAGGTGCAAGTTAATGAATAAGATGTTTGACTAACCTGAGTCAGTTGTAGGTGAGTTGGTACGGCCTGAGTGAGTTGGAATGTGAGACAAGGCTGTGTTGTGTTTGGCTGAGCGAAGTGTAAGGTAAAAAGTGATTCTTAAGAGCTTTCCTGAATTGAATTAGGTCTTTTATAGCTCTGATGTGTGGAGGGAGGTTATTCCAGCATCTTGGTGCATAGAAGGCAAATGTTCTGTTAATAGTTGTCTGTGTACATCTTGTAGATTCATTAGGTATAATTAATGTATTAGCGGCAACAGTCCTTCTTGACCTGTTGTTAGGGGTGGGTCTAATGAGAGCCGTGAGCGATGATGGGGAAATCAAGTTGATTGCTTTGAAGGTTAGGAGCAGTGCCTTGTATGTGAGCCTGCAGTTTAAAGGTAGCCAGTGGAGGTCCATAAGGATGGGGGTGATGTGGGTCCTTCTGGATAGGCCACAGAGTATTCGGGCTGCCGCATTCATCGCAAGTTGCAGTGGATTAAGCGTGCTCTTGGGGAGTCCATGAAGAATGATGTTTGCGTAAGCGAAATGAGGTGTTACCAGTGCCTGGAAAATTGTCCTGAAGTCATCAGGAGCTAGCAAGGATTTTAGGAGCCTTAGAGTTTTGATCTTATTGTATATAGCCCTGGTCGTGTTCTTAATGTGTTCCTTAAGTCGAGCTGTTGGTCAAGCGTAATGCCCAAGTAGCGTATCGCAGACTTGCAAGGGAGCTCTGCATCTCTAACCTTTAAGGTAGTAAGAGAGAGAGTTTCTCTCGCACGGTTCTGAAGACTCTCTCGCTGCTCTTCAGAACCGCGCGAGAGAAACTCTCTCTCTTCGCGGCTCTGAAAGCCGCCGCTTTTGGAGCTGATGCTGCAGGGAGGAGAGGACTCTGCCAGGCAGAGGGGCCCGCGGGACGCTTATTACTGCGGCGGCGGCAAGTTTGGAATTTTTGTTTTTTTTTTTACATGCCGGCAAGTGCTTTGCGGGCCGTGGTAGCTTTGAGGGCCACTCCTGCCATCGTCCTCAGTATTGTGCAGAGGACTGCAGTGCTGGTGACCTTGGGTCTTACCCCCAGTGCTGGCGCTGGCCTTTGAAATACACTTGAGCGGAGTCTGGACCTTCCACAGATGATCGCTAGTCCAATGCTCTGCGAACCTGGGGCTCAGAGCAGGCATGATCAGCACGTGAGGACAGCGACTCCGCAGCAGTCCCAGAGGCATTGATTCCATGGTTGAGGCTGGAGCCGAAGAAGAGGCCTTAGGACCAAACAGCACCTCCTGCTATCTTGTATGATTCTTCCAACTCTTGCTCGTTCATCTGGAGCAAGTGGAGTTGTCATGGTTAGCTCTGAATTATTGTCCACTCATGGAGGGTAACGTCTACTAAAACTTATGTGTATTTGTCCTCCAACATTTTTTCTAGGCAATGCAACTCTATTGTGCTATTGCTGTGACTTCTTATTCACATATATAGTATTTACTCCCAAACTATATCACAGATATTGGGGGATTTAGGAGGTCTCAGACTCAACACAACACTGGCTGCAACGAACTTTGTCTTTAGCTTGAACTGGGCTTGAAATGGGCTTGAACTGCAAATGGCTGATAGGGAGGGGGGCTTGGAATGGAAATGGGCTGTGAGGGGAGGGAGCTAGCACTGGAAATGGGCTGATGGGGGGGAGCTACGATTGGAAATGGGCTGATGGGGGGCTAGGACTGAAAATGGGCTGATGCAGTGACTAGAAGGGAGGGGGTGCTGTGTGGGACTGGAACTAGAAGGGAGCTGATGTTGGGGGAGGATTAGAATGGGATGGAGCTGGGAGAGTGAAATGGAGAGGGGGAAATATTTTGTGTGGGAGGGAAGACAAATCTACAATTGGCCAGGTATTGGGAGAGTAAGTGGGGATTGAGGATGGAGGGGTAAAATTTGAGTGGATGAAATAGAAATGAGGAAAGAGCAAAAGGAGAAAGATTAATATGTTAACGCAGATGTAGAGGGAGAATGGAAAAAGCTAGAAGAGAGAAGAAAGGACAAATGGACAGCAGACGATGGAGAGTTAGCAGAAGGCACGAAGAAACCAGAAGAAAGTGGCTGGAACAATTGCAACTGAAAAAAAATGCACAAAATGTGGAAAAATATCTTTATTTTGAATTTATTAACTGGAATATGTCAGTTCTGGGAAATGTGCATCAATAACGTCTGCGCTTTGTTTAGTACAAGAGGAAATTAATTTATAGTTTTATTTCTACAGTGTTGTTGTACATTCCAAGTTTGGCTTTTGGGGGTCCCAGTTTAATTGTCTTGTTTCTAAATTTTGATTCCTTGTTTGGTGATGGTGTATTCTGCATGTGTAACTGAGCTGAGGTATTCTGTTTATGTAATTCCTATTTGACATTGCTACTTGTTCTCTGTCCCCAGTAGGTCATGTATTGTTATTCTCTGAAATGTATTGATTTAATATTTGCAGTGTTGCCTTTTGATAGTTAGGGTATGGTGCTTTGTGAGTCCTGGTAGTGCTGTTAGGATATGACGGGTTTGCTATGGGTTCTAAATGGGCAGTGTTTGTTTGTAGTAGTTCCTAATGTGCCTGGCGGTTGGCACTGGATTATAGTAATGTAGAAATCTTTTAGTCTTTCTTTATTCATGCACTCATTAAGAGGCATGTTTGCTAAAAGTTAGTGTATGGTAACATTATGCAAATATTTATGCAAATGAGGCCCCTTATGCAAATGAGGTCCCACGTCTCATGCGGCCCCTGGGTTATTTTACAAGTCCTCATTTGGCCCTCAAAGCAATTTGAGTTTGAGACCCCTGGTGTATGTTGTGAGGTCCTCTTTAGAATGTGAACGTCTCCATTTTCTTTCGTACTTCCTTAGTAGAAAGAGGGATGATCGTAGATCGGCTGAGTACCATGGGGCTGTTCTTCTTTTCCTTGTAAAATTGTTGTAAGTTGAAGATTTCTCTAAGGAGGGTAGCTGTGATGCTGTTTTTAGGGTAGTATTCCACCTGTAGATCATCTCTTCAAGGTTTTGTGCTGGTTGATCAAGAGTTGAGAGAACGCACTTGATGAACTCCTCCCTGTCAAGGGATTTGAAGCGGTGAGTCGATACTGGAGAGGATGTGTTTGTGAGTTTAGCTGGATTTTGATCTTGCTGTGACGGGATTTGGAAGGAGATTAAACTGTGGTCAGACCATGGTATGGGCGTGATGGATAAGTTGAGGTTGTGGCTAATCACAGAATGTGGGGCAAAAATGAGGTCAAGTGAGTTTCCTCTGAGGTGGGTGGGTGCATTTACAATCTGTTCATAGTTGAGTTCAGACATTGCATCAAGGAAGGTGTTAACATGTGTAGGTTGGAGGGATGCAAGGTTGAAATCACCAAACAACCAATTACGCTTGCGTGGATTTTCAGGATTGCAAGCTAAGTCGATTATATTGGATAGGACTTCTGGCGGGGAGGTCGGTGCTCTATAGATGAGATTTATTATAGTGTGTTTATTGGCTATAGTGACCGTATCCAAGAGCATAGAGCTTTTGGATGAGAGCGTCTGAAATTGAAGATCTGTTTTTGTTAGAATGAGGACTCCGCCGCCTCTCTGGTTAGCTCTGTGGCATGTGTGTATTGTAAAGTCGGGTGGAATGATTTGATTTAGGAGGACTTAGGGTTTAGGGATTAGGAGGATTTAGGGTTCTCATTAATAATGTTTTATGGACCATTCCTCCAAGAACTTGTCCAAATTTTTTTTAAACCCAGCTATACTAACAGCTTTTACTGCATCCTGCGGTAACAAATTCCAGAGTTTTTATTATGCGTTGAGTGAACAAATATTTTCTCTTGTTCATCTTAAATTAATCTTATATTAGTCTTAATTAGTCTTAAATGGGTTAGATTGTGGCTTCATTTCTCCTTTGTTTCACCCTAGTCCCCTGTTAGGTGTATGTGTCTGTTTTAGATAGATTGTGAGTTACGTGAGCAGGGACTGTCTCTTACATATTGTGTACAGCACTGTGTATGCCTTACAGTACTATACAAATGTTTAGTAGTTGTAGTATTGTATTATATTGATCTACCAAACCTAACATTACAGAACTCAGGTACAAACTTAGATTGTAAGCCCTCTGAGGACAGGAAAATGTCTACCGTACCTGAATGTATCTCTCCTTGAACAATTACTGGAAAGGTGAGAGCTAAATATTAATAAATATATAAATAAGCACACGTAACATATGTTTGGATGCTGTCTCATTGTGGATAAACTAGCACAAATTAAAACTCAACCCTACAAAGTGATGTGGGAGTCTAGACACTTAACCAAACCTTACATTACACCCCTACTTAAAGTGACATCGATAACTTTTGGTGACACACTAAACAATTTAGGATGCCATTTCGAATCTGAGCTAACATTTGAGACTCAAATTTCAAGCATAGTTAAGTCATGCTTCTTCGCTTTATGCCAGATTGAATCTATCCATCCTGTACTAGATAAGGCCTGTATTAGAGTCTTACTCCACTCTCTGGACTAAAGAGGTAGGGCCTGGTTGCTATGTAGCATCAGGAGAGGATCCTTCCAAGGTGACCTTGGAGATTGGGGAGGAGTCCTTGATGGGTGGCAGAGGATGGGATGTAATATTTTTGGGAGGACAGTCATTGGTGGTGCTGAGAGAAGGATAACCTCACCACCTGTTCTATTGTTAAATGCAGCCCCTTTAAATATGATCTGGTCAATCCAGGTCACAAGTACCTAGCAGGTTCCCCAAAAGACACACAGGTTCCACAATGCTTGTATTGGGTGCAAGCAGTGGATTTCCCGGATCCTTTTTAATAATGGTTTATGGACCTTTCCTCCAGGAACTTGTCCAAACCTTTTTTAAACCCAGCTACACTAACAGCTTTTACTATGTCTTCCGGTAACGAATCCCAGGGTTTGATTACGTGTTGAGTGAAAAAATATGTTCTCTTATTAATCTTAAATAGGTTATACTGTAGTTTCATTGCATGTCCCCTAGTCTTTTGGTGGCATAAACAATCGATCTACGTTTACCCGTTCCACTCCATTCATTAATTTAAAGACTTCTATCATATCTCCCCTCAGCCGTTTCTTTTCCAGTTTGAAGAGCCCTAACCTTTTAAGCCTCTCCTCATAGGGATATCCTTCCATCCCCTTTACCGGTTTAGTGGCTCTTCTCTGTACCGTTTCTAATTCTGCTATATCATTTTTAAGATACAGCAACTAGAATTGCATACCATATTCAAGGTGCGTTCGCACCATGGAATGATACAGAGGCATTATAATATCCTTTGTTTTATTCTCAGTTCCTTTCCTTATGATTCCTATTATTCTACTTGCCTTCTTGGCCGCAGCTGCACACTGGGCGGAGGATTTCATTGTGTTATCCACGATGACGCCTAAATCTTTTTCCTGGATGGTAGCTCCTAATGCGGAACCTTGCATCATTTAACCATAGTTTGAGTTGCTCTTTCCTAGATGCATAACTTTGCACTTGTCCACATTAAATTTCATCTGCCATTTGAATGTCTCGTCTTCCAGTTTATCAAGGTCCTCTTGCAATTTCTCACAATCCTCTTGGTTTTTAATAACTTTAATGTTATGTCAATGGCAAATTTGATTACTTCATTCGTTATTCCTATTTCCAGGTCATTTATGAATATCTTAAAAAGCAGCGGACTCAGCATAGATCCCTGGGGTACTCCACTATTCACCTTTCTCCATTATGGTGGTCATTTGCTGATTACAGTAAAATAACATGCTATTGCCCTTTAACATACATTAAGAGCCAAATAACATGCGTTATTGCCATACCATACTTTAGTATCTACCTCCCCTTCCTATTTTGAAAAAGCTTTGTTTGGCCATTTTATTTTTCTGATTATGTTGACCCTAGGCTCTGGTTTCTGCTTTCCTCTATCTTATCTTTCCAGGGTTGTTAGTCCAGAGGACAGTTCTCATCTCCTGTATTTACTTCCTCATTTACAACCATTTCTTACATTGATTTCTTCCTTTCAGCTTGCTTCCATTCATTTTTCTGCTTCTCTATCTAGATTTCATTCCTCCTTTCTACCAACCAATCCTTAATCTTCCTTTTATTACTATCTACAGATTTTCTCCTCTTCTTCTCACCCTAGTTCTCCCATTCCCCATCTTCTCTCCTTCCCCAATATCACCAATTTGCCTTCTCTCCCCCCCCCCATCCAGTATCTGACATGCAGAATCCTTTCTGCCTCTCTAGGCCCTTTCCCATGTTTAGTGTTCTCTCTCTGTCTCTCCGGATCCCTCTCCATAATCAGCATTCTTTCCTGTCTCCCTATTACCATCCTCTCATGTCTGGCATCACCTTTCTGTCTTCCTTACCCCCCCCCTCCCCCCCCCCCCCCGTCTATCTCGGGCAGCCTCCCTCTGTCTCTCTTAGTCCTGTCTTCCCATTTCCAGCATCCACTCTCTGCCCCCCCTCCCCATTCCCCTCTCCTCTTCTGGTAGAGCATCTCCCATCTGCACCCTATTCCCCTTCCCTTATAGTATAGAATCTCCCCCATCTGTGTTCCTATCCCCTCCCAACCTATTAGGTTCACAGTCTCCCACTGTGCCCCATCCCACCTCCTAGGTGATTCAACATCTCCCTTTGCGTGTCCCTATTTACCCTCTCACTGATGGTTCCATCATGTCCAGCACACCCCATCCAACCATTCCAGCCCTCCCCCAAGTCCAGCATCTCCTCATCTGTGTCCCTATTCCCCTTTCTACTTATGGCCCCATCATGTCCAGCACACCCCTTCCAATCTCTCCAACTTCTCACCCATCTGGATCCTTATTCCCCATTCTCTGACCCAATCACCATGCCCAACATTTCCTTTTCCTGCTGTCTGCTCCAAGCTGAAACAGTGTGAATCCAAATCTGTGTGTAGCCCCAATGAAACTGAAAAGAGCATGGTGCCTGCCTTCACACATTCATGATGAAAGCCCTGCAATGCAAATCCTGCTGCAGGCAGATTTGGCTGCAGAGTACTACAGCCTGGAGTTAGCAGTGCAAAAGATTGGGATGGAGGGGGATTGCTGTTGCAGTGGGTGGAAAAGGGAGGGTGGCTGTGGCAGCAGAAAAGTACCCTTGAGTTCAGCCACAGTTGGCTGGCAGAAAACCACTACTTCTATTGGCTGGTTTTCTGTGCTTCTGACCACCAGCCTCGCACTGGAAAATGCGGCCAGGCTAGCCAAATACTGGCAATTTGGCAACCCTACATATATATTCCTAGTAGACACTTTTGCAGCAGAGGTTGTTCAGAAAAAACTGAATTTCCCAAGACAGTCTCCTTGCAGAGTCCAAAAACAGCAGAAGTGAATGACCCTCATAGAAATAAATTCATTTGTTCTTAAACTGGAAAAGAAAGCAAGACATTTACATATTTTAAAAATGTTGACTTCTCTATTTTTCAGAATCACGATTTAGTTATGACTGTTTCATTATGCAATTATATGAATTTGAATATTTCTATACTTTAATATGTCCCTTTTCCTGCTTCTCGCTACTGACCTAGGTAATGAGAGAATATTAATTTTAGACAAAATGATGAGGAGTAAAAATATAAGTTTCTTAGCTAGCTAAATACATGCATTCTTACTTGGCAACAGAAATATTTCATTTTGATTAATTTGGTATTGTTCAAATATACAAGAAAACAGTTTTAAGGAAACAATAAATTGCAATTACTTAAATAGAAAAAAGTCTTAGTAGCTAATCTGAACTGATATAGTCAACATACTACAAAAAGTTAAGTTCTCAGGCATATAATCCACTAATATATTTCAGATAATAGTATGGTGTCCTAATCAGTTATAATTAATTAAAACATTTGATATAATTTCATCATTGGCCCATGCTAATCATATGGAAGCTAAAAGTATGTTGACTCAGTATGGGGCCTATATTCTAAACCTCATGCAAAATGCGTTTTAGCTTCTACATCATTAAAAATTGAATATGCAAGCCAAAATATCACTGACTAGGTTATGCACTAAATTGTAGTGTGTACATGCAAAGAATTTACCTCCACACCGTGTACACTGAATTAATGTTCACTTTATCCCCAAAATATATGGTATTTGAGTATTTTATTCATTTGTGCACCAACTCTCATATGCAAGCTACACAAATAGTGCATCCATGTTAAACAAAGCCTGAACAGTCTTCCTTCCCTTAGGACTTCATGACCTTGCTTCAAAACGGTACCAAAGTAAGCTCAGGAGAGAGACTCTTGTGAATGTAGAATGGAAAGTGGGGTAATGGACCTTGAAAGAGCGGGTTATAGGAGAACAAAGAGTTTTAGGAGAACACAAATCAGACAAGAGAGTATGTTTTTGTTGTTTTCTGTGCCAGAAAGGATCTTGAAAGATAGGTGTGAGAGGACTTGGTGAAGGAAGAGGCAGCAGGGACGGGAGTGATGAATCTGGCTCATCGGTGTACTTTGCCACCTTTCTTTGAGAGGGCAAAGGTTAAGGAAATCATACTGGCAGTGGGGCAGTGGGATCAGTTCACCATTAGCGTTTCAACATTTGGTGGGGCACTGCCCCTTCATACTCTCCCCTAACTATGCCAGATTCCGCTGCCCTGACTGAGAAGCTCAATGTAATATTACCATTCTTCCCTCTATCCTGGTAACTCCCAAAGTACTTCTAGGGGATCAAGGTCCTGTCTGGGGACAGCAAGGTTTTGTGCTATATTATGATTGCAATAGAGAGCATCAGACCACGTTTTGGTAACCCAGTGCTCCTGTCCAGGAAAAATAATGGCAGCTTTGAGGTAGCATTCTTCTTCCTTGAATAACTTGTGAATTTAAAGATAAGTTGGTTTATTCAACTAGCATAATACTAATGAGGTGCTTGGCATGCATCTATATGCTTTGCATCTCTGTATTTGTTAACTCACGTCATAGTAAGCTAACATGCAAAATGGTAAAGTAACAAACAATTTTGCTGCCTAACACACTTTAAAAGGCCCATTTGTGCATTAGTCTCTTAACACACATTAGTAACTACCTCCTTAGTGTGATCTAAATCCTGTATTAACTGCACAGACTGAAATGGGGTGAGAAATAGGTGAGGATAGGTATGATATTTATTTTGCAGTTAAAACACAGTAATGTGTGTTAACTGATTTGCATTATCTGCTATAATGACAGTTAACACAACCTCAATAGGTGATGTAAGCGCATAACCTGTGGCAGGTCGGACTGGCCTCGGGCTTCCTCTGCTCCCCGGCTACCCTTTTCCCCCGTCCCGCATGCAACAAAAAAGACCTGATCCATTGCTTCGCAACCTGCTTTATTTGTGGATCTTGAAGGCCACAGAATGCGGATACACAGTTATTAAATGGCTAACAATCTCAACTCTAACAAACATAATTTCTGAAAAAAATTAAGTGAACCTTCCATAAACAATAGGTATATAATATGTAAACACTAACCAAAACATCATAAACATAATAAGCACCAGGCCTAAGCAACCATAACCCTGAGCAGGTTAATGTGCAGGGGTACCACAGTCCCTATTGCCTGGTCAGCAGCCCTGCCCAGGCAATAGGGACTGTGGCCCTGCCCCCTTTTCCCTGTCACCAACTGCTCCGTGTTGGAGCCCAGGTAGCCAGTTTTGTGCTGTACTCCTGATAACTGAGGCCAGTCACCCCTGGCCCCTTGTACACGGCCTCCCTGTTACCTGGCCCTGGCACCTCCATTTCAGTACCTGAGACCCCTCTTTTCCCGTGGTACCCCTCCCCTCCTTCTTTTTTCCTTTGGTGAGGTCCCACCACCAGGAGGGCCTGCCGCCTGATTCACCCCATAGTGAGTACTGAACTGATGGCCCGCTGCAAGCCTTTGAGGAACAGTTCCAAGATGATGCTATTCATATGGACTCCATCCCCCAAGTAGACCATTTCTACCCCCCCCCCCCGCCAGTATGCCTTGGTGTTCTAGTACCACCCCACCCAAAGCCCGCATGAAGGACCCGACTTCTTTGTTTAGCTTCCTCCTGCTCCTCTCAATACCGGCCAGTTGTTCCACTCCCCGCCATTTCTGCAGTGGGATGATGCGGGACCATACGACACCAGCCCCCAGCTCACTGCATATCCAGGCCATGTCCGCCTTGATTTTGAAGATAAGATCTATGCCTTTTGTGTACACCAGATCATTACCCCCAAGATGCAGGACTACCCAATTTGGCGATATACCCTCACATTCCTGGCCCTTGAGGGCAGGCAGCAACTGATCCCACCGCATTCCTCTTTTGCCCATCCATCATATGCAGATGCCGCCAGGGTGGAAGCTGAGTTGCTTGCTGAAGTGTCCCCCCACTGCCTGTCTTCCTGCCCAGTGAACATAGGAATGCCCTATAATCCATACCAACAGCACTCTGGGACTTGACAGGCAAGAGTGAAAGCAGTGTCACCGTTCTGAAACCCACCTCCCGATGGCCTGAATCTGCCCTGTCCTGCCCCCAGGTTTAACCCGTGGGCCGCGGTTGCTGCACATATCCTGAATGAATATAAGGTCAGTCTGGAGGTCCCAAAACCTGCCTCCCTTATTGCCCCTAGCCACAGGGTCCGGAATTGATATTGAGAGAGACAAGAGCCATCCGAATGCCATGACATGGGGCCCTCCACTGTTGGCCACACCCACATACACTCCCTCATGGCCCAGACCAGGCAAAGTTCCTGCACCGCCGTGGCATTTAGCCATACTGTCCTACCATTCTGGAGCCGGTCTGTCATAGACTGGGCCAAGAACAAGCGCATCCTGTCACGTACCACCAAGGCATCACCCAGTTGCATAGCGGGGCCCACCGTGTCCCTAATGGACTGGGGCAGGATCTCACCCATGTGGAAGGCAGCCAGAACATTAGCAGAGCGGACACCCAAAACAGCTTGTCCTCAAACCCATCTCTGGTGACCGCCACTTCCTGCCTCATGACCCCGCTCAGCATGGGTAGGGTAACCGGGCTTTGACCGTCCAGTCGAGGGATGGCCTCCCAGGCCCAGATCTCTTCCACCTTCTGTATGATAAACTCTTTCGTTACATCCTTGAACCTCGCCACCCCCCAGTTTGAGAGAGAAGGCCACCCCTGCCAACATTAGCTTGGCTTGTCTAACTGAAGCTCCCTCAGCATGTAGGTGCATCAGGAACTTGAGCAGGAGGCCCATTGCTACCCACTGGCTGAGGTGGGATCCCTGCTGTCTGGCAAAACTCTCCAGCGGCCCCCAGATTCTCCCATAGGCCTTCCAGGTGCTCGCTGACAAAGAAGCCATCAGCAATCTGCCAGCGCTCGGCATCCAATGGTCCACATTTCCTGGGGCATGCAAGCCGCTACAGGTACCACATCCAGGGCAAGGAGCTAGAAGCACTAGAGCTAGCAACGAGAGAGCATCAGCTATCCCATGGCTCTCCCCTGGAACCTGCCTGGCTGTAATAAAGGCTTTCAGCTCCAGGCTCAACAGCACCAATTTCCTGACCAATCACATCTCTTGCTCTGCCCTTGCTGTCTGTTTATTAATGGTGAACACCACCACCGCGTTATCCGAATGAAAACTATCCTCCTATCCGCACCTTCAAAAGGATATAAACAGGCTGGAGCCTGTACAGAGGGTGGCTGCTAAAATGGTTAGTGGTCTTCATTATAAAGCATATGAGGACAGACTGAAGGATCTTAATATGTACACCTTAGAGGAAAGGCGGGATAGAGGTGATATGATTGAGACATTTAAATACCTCCATGGCATAAATGCACAGGAGGAAAGCCTCTTTCGATTGAAAGCAAGCTCTGCTACGAGGGGACATGGGATGAGGGTGAAAGGGGATAGATTCAGGAGTGATATGCGGAAATATTTCTTTATGGAAAGAGTAGTGGATCCGTGGAATAGTCTTCCAGTAGAGGTGGAAGAGATGAGGACAGTAACTGAATTCAAAAAAGCATGGGACAAACACAGAGGATCTCTAAAGGAAAAAGGTGAATATTGTATGATTGATATGGAAGGACAGACTAAATAGGGCATGTGGTCTTTTTCTGTCATCATGTTTCTATGTTTCTATTTGTGAACTGGTGCTGCCATATGACCATGGTCACTATAATCGGGAATATCTCCGGAAAGTAATATCCTTGGTTATGCCGATTTGGCACCCCTCTCGGCCAGTCATCACTCCTGGCACCATTGCCCCTTGAAAGAAATACCAAAGCCCCACCCCCCTGTGGTATGCATGAAGAGTTCTAGTTCCCTATTACAAATGACCAGTACCCTCCATATGTTCGTGACGTTGTAGCAGGACAGGAACTGTTGCCACACCACCAAGTCCTCCCACATGGGTGCATTGACCCTAAGGAAATGGTGCCCTCTGCAGAAACTCTTTGTGGCATCCACTAGCCGGCGAATGAACACCTGACACATGGGCATCACGCAAAGTTCAGATGCCGTATTAGCGTCTGCATTTTTCACAGAGTGATGTTCTTAGTGGACACCGCCGTTCATACTGCAGCCCCGAAGACTGCTACTTTGCCCACCGGGAGGCACGTCGCCATCTCTGTGGTATCACTTTCTATCCCGAGGAATGACAGGCACTCTACCGGTCCCTCCATCTTTTTCTCCATCAAAGGGACCCCCAGCTCAGTGGCCTTCCTTGAACCCTTGCAGGTTATGCTGGCAGCCCTGCTTGTCCCCCATCATGAGCAAAAAATCATCCAGGTAATGAATGATCCGGCCTTGGTGCATCTCCTTTTCGATTATCCTTTGGAGGGCAGAGCCAAACTTCTCAAAATAGGCACAATAATTTGAGCACCCCATGGGCAGGCATTTGTCTATATAGTACATAGTACTCAACAGGTGAAAGCTATCAAGGTGTATAGGGAGTAAAAGAAAGGCAGATTCTACATCCGCCTTCACGAACCATGCTCCCGCCCCTATTCTCCGGAGCAACTCCAACGCCTGATCTATTGAAGCATACTTCACCGAGCAGGCCACCGGTGCCAAGTGATCATTCACTGAGGCGCTATCAGGGTAGGACAAATAATGGATGAGCTGAAACTCCCTTGGCTCCTTTGGGACCAGGCCCAACAGGGAGGCAATCGGATTGGGCAGTGGCTTGCTCTTGTAGGGGCCTGCCACCCTACCCAACCATTGCTCCTTGTGGAGTTTCCATTGTACCACATCCTTCTGCTCTAGAGCGGTTCCCAGCCATTCGCGAGTTCAGTAAGCCGTTGTAAGGAATGATGAACCCCTGCCAGGGGCGGCTGAAGGCAATCTGCTGCCTAAGGCGAAGGATGAGATGGCGCCCCCCCCCCCATATAGGGGGGCAGGGCTTTTTCACAACTCCAATCAGGGACTGAACCAAACCAAAAAGCCGATTAGATTATATGGAGAAAATGTAAGATGTTTTCACACCAAGAAACTAAAAGTGAGCGAGAACCACAGCAGTTTATAAAACTAAATTATAACTCATTTTTATTTTGTTGTTATAAACTGCGTTATGGTTCTTGCTTTTTCTTTTTCAACATATATTTTGCATCCACAGAACCCCCTTCAACAGTGGATGCAAAGCAGAACCAGGACATTCACCAAGAGAACTCAATATCTTAAAAAAAAAAATCTGATTCTGATCATCTTACTAACAACAACAATAAACATTCTCCAGTACCAGGCATATTTTGAACTAATACAAAACTCCACAACAAAGTCACTGAGTATCTATAAAGCAAATATACCATACCATATCAGCACATAAGGAACCCATCCAAAAAAAGCATCACTGTAAATACTACAGTGGGCCCTGGTACATCCATACACCTATTTGAAAAGCTGAACAAGTCAAATTACTACAGTATAGTATAGATCTTTATGTACAAACCCCAAGTTAACAGAACACCTGGCCTCAGTCACACACTCAGAACACAGACCATCATTAAGTACAGATTAAGTGACTTACAATCTAAAGTAAAAAATAAAAATATGTAGACAAAATTTACACTGAAACCCCAAGAAGTCAGACTCCGCATGCAGTGCAACATCAGATAAATAAGAGATGCAGTTCCCCATACTGTGTAAAATATAAAGATAGCACAGAGTCCAATCACTAAAATGAAATACAATTATTTTTCTACCTTTGTTATCTGACCATTTTATTCTGTGATCATGCTGGTCCCGATCTGAGGCTTTTGCTTTCCTGTCTTCTCTTAGCTCTCTTTCTGTGGTCTATGGTCCATCTGCCATTTCTTATCTCTTCTTTTGTTTTCTTCACTTCTTTCCATCAGCCTATTTCCAGTCCCAGTAACCCTTCCCAGTATCAGCCCCTTTCCAGTCCTCCCTCCCAGTACCTTCCATTGTCAACTTGCATTCCCATGACTGTCACTAGTGTCCATTCCCTTCCAGTCCCCCTCCTTCCCCACTGTCCAGCCCCTTCTAATCCAAATACCATGGCAGCCCGTCTCAGCATCCACTCCCTTCCAGTCCCATTCTCTCATCCTCCTGCATCAGCCCATTTGTAGCCAGCAGCTCTATCCTCCCCTCCCCACCCCACCATCAGCCCATTCCCAGTCAAAGCCCCCCCAATCAGCTCACTTCCAGTGCTAGTCCGCCCTCAACCCCATTACCAGTGCTTGCCTCCCCTAATCAGCCCATTACCAGTTCTACCCCCCATCAGCCCATTACCAGTCCTAGCCTCCACTAAGCAGCCCATTTCCAGTCCTAGCCCCCAATCGGCTCATTTCCAATGCTCCCCCCCGATCAGCTCATTTCCAATGCTAGTCCCCCCATCAGTCCATTACCAGTCCTAGTCTCCCCTAATAAGCTCATTTCCAGTGCTAGCCCCCACTCAGCCCATTACCAGTGCTAGCCCCCCTAATCATCCCATTATCAGTCCTAGCCCCCCTGATTTGCCCATTACCAGTTCTAGTCCCCCATCCGCCTATTATAATCCTAACCCGCACTGTCTCTCCCCTTTGTCCAGCACTTGCCCCCTGTCTCCCCCCTTTACCCAGCTTGCCCCTGTCTCCTCCCTTTGTCCAGCTTGCCCCCTGTCTCTCCCCTTTGTCTAGTATGTCCCCGCCTTCCCTTTTGTCCAGCATTTTACCCCGTCTCTTCCTTTGTCCAGTATTTGTCCCTTGTTTGCCCCCCTTTTTCCAGCACTTGCCCCCTGTCTCCCCCTTTGTCCAGCACTTGCCCCCGTCTCTCCACTTTGTCCAGCACTTTTCCCCGTCTCCCCTTTGTCCAGCATTTTTCCCCCTGTCTCCCTCTTTGTCCATTATATCTCCCTGTCTCCCCCTTTGTCCAGCATTTTTCCCTGTCTCCCCCTTTACTCAGTATATCCCCCTGTCTCCCCCTTTGTCCAGCATTTTCCCCCTGTCTCCCCCCTTTGTCTAGCATTTGTCCCCTGTCTCTCTCCTTTGTCCAGTATGTCCCCTGTCTCCCCCTTTGTCCAGCATTTGCCTCCCTGTCTCTCCCCTTTGTCTCTCATTTATCCTCCTCCTGTCCCCACCACCTACCCCACTCATCTGGTGGCGGCACTCCGGTTGTTTTTATTTTAGATTTTGCCGTCTCTATCCCGCCTCTGCCTTCCCACCGCTTTTTTTCCTCAAGAATGCTTGTAGTGAGAAAAAAAAGTGGCGGGAAGTCAAAGGCAGCAAAATTTAAAATGAAAAAGTGGAGTGCCACCGCGCGAATCAGCCTGATCGCTTGCAGGAACCCTGCAAGCGACCATGCTGATTTGTCCGGTGACGGCACTATGGCTCCGTTTTAATTTTAGATTTTGCAGCCTTTGGCCTGCCTCTGCCTTCCCACATGGGAAATCAGAGGCAGACCAGAAGCTGCAAAATCTAAAATTAAAACAGAGCCGGAGTGCGCCGGCGTTGGAGTACTGCCCCATCAGAGTGCCGCCTGAGGCCGTCTCCTCAGGTGGCCTAATTGAAGAACTGCCCCTGAACCCCCCCCCCAACACACAGAGGTATACCTGATTCAGGCCTAATACCAATTCTATCTTTTACATCCAGCAGTTTCCTCCTACTACTGTCGTTGGAACCAGGACTGGGATTTGGGGTCATGGTTCTTCATTTGCAGCTGCTCTGTGATTTTGTTTTCCTCTTTTATATCTCTTCCTAGTTTATTTTAATCCAGTCATGGCAGCAACAGTCCTCAGCCAGAGTCCAGGCACTGGAGTTCTTCTGGAATCCTGCATCATGGGTCTAATGACTAGCTACTAGATGTTACCATCGTGCTATGACTGACTCCACTTCCCACTCCCAAGGACTATGAACACTGCACCACCTCTCTGACCTGGGGAACGGAAGACTGGAATCAGGAGTTGAATCCAGAGCCCTCTGCTTAAAGTGTAACAGGGCGGCTTTAGGCCAACTGGCACCCAGTGTGAAAGCTGAAATTGATACCCCTTTCTTCAGCCGTGAGCGAGTTTACTACAGGACCCCCCCCCCCCCCACCCCACGGTGCAGCTTTGTCCTGCCCCCAAAGGAATGCAGCTGCGGCTCCCTGGGCAGTTAAAATAAAAGTTGAAACTGGTGCGGAGCCTTCCTGTCTCCGTGAAGGACTCCGTGCAGCTTTGTCCTGCCCCCAAAGGAAATTACAGTAACTTTCTTTGGGGACGGGACAAAGCTGCACGGAGTCCTTCCCGGAGACAGGAAGGCTCCACACCAGTTTCAGCTTTTATTTTAACTGCAGACAGATCACCAGCACAGCCGCGGTGCTCTAAGAGGCAGGGAGCCGCGGCTGCAAGGAAAAGGAGAGGGGTGAGTTTGCCACTGTCGAGAAGCGGACTCGGCAGTGACAGCAACTTGTGCACTTTTTTTTTTTTTAAACTTTTGAAGGCAAAGTGAGGCGGCTGTTTTGAGGGCATTTTTTTGCAGCCCTAAAAACTTTGCTGCCTGAGGCAGCTGCCTCACTTCGCCTCATTATAGAGCTGCCCGTGACCCCTGCGTAAAACCATTGATTAACCATTGAGCTTTGACATGATCATACACCTGCAAGCTCCTCCTCAACACCCCCATCTTGATGGGCATAGAAGCCAAACCCAGACTGGGGACCTCAGCGCATGCGTTGGACGTCATCCCCTTGCTTCTTTCCACCTTGGACCTGGGGTGCCCTTCCCTACACATGGCGCAGACATGTCGGTATTTGCAGATATTATTAAATCTACAAGACTCGCCATTGAACAACTTGCATACCCCCCAGCATAAGTGATAGGTGGGAGATAAAGGGACGTTGCCATGGGGAGGCAAGGAGAGGGAGATTCCCTCCTCATGCCATGCCTGTTGTTGTCACAAAAGGGTGTAGGAGGCCCACTGCACCTGTTGGGTCATCCCCCCCTGTGACCCCACTTGATTGGCTTCCCTGCAGACCTTGTGTCATCAAACAAATCCACAGGTCAATATTTTTTTGTTTTCCCAGCCCAGCCCCTGGTTGCCCACCATGTTGCGAAGAAACTGCCTGTCATATGCCAGCCAGGTGTTCCCCTCCCCCCCCCCCTTGTATACCCTGTAGGTCTCGCAGATACTGTCTTGGTACTTTAAGAACCTCCTGTATTGCTCTGGTTGCCTTTCGCCCACCATGCTGGCCAGCAGCTAAAGGCTGTGCACCAGTTTTCTGTGGTCTGTGGGATGATGTTGGCCTTCCTAGAGACCACCTTGCACATTTTGCAGCAGCCCAAGCAGTCGCAATTCTTGTCCCCTTTCCAAATGAGGAGAGAGAAAATATTCACGTGCTTGCCCTTCCAGATTTTTTCTTTCTGAGCGGGAGGCATGTGGCTGTCTAACGCACTGGTACTTCGCACGTATTCCACTTGACTGAGCTCAGATACCAGTACCCCCTTCCTGGGTACTGCCACGCCTCAGGACCCCTGGTGTATCCTGGGATGGGGCCCCTCGGAGTAGTGCTGGGGGACGGGTGGCTTGAGGTCCCTATCCTGACCGCCCCTGGCCTGTTCTGAGTTGCCTGTGTCCTGCCTGCAGCATGGCCTAAACTAGTTACGATCCACAATAAGGCCTGCAGCATTCCCTCAATGCCCTGATGGTCACCCCCTCAGACCCCCCCCACCCCCCACACCTGTGTAACTGCCATAACTGCCTCACCTACCCCCTCCCCCAACCCCTGTACCTCCATTGTCCCTTATGCTTTGTTGCCCAGACACCTGCTCACCTCTCCACCCTGACCTCACTCCTGCCCCCGACCCCCATAGATAGCAGAATAGAATGCTCATACTCATCCCCTATGTTTGACTACGCTGGATGTAGCCGCATAGCTCACATCTGTCTCTTCTATGGTCACCCCTCCCCTGGCTGACGCTCCATCTAGTGAATTCAGTAGAGCCTGCACATGTCCCGCTCCGTGGATCGCAGCAATAGCTTGGACCTGGTTCACGAGGCCACACATACCGGGGGGAGGGGGGGTTGGTCATTCTCCTGTCAGTCACAACCACGCAGTGGGACCAGGTTGCTGGTTGTTAGTACCATTGCCGCCTGACCTGACCCTGTTGCAGGATCCATGCATTGCTGAGCACCACAGCATCCCACTGGGGCCTTGCCAGCACCTGATTTCCTTTTGTTGTCTTTGCATTTGTTCTCCTTTCCCTTTGCCACCAACCGTGTCACTCGCTGACTCACTGTCCCCGCCTCTTGCATGCTGTCGCTTGGTCCACCTGCTCTCTGGTGTCCGTTCTCTGGTGTAACCTTTCACCATGGCATTCCGCACCACTATATTGCCGCTGCTCCTCTCTCGCCGACAGAACTCACCAAAGTCCCCAACAGTTTATTTCAGTGCCTTTGGTACCATGCTGTAAAGTCTGCGCCTTAACTCACAGCTGCCACTAGGTGGTGAACCTGATCTGTTGTGGGCTGAGAGGGCTGTTGCATCTGGTGCTCCCCTTCCAGTCTCCACCAGGTGGCACTCTTTCCTCAGTTCCTAGTTCACCAATCTAGCCTACGATCTCCTCTTCCACATGTCTCTGCCTGCCCAGATTTCCTTCTTTGTGCAGGGCCCTGAAGCCTCTCTAGCGTTTCCAGTGGGAATCACTACATGCTCTTCAAGTCCCCCTCCAAACCGCTGGTCCCCCGAACGCTGTTGAGTATGGTGCGCTGCAAACCTCTCTGCTGCTGCTTTGGTGATTAAAAAATGATCTCCCACCACTTCTTGCTTCTGCCGCGATGCCGCTTTGAGCTGCGATGCCTCTTTCCACCGCACCTCTGCACCGAGCCACATGGCCCCAGACACCTTCCCTGTGTTTCTCCACTCAGCCACAGTCGCGATGCCTGGCGGAAAAGGAAGAGCTGGCTCCTGTCCCCTTCCCTTTATCACCAGCATAGCCCCCTCCTCCCCATCCGGCTACCCTGTTATGGGGCCCACACTCTATTGGTGCCGGTCCGCCATTATGTCATGGACTTAATGCCCAGGAAATGTTTTTTCTCTGCATTAACTTTATAGGAAGATATAAAGCATATACCTGATGCTTATTGCAGAGGCTTTGCAGTTACTATACGTTAATTTTTACAACTAAAATGTGGTAACTGAACATTTTTGCACTTTAGTTAAAGGGCTCCGAAATGACTTACTCAAGGTCAAAATGAATAGCATTTAAAGAAAGAAGGGGGTGAACTCTATCTCCCTGGTTTTCAAGTCATTACTTTAACCTTTTGGGCCATCTGTCTCTTTTTTTTTTATAGACTTTCATGCACTTCTGAAGAATTCTAAGTAGCACAATGAAAACACCCTTTTCCATTTTCTAGTACAGTCGAGAGCTAATGCATTTAACATTCTTTCATGAAGACAATTTGGAATCCTGATAACTCATGGACCATTAGTTTACAGACAGATCATCTCTGTATGTTAAAGTAGAATTCATATACAGCAATATCTTATCACTGAAAAGCTGCTAATACTAGCTTGAATGCATGTAGATGAAGTATTTGGCAAAAAAAAATAAAAGTAAAGAATAACATCCATTACCTTGTATTAATAGGTTGATTTGAAAATGAGACAAGGAATGACAGATAAAATCACTCTTCGACTAAATCATTATTAGCGTCATTTATATAAAACATTTCTGCATTATCCTCCTACTACATTTTGTTTTTTCTGCTCTAACACTTTCTTGCTTATAATAATGCAAGTGGGCTTTGTGAGAAAACACAGCTCTAATAATACTAGATGATTGGAAAGAGATGACATGAAAAGATGATCATGGTCGAATAAGACAGATCTTCAGCAAGATTTTTCATGGACTTTCCATGCTCCTCTCAAACAACTTTCAAACTCAAAAGTGGTATCAGATAACTTGGAAGTTATCAGATATGATTTATTGATTTAACACTAGAAGCCCCAAAGTGTGTTAATTGACGCAAATGCATCTTTGAAGTTATATACCAGCGCCACTGCTAGAACCATGTCAGTCATGTTCCATGACTTTGTTAGCAAGGTCAAGATGTTTAAATATGTGCATCGAAAATTAATGATAGATGCACCACCTAGCAAGAAAATTAATTTATACCTAGAAGCCCACTAGGTGGCGCATCTCAATCACTGTTTACAGTTTTACTCCAACATTACAAACAATAAACACACGATGATGTCATGTAATGACGTCACATACTGCACGTATTTAACAAATAAGTAACTTCACATTAATTCACATCTGCATTTCGTGCTAAATACAGTCGTCGTGATAATGTGTCAATTGATGCACTTTGGGGTTTCTAGGTAAAATTCCTTTTGGGGCTTCTAGTGTTAAAGAGCCTTTTACTAAAATGCAGTAAAGCTTTGCACTTACCATGTGTTCGATGCAGATATTAATGTGTGCTAAGTGTAAAGCCTATGCATTAACTGTTAAAGGTATTTGCTGCATGTACCCCCATAGAAACAATCTCTACTGTTCAATAAGAGACACATTTCAAATGGGCCGTCGAAGTGCAGTCCGGGACGTCAAAGCCAGAACGTCTGGAAAGAAAGGCAGGCACATGTAAGTTCACAGTTCCAGAAACTTGGACGTGCCCGATATGCATGTGTATCAAATGTCTGTATAGACATCCCCAGGAGAGTATTTCAGAACAAAGATGTCTATTAGCACAATGGATAGAGTAGTGGCTTAAGAGCCAGGGTTCAAATCCCAGTATAGGACTTTCTAATCTAAAGCTAGTCACTTAATTCTCCATCTTCTCTACACGCTGGATGTTTTAAGGTGAAAACAATCACTTTCCTGATGTCTGGAGCAGGGATAAACATGCACGTGGCTGCAGACAGCTCCTCCACTTCTGGGATTGAATTGGTTTTGTAGGTCCATTGCCCCTTCTCAGACAGACTCCCAGGAAGTAGGGAGTCATTTTATAACAGGTCATCTTGGTGAAAACACTAACAAGGTGTCTATTTTATAAAGACAGACTCCAGGCGCTCCTGATCCTGTCTTATTAGTGCACAGATGCTGATGGGCAAATTTGCAACTGCTGTGAAAAGTGTGTTTGTGTATTCTAGTGAGTAGCCACGTATTTTCTAAAATATGCACATAGATGACAATTCTGCCTTCATCCCTACCAAATTAGCATCCCAAGGAAAACAGAAAAGTGAGGGTAATTTTGAAGAATGTCTACATTTTATGCATGTATGCCGTTGCATGATTTTTATAAAAGCCCATTTCTGTGTGTACAACAGACTTCATAGGTGGAAAATATTTTATAAAATTTCCCCCATATAGGATATAGTCACTGCCTCTTGATGTTTGCAGTCTAATAGAGACAGACAAATGAACAAGTCACACAGGCAAAACATTTGAGAGGTGGTCTTTGAGTTAAGACAATGAGGCCAGCTACAAGGAATACGGCCTCTTGAGAGTTTCAGAGCTAGGATAATGATGAGTCCACATCAATTCAAAAGTGTTCAATAGGAAACGTTGCTTGCATTGACATTGTGAAACAGGTTATTCCCCTGCATCACAACTATAATAACTTAGTAACAGTATGTGGCATACATGGACCATTTGGCCTAGTCAGTCTGCCCATTTGACCCTGCCGACACTACTCGTGTTCTAGTCATCAATTTCCCTTGCTCTTATTAGCTCTCTTTTTCTCTTAATATCTACAAGTTCAGCTATGCAAGCTTGACTGCCTGCAAAAGATCATTTCTTACTCTTTCGGTGTTGGCTGGGGAATATAGTCAAGTCATCTTACAGCCCGCGTTAGACAACCTACCACCTCTTCTCCAATTATACCTTTGCGAGGACCAAAGATCTACGGTATGACTGTTCCATGTTGGTTAGCTTTGACATTGGTCCCCTGTGTGCTTAATGCAGCCATACCACCACTGCTCTGCAAGTCAGTTTTGTCCTCTTCTACTGAGGCACAGCCTCGGATATAGCCTTTAGTGTTTTCTTTTGTATTTAGCTTTCCAATTATGTACCTGGCAATTGTCAGCATGAAAAAAAACAGAGTAGAAAAAATGTGACAAATAGCTTGAATGAAAACCGTCCAATAATTCAACTTTTTTTTAAATATTTATTGATAATGTACTGCATTTGGAGGCCCTGGAATGGTATCTGGTACTCTATGTTCAGGGTGAGCATGTATGTGTTACTGTGTATCCTCTAACTATGAAAAGACACATGGTGGTTCAGGCCATTTGAAGCAGAAGACTTGTGACACAGGGGATGCGTCATGGCATCTAAAGAGCCATGGCTATGACACTGGAACTAAAGAGGGCAGAGAGAGTGCTGGTGGGGAAGTCAGTAGGAAGACAGAGAGAGTGTGTGTCTGGGGGAAGGGAAGAAAACCAGAAAGGAGTGCCTAGGAGGACAGGGAAAAGAGAGAGTGTGTTGCATGAGAGTAGAAGGGGAACAAGTTGGCAGGGCATATAGCAACTGATAAGAAAATTATACGGTTCAGAGAAAATTATGATTCAAAGAAGGGGAGATGCTGGAAATGGTGGGTGGGGGGAAGGAAAGAAAATGGAAAATAGTTATGGTGGGGATGGGGTGGGGTGTTTTGCTTTGACTGGTTAAAGCAAGAAGGAAAAGATAGTCTCGCATCCCAACATCCCCGGCCTCACCCAGCCTTAAAATTAAAATGTTTATCTTGTAATTCTCTGTGGACATATTCTGGGGGGAAGTTGGAGAAAAAGAAAAGAGGGAATGCTGGGAGAGGGGAAGGAAGAGAGTGAGAGAGTGCCTGGTGTAGAAAAGAGACAGACCGTTCCAAGAGAGCGAAGAAGAGAGAGTGCTAGGAGAGGGGAAAATAGAAGGGAGAGAGAGACAGATTGCTGAGGGAGAAGAACGGGGAGAGGGAGGGATGTGAGAAAGACAGGGATGAGTAAAGAGAGAGTGGGGAAAGAGGGAAAGGACAGGTAGATGGCAGGAGTATGGTGAGAAACGGACAGAGAGAGAGTTCCAAGGGAAGGAGGAGGGGAGGAGTGGCCTAGTGGTTGGGGCAAGGTACTTTAGGCAGGAAGGTCAGGGGTTCAAATCCCAAGAGAGGGCAGCAACCTTGGGCCAGAAGGACTGGGGTTTCTAGTCCCACAGGTGCTCCTTGTGGTCTTGGGCAAGCCACTTAACCCTCCATAGCCCATGTTCCCTGTAAAATAGTTATCTCCAAGTTATAATGCCCTGTTCAATGTAATTTCAGTTTGTTCAATGTAAACCGCACTGATGCAGAATAGCGCAGTATATAAGAGAATATAAATAAATAAATAAGAGAAAGGGAAAGAATGCCTAGGCCTGGTCGGGAAGGGGGGAGAGGAACTAATAGTGGGGTCATCACAATGTTTTGTAAGTATCTGCTTGCATTATTCATATTTTCACAATTCCTTGTTTGTGACAATCCAGAGAATGGCAAACAAATCTCTATGAAGTTTGTTCTTTTATGCTTCTTTGTAGAGATGTCTTAACACATCAAAAGCAGAAATGTGAAGGATTTGCCAATGGTGTCAGTGTTAGGGTATTGTGTAGCCTAGACAATCCTTCTGCTTCCCCCACCCCCGAGATTCGTATAGTTACTATACAATTTATGATTATTTATCCCCTCCCACTGCAATCCTGGCATAATTGGAGCATCATCCATTTAAATATGACCTTGGTTGCTACGCGAGCGCTTGTCTACCCTTTCTGCAGTAAGAGACTGTGCCGATGGCTCTTTGGGTTTGCGAGGCTGTCAGGATCTTATGGCTCTTTGCTGTCTCTCAGAAGCTGCTGCCCTGGGCGATTGCCTGTTCTCGCCTGATGGTTGGGTTGACCCTCAGGCAGTATGGGACAGGTCCCTGGGCAGGGAAGAGGCAGTAAAAGCAGGGCTAGATTTTCAGGTGTTGGGACCTAAAGGTAGGACTGAAGAGCGGTAGGGAGAGGTAGTTTCTTCATTTGAGATAATGAATTTTTGTCTTAAAGCAAATGGAATCAGGGTCTTGTTAACTAGAGTATTTGGTACCATCAAATTCGGGCCCTGGGCAGTTGCCTATCCTTGCTATGCCTGAATCTGAGTGTGAGTAAAAATGGGGTAGGGAGTCTGGTATCAGACTGATTGCAGGGCCATCGGTAGTTGCCATCTGCTGTTAGTCCAGTAGTGGAGCAGGGCTGCTATGGGATTTGACTTCATCATACAATCCAGCTGAATCAATGGGTGCCTTTGAGTCAGTATACAGCAGCTTCTGGGTTTTCTTGGCTGTGTGACTGCTACTACTACTAAGCATTTATAAAGCGCTACCAGGCACACACAGCGCTGTACAATGAAAACACAAAAAGACAGTCCCTGCTCAAAAGAGCTTACAATCTAAAAAGACAAAGCTGGAAGTGTACTGTAGATTGCTAGGCCTTTCTTCCATGGTGATAGAGGGTTAAGTGACTTGCCCAAGGCCATAAGGAGTGTTAATGGGAATTAAACCCTGGTCTCCCGGTTATTAAGCCAGTGCTCTAACCACTAGGCTACCCCCCATAGGGAGTCTTTAGGGTTCCCATACTGTTCATCTAAGGGGTAGGTAGTGGATTTCCCCAGTCACCTTTAATAATGGTTTATGAAACTTTCCCCCAGACATTTGTCCAAACCTCTTTTGAACCCAGCTACATTAACAGCTTTTACTACGACAATGAATGCCAGAGTTTGATGACACGTTGAGTGAAAAAATACTTTCTCTGACTAGTCTTAAATGTACTATATTGCAACTTCATTGCATGTCCCCGGTCTTTCAGGTTTTTGAAGGAGTAAACAACCAATTTCCATTTGTTTGTTCCACACCACTGGTTATTTTATAGATCCAGGGCCGGCTGGTCCACTGGGCAAACCAGGCAATCACCTAGTGCAGCAGACCCTGTTGAGTGGCACGGTGATTCATCTTTGAAGCAGCAGCTCAACTGCTGCTTCGGTGCCAGAACAGTCCTTAAAGCACCGGCATGAATGCATGCGGTCATGACCTGCCACTCCTGCCCCTTTCAGCAGGAAGTTTCTTTGGAGGGGGCAGGAGCAGCAGGCTGTGAGTACATGCATGATCTTTAAGGCCTGCCATGGTGCTGAGGTTGTGGCTCTGTCACTGCTTCGAAGAACTGATTGCCATGTTGCCCACATCCCGTAGGTGAGAGGCTGGCTGCCAGGGGCAATGGTGGCAGCAGCAGCATTGGGGGGATTGACATAGTCAGACCTATCTAGGGTGACAGAAACCCTTGGGCCGGCCCTATATAGACCTCTATCATACCTCCTCTCAGCCATCTCTCGTCCAAGCCAAAGAGCCCAAACATTTTAAGCTTTTCCTCGTAGGCTTAAAAGATTAGGGCTGCTCTTCTTTGTATCTTTTCTAGTTTTGCTATATCCTTTTATAGATATGGCGACCAGAACTGCACACAATATTCATGCTTTGATCACACCATGGAGCAATACAGAGGCATTGCAATATCACTGGTTATTCTCTATTCCTTATGATTCCTTGCATTCGATTTGCTTTCTTGGCTGCTGCTGTGCACAGGGCAGAGGGTTTCAACATACAGTATTATCCACAATGACACTTAGATCCTTTCCCTGGATGGTGATTCCTAACGTAGAACCTTGCATTGTGTAACTGTAGTTTGGTTTGTTCTTCCCTAAGGCCGGCATTCTGTCATGCGAATAGCTAGGTTGGACGTATGGGCTGCATGTCCAACCTTCGCTCACCCCCGAGACCCGATTCTGTCACCAGCACTCCCCGCATGTACACAGCGTTTGTGCGGGGAACACTGGGAAGGGGCAGTGCTGGGGCGGAGTGGGGAGTGGCCAGCTGCCAGAATGTACACAGGCCACTCAGGTCAGGTCATTGTATGTTGCCCAGCACCCGCTTGGACGCCCAGCTTATTCCACCCTGACAGTGGAATAAGTGCCCGGTGCCACACTGTCCACTGTCTGCAGCCCCCTGTCCGCATTGGTGATAGCCTCCAGGAACCCTATCACTACGATCCAGCTCATCTGGATCACCAGAGCCAAAAGATGAGTGGGCAGCAGGGGCCGATGTGGCCCATGGCATTCTGAACTGCTGAATGGATGGCCAGTTTCCATGGTGCTCGTACACCACTGCTCACCAATCCCAGCAGTAGTGTTTGAGTAGGGGTGGGGGGGGGGGACGGTCAGGTTCGTGTGCATTCTTCCCTATGGAATCCAGGGAGCACCAGGACGTACATCTACCTAATTCTGCCACTGCGGTTATGTCCAGGCTCTGCAGCAGCGGAATCGGGTGTATCACAGCCCCAGCTACATTCTCTGCATGCACGGCACAGAATCAGCCTCTTAAGTGTAAGCTTTGCACTTGCCCAAAGTACATGTTATCTATTTAGACACCCCGTCTCCCAGTTTCTCAAGGTCCTCTTGCAATTTTTCACAGTCCTCTTGTGATTTAACAATTTGAATAATTTTTTGTCATCTGCTAATTTGATCACCTCCCTCATTCCCATTTCCAGGTCATTTATGAGTATGTTAAAAAGAAGTGGGCCCAGCACAGATCCCTCCATTATTCACCTTTCTCCAGTAAGAAAATTAGCTGTTTTATCCTACTCTGTTTTCTATCTTTTAACCAGTTCTCAATCCACAATAGTACACTGCCTCCTATTCCATGATTTTTTAATTTCCTCAAGAGTCTCTCATGTTGGACCTTGTCAAAGGATTTCTGAAAATCCAGATACACTGTCTACCTGCTTACCTTTATTCTACATGTTTATTCATAACTTCAAAAACATGTAGCAGATTGGTGAGGCAAGACTTCCCTTTTCTAAATCCTCATTGGCTTTGTCCCATTAATCCATGATTATTATATGTTCAGTAATTTTATGTGACACTAACTCTAGGCTCACTGGTCTATAGTTTCTTGAATCATCCCTGGAACCCTTTTTTAAAAATTGGCATTATTTTGGCCACACTCCAGTATTCAGGTACTATAGACAATTTTAGTGATAGTTTACAAATAACTAATAGTATGTCTGAAAATTTCATTTTTTTAGTCCTTTCATCACCCTGGGATGCATGCCATCTGGTCCAGTGATTTTCTACTCTTTAGTTGTTCAAAATGCCCTATTACATCTTCCAGGTTCAACCAGATTTGTTTCAATTTCTCCAATTCATTACCTTTAAATATAACTTCCGGCATGGATATCTCCCTTATATCTTCTTTAGTAAAGATTGAAGCAAAGAATTAATTTATTCTTTCACTAAGTCCTTGACCTAGTCCAACTGACTCCCTCAGAGACGTTTTACTTAAAATGTACCTGAGAATCATATTTTCAAATTCTCTCTCTGCCTACCTTATTAATGCTTTGCATCTAACTTGTCAGCACTTATGCTCATTTCTGTTTTCTTCATTTGAATATTTTTCTGTTTTTGAAAGATGGTCTTTTTGGCTATAATAAGCGCTTTCACCTCACCTTTAAAACTTGCCAACAGTCATTTGGCCTTCCTTTTATCTTTGTCTATTTGTATCCATTTCTTTGTATAGGCCATGTATGACTGCAGTTCATGAAGTGGGACAAGTGCAAGAAGCATGGAACCAAAGCAGTCAGCAAGGGGCCCCTTCAAAGTACACTGCAAGAGTGGCTCAGCCTACTCTTACCTCATCGTTTATAAGGATAATGAGCTGAGCCAAAACCAGGTGCCTGGCTTCATCTGGGCGCGAGTTTCCCATGGCTCACCTAGTTCTAGTGTTCATTATTGTTGAGAGCTGTTAGGCAATGACTGTATTTCAGGGCCTGATATTGTGAAAGAGATAAGTTAGAGAAAGGTATGGTTTGCTGTTTGAACTGCCAGTTTGACACCTTTACGGACAGGAAAGGTGTTCATGCATGAAGGAGAAGATTGAGTGGAAACCCAAAAAAATACATTTAGAGGAGGTAGTTGGATACATGTTTGTCTTGCAAAAAAGCAGCTCATTGTGCGTTGTATCTTGGTATGCCATTGTTCTTTTTTTCACCCCAAAGAGAACTTTACCACATGCTCCTGTCTGCTGGAATTTTCCAAAGCATTCTATTTGAAGCTGCACCACTTAAGTGTTTTAGAAGAGATTTAAAATAGTCATCGATCTGATTGAGATATGGGCAAACCGTTTTGCTCATGCCTAGATTTCATGTTGATGTCATGTCTTGCACTTCCTTTGTTTAGTTTCATAGGCTGGTGAAATCAGAGCAGCTGCAGGGACGGCAAGGAATAATGTCTTAAACGGTGGTCCTTGAAGTTAGCGAATCAGTCAGGGATTGAGGATATCTGTAATGAATATGTATGAGAGAGATTTACATACCCACTTCCTCCAATGTGTGTAAATCCCTTTCTTGCTCATTCATTATAGGTATTTTCAAAACCCAACTGACTTGAGGCACTCAAGGACCAGAGTTTGATGTCCCTGATTTAAAGAAAGTAATTTTATGTTAGGTTGCCTATGCGCGAAGGCCATGCAGATACCTAGTTTTATTCTATGTGACCTTATAAAAAGGGTAAAGTAGCAGAAATCCCAGCTAGATTAAAGCTGCGAACATTTATGATTGCTTTTTTTTTTCTTAAAGCCATCTCGGAGGGTGATGAGGTCATGTTCCTCTAAGAAAATCCTCCATGACTAGTAGTTGGGGGGTATTGGTCGGGTGGGGGGAGGGGGAGAGAGCTGTGGTCAGAGGTATAGGTAGATGCAACCAAATGAATTGGTGGGGAGTGTTGGAAGAGGAAGTGGATAGTAGGAGAGATGTTATAGGTAAAGGACTGTGTTTTATGACCCTGAATATTCAGGGTTTATTTTCTGGTGTGAAAAGGCAAAGAGGATGGATATTCCAAATGATCTCTCTGCAATTTCATTTTATTTGATACCAAATAAAGCGAAACTGCAGAGAGATCATTCGGACCTCCGGAACCGGTGTGCCTGTAACTTTCTGTTTCGTCACAAGGCCAGAGACTTATCAGCCCCCTCTCATATTATTTTTGGGCAAAAGCCCATATGAAGCAGATGGATGAATGCTTGTTAAAAAAATAAATGGTCCCCTGTATAGTCTTAGTCACCAATAGTATGAGACACAGATAAGAGGGGGTGGGAGTGGGCATATTTCTTTCCAAAAAAATGTAAAGTGAAGGTGAAGAGGGGTGGAGCAGGATAGGATAGGCAGGTATATCATTGTTGATGCAGTAATTGACTGCCCACTCACGTTGATAAGGCCCTATGCTCTAAACACACACAAGGGGGGGGGCTTTTTATCAATATTTAAAGGACATCTTGAGTACCCAGACAATAGACAGTTTGGTGATAGAGAGGAATTTTAATCTGAATCTTAATCCAATATTGAACAACTCTACTTCCGATCATTTGTATAGCTCTTGGAGGGGGGAAACTTCATAGGAAAAAATTGAAGCAGTTTATGGTGTTTTTTTGGGATAATGGATGTCTGGAGGGCTCTGCTCATTTTATTCCCATATATATGTTTCATATTCACAAATTGATATGATTTGGGCTGAGAGGGTGATGGGCAGGAACTTGATGTGGGGGGCATGGAACCCATATTGTGGTCTGACCAATACTCCATTGAAGGTAGAGATTCAGTTGGAAGTCGAGGAGAGAGGCCTTTGCAATTATGGAGATTAAATGAAAGTTTACTGGGTAGGGAGGAAATATATCAAAAAAATTAGGGAGGAAATCCAAAAGTATTTTTGTCATAACAATGGGGAAGTGGGGGCAGTTGGTTTATGGGAAGGGATGAAGGTGTATATTAGGGATTCACTTATATTGGAGGCAAGTTTTCATAAGAAATGAAAGGAAAATGCAGATATTAAAGCACAGATACTAGTTTTGGAACAGCAACATAAGCAGACATTAATGCTAAAGTCAATCAGGTGCTAGAGCGAGAGCAACGGCTTTTAAAGTAGGTGAAGAGGATTGCTTTTGGTTTGGACAAGCTCAAACCATGTTTTTTGAGGAAGGGAATAGGGTGGGCAGATGTTTGGTGAATATATTGTGTTCCAGGTATCTGAATGAAATGATTTTGTGGGTGAGGGGAGGGGGTTTCTACAAAGAGTATTCCAGGGACTCTGCAATTTCAAAAGGGATGGTATAAGAATATTTAGAGGGGGTGGATATGCAGGGAAATAAGGATTTATTGAATAAGGCGATCTCTGGTCTTGAGGTAGAAAGGGCTCCAGGTTTGGATGGTCTCTTCTCTCTCTTTTATAAGATGGTTGGGGATCTATTAATCCCATACTTGGTCAATATGTTCAGTGAGGTTCGGGGGGGGGGGGGAGGGATAGATTGGGATCCAGGGGTGAATAGGTCATACCATCTTTTCTCTTTACTAATTTTGGATATGAAGGTTTTGGCATGGGTATTAGCCAACTGGCTGGCTGGGTGTATCTTGAAATTGGTGCACAAACACCAGACTAGCTTAATACTGGTTTGTTATGCCAGGGATAGTATTCAATGGGTCTTAAGTTTAATCTGTGGGTGAAAGCAAGGGAAAATCCCTTTGTTAATTTGGGGAATTGATGCTGAGAATGCTTTTGATAGTCAGTTTGGTACCGCGTGGAAAATGGGCTTTGTGTAGGGTTTTCTAGGTTAGATTCGGGATGACTCCAGAATGAGAATTAGGATCAATGGGAGCAGTTGCAGAAATGTTGAACTGGTAGAAGCAAAGGCAAGGATGTGCCCTGTTTCTCCTCCTGTTTGCTTTGAGTCTTGAACCTTTGGCAAAGCTAATTAGGCAAAACAGATGAGAGGGAACATAAGAACATAAGATATGCCATACTGGGTCAGACCAAGGTCCATCAAGCCCAGTATCCTGTTTACAACAGTGGCCAATCTAGGTCATACGTACCTAGGGAGGAATATAAGATCATGATGCATACTCATGATGACATACTTTTTATAGTGTCTCATCCACATTTATCATTGCTGGTCATTGCCAGGGATCTTTGGGAGTCTGGAGCTGTCTCAGGCTTCAAAGGTATTGCCAATCTTTTTACAGAAAGAGAAGGAAGCATCATTGTGGGACGCTTTTCAATTTAGGTGGGCAAAGAAGATGTTGTGTTATTGGGAGGTGTGGGGATTCCGTTGTACAGTAGTAAATATGGTCCAGTGGGAGATCTTGGGTCTTTCATGGCTAGGTAGAATTATGAGCATAAAAATAAATATATTAACCAAGTTGTTATATTTGTTTCTAGCTTTTCCAACACCAGTACCATAGAGAGTATTTGCCAGATTGCAGAGGAAGATCTTTAGTTATATTTTGTGGTGGAGGCTTCCTGGAGTGGTAAGCAAGGTATTAACCAGCCTGTTACAGGGAAATTGGCAGTCCCAGATTTCTGGTGGTAGTTCGTGGCTATACAAATTTGGGAAATTTGGGAATGGAGATAAGAGTGATAGTCCCAAAACCTGGGTGCAAATGGAGCAGAGCAGAGTGGAATTGGAGGAAATTCCTATATGGGCTGTGATATGGATTCAAGGAGTTAGAGAGCTGAGGAGGGGGTTTACAAACTCGTATACTAGTTGGTCATTGCATTTGTGGGAGGAGGGCAAGCTAGAGTGCCAGGGAGGATAGGGGTAGAAGCCATATACTACCTACTACTTTTCATCATTTATATAGTGCTACAAGGCATACACAGTGCTGTATAGACATATATAATAACACGGTCCCTGCTCATCAGAGCTTACAATCTAATCAAGACAGACAGTACAGAAAATGAGAACAAGGGCACAGTAGGGAAGGGAAAGAGACAGAAGGAGAAAGGATTAACAACCAAAAGTGGCTTGAAAGAGGTGAGCCTTTAGGATGGATCTAAAAAGGGGGAGAGATGAAGTCTTACGTAAAGATACAGGTAGTTTGTTCCAGGCATAAGGAGCAGCTAGGTAAAAGTATCAAAGTCTAGAATTAGCTGTGGAAGGGAGGGGCACAGGGAGAAGCAAGCCAGAGGAAGAGCGGAGTTCATAAGAAGGGGTTTAAGGAGAGAGGCCAGAGGAAAGATAGTGAGGAGCAGTAGAATGAATGCATTTACAGGTGAGAAGAAGAAGTTTGTATTAGATATGGAGACAGAAGGAAAGCTAATGAAGTGATTTGAGAAGAGGGGCTATATGAGTAAATTGGGGCTGGTGGGAGATTAGCCATGCAGCGGAGCTTTGAACAGACTGAAGGGGAGAAACATGACTCAGAGGGAGGCTAGCAAGAAAGAGGTTGCAATAGTTGAGGTGAGAGGTGACTAAAGAGTGGATAAGTGTTTTAGTAGTATGTTCAAAAAGGAAGGAGCGGATTTTGTTAATGCTAAAGAGAAAGAAACAACAGTTTTTTGCTATCTGTTTGATATGTGTGGAGAGGGAGGAGTCAAAGATGACCCCAAGGTTGTGGGCTGAGGAAACAGGAAGCAGAAGAGTATTATCAACAGAGATAGAGAACGGAGAAAGGAGGAAGGGGGGAAGAAGGTTTGGGGGAAAGTAGTTCGGTTTTGGCCATGTTCAATTTTAAATGGTGATGAGATATCCAGACGGCGATGTCAGATAGGCAGGCAGAAATACAGGCTTGGATTGTAAGAGAAATGTCAGGTGTAGATGGACTTGAGAGTCATCAGCATAAAAATGATATTGAAAGCCATGGGAGGAGATAAGAACACCAAGGGCTGGGTGTAGCGAGAAAAAAGGAGAGGGCCCGGAACAGACCCCTGGGGTACACACACCAATTTCCTATAATAAGACGTTTCTGCCAGGATTATAATATGGAGTGTTCTCCCTTTGTGGGATGAAAGATCTGCAAACAATTGGGCAGGAGCTGAATAAGACAAGGGGATGGGTGACTTTTGAGGAAATAACAGGTTTACGTCTTGTCTGAAAAAGATAGATTTTTTTCTTTTGGCAATTGTATTGTTTTTTGCCTATAGGAGGAAGTCTAAGAAAGGAAGGGGAGAAATATCTGTTCTAGAAAGCTCTATCGAGCACACTTGGGAGGAAGGGGTTTGCTTTCAGAACTTTATGGTGTTCTCCTTCCTGGGATATGAGAATGGCCCCATTTTGTTAGAATGGGAAAAGGATTTGAAAATAGGGGTGCACAATGAGGAGTGGAATGACATTTTGAAGGGGTAGCAAAGATGAGTATATCAGCTCAGGTTCAACAGAATTGTTACAAACCACTGTACAGCATTTACCTCACCCAGGATTCAAAAAAGGGTGAGGTATTGAAGAGGAGTACCACTGGAGAAGGTGCAGGGCTCAGGCATGTTTCTCCATATGTGATGAGAGTACCCAGTGGGTCAAGAGGTTTTGGTAAGGGGTGCAGGAAGCTTTGGTGTAGATTTTGGGGGGGTGTTTAGTGTGTGAATCTAAGGGGGACCTCTGGCTATGTTTTTCTGGAGGGTAGGTGGGATTGGTTGGAAAGCTTTTTTATGCATGAAAAAAATCCTTTATAAAATTACCTCCAAAGAGTCTAATAATGTGAGAGAGGCCTGGCCAAAAAGTATAATCATATGCTTAAATGTCTCTTTCCTGCTATGCAGTAGCTCCCAACCTCCTATGAACAATGGGACCAATATTCGAAGGTACTTCTGGGGTTAGTAGCCTCAGCAAAAAAAACATCCTAAGTGTATATGAACTGACTATCTGGATAGTGGCTGAATCAGATAGTGATGGTCCTAGTTGCTAATTCTGGATGTTCAGCACTGGCTGGAAGCGGGCTATCTTCCCTCAATATGCAGAGTTTTGGTCTCTATATAGGTGAATTTAAACCTCAATGAACAGATACAAAGTAATGAAATCTTAAGAAATTTAGAAAAATACATTTGCTTTAGCTCTTCCTTATTTCCCATGTTTAAAGTATAATCTTCCCAACGCTAGAAATGCATTTGGAACAAGTCTGTGATCTGCATCTTTAATTTAGAATCTCAGCACACCTGAGTAACTAGCATCAGTTTCAATCTGTGCTAATGAATGAGTGTGAAGCAGAAACATTTATTTATTGTCACTTCGTTTTTTTTAAACTTTATTTCATTTTAGTATGTATTGCATTTTAAGTTCTAGTGTGCATTATTTAATTTAACATGCACTAAAATGAAATAGCATATACGAGTTTAAGTGCCATTGAAACTAAATAACGTGCATTAGAACATTTAGGAACACTTTTACTAAAGTGCATATGTGGTTAACACTTATTTCAGTGTGCATTAACTGCTTGTGTTGGCCTGGGATAATTGGTACCGCTCAGGTGGGTCAATTATTGCATTAACTGCACATCACATGAGGTGATAGGGTCTGGGGGGGGGGGTTTGAGGGAAACAGTGGGCATTGACTGTACATTACAGTTAGCACAGGTATCAGTAAAATGCGCTAACTGCTAATGTTTCAGTTACTGCGGACGCACCTGCCGTCACCTCGATAGGTGGCACCCGCAGTAATTGCTAAGAGCCAGACATATGCTAAGGGCTTTAGAGGTAACTGATGGGCACATAATGCCCCTGAAAATTACCATGGTATAGTAGCAGCTAATGCGCTTTAGGGACCAAAAATACCACACTTTAGTAACAAGGACCTCTTATTTGTATGTAAAAATGTTAATGTGTGCTAAAAAAAGAAAATACAGTGTGCGCTAAAAATATGAGTGTGCACTGAACAAAATGAATCGAAGGTGACTATATCCCCATAGTAATGAATGTAACTTAATGTTATGTGCATTTGAATCCTGAATCTATCAATCAATCAAACTGCTGTGGGCACATGCACGTAAAAATGTACCCGGTTCCATCTTTTTCAACTTAGGAAGCACTAGGAAACTTGCAGAGGTCAAGAAACAAACAAACAAACAAACAGAGGTCAAGAACAAACAAACCTTTTCCAAAGACGGGGAAGCTGTAAAACTAGAGGGCATAACATGAAGCTGCAAGGTGGTAAATTGAAAGGCAATGTCAGGAAATATTTTTTCACTGAAAGGGTGGTGGATGCTTGGAATGCCCTCCCGATGGAAGTGGTGGGGGCAAACATGGTGACAGAATTCAAAACGGCATGGGACAAACACAGCGGATCCCTTTACAGCAACAGGATAAAAACAACAAAAACGGTACCATCTAACTTCTGAACCATCTAACGTCTCAACAAATAGGGGTGTCCTACATGGAGTGGTGGGTTCACCCCTAAACAAAGACATGGGGAGGGGTGGCCTGCACAGAGCGACAGGTGCACCTACTCTTGCCATCTTGCTGGGCAGACTAGATGGACCATGCTAGTCTTTATCTGCCGTCACTTACTATGTTACTATGTAAGAAACACCAGTCCAGGGCGAGAAGTCCAAAAGAAATTTAGTGAAATTTTGCATTGGACTACCCATCCTGGACTGGTGTTCCCGGTTTCATCTTGAAATTCATAGAAAAATCATTACATATTTTTCCTACTACAAAGTATTGTCAGTTAAGCAAATCTAGTAAAAGGATGAAAATATACCCCTCTACATATATAAGATTTTCCCGATTTCACTCTACTACATCACTGTTGTCAAAAGTTGAAAAGACTCATTAAAAAAACGAGTTACATAAGTAGAACCAATGGTCTCAGACTGAGGATAGCAATGTTCAGGGTATCTTACCCATAAACCGCATACTCTTTTAGCATCAACGACCATAAACTTTAAGATAGTTTGAAAAGTCGTGTTAAGGTAAGAATGATATCCTTTACAAAGTTTAGCCATGTAACATTTCAATAGTGTTTAGTTACACTCGATATTGCTGTACCTTTTTGTAGATAGTGCTGATTCAAGATTGCACACCCCCTGAAGAAGAACCGAAACGTGCAGACGGTACCTGAGAGGTGGCGTTGGGGATATTGCAAACAATGCTTGATATAAGCACAATCTTTACAAATTTCGCAAATCCGATCAAATATTAAGATAAGTTTTGATCATTATTTAACTATAGTTATTCGTATGAAATCAAGAACCACATTTATGGTCGTTGATGCTAAAAGAGTATGCGGTTATGGGTAAGATACCCTGAGCATTGCTATCCTCAGTCTGAGACCATTGGTTCTACTTATGTAACTCGTTTTTTTATGAGTCTTTTCAACTTTTGACAACAGTGATGTAGTAGAGTGAAATCGGGAAAATCTTATATATGTAGAGGGGTATATTTTCATCCTTTTACTAGTTAAAAACCCTCTGTAAACAGACCTACAGATATAGTTAAGCAAATCTGTCAAAAGCAGTATACTAATCTGAATTATTTCTGAATGCCCCATAGTGGAATAGTCCGGCATCAGAAACATAGGGGCATGTTTGTTAATGGACACTACCTGAGTGGCACAAGTTAGCGTGCTTTCTCAGCGCCATGCTAAAAAAAATAGTGCAGAGCCCCACATTACCCAAGCTGTGCACTTCTCGGTGATGACAAGCAGGATGCGGACCACTGGGGGGGGGGATGGAGCTCTCCTACCATGGCACTGCTAGAGCAGGTGTTAAAAGCCTTTGCTACCAGCGCTCAGTACAGAAAGCAGGGGTGCGACTAATGACCCCTCAGTTGATGGCATTAGTTGTTCCCATGGCGGGTTTACCTTGGCAACTCGTGGTAACTGCAGGGGGAAAGCTGCACCCAACCCTCTACAGTGAGTAAGAAGCCAGCGCTAGTAACACAGCCCAAACCCACATTATTAGCATGAGGCTTAGTAAACATGGCCATAGTGTAAAGACTGAAAACAAACTTTTGAGGGTGGTACACAGGGCTGGCCTCAGAGCTGGTTCATGGTGTTAGGCCCTAGGCAAGCCTTAAGTCTTTGGATGAACTTGCAGGTAGTCTGGCCAATAATGTACAAACTTCAGCAAGATTTTGTTTTAGAGCACAAACACAAATCCCTAACAGCAGAACCAGGCTGAAATCTGACCGGTTTCAATTTGATTCTCCCTTTGTTATATACCCCATTCAGGATTACCCCCATAGTCTCAACATTCATAATCCATGCAGGTCAAAATTTGATCCAAAGGAGCCTAGCAGACTGACTTACTGAGCTGCTTTAATGGGGAGATTGGAAGTGAGCATCTTGTGTCAGCATGATAGAGCTGCTTACTCTTTTCCTCTTGCTCTAAGCTAATTATTCTGGTTGCTATATCAATCTACTTGAATATGGAAATACAACAGTCAACAATAAACTGCTGTTTACAGGCATGTAAAAATATATACTGTGCCATCTTGAAATACATAGGGATATGTTTACTATACCGTCTTAATGTTACCGGCGTTAGTTGCAGTCTTACTGTGACGAATGTCATATAAGGTAGTGGGCGTTCGGGTCTTAAGATAGCATTTCGGGTTATCGCGTGATAAAGTCCGTTATTGCACGATAGAGGGAGCCGTGGCACGTTAACACGCGTTAGCCTTAATTAGGCGCACTGAGCTGCAAACACAGCAACAGAGGTGTAGCACAATGGTTAATTAATTTATTTATTTAACGTTCTTATATACCGCACTTTTACCATCAGCGCGGTTTACAGTAAACATAAAGTACTCACAGATAGCAACAGGCTGTCTAACATGATACATCATCGGGGAAAAACTTTGTACATATAAAATATTTAACTATATACAGTGATATTCTTCTTGTTATACATTGACTAATGAAACAGGGGTCATGAGTTCGATCCCCCAGTGGGCTTAATGAGTAAGGCTGTCTGAGGCATTACCCTTTACTTTAAATCAGTGCTGTCTGAGGCATTTTCTTTTTTAATTTAAATTAGTGCTGCCAGCAAACACACCCTCACAGTGCCGTAACCTAAGGTGCCGCATAAGGCGCCCTATAAGGCACTCCAGAGGGCACATTATAAAGTGCACTGTCCGCCAAGGCACCTTATAATGTTCCCTAAAGGGCGCTTTATAGGGCACCTTATGAGGCACCTTAAGGTTACAGCACTGTGAGGGTGTTTTTGCTGGCAGCACTAATTTAAATTAAAAAAGGAAATGCCTCAGACAACCCTATCAAATATCACCACTGTGGGATCAAACCCATGATCTCTGCCTCCACAGTCAGTGAAGTAACCAATGGGCTACATCTCTATAGCTACTAACAAACCCCTGGCTGGCTACAGAAGGACTGTAGGTCACCACACAAACTGTCTGCTGTGGTTACCAGGATAGGGTTAACCCACCAGTACCCATGATGCACTGCACATGCAGATTAGCAGTCTACAGATGATAACAAGATGGAGTATGCACCCCCATAGCACCTCAGCCTGGTAGGGGGAACTGACCATGTGTGTTACTGGCACAGGGTAGCTACAGACCGTCACATTGTGCTCACCCTGAGGGCGAGGTGGGGCACCCAGCACCAGGTCCGCAGCACCTGGCTTAGCTGAGATAGGCTATGCTGAAGGTCGCCATCAGTGCCAGTATGTGATAGGTAGTCTTTGCAGACACACCTAGGATACACCTGTGTCCATCCATATTTCCCAGTCACGTCTAGCCCTTGTGGACTATGATGCACCCAGAATAGTGCATATCCTATGTGGGTGCATTGGTCACATGATTTAAGTGAAGGGGGGTGTTTGGACCCATAAGCGGATTATGTAGCACCACCCAACCCGCCCTCTGGGGCTCAGGGTGGGGGACAGGGTCTCCCACCAACAGATCCACATTCTACATCCCTGCAATGGTGGCAGTAGAGGGGACCATCAACCCCAGTCCTGCTGGGGAATGGGCACCCTACAGGGCAGTCAATGCAGATCTGTACGTATCCATGAGGCAATGGCAGACAGACAGAAGGCTTGGAAATGCTCAGCTGCCCCCCATCACTATCTGACATTCTCCAGCAGCGAGCACAGTGAGTCTCCAGCCGCTGCACCCTGCAAGGTGTTCCAGCCATACACATACTAACTGTCTGCTAGCTAGTCCATAGTGCATGTTCCTGGAGGAGATGTGTGCACCCAAAACTGGGATGTGAACACATGCACCAAGCAGATAAGTCAGTGATTGGGACCCAGAAAAGAGAACCCATAAGTATCACTTGAGAGAAATACTATATAGCACTATGGGGGAGCCTAGCCATGCCGTGGTCACTGCTCAGTCAGGTTGAGAGTGACCTCCCAGCAGGATATGCTGTGGCCACCCTGTCCGTGCAGGTGGTGGCCGGGCACTACAATGTCCCAGCCATTGCCCTATGCCCTATGCAGATGCATCCTGCCCAGGCCACCCTGTCCGGGCCATACCCACAGTACCTTGCTCCTCATTATGCACATTGGCAGGCTAACACTGGAAACAGTGCAAGCAGTGTGGGCTGAGTAAGGTGTAGGCAGCCACAACACACTGGATAGACAGACACACACTCCCACACCTATGACAGCATTGTGCAAATATAGAGGCTTTTGGCAGCCCTGGCCACCATACCAGTCCTGGGCACAGTGCAGGCATGGCTATGGTACACAATACTGTTGGGGTCACTCCCCGGGGTGGTAAACACTGTCAGAAACCAAAACTGAAACACACTCCACAGATATCAGAAAGGTTGCTATGATGCAGCTCTATCAGCAAATTGTGCTTAACAGGAATTGTTATCTCCCATTAATCATAGCAACCTTTTGATATATGTGTAAAGTATTCCCAAGTTTAGGACGGCATTGCTAAGGTATGCAAGTGCTAGTATTGGGAGATGCTGCTGCATGCAGGGCCCGACTCTCCATGAGGCTTTGGATAGTGGAGCATGTGGGTGTGGGTGTTTATGCCCCTGTTGACCGCTGCTCTAGGGCTATTGCACTATTGGCCAGTTTGGTTATTGGGATTTTAGATGTGGTTCTCATCCTTTTATATGTTTATTTGCCTTTGTGGTCCCTGCACATGTATCACAACTATCACTTTCTGGCTTTCCCTGCCTTTGCTGCACATTGCTGACTGAAATGGTTTCTCTTTCCTGCAAATGTGCCTTAACGCGAGGGTTTCACTGGCGTTAGTGTTCAGACCCGGATTTCACAGCGTTAGTGTGCCTGGAGCCTCTCCCCTCCCACTCTCTGCCCATTGACACCTTCTCTCCGCCCTCTGGGAAGCCTTACTCCATCCTTCAGACCCGGATTTTACAGCGTTAGTGTGCCTTAATGCCGCCGCTGCGTTATCGTGCGATAAGTGATGTTATCGTGCTATAATGTCACTTATCACGCGATAATATCACCACTGCGACGTTAAGATGGTTTAGTAAACATACCCTATAGTGAGATTCTTTTTTATTAGGTACCCTCCTTTGGAAAGAAGTATATGTATTTAAGGTAGGTAGAAAAAAAATGGAGAAATTGTGAAGTAATTATCTTTTAAGAAGTAGAAGGATTCCTTCAGGCTGGTTTTATGCATTCTTCGACTCCCTCCAGCTATACACACACACTGGGAATATACACAGTAAAGCAGAAACACTCCAATTGAGGCTTTGCTTTATAGGACAAAAAAAAATAGGGACAAGACCAAAAAGGCAAGACATGGGGCCTATACAAAAGCTTGCATGGTATGTCCCTTTGTGCATTCTAAAAATAGCATGCTATACGATAAAGCATTAATCTGCATGTCAAGACAATCCCCCAATCTATTAATGTGTAACTGCTAAAATGAGCTCTTACCACAATGTCCAGATCTAGCTACAAGTAAGAGCACAAAAATAGCATTACATATATAAAGAGATCTACCCAATAGGATTTTAAATCAATCTATAATATCACATATTACTAATTTTACCATGTATAAAATGGCCCATCATAATTCAACACCACAATCATGGAAATTTTTCCCTGGTCAGTGAGCAATCCACAATTAAATTTTATAATCATCAGTCCAATTAATAAAATGTTCTTATTTTTATATTTCCTTTATACGCCTTAAAATTTGTGCAATATGTGCTCAATGCTATTCAAAAACTATGAGAGTTTTTATTTATCTGAAGTCATGGTTATCTCAATACATCTCCGATGATGATCTTAAAATGATATTTCAAACTCTTCACATCTTTTTGAAGCTCATAACTTTGACATGAATCAAAAATTGTCCACAAATTACCAAATATAATCTTGCTGTGATGTCATATTTTGAAAATAAATTCTGCATCAGGGAATCCACATCCACCCAGTCCAGCGTCAAACCCTTCACCCAATCATCCATTCAGAGCTGGCATGATTAAAATTTAAGCATATTACTATTGAACTCAACAAAAGCCTCTCCAACTCTGCTTTCAATCCATTAGGAGTGACAGAATTTAATAGAAAAATCCATTCCTGGGTTTTTTTAACTTAATTGCTTCGTAATACTCGTATTGCCTCTACACCAATGGGGAATGATGTAATCGATTACACGCCAACGAAGCTGTTGAAAAGTATGAACTTGCAGCCAGTAACGAGCCACCGTTGGAGCTGATTCATTACCAGTGTGTTAAATCTACTTCTGTGTTTGGCTAAATGTAACTTAAATTGATGTGCTATATGGCCGCATATATAAACTGACATGGGCAATAGGGGCATGTGTACTAAGCTGAGCTACGATTTTGCAGGTATCGTGCATTGAGAGTAGAAATCAATGAGGGGTATGTGCTGCTTGTTCAGAGGTGGGGGTAGAATTCCCCCAGTAGGATAGCACATTGGTTTGAAACCTAATGTGCACCAGTAGCATTTTCACTTACCATGAATGCATTTGATACTAGCCCTTGGGGTGGTGGCATTAAGTGCATCTGCAGTAATTGCAACATTGCCAATGAATGCACATAGTAACTCCCAAGCTAACCCAAGGTGCAGTCAACTCTCCTCCTCCACCCCTATCCTGCCTATTCCCTTCCCTTTTGCAAGGTAGGCAGATGGAGTGGAACTTGGGGCATGCTGTCTGTTTTGTATTTGTGTTGTGGTGCAGCTCTCTACGTGCTGGTTCGTGCACACTCAAACAAGTTCTCAGCTTAGTAAACATGCCCCATAATGATGTAAATCACATGAGTAGAATTACGTGAAGCTCTTGATCCCATTTTATATATCTGAGAATCCTCATCCCAGTACACACGTGAAGCACCTTCATTGTTAATGAATTGTTACATACCGATGGCAGATCGGATCACCATATCAGCTATGTTCCTTCCCTAAATATAGGTAAGCATTGGATTATCAATGAATAGTGAGTGGAACATCAGTACATGTCAGTGTTTATATGACTGAGGCAAATAGAGGAGCTTTGGTGGAAAACTGTAACACAAGTTCATTTCTTATGTTCTCGTGGTTGGAAATATTGAAGCAGTAACTTTCGCTGGGCAAATCGAGACCCTAATAAGCCTTTTTTCAAAATCTTTAATGGATACCCCTTTCAAGAGTAACTTTTTAGATTTTTAGCCGGTGTTTTAAATGCCTGAATCAATGAAAAAATACACTGAAAATGGAATAATTGGCTAATAGCTAATCCATTTCTTAAACCAGAAAAGTGATGGTTATGATAACGTAAGAAGCTATAATGATCCACAGGCTTCTCATATAAATTGGCGTGAGACTGACCATCCCATATATAAATGTTTATATCCAAAAACTGTACTGACGTTTGACCCCACTGTTTAGTAAATTGTAAATTTGCATCTAATGTGTTTGACCAAATGATGAAACTGTCCAATTATTTGTCTTGTCTGTTTTGTAAGATACTGAAATTGTTTATGTATTTTTGTACACCACTCAGATCAGCTTGCTGGATGTGTTGTCTATAAGTATAAATAAATACAATTGTTCTCTCAAAGCAAGCCAGAAAAAGAAGCTACTGTCCAAAGCTAGTAGCCACAAGTTAATATGACTAAACCATTCTGAGTCATATCCAAATCTCTCCTCAAATTCTGCAACATACAGTGCAACCAATGAGGGAGCCGCTGCCGCTCCTATTGCAGTCCCATGTGTCTGCAAAAAGAATGTCCCTTCAAACCAGAAATATTTATGTTTTAATACCAGCTTATCCAAATCCAAAATAAAAATATTTGGAGATTCTTTCAGGAGCTTGGATATGTCTGTTAAATCTGAGATATAGGAAGTCTGAGCTAGCAATAACTTTTTTAAGATAACACAGCCCTGCTGCTTTAAAATATGTATTAGTCCTCCCAGTTCCTCCATTTACAGCAAATTTGTTCATTGGTTCAGGAGTTTACAACACAGGCTAAAGATTGTTTGATGCAATAAATATCAGGGGATTGGGGGGTGAGGGGAAGGTGAATATTGGATCCTTGAGGGGATGGTGGGGGGAGGGGCATTGGCATGGAGTCTTGGATTTGTTGTCTGCACTTTGAGATGCTGAAGAGGGGTATGCTATGGAGGATTCACGGGGGGGATCAAAACAGGGAATTGGAGTGGGACGTGAACTTTGTAGAGAGGATCAAAGCAGGGGAGATCATTGCAATGCCCACTGCATATTCCCCCCCCCCCCTTTCTTGTGGCTGGAACTCTGCTCCCCTCATCAACAAGTAGCGCAGAGGCTCCCATGGGAACGCAGCTCCTGCGTGCTAAGTGTCTGCTCTATGTGCTAAATACAGGGCAGATGCTGGGTATGTCCCTTGCATTTACCGCATAGGGTTGGCACTTAACACAGTTTAACTTTTGCAGTTAAGGTGCAGTAAGTGCAAAGACTTACCACACTTTGGTACACAGGTGTCTTAGATCTCAAACCTTTCTAAGTGTTCCTCCAACTGGCGTAAGGATTCATAACTTGTTAGCAGATAGGTGTGTGCAATCCTATTTACAGGATACTTTAGTTTATTGGTTTTTTTTATTAAATTGCTTTTCAATTGGGTGCAGAGGTGTCAACGGTGTGCACTATTGCCCAGTAAAATGCACTGTTGCTCAAAGAGTGCACCCTACTGCACAACAGTGGAAACTAGTGCACATTAGCAGGCACTATTCCTCAGTAGTGACTACTGCGCAGTGCTGCACCCTATTGACAGCATGGGGAAAATATGAATTTCTTTTTCAGTCATTTTGTGTTAATAATGACATGAGAAGTGTTGTTGACATTTCCCACCTTTTCTTGTAACAAATACACATGCTCAATGCTTTACCTTTGAGTCATTGTAAACCGCCTTGATTGTAAGAAAAAGCGGTATAGAAATACAGTTAAATAAATAAATAAATTGTTTGTCTGCATTCACCTCTGTCTTTGTTCTTCTTGGGAGCGATAGCCCTCCGTCTTTTCTTCTCTGCTTTTATAAGGCTCTTGGCTGGTCCCTTTGAGCCTCATCCATTTTGATTGCTCTGGGAGCTAAATTTATCCTCTTTCCTACAATGTTGTATTAAACAATTCTGTAGTTGAGATTCCCTCCTTTGCTTCCTTGCCTGAGGAGTGGCATATATACCTCATCCATCACGATCAGTTATATATACAGTGTGTGTGTGTGTATATATATATATATATATATATATATATATATTGCCACCCACCCACTACCTGGACCTTGAGGGTTCCTAGGAGGAGGTGGCTTTTGGTGCCCTTCAGGGGTGAGGTACTACGATGAGACCCTAGGGATTCTGGGTGATGTAGTCCTGAGCCTCCTGAAGGGGTTGAGATTGTAGTTGTGTGCTCAAGTAGTTAAAGGCAGGCAAAGAAATTTCTTTTTATGAGGTTTATTTCCCACTTTGCAGTTCAGTGCAAACAGACGCTAGGAAGTTTTATAGCACAAAAACAAGAGTGAGAAAACCAAAATATACAGGGTTTGCAATGCTGGGCTAAGTGTCCATTAGCTTCTGGATTCACATTCAAATTGTCATGTGACTCTTTCATGAAGAGAAACTAAAAAGTCTGATACAACAGCAAAGCTTCTTATATCCAGAAAAATGCTTTAACTTATTCAACTTTCATAAGTTTTCTCAGCATGATAACAGGTAAGGTAACTTCTGTTATATTTCTTTCATATAACTTTTAGAGCACTTTAATTAATGTCCTTTTCAATGATACAGGTTGAGCAATCCATTGCTATCTCTTGCTCTGTGGAAGGCAGGGACACATCTAAGGGCATCTCCTCTTCACAGCTGTTTGCATGCTGTGCTGAATTAGAAGGAGAAACTGCCTTTCTTTCTAAGAATTCCCTGAACTCTGTTAGAAGTAATTCAGCCTGCGTTTTCCCTTTGCTACGCTGAAGTCTTTCTCCTGCTTCAGGTAAACATTTGCTTAAGATGTCTATCTCATGGTAATTAGCAAGGCTGCTTTTGTCAGCACAACAGTTCGGCGTGCTAGTAAAACCCTTCCCCCACTTATCTTTAAAAGTAAGTGCTGGGTTTTCCTTTAAAACTTCAACTGGCTCTGGAGAGTTTCTGAACAGGCTTTTAAAAGTAGAAACGTCAGGTTTATCTTGGCTCACGTCTCTCCAATAAGGCTCAGCACTTTTCTTTCTATTAGCTTCTAGGCTGTAGGCTTCAGCTGGCTTATTAGAATATCTTGTGCTGCTTGAATGCTTTTCAGGCTGCACCAAACTGCCACAGTTTTGTCTGACTTTGTTCTGGCTTTTAAAGTTATCCTTCCAGCTTTCTTGCTTCCCAGTATTATAGCTGCTAGCTGCTTCAACCCCACTTCGTACCTTGTGCTGAGAGTGTCTCCAGGAGAAATCTTTATCCCTCTGGTTTCTGCTCCAAGGTCCTGCTTGGTTCTCTGGAATCATGGGCTGTATCTTCAGGTCTCTCAGTGCTTTTGAGCCCTTCTTCCCATAGAGGTCTCTCACTGCCCCTGAGTCTCCCAAGTACTTGCTTCGTGACTCCAAACTGCTCCTCCGTGGAACACAGCTGCCTTGTTGCTCTCCTTGCCGGTGCTGTTTCTCTCTCTCCTTCTCCAACTCTTCCTGTCTCTCCACTAACTGTTTCTGTGTCTGATTGCTTAACAAGCTCCCCGTGTGTTGCACCGCCCGCCTCCTGCTTGGGCATGCCCAATCAGGGACTTGACCTATCTCCTCCCCTAAGGTGAGGTGTGGTTCCTGATCAGCTACATGTTTTTTTTTTTCTGAAGAGAAAATCCTGCTTTCCCTTGCAGTACCAGTTTTCTCCACCAGATCTCCGTCTATCTCCATTTCTTCTTGAGAAGCTTCTACGTCACAATATATAATAATATAGTTACATAACGTAGGTATTTAGTAGTAATGTACATATTCTCCACCATACCAAATTGTATAAGACATACCCACATCTGTCAATGGGGCATGTTTACTAAAGCACAGAGTAGCGTGGGACAAACACATGGTTTGTGTGCATTTTTACTGTGGCAGAGCCTAGCAGCCGTGGTAGGCTACTACCACAATGCTAGTCGGCATCATTAGCCATAGTACATGTGCATTGTAGAGGCATGCGCTAAGTGTGACCTGCAAGCAAAAGCCACAAACACATTATTAGGGCAGCAGTGGGCTATGGAAACTGCTAGATACTTATGACCTACATTAACCACTGCTGGAAACAGGATACTGGGCTTGATGGACCTTGGTCTGACCCAGTATGGCATATCTTATGGAACACTCTGCACAATAATAAATGTGCCCTAACTACACTTACAGGAAAGTAGCAACTGGCCAGTTCAAAATAAAGAGGGATGACTGGAAATGGGCACCTGGCTGCACAGCTCAGAGCATTGAAGCTAAGTATAAGAGGGCGGGATATGCAAATCAGATACACATGCAGAGCGTTGTACTATGTCCCTAACTGTGGGAGATAGTGTGCAAACGTAGCATCTGATGATGTAGGGGGCCTTGTATGGGTTCAGACAGGGTGTCCTCAATGTCCATTATGGGGGATGGGTGCATGAAACCCCAAAACCTGAGGTGCCCTGGGTGTCTGCCACCTAGACTGCAGGGAACACAGTACAAGGCATCTGGTAAGTGGGGGCATGGGCTCCTTCTCTCAGTTACTTTTGTGATATGGCTTGCACAACACCATAGCCATTGTAGCATATGTCCCCCCCATGTGGGAAGAAAGGGGATGCTAGAGCTATGCATAAGCAGCACCTATACCACATGGGGTCCGTAGAGTCAAGAAGCACCCCTATGACCCACCATATAGAACACCCACCCCTATGGCCTGACATTTACATTGGGGGATGAAGGGGTGCCAGACCATCCACTCACACACAGCATCCGTGCTTCCGCTTACCAGAAGGAGCTCTGGGGGAACACTGCATGGAGGTGACAAATCCCAAACAGCCCCCTGGATGAGCAGCCCACCTGTCAAGTCCACCAGACCAGGGAAGAGCACAAGAGTTTCTCAGGCCCATAGAATGCCTCATCCCCTGGGCATGGGTGCCAGGGAAGGCACACTGATCATTGACCTCGAATAAAGCAAGCCCATGTTCAGTGCTAAAAATGTTAAGTACCTGTTCAGAGCCAGTAGGCTTTACCCTGCCTTCCCTTGGTCAGGGTGAGATGATATCTGCCCACAAGAACATAGCCCATGGCAGCTGTGTGCCCCCCCCCCCCCCGGTACATGAATACACTTCTACATGCCATCCATGCAAGGGAGGTAGGTGTCAGATGGCACTTTGATGCCACACCATCATGTTGCCAGTATGTGAAACAACTAATTTGCATGCCCCACCCCTGTGGAAATTTTCTGACTCCAACTCAGGCTCTCTGGTCGCTATCCCTTGACACCTCCACAGCACACAACACCAGCAGCTATCTGACATCAATCAATCACATGCAGATGTGAGCAGTAGTCCATCAGAACAACTTTTGATGCGTCTGTGGATGTTTGCCCACTGTCCTAGGAAGGGTCACTCCTGAGCTGCAGGCCCTGGTTTTGGGGCTATCAGGCTGCTGTGATGTATCATGTGATCCCTCCTCCTTGGTGTCCTAGGCAGGTACATAGATAATCTGATACCATTGCCTGTTTGCCTTTCTTTCTTCCACTGTAGTTGCCCTGTTTCTGCCCTTCCCATTTCCTAACACTTGCATACAAACCACACATTCATGATGCACCTGCAAGCTGGGTGCAGCTATCATCTGGTCAGGGGAAGGTGTTAGATGCACCCACACTAGCCATGCATTGGTGTTGCTAGCACGTAACTTGTGCAAATGTCTCAGTAGTGCACCACGTCCCGGCCCATGCTGTGCCTTCACCCTGCCTATTCGTGCTCTGCTTGGGTAGCTCAGTATTTTCAACATGGTCACCTTGCACCCCATGCTAAACCCTGCGCTACCAACTACCGCACATTAGTAAACATGCCCCAATTTATCACTCGTAAAGAAGGTCATTTTATAAAGATGTTTCAGCATGCTTTACATGCAGAAAAGGTCTTCTTTAAAACTGTAACAGCATATGCTTATGAAAGTACACAATATGGTGCATACATACACATTTAGCACATGCAGTTATTCCCATGGGTGTAGTTTGGGCCAAACAGGGATAGGCTGGCAGTGTGGGCATGTAGTTGATAAAATATGTGAGTACATCAACTTCGAAGCAGGTGTACATGTGTGCATCGGCATTTGCATGCTACGGGGTTTGCTTCTCAGTGTCTATTCTCACCCACGTGTCCTGATTCTATAAAATCAGGTCCAAAATATATTGTTATAATGAAGAGCATTAAAAGCAGTAGGGTATTATTTGAATTTGAGTTGTTGCAATATGTTTGCATGTCCGAAAGTATTATCTCACAAGCAGTGCTGTAATGGGGTGGTTGCTATGGTTATTTCCTTTTTATTGGGTTGTACAAGTAAACTGTAACAAAAATGCTATTTAACCTGTCAATGTTATTTACAATTGCTTTTCGTCGTTTTTTCCTTATGGTTTCCTTTTTTCTTGCTAATCTCCAAAAGATTTTGTTCAATATATATAATTGATTCATTAGTAGTTGGGACCACCTTTAACTTGATTTTGTTTATATCTTTTTTCCTCCCCTCTTCAAATTAAGGCTTTTATACCTATGTTGGGTAGCCATGGACAAGCTAGCCGTGTTGGGAAACACTGAATACTAATTGTAAGATATACAGAAGTAAACTATCTATTTTTAGTTGGGTATTATCTGTTAGCATTGTATCTAGCAATGTATGCTTGATAGAAATTCTCTTCCTAGAGTTCTATAGCTATGTAGCATGGTACTATCTATCATGAATAAAAATGAGGAAACGAGCTTGCATTAGATAGATAACACAAAGTGCTTGGCTGATGGAAGCGCTTTACCATACACCAGTGATCTTCGCTTGCAGTCCTCTAAGGTCACCAATGAATTGGTTTTTCAGGCTATCCCTAATGAACGTGCATATGATGGAGGCAGTATGTATACAAATCTTTCATATGTATATTCATTGAAACATCCTGAAAAACAGACCTGTTTGCGGCCCTCAAGAACTATCCATTAATTCTACTAGAATAAAGTTAGAATGAAGAAAAATCTTGAAATATCAAACTAAGAGCATTTTCATACTACTTGTTATGTGTAGTTGAAAGGTGTTGAAGGAGTTAACCTTCTCATCCATGTTCGTGCAGACTGCAAAATATTGGAGAAGTCAATGGAAGTAACACAGTACTTAATAGAAACTGAAAATTAGCAATTCTCTTTCGCCTGGGGTAAGCACAGGCCTTCATAATGTCTTGATCTTTGTGCAAGGAGCTATGTAAAGAAAAGAGATCTTAAGAAACAAAAAAATGTAAAATAGATGTAAGTATTTTTATAAAAAAAAACACCACTGGAATGATGAATTGCCACCTAAGAAATGAAAATAGATAGAATCTTTTGTATATTAAATTAGGATTTTGACAGTGGATTTCCTGGTGACATCTTGCTTATCAAAAATGATCTCTCTCATGTTTAAGGAAATCAGCAAGTATGTTTATGTATATTGAGGATGTTTTGGCCGACTGTACATAACTACAGATAGGTATGGGTACTTTCACATATTAATTTAAGATGCATAATATGGAGAAACATAACTGTTATCTGATTTTTGCATTTTAGAATCAAAGTCAAACATTCTTAAAATGAGTACAAGTAGAAAGCTTTCAAAATGAACATATATGAATTTATGACATTTGTAGAAGTTCCACTAACCATACAAGATGATATGCAGGCTGTACCCTGCTGGACCATAAGCGATTCCCAGCAGTTAACTCTTTAGGTCCACAACCCTAAGTTACCATATGAAGCTCTATTTTATACCAATTTCAAATATTTTGTTGTCAAGAACTTAAAGATTGTATCTTAATATAGTATTGGATAGGGTTATGGTTCCTTCGAGAAAATATTGGCTTTTCATTAAACTGCATGATAAGGTCTTATTAGTTTATCATGTATAATTTAAAGTTTCATGATGGAGCTGAAGGGAAAAGTGTATCAGCTTAAGGTGTTTTCACAATAAAAGTAAGGCCGCGGCGCCATGTGCGCGCGGCTGTTGATAACCGGGGGGGCGGCCGGCCTCGTGCGCCCCCGCGGCGGTCAGCGTGGCGATGTAGGGGGCAAGGCCAGTGGCGGCTGGCGAACTCATTGGCTCCCGCGGGTGGTGGGATGCGCGGGAGCCAATGAGATGAGGCACAGGAGCTCGGCAGTGAGTAGAGGAGCGTTGGCACCGCGTGGCTTCGGTCTTTTCGGGGCCGGAGCGGGGCAGAGAGGTTGTCCCGCCCTCCCACCCCTTGGATGGTTGGTGGGGGGGTCGGGGAGGGGGGTTGGGGGTGTTGCAGCTGGGGGGGGGTGGCGGGATCCCGGAGGTTTCCGGGGTCCGGAGCCGGATGCAAGCAGTAGGGTGGGGGTGGGGTACCCCCGACCCGGACATTCCCTTAGGTTTTTGCTAATAATATGGCGAAGCCGGATTGAGGGAGGGATAAGAAAAGTAGCCGGACTTGGATTCGGCGGAAGCGGAAGCGGTGTCACTTTGCTACTCATGTGGCTGGTGAGGGCTCGCTCCACGGGGGGGGGGGGGGGATAAATTGATTGTGTTTAATGAAGTTTTGGTATGTTAAAGGTTAATAAAGCTGCAACCAGTTTAAATCCAAATAAGATGTGGTGTGCTTTGTAAAAGGCAGGGAGCCGGTTGGAGGATGTGGAATAGGAGGGGGGGGGTGGGGGGCATCGAGGCGTTGGGTCCTCCTTACCCGGTTATAGACTTTGGGTTATGTTTACTAAACTGCGTTAGTGTGATTCGCGTTAGGAGCCGCGTTAGTAGAAGAAATGCCAAAAAAGGACATGGGCGGTACATCGTTACCAATAACGCGCGTTATAAGGCACCGCGCAGCAACGATCGTTACAGGGCGCGTTACTGCGCGTTAAGCTTAAGAATGCGCGCAGACACCCAAATACAGAAACAGAGGTGTAGCACAATGGTTACTACACAGACTGATGGTACAAGGGTCATGGGTTTGATTGCCCAGTGTGCCCAATGAATAAGGCTGGCTGAGGCGTCAAGTGTAACCCTTTGAAGGCCTACTATAATATTTTAATCCACATTCTACAGCCAGGTTAAAGTTTGCATATGTCTGGAAAATTGTAACCGTCTTATTCAATATGTTCCAATAGTGCCGTTCCCTCTGCCATGGTCATGTATTATATACCATTTGATAGTAATATTTAGGCAGAAGTTTGGATCCCGAAAGTTTTGGGCTTGGCCTGGAAAGGGTTAAGTATTGGGCTGTGAGGAAGTTTAGTTGTACTGTAATAGTGCTGCCAGCAAACACACCCTCACAGTGGCGTAACCTAAGGTGCCACATATTTATTTATTTATTTATTTACATTCTCTTATATACCGCGCTATTCTGCATCAGTGCGGTTTACATTGAACAAACTGAAATTACATTGAACAGGGCATTATAACTTGGAGATAACTATTTTACAGGGAACATGGGCTATGGAGGGTTAAGTGGCTTGCCCAAGACCACAAGGAGCACCTGTGGGACTAGAAACCCCAGTCCTTCCGGCCCAAGGTTGCTGTCCTCTAGTGGGATTTGAACCCCCGACCTTCCGGCCTGAAGTACCTTGCCCCAACCACTAGGCACCCTAGAAGGCACTCCATAGGGCACATTCTAAAGTGCGCTGTCTGCCAAGGCACCCTATAATGTCCCCTATAGGACACCATATAAGGCACCTTATAAGACGCTTTATAGGGCACCATATAAGGCGCCCTATAGGGCACCTTATGAGCCACCCTAAGGTGACAGTACCCTGAGGGTGGTTCTGCTGGCAGCACTAATATACAATAAAAATAGACAATGCCTAAGACAGCCCTATCGATGAACCCCACTGTGGGTTTTGAACCCATGACCTCTGGCTCCATGGGCAGTGAAGTAACCAGTGGGCTAGAGCTGCTAATAAACACCTGGCTGGCTACAGGAGGTCTGCACGGCACCACACCCACATTCTGCTGTGGTTACCAGGAGAGGGTCAACCCATCCGTACCCAGGATGCACAGCACATGTAAATCAGCAGTCTACAGATGATCACAAGATGGGGTATGCACCCCACAGCACCTCAACCTGGTAGGGGGTGCCGACGGTGTGTGTTAGTGGCACAGAGTAGCTACAGACCGTCACAGTGTACGGGTCCTGTGCTCATCTTGAGGGAGAGGTATGGTGCCCAGCACCATTCTCACAGCACCTGGCTGTGCTGAGATAGGCTATGCTGCAGGTCCCCATCAGTGCCAATGTGTGATAGGTAGTCCCTGCAAACACCCCTAGGATATGCCTGTGTTCATCTGTATGTCACATCTAGCCCTTGTGGACTATGATGCACCCAGAAAAGTGCATACCCTGTATGTGTGCCATGGTCACAAGATGTAAGTGAAGGGGGGTGTTGGGACCCACAGGGAGATTACATACCACCACCCAACGCACCCTCTGTGGCTCAGGGTGGGGGACAGGATCTCCTGCCAACAGATCCACTTTCTACCCCCCTGCAATGGTGGCAGTAGAGGGGACCATCACCCCAGTCCTGCTAGGGATCAAACACCCTACAGGGCAGGCAATGCAGAGCAGTACACATCCATAACGCAATAGCAGACAGACGGCAGGTCTGGAAATGCTCAGCTGCCCCCCACCATTATCTGACATTCTCCAGCAGCAAGCCTCCAGCCGCTGCACCCTGCAAGGTATTCCAGCAAGACACATACTAGCTGCAGACAGTCCGCCAGCTAGTCCATAGTGCATGGTCCTGGAGGAGATGCATGTACCCAGAACGGGGATATCAGCATACACATCAAGCAGATAAGTCAGTGATTGGGCCCCAAAAGAAAACCCATAAAAGACAAACAGCAATACGGATTCAGAAAAAATCATGGGGTCGAAACCCTGCTTTTAGCCCTGTTTAACAACCTCCTCAAGGGGCTGGAAGACAGGAAGAAAATGTTTATCCTCATTTTCATCGACATATCCGCTGCATTTGACACTATCCATCACTTAACCCTCCTGAACAAGCTGGAATCAATTGGAATTATAGGAACCGCATTGAAATGGTTCTCCTCCTATATAACGGGCAGAAAGCCACAGGTCCAGTTCAACGGAGAGAAAGCTGAACCGTTCATCCAAACACAAGGCATTCCTCAGGGTTCGGCACTCTCGGCGCTACTTTTAACATTTACATGCAACCACTCAGTGAAATATTCAGAAAATATGGCATAAACTACCACATATACGCAGACGATATCATGCTGTACACCCAACTAGAGACCACCGACCCGAACTACGCCCAGCTTGAAACTGCATGGGAGAGATGTCGGGATGGCTACAACAAAATAACATGTCGATTAATCATAAGAAGACCGAAGTAATGTTTATATCAAATACCTTGGGCTTCGAACCACCTCCAACAATCACATTGTGCAACAATACATACAATACTAAGAAAGAAATAAAATATCTGGGAGTCACAATTGATAACAAACTGAAAATGGAAAAACACCTCAACAACACCAACAAAGCCATCTTCCACAAGCTTAAAGTGCTACGACCCCTGCGAAACATACTAGATCCGTGCGATTTCCGATCAGTTGCTCAGGCTCTCATCATGCCCCACCTGGACTACTGCAACGCCATCTTGCAGGGGCTACCAAGGAAAACAACCAACATACTACAGATGGCCCAACACGTAGCAGCAAGGATCATCATGAGAACTAGCGTCACCGAACATATCACACCTGTATTGATGGAACTACACTGGCTTCCAGTCGTTGCAAGGATTCAATACAAAACATTGGTAACTACATTCAAGTTAATTCACAACCTGGCCCCCTCATTCCTCTCCACCCTGATCTCCATGCAACCGACAACCAGAAGCAGGAGAACCATGAACTCTGACACACTAAGAGTTCCAAACAGCTTTAGGCACGTAAAGGTCAGTACTAGTCGCAGAGCGTTCTCCTTATCTGCCCCCACGTTATGGAACCAGCTCCCACACGAGCTGAGAGAAATTAAAGACATAAGCAACTTCAGAAACAACTGAAGACGCACCTGTTCAATTGTCATTATACCAGATGAAAATCCAAAAGGACAAAAGAAATTGAATTGCAGTATGTACAAATGTAAATAGATGGTGGTTAGTGCCTGTGTAAATGTATGATAATAGCTAAGGTCTTTATATGGACCCGCATATGTGTGCTGTGTATCCCCCTGCTCTCTCTATCTAATCCCCAAATAATTCTGTCTGTAATTTATGACAAATCCCGTAATTGTAATCAAACCGCTTCTGATCGCTGGAAGGAGCGGTATATAAGTCCTCACTAAATAAATAAATAAATAAATAAATATCGCATGAGAGAAATGCTATATAGCACTATGGGGGAACCTAGCCATGCCATGGTCACTGCTCAGTCAGGGTGAGCGTGACCTCCCAGCAGGACATGCTATGGCCACCCTATCCGTGCAGGTGGTACCGGGCACTACAATGTCCGAGCCATTGCCCTATGCCCTGTGCAGATGCGGCCAGGCCAGGCCACCCTATCCAGGCTATTCCCACGGTACCTTGCTCCTCATTATGCACATTGGCAGGCCAATACTGGCAACAGTGCTAGCAGTGTGGGCTATGGAGGGTGTTGGCAGCCACCACACACTGGATAGACAGAAAACACTCCCCACACCTATGCCAGCATTGTGCAGCTATAGAGGTGTTGGGCAGCCCAGGCCACCACACCAGTCCTGGGCACAGTACAGGCATGGCTATGGTACGCAATACTGTAGGAGTCACTCCCCAGATTGGTAAACACTGTCAGACACAAGACCTGTAGCACACTCCACAGACATCAGAAAGGTTGCTATGATGCAGCTCACTCCGAAAATTGTACCTAACCTAGGAGTTGCTATCTGCCAGTAATCATAGCAACCTTTTGAGAGCTGCTTACCATATTCCCAGGTTTAGGGTGGCATTACTAAGGTATGCAAGTGCTAGTATTGGGAGATGCACGCAGAGCCCAAAGTCCTGCCTCTCCAGGAGGCTTTGGATAATGGGGCCTGTGGGTGCGGGTGTGTCTGCCCCTGTTGGCTGCTGCTTTACGGCAGAGGTTCCCAACTCAAGTCCTGCGGTGCAAAAGACTGTTCGGGTTTTCATGCTGTCCCTCATGAATATGCATGAGATACATCTGCATACCATGGGGGTGGCGCATAGAAATGCAGCACAGGCATCTTTATCAGAGGCAGCATGGAACCTGAATGGTGTTTGGCCCTCCAGGACTGCATTTGGGAGGCTCTGCTCTAGGTAATGTGCATGTTTATGGTGTCTGTGCTCTGTAGGGTAAAACGTAGGTGTTTTGGGCATGTTCACGTCATCTGCACGAAAGGTTCTGTCTGTATTAGCACGTTATAGTAGTGGGTAAAATATGAGGAGTGGGTTGGCGGAAACCACAGCTGGGACTTGAACCTGTGACCTTCTGCTTCTGAATACACTGGTTTTGTGCACTGCACCACCATGTTATCACAGAGATGGTGCATTCCCTGGTGATACCATGACTGTTGGTCAGACAGGGCCTGTCTGTTGCAGTGCATGGCACCCACCTACACAGGGCTAGGCCACGGTCTGCTCTGGGCAGCTGCCACTGCCCCCTCCACCACCAGTATCCCTCAGCCACCATGCTGACATGCCCTTCTGCTGGTGGAGCTGGTGGTGCGCAGTCTCAGGCCATCCAGTGTGCAGGTAGGCTGCCTATGGTGCGGGTTCTGGGGTAGGGGTGCCTGCATAGACGTTCACGCTCCCCCCCAGGCCCGCCTGCCAATGTTCCGTGCCCTTAGGGGTAGCTGTTGGGTACTATCCCCTGTGACACTTTGGGAAACCCACTCGTGCCCATGTTGGACCTTCAGCAGTTGCTGTCTGGCTGCTCCGCTGTTTCATCATTCGTATGGGCCACCTAGGCATCACCCTAGTCCGCACTGTGGCCCAGCTCCACCACAGCATGTGCCGCCTGCGGCCCTCTGTATCCCCTTCTCCGGCATCTGTCCAGTTGCCGTTCCGACATGCCCGCCCTGATGTTGCGGGACATGTGCACCTGTCCGATGGTGGGGAAAACCCTGAGCAGCGCTATTTCACTGTGGGCTCCTTCACCTTGTATGGGGACGGCGTATAGACCCTTCCACGATTTATGTCTGTTCTATGGAGCTTACTTGGGGGGGGGGGGGGTGTTGATGTTTCTCATTGATACCACTATTGGTCAGCTTGGTTATTGTTTTTTTCCAGTTTGTTGGGGTCATTTTCAGTGTTTCTGTGCCCTTTTGTTCTGTGCACATGTATCACACTTATCAGTGATTTTTGGTTTCCCTGCCTGGGCTGTACATTGCTGACACTGAAATGGCTTCTCTCCCCTGTAATGTGCATTTAACGGCAGGTTTTCATTCGCGTTAGAATTCAGCTCTTCAGATCAGCGCGTTAGTGTGAGGGAAGCCTCTCCCCGCCCACTCTCCGCCCACTGACCCCTTCTCTCCGCCCTCCCTCCACCTTCTGCGGTGTTTTACCGCGCCACGGAGCATTACAATCGTTAGCGCATCATAACGCGCGTTATTCACGATTACCGCAGTTTAGTAAACATACCCCTTTGTGTGGTAATAAAGAAAGTATGAAATACTCCTTCAAGAGCAGGAAAATTCTTAAGGCAAAGAAAAGAAAGGGGGATAAGGGGGTAAAAAGAAAATTCACTTTGGACTTATATTAACACAGGTGCTTACCATGTGTTGGGCCCCCAAAATGAGTGTAGAGTGGAAATGGGCCAATGCTAAAAAATGGAGGTATGTTCGTTCTATTCCCATGTAGCTAGTATGGGTTTCACGCCACCCCCATGTTATGCTATTTGGCACAATCAATGTGAGTGCTCTTAATGTCAGCCACCGAGATAGTGATAAGTGCACCAATGCCAAGTGTGACATTGCCCAGCATTAAAGAGAGTTGTGCTAACTACAGTGAGCCAGCCCATTCTGCCCAACCCCTTGTATGCAGTTAGTGTGAGATTTTTACCTGTGGCCATATTTTTGGTGAATGGTAAAGGTTACCTTAATGCATTTTCCATGCACTAAATCCAGTGCTAACTGTTAGCATACTTTAGTAAACAGCCCCTAAGAGATCTATGCACTGAATGTACATTAACTCACCTTAGGGTCGGCATTTTCTAACATCCAAGTATAACACACATCTTTGCATATACATTAGTGTTACCTGAAGTAATGTAATGCAGGTGCAAATATGCTGTTCCCCACAAAAAAATTATGCTATTGGCCTCATATAGTTTTAAACCTTGATAGTACATCAAGCTTTAATTTTTAAGAGGATTAGAGAGTATTTTAGGAGCCTTATTCACAATTTCCATGTGGAACTTCCAACATGTAGAGGTGGAAACAGCATCCACATATAAATAGAGTCTTATCAAGGCCTCAGTTTGCATGTAGATGTCCATAATATGTAAAAATGGCAAGGGTGTGTGTTTGGAGCATGGTTTGATCATGGTCTGTATGGGTCAAATATCTACATATATAGTCCCCATTTCATAAAAGGACCTAAAATTTTCATATGAGGATTTACAGCTCCTCTGACTTTGTGTCAGCTAATACAGATGCACTCTTGCACATTCTTCAAAATATTATACAAAAGGCTCCATGTTTGGCAGAGCTTTTTCTAAAATACACTGGAATTGTGTACATCCTGACCTCAATGTCCTAATTCTATTCTCCAGGTACTGTCTAAAATGTGCTTTTTAATGTTGCCGTTTATTAAAGGCAACATTAATAAAGGATGGTTAACTGTACCTTATGATGTATACTTCATATTTGTGCCAGTGTTGTGTATTAAGACAAATCACCAAACCCAAATCATGCCTCTTTCTGGAATTGATTATTGATTATACTCATCAAATTTTCCCTATCCCTGGAAACCAACTATTGCCCCCCTTCCATGAGAACTGATCTTCCACCCACTCCTCCCTGCCCTCTTCGGTATCTTCCTCTCTCAAAATTGATTGGGTCATCTTTGCTCCCATTGCCCAATTACCTACAGTCTTCCTCATCCACTCATATCCTTCCTCCCACCAAAGAAAATTGTATGCTCATAGGTGATCCCAGTAAGAGGGAGTCATGGTTCACTAAATACAAAATGGATCTATTAACACTTTGAGCCATATGTCTAATTTTGGAGATAATGGGGGATGATGTCCTTAAACTAGCCCGTCCCTTCATTTTGGGTCTCTAATATGCAGAGCTTGGCTCATTACCATATTTGCATCGTCTTTAATGTAGCCAGGGTAACACTACTGCATTGTGCCAAATTTAATCTTGGCATTAAAATCATGAGGCAATTCATGCTACTATGCCAGTTTTAAAGCTGGTTGCTACATGTTGGAGATTTTATGGCTGACCGCACAACTATAAATGTATATAGGATATTCTCGCATATCTGTAATGAAGCAGTGTAAGATGGGTAATGTTGAGCAGCCAACGGCCAGTTGATTTTCAAGCTTAGAATCCAAAAAGTATACAGGTCTTAAAATGAGTAGAAGTGTATGGCTTTCACAAATATGTACTAATTTCCATGACATTTGTAGAGGTTTTGGTAACAAGATAATAAGTAGGCTGCAGCCTGCTTGATCATACAAGATTCCCAACAGTTAGATTTTCAGGTTCACAGCCACTCCCACACCACTTCACACCGTAGACCCTACTCCAGACCCCACAACATAACAGACCAAGGAGAAATCAACAAAGAAGCCTCATCATCCCACACACAAAAGCAAAAACCAACCAGCAAGCATGTACACGATCCTTTCAACTATACGCACCATCTATCTGTAACACACTTCCAGAACCAATCCGTAACAAACCAGACCTCCAGACCTTTTTGAAAGCACCTGAAAACTCACCTGTTCATTGAACACTTTGGTCCCTCGCACGACCACCCCCTTCAAATATACGCAAACTCCAAACAAATTTCCAGGGCACGGGCAGGGTCCCGGGGCCCGCCTGTAACCGGGTGCACGGCTCGGCGCGGGACCCTGCTCGTCTTGGTAGTGTCGGGGGCGCGCGGCAGCGTCAGAACGCGGCGCATCGTTTAAACTGATTGGCTCCGCTCGAGGCGTAAGGAGCGGAGCCAATCAGGGGAAGGCTAAGGACATGTGCTCCGTGGCTCTTGGCTGGCTCGGAGCACATGTGAAGTGGGCGCCCGGCAGGCAGGAGCGGAGTTTCGGCGTTGCGGTGGGTGTGAGGCCTTTTCGAGGGAGCGGAGACCCGGGAGAGAGGCCGGTGTAAGGCGGGCGGAGTGCGACGCGGTTCGCGGAGAGCAGGTTTCAAAAAAAAAAAAAAAAATAGCCATAATACTAAATAAATAAATAGCTCCACAAAGCGGCGCCGGGTTCCAGCGGGGGAGGGGGAGCAAAGGGGGGAGGGCCGGATCGCCGGTAAGGGTGCCGATTAGGGCAAATTAAGCACACTTTAAGTGCTAGGAGCCTGTGTTCATCACTTGGGGCTGCCTGTTTTTCTTTTTAGGTGCTTGGGGCGAGTGGCAGTAAAGGAGTTGCAGGATGGGGCCAAAGAGGGCTGGTGCGAGCCGGGCAGGGGGCAGGGAATCTGCGGTAAGGGGGCATGGCGGGCGGCAGGTTAGGGGGGACGACAGCAGGGGGAGGGGGCAACAGCGGGGCATGGGGCAGGCCACGCTGCAAGGGGAGCGCAAAGCAGTGAAAAGAGGCCTGCAGTAACTCCAGGGGAAGGGAGGGGGGCTAGCAGAGGCCGCTCGGCTAGGCCGCGGGGGGCACGGGCCAGGGGGAGGCCTGAGCCGACTATCGCAGGAAGGGGAGTTGGAGCGAATTTGGATAGGGGCACCGCGGGCGACAGTGGTTTGCCCCCTGGGAATAGCGCAGGGAGTGCGGCAGCAGGTACTTTGGGGCAGTGGGATTGGAACAATTTCTGGGCCAGGCCGGCAGGTGGGGGGAGTTGCGGCGGGGACTTTCCCCGGGGGTGGGGGCCAACGCCCGGGGGTGGGGGTCAGCAAGGGCTGCAGTCTGCTCACGATCGGTGGCGGGCTGGGGGGCAGGGTTCCTCAGGGATGGAGTGGGCAGGGGCATGGCAGCGGTCCTGGCCCTCGGTTTTCTCCCCTCTGTGTCCCCCTTTTCTATCTCCACAGGTACCATTTTTCGCGGCCCCGTCTGGGGTGCCGCCTGCGGAGGAAGCGGAGCGTCCAAGGCCTATGGAATCCGGAAGCAGGGTGGTTGGACAAGTTGAGGACCCGATGGAGCGGGAGCAGGTCGTCCGTGTGCAATGGCGAGTGGAGGACCAGCGCATAGAGCCGGTAGCAGCGGCCGACGCTGCTGTTGTGGGCGGAGCAGCTGGTGAGTCATCGGGCCAGGGGCTTGGGGGGGTGAGGGTGGGGGTGCTCAGGCGGGGCGCTCAAGGAAGGCGCGTAGGAAGAGGAAGCATGCCTGTAGGCGAAGGCATAGCTCCGACTCCTCATCCTCGTCCTCGTCGGGTAGTTCTGATTCGTCGACAGGGAATGCGCGGGGGAGGTCGGCGGCGGCGGATGGGGGGGCGACTGGGTTGGTAGTGGCAGGTTCGGCTTCTGTAGCCGCCATGGCTGAATTGTGGGAAAGCGTTCCGAGGAAGTTACGGCGGAAGATTGTCAAACGCAAATATATTGATATTTTCCGTTTGCTTGAGGGTCGGAAGCGCTCGGGGGATAGCAAGAAAAAGAGGAGGGCGGATGAGAAGGCCGGGCGGATTCGTGCGGTCTCACGCAACGTTGTTAATTGGGTCCGATCGTTCTTGAGATTGGCGCGTGTTTGGGGTCATCATTTTCCCGAGCAGTATGGTAGCTTTGCTGGCGTATGCTGACTCTATCTTGGGAGCCTCACAAGCGCACGACGGTTGGTCGTGGCTTAATTATGACGAAAAGTTTCGGGACAAGATGGAGGAGAATACGCTCTTAAATTGGGGGACTCAGGACATTAATCTGTGGTTGACGCAGATGTCCGCCAAGACGGGAGCCGGGGGAGCAGGAGGGGTGCGGGTGGGGCAGGGGGCGTCAGGTGGAGCAAATCGTTCCTTTCGAGGGGGGCCCCCCGCGGGGCAGCCAAAGCAGGTCCTCGGAGCTGGGGCCGACCTGTGTTGGAGATACAACAGAGCCACTTGCCCCTTCCCGGACTGTAAGTTCCGGCATGCCTGCTCGGTTTGCGGGGGCGCTCACTCAGCGGCAAAATGCGTTAAAAAAAAGGAGTCGTGCCTCTCACGGCTGCGGGAGCCAAGTGAGGTTGCGCTTCGGGAATTAGCTCCTTCGCCTATTCGGGTAAGGGTGCTTTGTGGCTGGCTTAGTCGGTATCCGAAAAAGAAAGATAAGATAGCATTGCAGGTAGGCTTTAAGTGCGGGTTTGTTATTCCTCTTCAAGGTGAGATAGTCACGGGACGGGTTAGGAACTCTACGAGCATTCGGCGTTGGGCGGCTGTGGCGCGTGAAAAGTTGGCGGCGGAGGTGCGCTTGGGGAGGATAGCGGGGGCCATTCTGCCAACCGCCATTTCCGAACTTTATTACTTCCCCCTTGGGAGTTATCCCCAAGAAGGAGCCGGGTAAATTTCGGCTGATCCACAATTTGTCTGCGCCCCTCGGGACTTCCGTGAATGATTCTATCCCACACGAGTGTTGTACGGTGAGATATGCCTCCTGCGATAGGGCGGTGGAGATGGTCACAAGGGCGGGGATCGGGGCGTTGTTGGCGAAGGTGGATATAGAGTCAGCCTTTTGATTGCTACCAGTCCATCCGTCGGCGTTTCGGTTGCAGGGTTTTCAGTTTGAAGGTGACTATTACTATGACAAATGTCTGCCAATGGGTTGTGCGATTTCTTGCGCCTATTTCGAGATGTTTAGTAGCTTCCTCCATTGGATGTTGGTGCAAAGAGTGGGCGTCTCGGAGGTGGTGCATTATCTAGATGATTTTCTGTTTGTAGGTGGGGCGGGGTCGGGGGTGTGCCGAGCACTGCTGGACGGTTTCACGGGGATGGCAGAGGAACTGGGTGTTCCATTGGCGGAGGGCAGGCGGCGCGGCTGCCGCAAGACAAGGTGGTGAAGCTAAGGGTTTTGGTGGCCAATGTCCTGGCCTCGCGGAGAGTGACATTAAAAGAGATGCAGGCATTGTTGGGGTCTCTTACCTTCGCCTGTAGAGTCATTCCTATGGGGCGGGTGTTCAGCAGGCGCTTAGCGGCAGCAACGGCGGGGGTGCAACGGCCGCATCATCGCATTCGAGTCTCTCAGGTTATGCGGGAGGATCTGCGAGTCTGGGATGCCTTTCTGAGGGACTTTAACGGGACGTCTGTATAGCGGGAAGTGGAGATCTCTAGCAGTGACTTGCAACTTTACACTGACGCGGCGGGGGGAGTGGGTTTCAGAATCTACTTCGCGGGGGCGTGGTGCGCCGAGAAATGGCCGCAAGCTTGGGCTGACGAGGGGTTGTTGAGTAACATCACTTTCGTGGAGCTCTTCCCAATCGTGGTTGTGTTGGAGTTGTGGCCGGAGAGGCTGGTTAACCGCAGGGTTCTGTGGTGGTGTGATAAGGAAGCTGTGGTCCATGTAGTCAATCGTTATTCGCCACGTTGTAGTCGGGTGGCGGCGCTGATGAGGCGGGTGGTACTGACATGTATGCGTTTGAACATCGATTTGAAAGCGAGGCATATTCCTGGGCAGGTTAATGAAATTGCTGATGCTCTTTCCCGTTCACAGATGGAGCGTTTTCGGAAGTTGGCACCGGAGGCGGACGAACTGGGGCTTGGGGTCCCCTTGAGCTTGTGGAGCGCTGGCCTGCAGCGATGAGGCACCTATTGAAGAGCTCAGTTGCTGCTACCACCTGGGATGCGTATCGGCGGGGCTGCGCACGGGTGCAGCACTTTTTGTGTGAGAGGGGATGGCAAAAGGGGGAGGGTGCCGGACGTGTTGCTCGGGCGGTACGTAGTGTGGGCAAAGGAGCAAGGGCTCACGCGGTCGGCGGTGCGCAGTCATCTGGCGGGCTTTGGTTTCTTTGCTAAGGCGGTCGGGTGGGTTATCGGAGACCGAAGCTTGCTGGCTCGACGATTGCTCCAAGGCTGGGCGCGATCGCAGCCTGCCCCGCGGGATCGCCGTCGCCCTATAACGCATGAGTTACTAGTGAGGGTGTGTCAGGAGTTAGAGCGGGTTGCGAGTGCCCCCTACGAGTGTGTGTTATTTCGGGCGGTGTTCTGTTTAGCCTTTTTCGGGGCTTTCCGGGTCAGTGAGTTGGCGGAGGCAGCGGGAAGAGCGGATAGTGGGCTTAGTTTGCGTCGGCAGCATGTTTGGATGGACCACGGTCGTCTACGTATTTTGCTGGCTAAGTCCAAAACGGACCCGCAGGGTAAAGGGCTGTGGTGCAATGCGGGAGTTCTTGGCCATTCGCCCCGATGGCGTGAGCGGTTTATTTGTACATGGGAATGCCTCCCCGCTTACGCGTTTCCAAGTCACGGCAGTATTGCGCTTGGTTCTGCGGCAGCTTGGGGAGGATCCTCGTCTTTTTTCCTCGCACTCGTTTCGGATTGGGGCGGCGACCAGTGCGGCGGCAGTGGGCTTGCCGGGAGAGATGATACGAGTATTGGCAGATGGCGCTCGAGGGCTTTCGAGGGCTATGTCCGATTGTGACTATTCGGGTTGGGGGGCTGGGGGTGCACTAATGCTATGTTATTTTTATTACAGATGGGGGTATATGTGTGCAGGATTGTTGGATGCTGGGGCACTCCTTCATCCATTGGGCTGGCCAGCGGGCGGCGCACCGACCTTGCGGAGCGAACCTTGGTCTGGATCCTGCGACGGTGGCGGTGTCATGGCTGGGAGAGCGGGGGCTGCGGTGGACGCAGCTGCTGCCTTTGCTTCGCCACCATGGGCGCGTCAGGGGTCAGCCAGCGATTTTGTTGGTGCATTTGGGGGGGCAATGAGTTGGCAGATTGGACCTGTAAGCAGCTGATTAGGGCTGCCAAGAGAGACTTTTCTGTACTGTTTCGTCTGTTTCCTGGGGTATTGTTAGTATGGTCAGACATTATCCCGAGGCCGGCGTGCTGGGGCCAGCGGCGATGGTCTCGTGGGTTGACCAAGATCAACAGGCAAATTGGGAGATGGGTCTGTGAGCAGGGTGGATTGCAGATTCAGCATCCGTGGGTGGAGGTGGCCTGCTCTGGGTTGTACAGGGATGACGGGGTGCACTTATCTCCAGTGGGAACGGATCTGCTCCTGAACGATTGGCAGGAGGCACTGGAGAAGGTGGTACAGGGCAGGTCACGCTGGTCGCAGCTTGGGGATATGGGGGGCGGCACAAGTAAATTATCCCTTGTGCCGGTGGCGGGATCCCGGAGGTCCGGGGTCCGGAGCCGTGGCCACTGGGGGAGGGGGCGGGGTGCCCTCGACCCGGACAACCCCTGGAAGACTTTTGCTAGTAACATGGCAAAGTCGGATGGGGGGGCAGAATTTGGCTGCTGGTGGGTACCACGGCCTGAGCGGAGGCGTGGCTGCCTTGCTATTTGCATGGCAGGCGGCCATCAATCCGTGGGGGGGGGTGTTGAATAAATATCTGTTATGGTTAATGAGTTGTTCAAATAAAGCTGCGACCAGTGCTTATCCAATAACTGTGGTATGTGTTGTTATTCGGGGGGCTGATCGGGGTGTGGGGTGGGGGTGCTCAAAGAAGAGTTGGGGGGCAAGTAGAGAGGGTGCGCCGGGTCCGGCTACCCGGTTAATTTCCAGGGCACGGGCAGGGTCCCGGGGCCCGCCTGTAACCGGGTGCACGGCTCGGCGCGGGACCCTGCTCGTCTTGGTAGTGTCGGGGGCGCGCGGCAGCGACAGAACGCGGCGCATCGTTTAAAACTGATGGGCTCCGCTCGAGGCGTAAGGAGCGGAGCCAATCAGGGGAAGGCTAAGGACATGTGCTCCGTGGCTCTTGGCTGGCTCGGAGCACATGTGAAGTGGGCGCCCGGCAGGCAGCCCACCCACCCACCCGCTTGTCAGGCTTGCGGTGGAAGTGCGTCGGGGTGTTGCAGCTGGGGGGGGGGACTGCGGAGGCGGGATCCCGGAGGTCCGGGGTCCGGAGCCGTGGCCACTGGGGGAGGGGGCGGGGTGCCCTCGACCCGGACAACCCCTGGAAGACTTTTGCTAGTAACATGGCAAAGTCGGATAGGGGGGGCAGAATTTGGCTGCTGGTGGGTACCACGGCCTGAGCGGAGGCGTGGCTGCCTTGCTAGTTGCATGGCAGGCGGCCATCAATCCGTGGGGGGGGGGTGTTGAATAAATATCTGTTATGGTTAATGAGTTGTTCAAATAAAGCTGCGACCAGTGCTTATCCAATAACTGTGGTATGTGTTGTTATTCGGGGGGCTGATCGGGGTGTGGGGTGGGGGTGCTCAAAGAAGAGTTGGGGGGCAAGTAGAGAGGGTGCGCCGGGTCCGGCTACCCGGTTACTAGAATAAGCTCCTATGCAGCCTCTCTTGTGCATACCCTGTCTGTAGCCCACCAATGTAAATACTCAACCAAAAGTACATTCACTCTCCATATACATAAGTTAATTTATTCTAGGTATTTAAGCCATTATTTTATGTAAACCGCTTTGACCCGGTAAAAGGTGGTATATAAATCCTGCTAAATAAATAAATAAGTCATCACATCCCCTGCTTAATGTTAGTTTTATTTTTCCTTTTTCTCAAGCATTGCTTTAGAGATAGGATTCAGTTGGCTGTGATACTGTTTGTTGGGTTGTATGCTCATCACTGGCATACTACAAAATCATAATCACTATTTTACTCAAAACACAGGACTCCCCCGTTAAGTTTCAAAGGCTTTGTAGGATTATGGCATTGACCGTTCAGTTTTAAAGATTTGGCTTTAGTGATGATACTAATGGGAAATAATCAGGAGAGAAGCTAATTCTTTTTTTACATAAGTGTATGTTCTCTGCTGGACAAGAGGTTAAATAAGGCCTAGATTATATGCCTGCTTAAGTAAATATATTAAAAATGCTCCAATAACTATGCTTCTTTGGGATTAAACTGAATAGTGTGTGTGCTGAGTACCACAAGATCCGAAGTATCTGTAGATCTATACTAACTCTCTAATCATGTGTTTTGATATATGTTGAGTTCAGCATAGTTTTTGAAAATGTAAATTAACTAATTTTATTAAGAATAATTTTTTTAAGCGAGGAGCTAATGATACTACTACTACTGAACATTTGTATAGCGTTATAAGACGTCCGCAACGCTGCGCAGACACATGTAAAATACGGTCCCTGCTCATCAGAGCTTATAATCTAGTCAAGACAGACAACACAGTAGCTGTAGACACAGGATATATCTAGAGGGGATGGTAAGGAAAAAAAGGAGATCAGGTGAATCAAAATCTGAAAGCCACAGTGAAGAGGTGAGTTTTCAGCCTTGATTTGAAAAGGGCCAGAGAAGGCGCCTGGCGTACAGACTCGGGTAGTTTGATCCAGGCATAAGGAGCAGCAAGGTGGTAGAAAATTAATGTCACCAAGCGTTCAGCAATCTTTCATCTGCAAATGTATTTATTTTTAACTGATAAAAAAGATCAAGAAGTATCTTGAGACAAGTCTTCAATATGACTAGGGAACCTTTCAGTCTATTTTTTAAGCTCTCTTTTTCAAAACATATTATTGAGTCGGTGTGTTGACTTTTCCGTCAGAATAATTAATTCTGTCATTTTGTCAGACTCCCTTAAAAACACCTCAGCCATTCTTTTGATAATTCCTTTATTTATTCTTTTTTTTGGGGGGGGGCAGTTGCTGGAAGGGCCTGTCTTTAATAATACTGGGCCCTCGAGGACAGCTTTGTATATAAATGCTTTGGTATGCTGGGTTTATGACAGAAGGGCTGACTAGATCTGCTAAGGAATAATTATTACTCAATAAAGTAAAGAAATAATTCATGCAAGAGTGGAATACTAATTTGAAGGGGGAGGAGACATCATATAAAGAAAAATAGATATATTAACTAATGAAAATGGAAAAAGTAATTTGAAGAAGGAACCTGATGGGGTAGTAGCCAGTAATAGATTAAATATTAAGTTATTTGGTCCTGGTTATGGTGTCCTATAAAAACTGAGGTGGATAATTGGCAATGGGTGAACATGTTGCATTTAATATTAATGTCTATTTTCTTTCCATCTGAAATCATGATATGGCTTAAGACTTAGCAGAATGCTCTTAATTTATTTGATAAAGGTTCTTATAATTCAGTATAGCTATTCTTTTGCTGCTGTTTGAAATTAGGTAGTGCAACACAGAGAAAATAAGTTGTTAAAAATGATGGTAAAAAAAAAATAGAATGTTTCTTATGGTATGTTCTTAAGTATTTACTGGTTTCTTGGAATTGCATAGAATCTGTTAGGATTGCTGCCTTTAACCATGTTGTTTTCTCAATCCTTTCGAAAGGAAATCCCTGTTTGTCAGGCGGGGGCGGGGGAAAAACTTGAAAAGAAAAGCTGGAAAAATCCAGCAGATACTCATTCCCAGCTGGGCAATGACATTAATTACCTAAATCTCCTGGATCTCCGTGATGTAGCTCACTCTCTCTCTCTCTGTCTTTCTCTCTCTCTCAACCTCCCAGCACCCCTCCCCAGGGATCTTAAAAATGCAGTATTTGAATTTTGGTGAGTGGTAAAGACCCTGCCCTAGGACCCATTTGACAAATGAGGAGCTGTGCAGCATCAGTACCAGCCGGCTGAGCCTCACTGAGTCAATCTCTCGCTCTCTTCTAGTCTGCAGCTACTGCCAGAAGCCCGATCCTCCGCTCTTTCCCTGTCATTGAGGAAGTTACATCCGTTCATCAATAGGCTGCAGGCTCGCGGTTGGTTTTTTTTTTTTTTTTTGCTCCCCCCACCCCTTTCCCTCACTTTCAAAAATTTGGTAGGTTTTGAATTCACAAAGTGGCCTTCGCTGACAAATGAACCTGGCCGCCTAGCATTATAGCAACAGGAAAACAACAACAAAAACAGGGTGGGTTTTCTTTTTTTTTTTTTTTTGCTTATAATCAGAAATAAAACGTTAAAAAGTGCATCGGGAAGCAGGAGAAACGTGCTTGCATGCAAGCCCCTTCCCTTGTTCTGCGTAGACATCACAGCAGCACCATGCAGCATCCCCTCACGGGTGCGACCTGTGTGGCACTGCCCAATGTGGGCATGTGTCCCCAGCTCTCCTGTGCCTTGACTTTTATGTATCTGCAGCAGGTAAGCTCAGTTTTCTTCCTCTCTCTCTCTCTCGCTCTCAGAACTTTATAGCTCTCAGACTGAAATATTATCACATTAGCATCTGTTCATAAATCCTTTGTATTCAAGATAGCCTTAGGAACTTATTTAAAACATGGATATATATGTTGCATATGGGTTGTAAAGTGTATCTGCAATTAGTCAGAATATGTACAGATCAAGGTGTATGGAAGTGTATTGTTTTTGCTTTATTTTGTTTCTGTTTGGGAGTGTGGGGTCCCCAAACTGTCTTTTAAAATGTCAGTAATAGAGATCATGACTGTATTATAGATGTTGTATCAAAGGGGGAGCGGCTGTGTGGGAAACGAGCCTTTATTTCACATGTTAGCAGTAGGCAGATATTGTACTTCTAGTGTAAACATACCTTGAGGACGAATTTTGAAAAGACTCTTTTAATTAAAAAAATAAAAAGGAGCTCTCCATTAAACAAAGCTGTGGTGTTAAATTCAAGTAACAGACTCTGAGCAGAATAGTGAGCCTTCATGGGAGATTGGCAAGACTTCTGTCTAAATGCAGAGACCAGCACTGAAGCGAAGGGTTCACAGCTGTAGGTTAGAATCGCCTGCTTTAAGGATCAGGAATAAGGTATCTTTTTTCTAGTTAATCTTCGGGATTCCTGAGAATACTTGATGCTTTGTTACTGTTTTAACACTCTGACAAAGGAAATCTTTGTTGATAATCCACACATTGTTTATACAGTGTAATCAATCTAGTAACAGAACTCCAACCTGGGTCTTTTTCTTTTTGTCTTCACTTGCTTCTATATTATATTATATCTATTTTTAATTTATGAGACTTCTGCCATGGTGGGCGTATACGATACATTTAAAGCTGAGACTAGAGACCATTGTAATGCAAATTGCATTAATTCCATTAAATCTGTCTCCTTTTCTTTGTATAGAATTTAAAGGAAATTTCAATTGATTTCCACATTTCTTTCCGCCAAAAACTCTTCTGTGGTGTAATATTTTCTGTGTGAGTGCTAGCGTTTAAACATCTTTATCCATATAAAACAGACCTTGACAAGATAATAACAAACTTTATGGCTGTCTGCATTATATTAAAGCATGCTGTCTTCGTTAAACTGTGATATTTTCAGTTTTACTCTTTCCATGGGTTTGGAGATGGTTATGTTTCTTGTTTAACATTTACATATTGGAATGATGGCTTTAGTTTCTTAATATTTCATTCTAAATGGCCCAAGCTTTAGTCATCCATCTCCTCCAACTTTTCCTGTCTCTTATAGTCTGATATGAAAGTGTGTGCATGGAAGATATAGTAATTTATGCACACTAAAAAATTAACGTGTACATAAATTATATATGTGTGTGCATGTGCTTGTTTGGAGGAGGGGTAGGAGCTGATGTGATTGCACTTAGAAGCAGAATTTGCATGAGTTAAATACTGAATATGTCTGTTTCCATAGACTGCATTCCTAATATGCTTCTGAATACGGAAATGTTCAGTGGTGCCTTCCCATTTGCATCTTTCATTTCTGTCCAGTTGTTCATCAGCTTCAAATTTCTACTTTCTAATTTTTCCAAATAACATTTTTTTTGTAGGTAGAGCATATTTTGGAAAGAAAGAAGTGACTTCAAGTGAGACATCAACATAACCATGCATGTTGCTATTAAAGTAATATAGAGAAATATGATTATGGTATGTTTCTTACACATACATCAGCACCTTTAGGATTCTCTATCATTTGTATAACCCTCAGGATTGTTTATAAATGATAGAGACAATTGTCTTCGTTTGGTGAATGAAAAGGCGAGACAAAATGGCTAATGATCTTTCAATAGTGTTATTTCTTGAAGATAAGTTTTCAGCTCTTTCAGCAGATTAAGAATTGGGGTTGGTTTGTGGTGAACAGTATTCCAGTTTCCTTCATTTATATCTATTGCAGTCCTGCAAATTTCGCTATTGGAGAGGAAAGTACATTTCTGCCTGTGGTAATTAAAATTAGAATATTTTGAAACCCAGCCGCAGTGCTGAAGGCAGACCCACAAATTGACTTTACTCTTTGAACGGTGCCTTTTTGTCAGATATGCAAGCGTCATATTTCTACTGGAGCTATGTTTACAATCCAGACGTGCATTTCCCAAGTTCCTTGCTCTATTCTACTCTTTTCTAAAAAGTTCACCTTTTTTTTCCAAAGAAGTTCATTTTTTCAAAGTCACAAAAACACATCCTCATTCCTCACCTCATAGGTGGACATTCTGAATTAAGCCATAAAAAAATGTTACAAAACACTCTAACTTGATTTTATGTTTCATATCTTCTTTCTTAACTATAATCAACATGAGGGCCAAACATGTATATTTTTATTAACAGTCAGTCTAGTTCTTCACGGAAACTATTCTAGTTTTGCTTATGGAAAGGAGTTTAGTGTCTTTTAAGACTACCAAGTTCATCGCTTTGACTACTGATTTAGCAGGTTTTCTTCTAGACCTCGTCTTTCTTTGTTTTTTCAATTCAATATGAAATTGTTTAATGTAAAAAGATAATGTCTAGGGACAAAACAACTCTTCTTTTCTAGTATTCCCTGAAGAAAAGAAATATCTTTCATTTTTTTTTCTGTTGATGAAAGAAAATTCTGGTGAGACATGCATTTTCATTTTTTCAGTGGGGTTTGTCATACAGTTTCTGTGTCTATTTCTGTACAAATCCACCAATTGCAGCAAACAGAATATATTGGATTTGATTGGATTAAGTATGTTCTTACGCTTTTACTTCATTAACATAAATTATGAGACTAGCCCCAGCAACTGCTAGTTTCTTGATCTGTAAGATTCCCAAGGCTAGAATAATATAAGGAAGCATAACTGAGTGTGGCAATGAAGCTTACCATTGATACTTGTTTGTAATCTTTAGCACAGTTGCTAAATACTTCCATGCATGTCGATGTTTTATATGAGGTCCTATATTTACTACATCAAGAAAAAACTAAAACAAAACGCAGGCAGATTACATATTAAAGCCATGTCTAGTATATCATGATTCTTCCTAAACTTATTTGGTTAGAACTTAAAAGTACTAGTGAAAAGGGTCCATAGTCTTTTCTGCTGTGGTATCATTTGGCCAATATTGTTAACAGGTTAGTTGCGATTGTAGAAAGTAATTTTATTCTCTGCTATGCCATTGTTAATATGTAAAGAACAGTAATTTTGTCCACTTAATGATGATACATGTGGTTTATTTTACGTAGTGAAGTGAAGTTGCTTATATAAAGGGTAATGCCTCTTAAATTAAGTCATTGCTCATGGTGGACATGCTCAGATCGAAAGCAATTGAGCTGAAACTTCTGTATCAACCTTCTCAGTTCTTAATTAAAAAGTAGACAGCTCAGATACCAAAGGGGGACAGTGGGTTTCATACTGAAACTAATTGAAAAAATAGTCTGTTCGATAGGGCAAAAGCTGCAAGATTGGGTGGATGTGACTTAGACTGTAATCCTGAAAACTGTGAGGGAGTTGAGCATTTGTTGACATCTGCCTTTTGGATGGAAAGAATTATAGCAGATAGGGAGGGTTAGTCCAGGGGGGAGGGGGCATATCTTTAATTTTTGGGGTCAGTTCTGCCAATAATGAAGAAACAATACATTCCAGCTGATGTTTGTATTCTTATCATTAGAAATTCAAGTGTTGCCTCAGTAACTGTGTTTGCTAGAAAGCAAAGTGTTTAATTTTTTTCTGTTGTATTACTACTTACCTTTTTAAGACAAAGAGCAAAAAACCCCTCTTGCTGTGTTTGCTAAACTATTAAGCATTCATGTCAGGGGAACAGCATTGCGTATTGCAATTTTATGAGGCAGACATCAAACCAAACAAAGTATTAAGTGTTTATCTTACAGTGCTGGTCGTCTTTCTTTTATGACTGACATTGTTTTGTAAAAACATACGTTTGTTTCTTTTTTTTCTTTCCGTAATTTCAAATAGGTCTTATTCTGTTAGACTCGACTGCAATATTATTTTGCCTAACTTTAGCTCCTGAAATTTGAAAGCATCTGCTGGTTTGCAAATTTCAAGCTTTGCACAAATTTTCTCCTCAGTCTGCTGCCTCCTTTCCTGCCAGTTTCCGTGTGAGAATGGCGAATTCCTACTCATGCCTGCATGAGTGAAAAGCCCTGAACGTTACTAATGCTCGCACACCATCTGGTTCCCTTACAGCTGGGCCTTGTATAATTGTCCGGTAGCTGATGGGCTCAGGGAAGACCATCTTTTAAAGTTGTTGTTTTTTTTTAATCATTTTACCAGCATCACTGCCCCAAGACAAAGAATGAGGTCTGTTTATTTAGAAAGGTTTATTCATCACTTTTGACTGGATAATAATTTACTCTTTGTTTCTCAAATAATAATGCACCGCGATACCTCCGTCTCCCTGAAATGTTAGGAAATAAATAACATCCGTTGATATATTTGTACCTTAGGGGGGCAGTATGGTACTCTTGGGAAACTTAACATATGAATGAAAGGAATCTCACCACACATGGGTACAACTATGAGATCTGAAAATCCCTATAAATTAGTGACATCTTAATTCATTTGTTATAATATTTACTAAGGAAGAGATATTTTGTGAACTGTTAAGTTTCTGCACACAAATTTAAGCATGCAGCGAAATAATTTATATACAGAGTAATGTCGTAAGAAGTTAGTTTTCTTGCTATAAAACTATGAGTGGCTAAGTGGCTTACCAGTGTTTTAGCCCTGCTATATATTTCTGCTGTATTTGACTGTTTTCTGAAGCACACTTTTGAAGAGAGTTGCATTAGGTTAATAGATGTGCAGTTGGATGAATTATTTTTAAACATTTTTTTAAGCGTTTATTTAGAGCATCTCAATGAGATTGTCCAGCAAATGCACTTAGACCAAGGTGACACAACCAAACAAAGGATTTTTAAGGCAAGTGTTGACTAGTGTGTGCTAAAGGTTTGCACATAATGCACACTTGGAGCAAAAGCAAATGCGCGGTAAGAGAAATGGCCCCACACTAACTGTTGGAGACACACCTTGAATGTTCCCAGCAGGTGCCGTACTGAACAGGATAAACCCAGTGATTATGCAGGAGAAAGATTTACATTCAATGGAGGCAGCGCATGCAGATTTCTCTCATGCCTATTCATTGCAGCTATCCTAGAAACGTGACTGGCTAGGTGTGTCCTGAGAATTAGATAAAGAGCCCCTGCTCTAAGTTAAACAAACTTAAGGAAAATAGAGGTATAAATCATTGGATATATACCACAAATGCACAATAAAAAGAGGCGGGAGGAAAGGTACGTAAAAACTACATATTAATAATTCAAGAAAGGAAGGAAGAAAAAGAGGTGTCACTTTTCATCATAAACAGGCAGAACAAACTGAAAAAAACACACCTCAAGTGATCCCCATTCCATAATTAAGGGTTAAATTCACCAAGCAGGCAGCCCACATCCTGTTCTAGAAATCTCTCGATTGAGCAGGATGAAAAAAACAAATCTTGTGGCTTAAAAAGTAGCTATACACTTAACAGGAAGGTATTCATAGATACCTTTTGGAAATGGAAGTGATTATAGAAAATGAGGGTTTGGTAAAACAGTGACTGGTAAATTACTGTACATTTGTATCAAAATTAGTTCCTTTGTCCTGTAATTTGTGAGTGTCCAAAGAGCCATTTAGGGGGGTTAGTTATTAAAGTGCATAACTGCAATAATGCAGCAATAAAAAAAACAGAATGATAGATCACAACCAAAACCAAGATAAAAAAAAATCTGATCCCCAAAAAAACTAATAATAAGGGAAAAAACATAAATTTAAATGCATATGTTGGAATGTTTGTTGTGTAGGGGGATAGGAAATCCCCTCTGAAAAACGAACCACTCCTTTTAATCTTTTTATAAAATGATGTGTCAAGTGAAAATTTCAAAAAATGGAAACCCAAAGCCAATGTGCTAAGAATTTACTTAATAACCAACAAGATTTCTAATCATATACTTAGCTGGCCGAAAGTCCGTTATACATTGATGACCCAAAACATCCATTGAAGAGCGGGCAAAAGGTTTACCACCACAAGAGACCACGGAGACCGTAAATCCAATTGTACAGCGGGACACAGCACTGTGTTTCAGGTCAAAGACCCTGTCTCAAGCATTGCGTTGTTAAATGCTCTTCAAATGTAGAAAATTTACAGACTTCAGCTGCCTTTGCTCTGAACAGAAACTTTTCTCAGTTCCCTCACAGTTCCCTCGAAAGGGAACTGAGAAAAGTTATTTTACTGTAACACGCAATCTGGTACCGCAGTGCCCGTTGAATACTAATGAGATGCAAAACATACAAATGCATTCAAAACATCGTATTAATATTTACAGCGGATAATGCTTCCCAATGCCCCAGGCCCAGTCTTAAAGGACTGACCATTTAAAATTCACTGGTGGGCTGGGTCTGCATCCCCCCTGGCCACCACCAAGGAGTCAGGACATCCCCACACATTCCCCGCCCCATACATTCCACCAACTCCCTCAAAAGCCCAATAAAAGTCACATTCCCCAAAACCCCACACTCCACCTATCCTAGACCAAGATCTGTCCTCTCTACTCCAAGGCCTCCCTGGGCCTACTTTACAGCATGTCTGATGGTATAGTGGGACTAGAAGGGAGCAATTCACACTTATTCCTGTCTGGGCCCATTGTTAGGTTCCAAATGGTTCCTGCAATCCCCTAGCAGTAGTCCCACCAGATTGTCAGGGATGTTGTAAGGTAGGCCCAGGGAGGTCTTGGAGGGTGCAGAAAGGATGGCTTGATGTCCAGAGGGGTGTGGGTGGTCTATGGGGGCTATGACATTGATCAGATCTTTGGGGGTGAGGAGGGTCAGGGGATGATGCCCTGACTCCTTGGTAGAGCTAGTGGTGTATGGATCCCCAGACCAACGGTGAATTTTAAGTGCTCAGCTCCTTAAAGAATAGGTCTAGGGAATCAGACTGTGTGTTAGTAGCCCAGTGCTCCAAGCTGGGAAAAATAATGCCAACTTTGAGCTGGCATTATTTTTCCCTTGGAATAACGCAGCTTATGGTGATTACTGGGGGACTGAGTTACCTCAAGTTAGTGACTCCCATGGTAAACTAAGCTGCAGTAAAATGTCAGATTTTACAGCATCTTAATAGCATGCCCTCTTCTTAATGTAGTTAAAAGAAGTTAAACCATGTGAATAGTCACAGGAAATCATATGATTGTGGGTAATTTCATAGCTTTGCATGCCAACCAGAAAATGAAACAAAAAAGAGCATGTCTTCAGAACTAAATATCTAATATTACCAGTGAGGCAATTATGGGGTGGAGAGGTTGGCCTTTCAGTGGTACAGGCACACAGACGTAACTAGGCCATGATTGGGAGGGGAAGGAATAGGGGGTACAGATGGAAATAAGGGTTAAAAAATTGGTAATAGAAGGCTTCATCTCATGTTCAACCACCATCTCCTAATCTAGGCTCAGCTACGATTTCACACTATCCTATAAAATTTAGCCCATCAAGTTCTTCAGTCTTTAAGGCACAGAAGTACAGACTAAGCTTTCCTTTGTACAAAAGTGTAATTCATAGGGCAAAGATGTGGCGGAAGAAGGCACATTATTATGCTTCTCTTGAAAAATGTGTGGGTTTTGTTTTTTTTAGTGCACAACATCGCTAGGCTAACCACAATTTTAATTATTTTTAAATCATGTATTTTAATTTTTCAAGATTTATCTTGAAATGAAAAGTTAGTGGCATATTTATTAATAAGTTCTCTGGTTCTAGCCAGAGGCATTTCAACATATAATTTGAACCATTTTTTATTTAAGAATGCCATGATATAGTGTTACTTTTTATATGATTGTCATTAATTAAAATATATTTATATAGCCTGAACAATGTATATAGTGCAGTAGTATGGTAGCTTCAAGGTCTTATTTTGTATAGAATGTCAAAAAAGAAATTGAGGCAGCTAGATCAGGAGGTACTCAAACCCCCCCCCCCCCTCTATTTTACAAGAGGCTCTGTTGAACTCTTGTAAAATATATATAAGGGTAGTAAAGGTGTCCACATATATATGATGGCATATGCAATGGGAACAATGATTTTAAACATAAAAATAGAGAAAAAAAAAGCACCCTGAGTTTTTACATTAGCATTGCTGCAGCCAGAATGAGATAGTGGACCCAAAGTCAGGCCCACTATCTGTGAAAGGAACGAGTGGTGGGATCAAGAGCTCATTGGCATCAATCATAAACCCTCTCCCATCCTTACCCAGACCTCCTAACATCAATCAAAACCTCTTCCGCATCCTCTTTGGTTCTTAATGCCTCTGAGTAGCAAATCACCTGGACCAGATGGTATATATCTCAGGATGCTAAAAGAACTTAAAATTTAATTTTGGATGTATCATTAACAATTGTAAACTGTCAATAAAATTGTCTATGGTGCCTGAGGCACTGGACAATATCCAGCAAAATGCCAGTTTTTAAAAAGGGTTCCAGGGATGATACAGGAAACTACCAACTGGTGAGCCTGATGTCCATGCTTCAGAAAATGAACATATAATAATAATGGTTTAATGGGACAAAGCCAACATAGATTTAGCCAAGAGAAGTCTTGCCTCACCAATCTCCTTCATTTTTTTAAACTTATAAACAGGTAAATAAAGAATTTTCTTGAAACCTTTATCAGATCTTTAAGACGTGAAGCTCTCCAGAATCATTGCCATGGCATTGTTAACATCACTCATTTAGCTCTGGCTAAACTCCTTTCAGAATCCTTCACTTCCTTTGCATTTTGCGACCTCCTTTCCTCTGCTAGTGTAGCAGCCCAGCAAACATCATTAGGAGAAACGGCATGTTTAACATCTGTAGTATGTTGAGTAGTTGTAGTTGAGGCCTCTAGTCCTTTGCATGGTAGCAGATTCCAGTTGTGAAGAAATCATACTCTATTTTCATCCTGCTCTTTTTGTTGCAAAACTTCAGTTAGAACGGAGTGATAATAGCTGAAGGGGGTGAATGATTATTCACAATGTGGTAATGCTGTTATTATAGATCTGAACTAAAATTCATATCATAAAATCAGTGAAGATTGCTTGAAAATATGAAGAAGTGAATGCTGGATGTCCTCATTTTGTTATTTGCCTGAGACTCTTCTACCTGTAGGCTCATATTTATTTCCACTAACAATGCAAATTATTCCCGCAGTGATTACAGCTATACCCCTGTGAGTGTTTTCCTCAGACTATCTTTATATGCAAATGGTGGTTCTGTGCACCTATCTGTATCCCACATACTGTGGGTGTATATTCCATTTGGTAGCTCTTTCCACAGTATCATTTTTCTTCTCATTTGTTTCTTGCCTTAGTTTTCTTGACACAAGGTCCTAGTTAAAGTTTTGACACACTTTCCTTATCTAGTGCTGCAAGAACATTCTGACTGTACCTAGTTGGGTTGTAACTCTGTGCCAAACTTTTAGTACTGATATTAAATTCTAAAAATGTTATGTGAAATTTGTTTCTCCCTGGACACATACAATAGGCCTTGGCAACGATGCAGTAAATATTCGCCATCCTGTCACTCCCTTTTATTCTTACTGTCTGGGACAGGACATGCAGAAGATGTTAGCAATGGAAAACTGCAGCACCCTAATCAAGTACTACGAAGAAGTATAAATATGAATTAAGTTTGGAAAAATGCAGAACGTAGAAACTGAGCAAAAAGAAATGAGTATTGCAACCTGAATTGCTGAAGTTTATATTAAAAAATAAAATAATTTACTGAATCATAGTGTGAAAGGTTGGGATATGTCATAGGGTACTGAAGCACCATCTTTCTCATTTGCTAGTTACCGGATGCTCTGATGATCACTGCAGCTGTAACCGGGTAAGGCGGACACGTCACCCTCCACCCCTCTTCACCCCCTTTCCATTTACTCTACCTATACATGTTAACAATCACACAACAACATTATTTGGATTTCAACACTGGTCGCAGCTTTAATAACCTTTTAACAAACCAATTGATAAAAATACAAACATTATAACTCCCCCCCCCCCCAGCAGAGCGAGCCATCACCCGCCATGTTATTAGCAAGGTGACGCTGCTTCCGCTTCCCCCGGGCACAGGCCCAATAATTTTCCACGCCCTCCCTCTTCCGGCTTCGCCATATTATTAGCAAAAACCTGAGGGATTAACCGGGTCGGGGGTACCCCACCCCCGCCCTCCTGCTTGCCTCCAGCTCCGGACCCCGGAAACCTCCGGGATCCCGCCAATCCCCCCCCCCAAGCTGCAACAACCCATACCCCCCCACACCCCCGCGTGTCCATATAAAGGGCGGGTGGGCGGGACGTCCGTCGCCTCCAGCCTCAACAACCGAGAGACTGGAGCAGCGCCGGGTCCCCGCACCCCCCCCCTTCGCAGCCCGCAGATCTCGGCACCCCATTGGCTCCCGCGCGCTTGAAAAACCCGCGGGAGCCAATGACACCGCCGGACCGCACGGCCTTCCCTGCGCCCGCGCGCCGCCGAATCCCGAGGGGGGAGGGCAGCCTGCCGCCCCCCCGGTTAGCGGCGGCCACGGGGACGCGGACGCGAGGCCTTCCAGTAACCGGGTAAGGCGGACACGTCACCCTCCACCCCTCTTCACCCCCTTTCCATTTACTCTACCTATACATGTTAACAATCACACAACAACATTATTTGGATTTCAACACTGGTCGCAGCTTTAATAACCTTTTAACAAACCAATTGATACAAATACAAACATTATAACTCCCCCCCCCCCAGCAGAGCGAGCCATCACCCGCCATGTTATTAGCAAGGTGACGCTGCTTCCGCTTCCCCCGGGCACAGGCCCAATAATTTTCCACGCCCTCCCTCTTCCGGCTTCGCCATATTATTAGCAAAAACCTGAGGGATTAACCGGGTCGGGGGTACCCCACCCCCGCCCTCCTGCTTGCCTCCGGCTCCGGACCCCGGAAACCTCCGGGATCCCGCCACCGGCTCTGGTCAGCCACGACCGGAGCCGCCCCCCAAAGGTAAGCTGCGACCAGCCCGCACCCTGAACCTAATACCTTCCAAGGCCTCCTGCCAATCGTTGAGGAGTAAATCCAGCCCTATCGGGGACAAGTGCACGCCATCCGGCCTATACAGGCCCGAGCACTCCACGTCAACCCAAGGGTGCAAAATTTGCACGCCCCCTTGCACACCCACCCATCTGCCAATTTGACGGTTGATCTTTGTCACACCCCGTGACCACCGCCGTTGAGCCCGACAGGATGGCCTTGGAATGATATCAGACCACAACACTAACACTCCCGGAAACATCCCGAACACCACCCCCAAGTCCTTTTTGACAGCCCGAATCAACTGTCGCGAAGTCCAGGAAACTAAATCGTTGCCACCCAAATGTATCAGTAAAATGTCCGGCGCCCCTCTGGAACGCTGGTGATGCCACAGCAAAGGCAAAAACTGGATCCACCAGAGTCCCCGCTCGCCCAGCCATGAGACGGTCACCTCGAGCTCAGGAAGTCCCAAATCCGACCCGATTGGCCGTGTCGCTGCTCGCCGACCAGCCCAGAACACAAAGGAGTGGCCAATCACCCAACAGCAACACGATCCTCTGTCTGTATCTGTAAAGAAAGAACAACAAAATTAGTAACCCCCCCCCCAGGTCCTACGGGCGCACATAGCTCCGGAAAGCCCGCGACCGCCATCGCCCAATCCGTTGTATCTCCTGATCGGACAGTCCAGCAACTGCGGCGCTGGTCGCCGCCCCAATCCGGAAGGAGTGAGGGGCAAACACACCGGGGTCCTCACCCAACCTCCGTAACGACAGTCGCAGAACCGCCGAAAATTGGAAACGCGTAAGAACCCGCTCATCCCGATGCATGAATAGGCTACCGCCGGTGGCCGGGCAAACGCGTAAGTACGCTTGCAATAAAGCCACGGGACACGAGGGGGAGCCCTGCACAGCTGTCAAGGCCACCCACGCACCCCGCCCTGCCTGATCCGTCTTAGAGCGGGAAAGGCGGATACGAACCCCACCCCCGAGGAATTGCACATGATGTATCTGCACCTCCCTCCCGTTGCAAATCGTACTCGACTCCGCCACTAACTCACCCACCCTAAAAGCGCCGAAAAAAGCCACGGAAAAAAACACGCGGAAAAGCGCCCCTTCGTATGCGGATGAAACCACTTGAGGCAAAACACCGCATAAACGCTTGAGCAGGTCGTGGGTGATCGGGCGCCACCAATCACCCGACGAAGGACTGGAGCGCTCCCAACCACGCAGCAGCATACGCGTTAGAAATCCCCCACTCGCTGCCCCCCAGCCGATAGCGCGTGCAAAAAAGGAAAACCCCGCCAGATTCCGCCGAACGGAAGCCCGCGACAGCCCCGCCGCCTTTGACGCCAGCACATACTGACCCACAAGCAGATCTGACGCTGGACCACCTTGCCACCCTTGCAGGACCAGGAAGGACACCACGCTGCTGCAGCCTCGCTGATAAGCTACCCACGTCGCCGGAGAGACCGAATTCCGCAGCAGCTCCATCAAGTCACTAGGCCAATTCGCCAAAGGTGAGCCGGGACCGACGCTCCCTCCTCGTCCGCCTCTGGGGCCAAGGTTCGAAACAGCTCCCACTTAAAACGAGAAAGAGCATCCGCAATCGTGTTATGACTGCCTGGGATATGCCGCGCCCTAATCACCAAGTTCAACCGCAAACAAGCGAGCACAACCTGCCGCATTAAGTCGGCGACAGGCCGACATCGTGGGGAATAATTATTGATCACGGACACCACTGCTTCGTTGTCGCACCACCACAGCACCCTACGATCGCGAAGTCTGTCCGGCCATACTGAAATCACCACCAACACCGGGAACAACTCAAGGAAGGTAACATTACTCGTAAGGCCGGCATCTTGCCAGGACTGTGGCCACCGCGCCGCACACCAAGATCTCCCAAAATAAATCCCCAGGCCCACACCCCCAGCCGCATCAGTAAACAATTGCAGCTCCGCCGACGTCTCCTCCCGACCCCGCAGCACCGTGATACCATTGAAGTTACTTAAAAACTCATTCCACACCCCGAGGTCTGCCCGCAGGCTGCGAGACATCCGAATCCTGTGATGGGGCTTCACCACACCCGCCGTAACCGCTGCAAGCCGACGCAAGAAAACTCGCCCCATCGGGATAACTCTACAAGCAAACGTAAGCGAACCTATCAAGGACAGAAGCTCACGCAATGTTAGCTTGTTTGAAACCATCGCATTCGCAACTAACACTCGTAACTTCATGACTTTCTCATTTGGCAGGCGAGCCACCCGCGCCACGGAATCCAACTCTACACCCAGAAAAGTAAGGGTAGTCGCAGGACCCTCAGTTTTCCCGGACGCTAAGGGAACCCCCCATATCTGGGCTAATTGCACAAAACCGTCCAGCAACGCCTTACACTGCTCTGTCAGCGCCGGTCCCACGAACAGGAAGTCGTCTAAATAATGCACGACCGCATCGCACCCCATCCAATCAACAAATGCCCAATGCAAAAAGGAGCTAAACTGTTCGAAATAAGCACAAGAAATCGAACAACCCATAGGCATGCATTTGTCGAAATAAAATTGATCTTCGAAGCAGAACCCCAACAAAGGAAAGGACGACGGATGCACGGGCAATAACCGGAAGGCGGATTCAATATCCACTTTTGCCAACAAACATCCCGCCCCACAGGTTCTCACGAGTTCGACCGCCTCATCAAAGGATGCATAGCGTACCGCGCACAATTCCTTGGGAATGTGATCATTGACCGAGGAACCAATGGGAAAGGACAGATTATGTATCAAGCGATACTTGCCCGGCTCCTTCTTGTGGATAATACCCAGCGGGGATACGACAAATTCCTCGAAAGGCTGCTCGCCGAAAGGGCCCGCCACCCTACCCAAGGCAATCTCGGATGCCAACTTATCCTTAACCAATTGCGCAAAACGCCGAACTGAAGGCGAATTCCGGGCCCTGGCTACCTCCACGCAGCCGACCACCGGAATAGGAAAACCATCCCGAAAGCCCCGCTCTAAAATGCCGCTTACCCGTCGCTTAGGATAGCTCCTAAGCCAAGGACCCAAAACATCAATCGCAATCGGACTGGGAGCCAGACTCAACAGGTGTCTATTGCCGGTGAGGGGGGGGCGCGGCGCCTCCCCCACTCTTTTTGACACATTTGATCGCTGAGTGGCTGCCGTTACAGAGAGAGCAGGCGTGCCGGAATTTGCAATCCGGAAAGGGGCAGGAAGACTTGTTGAACCGCCAGCACAAGTCACCCGCAACCCCCCCCCTGGGGTCCTCTGCAAAACCGGGGGCACGCCAGATCGAAAGGGCCTGTCCACCCTCCCCGGGCCAGACAGTCCACCCTTTTGCCCACCCGAACTCCCTCCACTAGGTCTGATCACCATCTGCGTCAGCCAGAGATTGATGTCTTGCGTCCCCCAGGAGAGCAGGTGATTCTCCTCCATCTTATCGCGGAATTTTTCATCATAGTTGAGCCAAGCCCAACCTTCATGAGTCTGCGACGCCTCTAAGATGGAATCTATATACGCCAGTAGCATCCCATACTGATCCGGATGCGCATGACCCCATACACTAGCTAAACGCAGGAAAGAACGCGTCCAATTGACGACGTTCCGCGCTACTCTCTGAACCCTACCCGCCTTTTCGTCCTCTTTTCTCTTCCTCCTGCTATCCCCCGACCGTTTTCGCCCTTCCAACAAACGAAAGATATCTAAGTAGCGACGCTTAACAATTCTCCGCCGAAGATTCTTTGGCACTCCCTCCCATAACTCCGAGAAAGCCACGACCGAAGGCGCTGCTCCAACCTTTTCCGGATCACCCTGACCCGCATGACCCCGCCCCCCGCCATCGGATATGGAGCTGGAGGAAAACTCAGAGGTTGACGAAGAGGAGGATCCCGAACGCCGTCGCCGATGACATGAATGCCGCCCGCCCCTCCGCGACCGCTTCTTACCTTTTCCGGCCGCCCTAGTATCACTCCCCTCTGTGGCACCCGCTTCACCCGTCGCTGCGCCAGCATCCAACTCACCTGCAGCCATGGACACCACCTCGGTAGCAGCTCCAGTCTCCCGTTGCGTCGAAGCAGAAGCAGCAGGTCCTCCAACTGCCCCACCAGGCAAGGGACTAAGCCCAGCAGTCACCGTCCCGTCATCCGTCTGCCCAGCCGCTGCCGGCCAAGGAGGCCCGGCGTAGTGCCATCCGGTAGGTACATGTGGAGAGAAAACAGGAAATGGGGAAGGAACACCTGCCATAGCCCAAGGAGGCTGCCACGCCCCTAGCCACTCCGCACGCGAAGAGCCTTGCCCCCCGCTCTGCCAATGCTCCCAGGCTGGCTGGTAACCCCCTCCCAAACCGGGCGATAAATTCCCCTGACTCGATGACCCAACCAGGGTAACGCCCCCTTGCTGGCCTGACCCGGCACCCCCGAGTACGGGATCCGGGGCCACACCACCGCTACCCAAAGACCCGTGAGCACTCAACCCCCGCCCACCTCTCGCTAACCCCCTAGACCGCCCACGACCACCCCCCTCAACCAGGGCCCCAGAACTCCCCTTAGGCCCGTGCCTACCCCGGCCAGAGCCGCCTACAGAGCCCGAGCCCCGTTTGGAAGCGCTGCTCCGGCTAGGGGCTCTGCCCCTGACTTCCCCCCGCCCCCGGGTGACCGGAGAAGGCATCTCCTGAGGCCCTCCAGAAGCCCTGAACCCGCTCCTCCCCCTTTTGGCCGGTTGTTGGGCAGGCCCTACAGACGAAGCCCCACGAGCTCCTGCCTCACCCGGGGCAGCCGGGACAGACCTTTTCGTCTGCCGAGTGCCCCCTCTTTTTTCTTTAGGTGCCATAGGAGTAGGCACTTTAATAAATTATTACTGCTTGTTCTTCTTTTTTTTTTTTTTAATTAATTATCCAGCCCACCAACGGGACACTTGCCTGCACAGCGCACCACGTGCCAGCCACTGGGGTCCTTCTCCACCCGGGCCCCCAACGAACCAACGGGTTCAGTGCCGCAGCAGCAGCACCAGGAGAAAGCGCTGCTACTCCGACACTCCAGCCACCAAATCCGCCGCTCCCAGCTGCCGCAAAAATCGCCGTGCACGAGGTGAGGAAACCAACGTCCGTCGCCTCCAGCCTCAACAACCGAGAGACTGGAGCAGCGCCGGGTCCCCGCACCCCCCTCCTTTGCAGCCCGCAGATCTCGGCACCACATTGGCTCCCGCGCGCTTGAAAAACCCGCGGGAGCCAATGACACCGCCGGACCGCACGGCCTTCCCTGCGCCCGCGCGCCGCCGAATCCCGAGGGGGGAGGGCAGCCTGCCGCCCCCCCGGTTAGCGGCGGCCACGGGGACGCGGACCCGAGGCCTTCCAGTTACCGGAAATGGCAACAGCATATCTGCACTGAAGATTATGATGATAAATTTTTGTTTTTATTATTGTATACCAAGGGTTCTCAACCCGGTCCTCGGGATACACTTAGCCAGTCAGGTTTTCAGTATAAGTACAATGAATATCCATGAGAGATTTGCATGTACTTCTCGATTCTATGCAAAGCTATCTCACGCTTATTCATTGTGGATATCCTGAAAACCTGACTGACTTGAGACCCCCTGCTGTATATGGCTGTTGCCTATCTTGCTGTACTCTAGCTTGAGGGCCTCCAGTATTAGTTTTTCTGAATTTGCACCAATGGCTAACAGGATGCTTATTTGAAAAAAGAGGAATTGTACCAACTAACTGAATTTAGTTCATCTACTATAAAATAATATAACGACTATAGGTCTCAGCAGTTATTTTGTAGTGGGAAATCTTCCATCTTCAGCCCCCGTCCTGATCCACCCACTTCTGAATTACTCCACTTGCAGCAAAAATTTCAGTATCAAATAAGAGAGACAAAAAGAGACAATGTTTTCTTGAGATTGAGCTGGCCTGTACAATACAAACTAACAAGATGACAAGCGTTCCTAGTATTTCTGACATTTTGTAAGGTTTATTGAAGCATTGTTTTGCTGTCATGACTGAGACCTGTTGCTCGGTTGTAACATGACTGCATAACTCTGATAACACAGCAACGCACATTAATGCGACTGGGAATACCCATTCCTGAGGCAACTGCAAGACTGACTGAACGACGGGATTCTCATATCACAATTTAGTAAAACCCGTGAGAAACTGCACATGTTAAAATAGCAAAGCAGAGTACTGTTTTAACATGGCGGGAAGGAACATTTCAGATAGCATATAGAGACTGAAAACGAGGTGTTGAGGTTGGGATGTACACAGTTTTGGCAGTGTGTTAGAAAAGGCTCTGAAGCCTTTTCTGAAATACATGTGCACTCCTGCAGATTCTTATATGTATTTGATCACACGTAGACCCAAAGAAACCATTTTACAAATCTACGTTTGGGAAAAATCAACTGTGGCAACTCACAACTTGCATGTGTAACTTTGTTTATTTCTTTACTTCATTGGATATACTGCTAGGAGCCGTAACCATCATAGCAAGTAACACTCTATTAAAATAACCAACGGAAAGGGGGAATAAGAGAGGCGATAAGTTATCTTTAATTCATTTGGATTTGGTGAAAGAAATAAACAGGGGATTAAGGAAGATAAGTTCTCTTGTACGGGACAGGCTGGAATGAGCATTTTTTTTAAACCTATACGTGCCAGGGAGCAGCTGTAAATTCTAATGTGGCCAATTTTGGTCCTACAACTACATTTCTTATATGAAATTTGACCAGGCCACACACTAACCGTGCCCCCAACTATCTCTCTTGCAATTTCTACATATCATGGATATTCAAATGTAAATTTAGCTCTTAATAAAATTACTGTTTACATGGGGATGTCATTTCCATATATAAATGCAGGATTTTTCTTGGTAAACAGGTTCCTTAATAGGACCCATTTTCTAAGGATGAAATAGTTGTACTTCTTGTCAGATGTTAAATTTTTATTTTTGGAGACTGATAGAACAATATTGTTGGGGTTTCATTTCGTTAAGCTCAGGATATTATCACTAGATAATACACAGTGACTGCTGCATTAATTTTGGATCTTTCCAGTCAATTTTATTTTATTTTGAAGGGTAGGTGTTCTGAATCTTTTTTATAATATATAGGCTTTCCTTTACAGGCTCTTTACATGTAGATGCAAATTTGATTCCTGCTTCTTCTTGCTACCTTGGCCCTCCCTCCTACCCCTCAAGGGGAATGAATGAGAAAGCTCATGCCATAAGGCAATGGTCGCAACTAATGATTGGGCTCAGATGGCCGCATACTAGATTCAGAGGTTCACCACCCAGTTCATAGGACACGTCCAGCCAGGATATTAGCAGTGAATACACACCAGGCAGATTTGTATTTACCATCTCTGCTCTATGTAAATCTCTCTCATTCATGGTCTTTGAGAATACCCTACTAGCCCTGGGTATAAATAGCATGGAGTCTGGCTACTTTTGTGAAATGCATTGATCACGTTTGGAAACAGGATGGGTTTGATGGACCTTTGGTCTGAACTAGTATGGCATTTCTTACGTTCTCTTATGACCGACTGGGTATACAGTTATACCAAGAGCTGTGTTGAGAAGCAAGTACTAGAGGAAGCTATGGTCTTTGATCCCTGGCTAAAATCAGTCACTACAATGACTGCGTAATGTGAGGGTAGAGCTACAAATGGACAAAAGCAAAGCAGTTGTAAATGGAAGCTTATGATTCTGTAGCCCCAGTTAAGGCTATAAATGATTAAGCTAGAAGTCCAAAGAAACAGGATGAATTCTGCCGGCCCAAAAATAATTATTATAAAAAGAATGCCTGTTTGACTTTGATCACTGTTTGAAAATGAATCATTGCTTAGTTCTAACTGGATCATGTGGCAATAATTCCATTTATTAGGCCATTTTAGACCTACTTGAGCAGGGCTGATGCAAGAAAATTAGGCATCGTAGGACACTCCCCCTCAGTGAATTTTCAGACCCCTAGATCTCCCTCCTCTGATTCTGATCATTAAACTCAACAATAATAATCACCCCATCACCCCTGCCATAACAATCCTGTGAAAAAGCATAATTAGAAACCTGCCGTTTAACTATTAAACTTTGTGAAATACTAAACTTTGCTATACATATGCATACACATGTACGTACATACGCATAATGAGGGTGATTTCCAAAATCTGTTTGCCTGGGTAAATGGGCTATTTGAAAATTGCCCATGCTCCCTTCCAATAAAGCAATGCACCAAATGTTCTGTGAGTTAGTGTGTCAGGCCCTATTGTTTTGCTTTGACTGCAGTTGCTTTTTGGCATCCCCCAAGAGCATCTACTCTGGGTGACAGCCTAGTTTTTCTAATGATTAAGCTGTTCCTATATCTGTGATGTTCATTTTTAATTTCACTTATGCCAACGCAAAGTATGGTACCCACTATTTAAAATTACTCTGCATCTGTTTGATTCCTTACCCTTTGTTTTTAAGTTAGCCAAGGAACATACCCTACAGCCTACGCCATACACTTTGAAATAAAGTCTGGCCAGAGCAGTGGACCGGAGTTGGAGAGAGCAGGGTTAGCGTCCCACTGGTACTCCTTGTGAACTTGGGCAAATCACTAAACCCTCCATCGCCTCAGGTTCAAACTTAGATTGTAAGCTCTCTGTGGACAGGGAAATATCTCTTGTACCTTAATGTAATTTGCCTCAACATATTACTGAAAAGGCACAAAATAAATAATGGGGGTCATTTTAGAAGCCCTATTCGTGCTTTGGAAGCCCAACGCATACAGATGTCGCCAGAGCCATTTTAGAAGCCAGCTCTGGGGTTTTGCAAGTCTGAATGGGGGTGTGGAGAAGGCGTGGCTGGGGTATTCCCAAGATCTTGGACATCCCCACCTGATCGCAGAAATGTCACGGATGTCCAGCGTCTCGTCTAACATCAGACCTGTGCTCATTTTATCTAAAAGCACTCCATCGCCTCCAGTACTCAGCACAATGTCAATGGCAGCAGCAGTGGGCTTTGAACCCTGGTTGCCTTTTTCCTAACCCCCTACTCTACCCATTAGGCTAGGCTTGTTAGATATGATCCTGGGGATGTTTATGTAGCTGCACCTGCAGATGTCCCTCAGGGCATGTCCACATTTGTGAAAATGTGTCTGCATCTGAATATGCCTGCTTTTTTTTCCAGACGTCCCAGAGTACACTTGCTAAAATTCCCCTCAAAGCGGTCATTCATTATAACAGGGACTTCTGTTCTTAGATTTTAAATGATAAACGCTTATTTACAAAGAATCGTTCATGCAAACTCGAATAAAATGTTTCACCATCGAAAAAACACCACTTCCTCTAGTTCTTTCTAATCCTCTCCTCTCCTTCCTTGAATCCTCTGTCCAAAATTTACGACTTTTCCATTTTGACAGTTCCTCGGCTGCACAAATTCTTTGCAGCCGGTGGGCCTCCATTGTTCTCCTTTTCATAGCGCCTCTGCAGCACAATGATTCCCAATGGTGAGGAGTGCAGCTGGAGGCAAGAGGGCAGCATGTAGAAGGGTGGAGAATTTGATAGTTGTGGGGATTTGGATGGTGATAACATTTCACTGCAGTGGTAAGCAGAAGAAGTGGTAGGACTGAGGTTGTTTTGGGAAGCAGAAGTGCTGGGGGCTTGGGGAATGCGAGTGCTGATGTGGGTAACTTGGGGGTATGCAAGTCTTATTATGTTATGGCAGCCCTCTTACATTATGGAAATGTATATATTTATTTAACTGGACAAGGTGTCTGGCGATAGTACCTGCACTGCAAGAACACTGAAACATTAGTGTTTTGTACCATCAAAGAATCCGCTAATCACCTGGAATAAAAAGCAGACGGAGGCCAATAGTCAGTCATGGCATAGCAGGTTAAGTTTAACAAGCTATTAAAAAATGCATCATTAAGTTGGTGCCATTGAATATTCGGGCCTAAAGTTAACCAGATAGTTATTCATGTAACTTTAGGAGGAATAACTTTAATTGGATAGTGCTGAAAATATGTGCTATCTAGTTTGTTTCAGCACCCCTCTGACTCCTCCTGTGCTTACCATCATGCAGTTTTGTTTGATCTCGTCAGTTGCAAGTTATCCTCCCCATCGAATGTGGCATATTTGGGATGCTTATAGTGGTGGAACCAGATAGCAGTTCTCCTCCATGACCTTGATAACTTTCTCCCCTTATGGCTCATTGCATTGATTTGCTTAACTTGTTGGTGTGCACTGAAAATGTTCACGCTGGTATTTTGGATTGGGTTAGTCTTGGACTTTATGCTGTTTTCCACTTGTCCGTCTCACAGTATTTTGCTTCCATCTTTTTCCTGCAATCCATATGCCCTTTGTCGTTACACTTCTTTTTGTAAAGTGCCCTCCATAATGCATTACACAGAAAGCAAACCTAAACAAATAAACCAATTCAATACTGTTCAATGTGATTTCTGGGTGAGGCAGCCTTTCACATAATTCTAAATCTTGTTGCTGCTGGAGATCATGGGAATATGTAGGAGCAGATGAGCGAAATTCTTTGCTTGGGAACTCCACATTCTTATCTACGCCCTTCTCCATTTCCAACTTGGATTCTGTTCCTTCCACCTTGCTGCACTGTTCACCCGGAATAGATTTTGAGTGGTGATATCATGCTCCAGGGGCTGCTGGGGAGCCAGGAGCTAGCATTGACTCAATAGTGCACATTGCGTTGCAGGCTCTCTCTCTAGTCCTATTCAAATCAAGGTTAAAAGCACACCTTTTTGAGGCTGCTTTTTAACCATAAACTCCTAATAGTCCTGTTTATTATCTAGGTTCTTTTTATAATAAAGTGACTCTCAAATGTCATCTTGCTCTGTTTGTGTGTCTAGAATAGATTGCAAGCTCTGTGGGATAGAGGCCATCTCTTACGTATATACAGCACCGTGCATGTCTCTAGTAGCACCGTAGAAATGATAAGTAGTGGTACCTAGACAGGAAGATTGTCATTTTAGAGGTTCTGTTCATGATTTGGATGTCTGAAAATGGGCATTCAGGTGTTCAACTTATAGAGATGTCCCTGGAGTCATTTTAGAAAGCTGGAAGATACATATGTAGGCACAATCATGTCTGTTGTGGTGGTATTGTGGGTGTGGCAGGGGCAGGTTAGTAAAGATACACATACACACAATTTTCAACCAGTGCTTCAGGCCTGAAATCACCATATGGAGCGTCCATGGCCATAACTACTCCAGGGCATTAATAGGATTAGATGCTTGTTTCAAAAATGTAATCATACAATAAAGAGGGAAATGCCCGATCACTTTTCCGAAACGTTTTACTCTTTCAGAGATACCCACCAGTTTGTAGAACATGCATTTCTCCAGGCTCCCATGCTGTAACACATCTCCATTTGCAAAATGACAGCCTGGTACATGCAAGGGGAAGAGGTCCATGGCCGTGCTCTTTGATAGGGCACATGTTGTATTGCATGTCCATGGAATCGGGGAAATCTTTGCCTGGTGCTGAATATCTGATTTTGCCTGCCAGAGGATTTGCTATGTGGTTAGTGGGGAAATTCAGCCACTAACTGGACAACAAAATAACATAAAGTTAGGACAGCTATTGACCTATCCAAACTTTATGCAGTTTAGCTATCTGGTTAGTAGGTAAATATTGCCCCTAACCAGATAGCTGCTGGAACTTCCACAGCTCCACTCTGACTGCCCTGGGGTTAACCTGGAGTCTTTACTCCAGCCTGTGGTGATATTCAGCTGTACTATCCAGTACTAGCAATATTTTATTGGTCCACAAATCCTGAAGAGCATAAGAGTGGTGTCCCACAAGCCTCAGTTTTAATCCCACTACTATTCAATATTTTCCATGTCCCTCTCACCCTCCTATTCCAGCAACACAGTGTCTCAGCATATTATGGCAATGATACCATTCTCCTCCACCACACTGACCCATCTCTCTCGGACTTATCACTTAATACATCCCTTACCTGCATCTCCAATTGGCTGTCCTCTAACTTTCTTCACTTGAATCCTGCAAAACCCTCTGTTATCTAGTTCACAGCTGGTGGACCCTGTCCCCCACTTGCCCTAGTACTTCAGGACATCACCGTCCCCTTGGTCCCCTCGCTCTGTTACCTGTGTGTCACCATCGATTCCTCCTTAGCTTTTCATGACTACCTTTTGGCTATTATCTGCCACTCATTTTACTACTTCTGCCAGATCCGCACTGTTCAGCATTTTCTTACCCCCTCTGCCCTGACCACCCTTCTTTTGTCACTTATGTCTCTTCAACTACTGCATAATTTTTGTAGGTCTCCCGCAATATCAACTTCACTGCTTACAGCTCATTCAAAACACAGTTGTTTGAATTCTCGCTCATGCATCCCACTTCGACCACATCACCCCACTTCTCATCCACTATCACTGGCTTCCACTCAAATATTGTGTACAATTTAAACTCCTCACTCTGCTCCACAAATTGTTACACACTGGCACCCCCCCCCCCCCTCACTTGCACCTCTGCTTTCTATTTCCTTGGCCCATCACTATGGAATGCACTACTCAGATCTATGTCTCAAATTCTCCTTCAAGAAGTTCAAATCCCTGCTCAAGACCCACATCTTTTAGTTAGCCTCATGTCCTCAGTCCTCCTGACCTTTCTCTAATCTGACCCTCCCCTCCCTTGGTATGACTGCATTCTCTTTCCTATCAGATTTTGGCTTTCCTTTCCATTTTCTCCATTGTTTTTTTAATTGTACACCACCCTGATGCAACTATTAAAGGGTAGTATATCAAATGTAATAAGGCAATATATGTGTTCCATTATGGTTTATGGCTTAACTTCTCACTCTGGTTTCATTTGATTGCTTTATATTTCAATAATTAACTTCTGGATTCTATAAACAATCCACTGGATTGATGGATACTTGAGATTGATTTTAGAATGCAGGAGTTTAGAATGCACTTTATTCTGTTCTATTGAAATATAGAACAAAGTGGACCCAAATTGAGAAGTTGGGTCCATAGATGCGTTCCACTCCTGAGTTCTTTGAGATTTGTGGTCCAACAAGAAATTAGTTAAAACATTAGCTAAAAAAGAAGTTAAAATTGTTATTAGTATATTGACTTATCTAATGAAATGGGGTTTTTTTGTTTGTTCGTTTTTATTTTGAGTGTCCCTTTATAAAACTGGCATAAAATAAACAAATTTTTTGACAAGTCACATAGATGCCCTGTTGTAAAATCAAGCCCTAAGTGATTAGTAGTTTGTATCATGTTTCCTTCTGTTTAGGATGTATCGTGAGTATAGTTATTCTTTGTGTCTCTCTCTTTCTCTATATGTTCCTCTCCCTCCCTTCTTTATCATCATTCAAATGCTGTCTCTTTACTTTAAGACAAAAAGCAACCATTCTTGCAATAGATTCTCTTTTTTTCCCTCACCCAGCATTGGCCTTCCAAATCCAGTGGTGCTTTCAGGCACCACAAACCTTCATTTGTAGGCTATGAGCGATTCATCTCCAGTTGTGTCCTTCATCCTGATCTTGGCTGTTGAAGTGATAGTTCTTGCCCTAGAAGCACAAATTGAATTTTACTTTGCAAGTTGATGCACATGTAAGGCTACTATGGATTACTTGCCAGGTACCTTTTTCTCTGGCAGCATAGATGCTCTGACGATGGAATTCCCAACCTCAGTCAATCCTAGCTCAAGAATGTTCTAGCAGTATTACAAAAATAAAAGCTCTTAAACAAAAATGCCCTTGTCTCCCTCTGTGAAATTTTTCACAATATAATTTGATGCAATAAATTTTGACTGCTGTCTTAGATATAGTAGTCTATAAGCTCTTCACATGTTCCATCTATTTTGCGACCATGTCTAGATGTGAGTTGATTTTCTTTGCTTTCATTTGGTTTCTATCAGTTTTTAGTATTTCCCTTCCTGCTAGAGCAAAACATTTTTAATGACTTTGTGTGGAGCTCTAATTAGCCAAAAGCAAACGATAGAAACACAACATTTGCTGATAATACAATGGAACTGCAACATTTTCATCCACCATTGTCTGATAGTACAAATCAAAATCTTTAAATATAATGACAGGCATTCTGGTGCAAATAGATATGCATTTTAAGGTGGGATGTGTTGAGTTAAGCAAAATGAAAAGTTCCTGCAGTCATTAGAAGAGAGGGACAAGAAGAAAAGAGAGGAAAGGAAAACGGAAAGCTACTGGGGAGCGTGAAACATTGACGCTGATGGAGTACATTTCATAGCAGCCAATTGCAGCCCAAAATCCCTGTAGTGCAGAAAGGCTTTCCAGCTAACACAGCAAATTCAGCCATTGCACGGTGCAGTATTAATGATTTATACACACCACACCACTGCTTTTGTTCACGAGCAGGGCCTGGTTGAGTTAATAAAGGAATTTAAGGGAGGAAAAAAGAAGGGTCCCGGCATGCTACTCTGTTTTGCTCAATGCAGTGGACGCTGCGTCATAAATCAAAAGAATTTAGTGCTTTCAGAGCCTGAGAGAGTTTTTTTAATCTGATTCACCTAGGAATATTTTCATTGCTTTTCTATAAGGAATGAATGAACTCCTGGATGAGATCTATTTCAGCTGTTTTCAGGTTGATTGGTTTGCTTCACAGTGGCATTATGCCTCCATTTGTTTCCATTTTGGTATTTATGCTTTGCGGGGCTGTATATGGAAATAGGTTGCTAACATTTGATTAGCATAAAGAGATGCAGATCACATTAGGTTCTGTATTCTTTATAACCTCAAAACCCAGGGAAATGGATAGAGCAAATGCGGGTCTGCACAAAGCAAGGCGATTGTGAATATCTAAAATACAACTGAGAGAACACTCGAGAGAATGTACGCTTCACTGTAATTTACTTGTTGAAATGAACATAAACTACATTATTGTATTTGCATTTATTTGTTGAATGTATATTCCACAGATTGAAAACACAATTTTCTGTGTATCTCAATAAAAATATATAAAACAACAATAACTGACAGAGAACATCAGATCATCTAGTGCCAATTACCTTTTTTTTTCACAAGCAAATGCAAACAGGAAGGCTTTACGTCCCTTCCTAAATGTAAAACAATTTCACATTCAGGAAGGAGTCAGGAAGCGAGTTCCTCAACTTAGGCCCTACAACAGAGCACAATTTCTGTTCTAACAAACATAAACTATGGGGTCTTTTTAAGATTTTTATTAAAACAATGAGTACCTCAATTTAGTAAATCCCACATTTATGCTGGGAAAGCTGATTGCCATGGTCAGAAATCTGTGTCTTGCATGCATGTTATTAGCCACCGCAATGCGTGTTCCCAGCCCTGCCAGATCATGTTCTTAAAGGGGCAGCAAGTTGTAGGTGAATTACCTCCTTCACAGATGAAAACTCAGTCACATTGCCACTTAAAATAGATCCCTCCTTCCCCCTTCCCTCCCTCCAGCATTTTACATTCTCACTCTCACCTCAAGAAAGCCACAAATGCTTGATTCATAACTCTGCTTCTACCCAATATGCAAACAAATACCATCCCTGCATAGCCATACAAGATCTCCTACTTACAGGAATCCTCCGTTCAAAAATCTGGGGCAATAGATATCCAGTGACTATTACCTTACTGTATTGTAAATAAAAATGGCATCAGCTGACTTAAGGCTTAGGAGGGGCAAAGGGGAGGCTCATGTCAGCCTTCACTATTTTCAATTATGGCATTGATGGGGCAGGAGAGACTGCTTTGAGTCAGCTCCTTCCCCATTATGCCCTGAGGTTCCTTTCAAAGGGAAAATATCTCTATCCTTTAGCCTTGAAACTCACAGCAGGTAGAATGCACCATGGACATCTGAGCCTGCTTTTTGACGGATACTTTTTTTTTCATTTAGGGCTTCTGTTCCTGGTGATTATAAATTTAGGTGTTTATTCTTTAACTAATTTTAGGGAGGGGGAGGGGGGGTTGAGGGTACAACCTATCTGCGTTTATCAGTGTTTCCACACTGCAGGTCCTATTTGTTGAAGACATTTCTGCTTAAGTGGTGTTTGTGTCACTTTAAGGGGCATTTTTTACTAAGCTGTACTACCTGGTAACCTGACTGAGAGTGCATGCTGTCAGGCCACATTAACAGACAGCGCAGAGATTTTCTGCGCTATCTGTAGAGCCCACAGTATCTGAGATATGGGCAGAGAGTGGCCATGTCTGCAACACGTAGTTACTGTGGGCAGCAACAGCGCAGGATCATATCACAGTTGCAGACGGTTCAGCTGCAGATAAAACCACCTCAATGGCTGAGGTTATTTGCATCGACAATGTTGCTGCAGCACACTCTTTGCATTTTCTGTGCGGTATCTATTGGGGAAAGGCTGTGCATGCCCCCAAGAGAGAGCGCACCACTTTTTCACTTCGCATTACCTGCAAAAGCCTAACACAGTTTAGTAAACATGTCCCAAAGGGCGTCTTAGTAAAAGGTGCTAGGCAGCTAGCGTTGCTTTCACCAAGCCTTAACCATTCATTATGACTTGCAGTAACTCTTAACACAGTAAGCACTGCCCAATTTCCATGCTGTGCTTTGTGCACTGTGGTGGTAAGTGGGCAGGTTTGGGCAGAGAGTGGGCGTAGTGAACTCCTTGTAGTCGGCATCATGCAATTGACGCCACCTCAGTAGGTGGAGGTAAGTGCACTCACGCTAAATTTTGTCATGCATTAGGGTACAATACAGCACATTAACTGATGGGAACACGCTGTCCACACCTCCAACAGTTAATGCGATGGTGTTGCAATGAAAGTGCCCTGGCTTGCATGCAATTGGCGCATTAGGTGCAAAACCGCAACACAATTTAGTAAAAGGGCCACGAAGAGTCATTAGCACAGAAAAGGGACAAAAGCTGAGTGGAGGGTACAAGACAAGCCAGATGACTCATGAGAGAGTACCAGGGGTATTTAGCCAATAAATGCTTTATTATTTGCATTAGGGGATTTCTTGGTGGTTAAAATCAGAAGCCTCAAAAATATTGCATGTAAATTTGAAAATTCACTCTCCGTGTTTTATTTCTTCCCCTCACCTAAGCACGCCTCTGAGAATGCCTTCTCTAAAAGCAGGTGACTGTAGATGTATTGTTCCACAGTGGGGGCAAGTTATAAAGCATTTTCCACACGGAAAGCATGATTTACATGCAAAAAATGGATTATAAAATTGCACAGTTCATTACAAGCACATGTGGTCACCTGTAGGCATTCCTGGAGTGCAGTGTGGGTAGTACAGGGGGTGAAGTTGCAACATGCGTGTATATTTTATAAAATATGCACAGGCGCACATAGATTACATGCATGCATTGGCAACTTTTTTAGAGCATGGGTAAATTTGTGCATTCCCGGGCTGGTTCTGAGTGCCCATATGATAAAGGCACCTCTGTAAAAGAGGCACTGTTTTGGAACTTAGACGTAGGTACTGTGTTGTAAAATTAGCCCCAATGAGTGTGCTTTTAGTGATATTGAGAGAGGGCGGTTTTTCAGACAACCAATTTATGCATGTAAATCGCTGTTTACCCCTATAAATAGCTTTGAAACTTGCCCTCTAAAAAGTATCAAATATTTGTTGGTAGCTATTAACATTAATTCAGGTATACAGACATGGCAATCACACGTTTTAATGTACAACTTATACAACTCTAGAGTCCTTAATTATGCATAAGAAAATAAAATAGAAGACAGTACCCATAAATAGCATAAAATGCAATGGGCCTGGTATTCGGCGATGGTGGTTAGCTCTACTAACACTGCTGAAGTAACGACTTGGATATTCAATGCTGGGGCCATATCCAACAAGTGGCATTAAATATCCGGGTCAGCCGGATAGCAGAGAAGCTTAACGGGTCAGTGGTGATTTTCAGCCGTTGCTTTGTTTAGCTTCTTTCAAGTGCCTAACGTTTACCACTTAATAACTGAGCAGTGGCTGAATATCACCGCTGCCCGGTTATCCCCCGGTGCCACCCCCTCTCTGTCTCGGGAATGCCGGTGACTGTGATTAACATGGTTTGCAGATCTGCTAACAGCGTTAATCGCATTGAAGATCGCCCCCTCCCCCAATATTTTTAGCAAGAAATTTATTTATTTATTTATTTTATTGTTCTTATATACCGCACTCTTAAAAATCAGCACGGTTTACATACAACGAATATTGTGCTGGTCGACACTTACAATGAAACAGTGGAATGAAACTTGGACTTGAACAGGGGAGCTATATACAATATTAAGAGAAATAACTACAATATGTATCTACAGTATGTACATTCTTAGGCAGGTTTTGAGTTGGTTGCTGTTGTCTACATAATAGAAGGTGTTGGGTTGGTGTATTGAGAGTAGTGTAGGAGAAATAGGTGATGTTTTAACGCCTTTCTGAATTGTGTCAGGTTTGTTATGGCTCTGATGGACGATGGGAGAGCATTCCAGCAGCTGGGTGCATATAGTTTGAAGGCTCTGTTTTTTGTTGATTTATTGCATTTCGTTATCTCATTGGGGATCTGTAGGGTATTGGCAGTGCAGGATCTTCTATCCCTGTTTGCTGAAATGGGGTGAACCAGGTCCATTAAGGCTATAGGGGCTAATTTGTTGATTACCTTGAAGGTTATGATGTTTACTTTATAGGCTAACCTACAGTATATTGGGAGCCAATGTAGGCTCTTGAGGACGGGGGTAATGTGATCCCCTCTAGAAGCTCCACTTAGGACACGGGCGGCCGCATTCATGGCTAGCTGTAGGGGGTTTAAGGTGCTCTTGGGTAGGCCATGTAAGATCACGTTAGCATAGTCGATGTAAGGCAGAATCAGGACCTGGAACACTGATCTGAAGTCCTCGGTTTGCAACAATGGTCGAAGGTGTCGTAGAGTTCGTATCTTGTGGTATATTTGTTTGATGGTATTGTTGATGTGTGTTTTGAAATTGAGCTGTTGGTCCAAGGTAACGCCTAGGTAACGGATGCTGGGTCTACTTGAGAGTTCTGCATCTCTTGTCTTCAGGGTTGGCGGAGGAGTGAATGATTGGTCTCTAGAAACAAATAGTATGTCGGTTTTGCTAAAGTTGATCTTAAGGCCTTGTGAGTGAAGCCAGTCGGTTATGGCATCAAAACATTTAGTCAGTTGAGTGAGGTCGGGGTTTTCAGTCATGAACGGCGTATAGAGCAGAACGTCGTCAGCGTAGAGTAGGCATGAAATGTTGAATGAAATGATTATGTCACATATAGGTTGCATGTAGATATTAAATAGGAGAACGGAGAGAGACGAGCCTTGGGGCACACCGTGCTGTTGAAGGAATGGCTGCGAGGTTGCAGTACCGATTCTAACTTGCTGCCATCTGTCGGTAAGATAAGATTTGCCCCATAGCCATGCTGATTCACATATCCCTTTATCTTTGAGTTGAATTAGGAGTTGCTCATGGTTCACAGAATCAAATGCAGCAGCGATATCTAAGAAGATTAGAGCATACCCCTGTTTGATGTTGTCAATCCCGGTAATTAGTGTGTTGATGAGGGTGGTAAGGAGCGTTTCCACACCGTGGTATTCCCTGAAGCCGTTTTGGCTCTTATCAAGGGGGGCATAGGAGTCTATATGGTCTTGTAACTGCCGTTCGGCAACTTTCTCAATTATTTTAGATAGTAGCGGAATGCTCGAGATGGGTCGATATGACTCGACCTTCTTGGCATCCAGTTTGGTGTTCTTCAGGAGGGGTCTGATGGTTGTATGCTTGAGGGTTGATGGGAATTGGCCCGAGGAGAAGGAGTGGTTGATGATTTTAGCTATTATTGGGCTGATCTCCTGACGCAGTGACCTTATCCAGGAAGCTGGGCAGGGATCGCTGGGGGCAGTGGTGGCATTGATGTTGGCTAAGGTGTTCACAATGCTTGAATGTGAAGGTGTTGAGAAGGAAGTTAGTTGCATGGGTGGATTCTTGATAGGGCAAGACGGGTTAGCTTTGCGTACGCTGTTGCTTTTAGCTATCATGAAATCAGCATAATCTTGGGATGTATCGAGCTTGCCTGGGGTGCTGAGGGTTCCTTTGTAAGGGTCTTCACCAAGTTGAACAGGATGTGGGGCTTGTTGAAGGATCGGCTGAGCAAGTCAGAGTGGTATTCTTTTATTTTGGTTGATATTAGATTGCGGTGGGCTTGTAGGCAAGAGTTGTAGGTTCCAGGTCTGGTGCTGTGCGGGACCGTCACCATTTTCTTTCTGATTTTCTTAGCGTCTGTAGTGAGGTCTTTAATTCAGTGGTGTACCAGCATGCCAGTTCCCTCTTTTTATGTTGCTTCTCGATAATATCAGGTCTAGTTCGGGTGGGCAAGTGAGCAAATGAGCTCAGGTTGTCGTTCCATGAGACGATTAACATCTAAGATGTAAACCTATACAGAAGATAAAACAATAAACATATTGGGGGGGGGGGTCTATTTTCTGCCTTCCCCATATCATTTGTAAGCCTTTGGGAACTCTGTACTCTTGTGTCTGAAGAAAGATTTTACAATTATTTCCCTTTGAAAATCACTTCCCCAGTAGGGACCCACAGATACCAAGGTACAGTAATTGCCAATCTTGCAGGTACAATCCTGCTAGGGAGCATATACAAAGAGGTCGAAATAACATCTCAATGCATGCTTTGTTGGAATGGTCCTGTCCCATAGCCCAGCCAGGTTCTCAGTACCATCCCTAGTGCCACCTCTGTTCCCCATGGGCAACATGTCCATGCTAAGTACCAGATGAATATTTTTCATCATCCTGTGGGAGGGGTACAATTTGCTAACAGCTTTTTTCCATGTAACTTTGTAATTCCTTTTGAAAATTGTCCTACAAATTATTTTTTAAAAAACTCTGCAATTATTTGTCTGTGTAAGAACAGGAAATCTTGATGCTCTTTTTAAGAAGAACGAGGTGGCTACATGTATATACTCACTTCTTTATGGTTAATATGCATGTGCATATGTTTGCCAGTGTTGAAAGAATTTCTCAAATTCCAGCAGACAAGATAACCGAGGATAGCGTACACGGGGGCTCCCCTCCGCACAATACCCCGCACCTTTCCCCCCCACCCCCACCCCTTTTTCACCCCAACTTTAATAACCACATTACAACCGTGCTGGAATTCAACTGGCCGCAGCTTTATTAACAACACAACTTAACATAAATTGAAATCCTGCATCATAGCCCCTCCCCCATCCACGGAAGCAGGGATCACCAGCCATATGACTAGCAAGGTGACTTCCTTCTGCTTCCTCCACAGATAGGCCCACGGCTATCTGCAATACCCACCCCTCCTTCCGGCTTTGCCATGCTACTAGCAAAAGCCCCCAGGGGTTCTCCGGGTCGGGGGTACCCCACCCCCGCCCTAGGTATTGCCCCGGCTCCTGACCCCGGAAACCTCCGGGATCCTGCCACCTCCCCCCCCCCCAGCTGCGACACCCCACACTCTCCCCCCATGGGCGGGTGGGTGGGTGGGACACTGTCCCGATCCTCCCGCTGCGCACTGGACAGTGATCTCTCTGTCCCAAGTGCGCTGGGAGCCTTTTCTCACCTCTGCCCCCCCATTGGCTCCCGCATGTCTCAGTCCTCTGCGGGAGCCAATCAATCTAATTTACGCCGCCTCCTTGGCCCTTCTCTAGCCACGCTCTCTCTTATCTGCCGATGGCGCGATGGATCCCCGCCCCGCTCCCCCGGTTAACCAGGCCATGCTGGGTACGGGGCCCCGTGGCCATTCTTGTGGAGAATCTCTGGTCCTTAAGCAAAGCAGACCAAGTGAGTTTTCAGAGTAGGGAAAGGGATTTGGATTTAGCTTACGTCTTGTCTTAGAAGTTCAAGGCAAATTACATTCACACATCGTAGGATTTTCCTGTCCTCAGAGAACTTATAATCTAAGTTCACACCTGAGGCAAAGGAGTTTTAAGGGCTCCTTTTCTTAAAGCCCGTTAAGGTTCTGCGCTTAACGTGCAAAAGTAGTTAAGTTAAATGCAAAGCCTCGGCGTTAGTTTTTGGGGCGTGATCCACGTGTTCCCATCAGCAAACGCATAGCACAACAACACGGCTTCTCCTAGAAACTCCACAGAGGAGTCATAAGGTAAGCTCATGCTATGTGCCATCCTAGCTCGCCCACTCTACCCAGAAGCATGTGGTTGGCAGTTAATATGCAATTTGGAGGATGGTAGCTGGCGTGGTGGTATGTTAGTACTCATCGATGCCAGCTACCACATGCTGAACTGCACCTTAACCGGTTACTGAGGTTTAGTAAAAGGGGCCCTATGTGACTTGCCCAAGAACACGAGGAGCATGGATAGATTTTATGAATGTGCAGGCATTTATTTTTCATTTTGTTTAGTATTGTGAGTCATTTATGAGTTTTTTTTCTTCATGCTAGAAGCAAGGTTATCAATAGTGTACACTATTGCACAATACTGTGAGCTTCTATTGAGAAGGACACACTATTGCTCAATAAGGTGCACTTTTGAGTAATGGAGCGCATTATTGAGCATTACGAGGTAGTACACCTATTGAGGAATAGCGTGCATTACTGAGCTTAATGATAACACAGAATAAAACACAAAATTCCAGGTAGTTTTCTGTCATTTCAAACAAATGCACGTCCCTAATAGATTTGCATGCATGTTGTCTCAACTTATGCATATTCATTAGGGACATCCAGAGATGAGATCAATGGCAACAGTTTTTCAGGGTGATTGGTTTGCTTCACCGTGGCATTGAGACTCCATTTTTTCCCCATTTTGTTTTTTATGCTTTAATCTCAAGGATCAGAGATTCTTCCCCCCACCCCCCTCCCCCCCCCCACACACACACACTCTGTGTTTTGTGTTCGGGAGTATAATGCCTTTGGTATTGAAATAATGTGAAAAATGAACCATGAAAACTGGTACTATTTATTGAGACAGAGTCCCTTTAAAATGCAGTAGTTCAATTAAAATGAAACCCCATAAACTCACAGGAAATTTCACACTTTTGTTGATTCCTGTGTATACGGTATTGATCAGTTAGGATAATATTCATGCTTATTGATGTCTTCAGATTTTTCAGCAGCAGAAAATGATTCTACCAGGATTACAGTATGCAAAATACTATTATGATACCAAGTGAAAACCTCTTCTTTATTTGAACCTGACAAGCGTGTCTTAACCGCACACTGCAATGAGACAATTCTTCGGACAGTGAAACAGCAATAATAATTAAAAAAAAAAAGACACAATGGCTATTACTTTCCAGAAGCTGTCCCATATGTTAATAAACAGTGATGAAACTAAACCAAATTTTGTTTCACTAGGCTTCCTATCTATTTGATTATTTTTGTTCATAATTCCATTGTCTAGCCGAAAATACATTGTGAATTAAATGTGGATATGCAAATAAAAACTGATGTCCCCCTATTTTCTCCACGGGATCCATGGTGTAATGTCATGGATTAGTGCTAAGCAGGTGTCCTCTAAATGAGGTTTATGGGTATATTGTGCCACATTTTTATTTGTTTGTCCTGCCATTATTTGGGTGCATGAATGTCTCATTGTGTTTAATTATGTCTACGAGGCACAAGACAGCAGTCAACATCTGCTCTATTGTTTCTTCGATTTATATATAGCTTTGATGAGTTATTAAGCAATCTCTATTTTTTAACAGATTACAGTATAGAAAGAAGAACCCTTCTATATTATTTGGCAAAGGTGCATTATGCAATCAGCATTTATATGCTCATGGCTCTTTGTCTGGTCATACAAATAACTAGTTATTTAAAACCCTGTTTATGAGATTTATGAGGAGAGGGAGGGGTGTGCATTGGTAAATTTCATGATGAGTTTCTATTCAAGGGACATGTGCCGTCTCAGGAAAACTGCTACTGTGTGGCAGGAGAGAAGGGCTGCTTGGTGGGTTGAAAGAGAAATGCCAGAAAAATCTGTCTTATGCATGTCACGCAGGTTAAATCATGGATGTATGCATTTGTTTCTCTTTTCTCTTGGTTAATCCAAATGTACGGAGAATATTAGCCAGCAGTATTGCTCAAAGAAAAGACTTTAGTAATCCTGAAAGCTTAAAAATTTTAAAACATTTCTTAGTTTCATAAAGTCATTATCTGCACCCAGCTCCTCTGTTGATTTAATTGTATTTTATGATGTTTATTAAAATGTATTTAACCACCCTTCAAAGAACAATTATCTTTTTGCACTCGTTCATTAGACAAACAAATTTGAAGGTGGCTTCATAAGTAATACGTCTGTTAAAATTGCTCTGTGTTTAGCCACCGAGTGCTAAGACTACTAAAGGGTTTATCACATGCTATGTCTCTGAGGTAGATGCTTTGCAAATATGTCTCTCTCAGATCATGAAACTATTCTGGTAATATTTGTAAGGATGATTTTTCAAAACCATTTAGCCAATTAAAGTAGTATTTAGTGATGTCAAATTGCTTGGTTGAAATTTGCCCCCTCTCTGCCCAGTTTAAAATAGGTGCAGGTTTTCAGAATGCACATTCTTTCAGCTAGGTTAAAAGTAGGCATCCCGGGTAGACATTTAGGCTGAGGGAGAAAAACAGTGCACCTACATGACGTTTTTAAAAGTATGTACACTATTATACCTTTTCCATCTCCCACACAAATTGCAGATGCAGAGAGGGGCATTCTGTGCTGGCTGTCTCCCCCTTGTATGGCCGATCGCCATGTCACCTCGGCTCCATTCAGGAGCCGCGATCCCCTGCCGCAGAAAACAATCTTCATTCCCCGTAGTCTGACCCCCAATCTGGCCTTTCATGGCCAGGGTCGGACTCTGGGGAACCCCCTGCATTCCCTCACCTGTGTCTCTGGGTACCATGCCGCGATCCCCCTCCAATCATGGGGACTTATTTCACCTTTGAGGTGGAATAAGTCCCCCGCCTAGATTTGAGGCACTTGAACATACAGGAACGACCTCTGTATCAGCCCTGAATGTCCAGGGTCACGAGCCTGCCCATGGTCTGCCCTCTCTTCACCTCTGAAACACCCCTTCCCTCCCCCATCCAGGCACCCTGTACAAACCCGCTGTTCCTATGGGGCAGATATTGATGGGGCCGGCAGGGTGATGAATGACCCCACAAGACACTGTATTATTTCCCTCTGAAAACTGACCATAATCTAGGTGGGTTATGCAAGTGCTTACGTGCATTGTAGATAATGTTGGCTATTCAAATAGGGCCAATAATCCATATTGTATGCTGCTAAATATTATAGGGTTTGAACAAAACAAGAATTTAAGAAAAGTTAAGATGGTCCTTCTGCTCTCTTAGATTCCTCTTTGGCTTTCAGAGTAAAGACAAAAAATGGTACAAGATCCTGGTGCAATGCTCCTGGACTGAGGTATGGCAGACAATAGAGGAGTTTCCAAAGCACAAGTAGATTGAGTGTTCTCAAGTAACCTCTGAATTCTGATCATTATAAGACTACTTGAATATTTTTCTAAAGTCAGATGACCTGTGATCCTTCCTTCAAATTATTTTACATCAAACACCAAAGAACAGCAGAACAAGCTTCTATAATTTCTCTACAAATGTAGTTGCTATTGAACAATTTGTCTATCTCTACTTTTGTAATACATTGTCATGGATACTACTCAAAAGCTCTTAAGTTAATATTAATTAAGAATATCACCTTTTACTAAGGTAGGTTTGCAAGCACAGCAATTGTCAAAATCATAAGTAACTGCAATTGTCAACTCTTGGTAAATGATCATTACATTTGGGGATATACTAGCTTAAATGTTGTGTGTTTCGAGAAGGTTTCAGGTTCCTTGCACAGTTTTCATTTGATTGAGCTCTGAGTCTGTAAATTTATAAAGCACTGTACAACATAACACAGACCAGACGGGGAAATGGTAGGGCGAGTGTCTCCATATTACTATTTCCATACATCACCAGAACATAAGAACATAAAATATGCCATACTGGGTCAGACCAAGGTCCATCAAGCCCAGTATACTGTTTCCAACAGTGGCCAATCTAGGTCATAAGTACCTAGCAGTTTCCCCAAAAGACACAGGTTCCACACTGCTTGTATTGGGTCAAGCAGTGATATCCTGGGTCCCTTTTAATAATAGTTTATGGACCTTTCCTCCAGGAAATCTTTTTTAAACCCAGCTACACTAACAGCTTTTATTATATATTCCGGTAACAAATTCCAGAGTTTGATTACACGTTGAGTGAAAAAATATTTTCTCTTATTAGTCTTAAATAGTTTACCCTGTAGCTTTATTGCATGTCCCCTAGTCTTTCTATATTCTGATGATGTAAACAATCGATCTACGTTTGCCTGTTCCACTCCATTCATTAATTTATAGACCTCTATCATATCTCCCCTCAGCCATCTCTTTTCCAGGTTGAAGAGCCCTAACCTTTTTAGCCGCTCTTCATAGGAGTAGTCTTCCATCCCCTTTACCATCTCTGTACCTTTTCTAATAATGCTATATCCTTTTTAAGATACGGCGACCAGAATTGAACATATTATTCAAGGTGTGGTCGCACCATGGAACGATACAGAGGCATTATAATATCCTTTCTTTTATTTTCCATTCCTTTCCTTATGATACCTAGCATTCTATTTGCTCTCTTGGCCACCACTGCACACTAGGCGGAGGGTTTTAATATGTTATCTTTGATGACGCCTAAATATTTTTCCTGGGTGGTGGTTCCCAATGTGGAACCTTGTATCGTGTAACCATAGTTTGAGTTGTTCTTTCTTAGGTGCATAACTTTGCACTTGTCCACATTACATTTCATCTGCCATTTGGATGCCCAGTCTTCCAATTTATCAAGATTCTCTTGCAATTTTCCACAATCCTCATGTGTTTTAACAACTTTAAATAGTTTTATGTCATCTGCAAATTTGATATCTTCACTCGCTATTCGCTTTTCCAGGTTATTTATGAATATGTCAAAAAGCAGCGGCCCCAGCACAGATCCCTGGGGCACTCCACTTTTCACCTTTCTCCATTGGGAAAATTGGCCAGTTAGCCCTACCATCTGCTTTCTATCTTTTAACCAATTCCTGATCCACAAGAGTACACTGCCTCCTATCCCATGACTTTTTAATTTTGCCAGAAGTCTCTGATGAGAGACCTTGTCAAAGACTTTCTGAAAGCCCCAATATACTATATCAACTGACTCACCTTTGTCTACCTGTTTATTCACACCTTCAAAAAAACATAACAGATTAGTAAGACAAGATCTTCCTTGTCTAAAGCCATGTTGGCTGTCTCCCATTAAGCAATGACTATCTACATGTTGAGTAATTTTGTTCTTTACCATGGTTTCTACCATTTTTCCTGGTACCGACAGGCTCACTGGTCTGTAGTTTCCCAGATTACCCCTGAACCCTTTTTAAAAATTGGCATACCATTTTCCATCCTCCAATATACAGGTATTACAGTCTTGCTCAATGTTAAGCTGTTCCCCTGTACTTTCTGGAGGAAGGTGAGGTGCACCATAATACCCATGGTCATTCATTTAACATAAGTCCTTGCAAATTATGATGGTTGCATTAATAAAGTGGATACTAGGGGTGTTCATTTGTGAGTGCACATTTAGTTCATTTGGGCCTAAAAATGTAAAGTGTGCACAAATAGAAGGGAAACTACTACTACTACTATTGAACATTTATCTAGTGCTACAAGGCGTATACAGTGCTGTACATACACATATAAAAGACAGCCCCTGCTCATCGTAGCTTACAATCTAGTCAAAACAGACAATACAACAGCTGAGGACAAGGATACAAGTAAGGAAGGGAAGGAGACACATAGGAGACTAAGCAGGTCAGGATCCAAAAGCAGCCTCTAAGAGATGAGTTTTTAGCATGGATTTGAAAAGGGCAGAGATGAAGCCTGACGTATAGACTCGCGTAGTTTGTTTCAGGCATAAGGAGCAGCAAGGTGAAAGGATCAAAGTCTAGACTTGGCAGTGGAAGAAAATGGGACAGTAAGAAGCAATCCAGAAGAGTGGAGTTCACGAGGAGGGTGTAGGGAGAACTGAGAGAGGAAAGGTAGTGAGGAGCAGTAGAATGAATCCATTTATAGGTCAGAAGGAGACGTTTGAACTGCATAAAGAAATGGAAGGGGAGATAATGAAGTATGATTGAGAAGAGGGGTTATACGAGCATATCGAGGCTGGCAGAAGATTAACCGTGCAGCTGAGTTTTAAACAGATCGATGGGGAGAGAGATGATTCAGAGGGAGACCAGTAAGGAGGAGGTTGCAAGAGTTTAGATGGGAGGTGACTAAAGAGTAAATAAGTGTCTTAGTAGTGTGTTCAGAAAGGAAGGGGAAAATTTTGCTGATGATATAGGGAAAGAAATAAAAGGTTTAAGCTATTGGTTGGATGAGTGTGGAGAAAGAGGAATCTAAGATGACCGCAAGGTTGAGATCTTAGGAGACAGGACATTGAAGAGTGTTATTCGCAGAGATTGAGAAAGGAGGAAGGGGGAAGCTGGTTTAGGGGGAAAATAATATCAGTTTTGGCCATGTTCAATTTCAAATGGCAGTGAGACATCTAGGCAGCAATGTCAGATAGGCTGGCAGAGATTTGGGTCTGGAGTGTCAGAGTGATTACAGGTGTAGAGAGAGAGATCTGAGAGTCATCAGTGTAAAAATGGTACTGAAAACCATGGGAGAAGATGAGTGCACCAAGGGACTGGATATATAGAGAGAACAGGAGTGGGCCCAGAACAGACCCTTGGGGTACACCAGCTAAGAATAGGATAGCAGTAGAGGAGGATCCACCAGATAAAACACTAAAGGAGGAATGGGAGAGATAAGAAGAGAACTAGGATAGCACAGAACCCTTAAAACCAAGTGAGGACACGGTATCAAGAAGAAGGTGGTGGTCAACAGTGTCAAAAGCAGCAGAAAGGTCAGGAAGAATGAGGACTGAGTAAAGGCGCTTGGATTTAGCTAGGGACAGGTCACTGGAGGCTTTGCAAGAGCCGTTTCAGTAGAATGTAAAGGATGAAAGCCAGATTGCAGAGGGTCCAGAAGGGCTTGAGAGGAGGGAAATCAAGGCAGCAGCAGTGAATTGCATGTTCAAGTAGTTTAGAAATGAAGGGGAAGAGGGAGATGGGTTAATAATTAGAAAGACAAGTACGGTCCAGTGAAGGTTTCTTGAGGAGAAGAATGACCACAGCATGCTTGAAGGCTGCTGGGACAGTTGTAGCGGAGAATGATTAGGTTGGGAGTATGAGAGATGGCAGGGATGACAATGGAGGAGATGGAGTTAAGGAGATGGGTGGAAATAGGATCAGAGTTTAGAGGAGGAAAGAAGATGAGCGGTTTCCTCTTCGGAGATCTTAGAAAAGGAAGAAAGGATAGCAGAGGTTGAGGGAATGAGTTGGGAGTGAAGAGGGGGGAAGAGGGGATGAAGCTGAAGTCACTGGGGATTGAAGTGTAATCTTGTGGACTTTGTGATGGACATAGTCTGCCAGGGATGAGCAGAAAGAGAAGGAGGGATTGGAGGCAGAGGTACCTTGAGGAAAGAGTTGAGAGTTGTAGAGAGACAATGAGGATCAGAGGCAAGAGAATTAGTGAGATGGACAAAGTAATTTTGTTTGGCAAATGCTATGGCTGACTGGAAAGAGGCAAGTATGAATTTGAAGTGAAGAAAGTCAGCAAGGGTACAGGATTTGAGCCAAATGTGCTCAGCTGAGAGGGCACAGTGGTGCAGATAATAGATAACGCGGACACTTGTTTTCTGGTCGGCATATCGATGCACGTCTCTGCTTTTAAAATAGGTAGTGAAGTGTATGCAGCATGGGATAGATGTACCCATTCTAAACTTTTGTCGTAGGGACATCTATGTGGCCATGACTGCTGATGTCCATTTTAGGCACTTGCAAGTTTCTGAAAACAAGCCAAAACTTGCTTGTGTCCAGTCTTTTTTCATACGCTTTCACCTGCACATCCTAGACTGCATTTAGACCTCATTTCTAAAATGTGCCTTAATCCCATTTGTCCATCTACATGGTCTCTCACCAAACCATATTTAATTTAAATGTGACGCAACTACTGTATATTTAATCCAGTGTTGCAATACATTGCAATGAGAGATTTTCATGGTGTACATACCAAATAGTAAGTCATGACCACATTTTGGGGTGGATATCATCAGTGTCCAGTCAACATGTATATGCTTCTGTTCTAAGTGACACAAGAAGAGCAGCCTTCTGCAGTGTGCAGAGCACTAATTGGGAACGCTTGCTCGCCTCCTACTGAGTGCTCAGTGCTTGTCAATCTGGAGAGGCTTACATGTGAAACAGAATTTATAAAGCTGTCCCTTTGAATGCCATCAGAAACTCCTTTGAAGCGTTTTGAGCAGTATGTTCTAATTTTGCAACTCACAGATTCTGTGAACATATGACAGGTGATAAGTTCCTGGCATATTTCTAGAAGGTATCTGTCATAAATACAGTTATCTTATCAAATATATTATTCTCTAGTAATTCATGAACCTTTCCTTATCCACCCAGACTATAAATGATCCCCAGTGCCTGGCAGCCTATTTTGGCTCTCTCTGAGCAACAGTCCACTGTTTTCATTCCAGGATCAGAGCAGTCTTTTTTTTTTCTATTCTTCACAGTCAAAGGTGGTCAGTCTCTTCCCAAATCATAGGTATAGTTCAAGATGGGTTTAGGGAGTGGTGCGCTGCTCTCCCCTCGCCAGTTGTTCTGGGTGCTAAGGCTGAATTGGTCCCTCTTCCTCACTTTCTTACCCTTTGCTACCCCCTCCCCAAATTAAGCAGGCAAACTACAGCTATGTCCAAGCTCACTTTCTACTACTGCAACCAGCCACTTCTCTCCCTTGTCATAGTCACTACCTCTCTTGTGCCCTCTGTCTCTTTCCCCATCTTCACAATTATCAGCAGCTTATCTCCTCCTCCCCTCAGCAGTGGGGAATTTTCATTACAATTACAGCCAGGACCCAGGCAAGGGTCGGCCCCCTTTTGGTCTTGCATGCTCATAGACTGACTCAAAAGGGAAGCATAGCCCCCTCTCCTCAAGCATGGCATTCAGGGTGGTCACCTGTGATAGCTCTGGTTACAGCTCCGTCTCTTCTTATGCCTATAACTGGTAAAGCAGAGGTACTGCCCTGATCATCTCTTAAGGTCTTTATCAGTGATCTTTCAGGTGGGGAACTCGGTCACATGAATATTTGCACTTTTTTTTTTTACAAGAAAAATAGATTGAATAGAAGGTTCCATAGAATGCTGTGTATCCAATAATTTTAAGTTTCTGTTCATGCAGTAGCTGAGCTACCTGACACTTGCATCTCTTTGAACTTTAATGGAATTTCCGCTTGGAGCAGACTTAGGGGTATGTCTACTAAGCTGGGCCAACAGTTAACTCAAGCTATCTGCACTGAGGCACCATGTTATTCATGGACTTCCCTCTTTGATATGTCTGCAGAGAAGTCCAAGGTTAGACCTGCTCCAGGCACAAATAGGCATTGGGAGAGTGTTGAGAAGATAGAGGGTTAAGTGACTTGCCCAAGATCACAAACTCTGGATTCCCTGTTCTAATCATTAGGCCATTCTGGAGATCTGGAGATGTCTACATAGACATCTCCATAGGCATCCATATCAGGCACATCTAAATTTGTTAAATCTTACCTGAACTTAGACCTGTCTGCTTTTTATCAGATGTTCTGGCTTGGATGTCCTAGATTGCACTTGGACGTCCTTTGTAAAATGTGCCTTTAAGATACTATGTTAAATACATGTTGTATGGAATAAATAATGAAGATAGACATTGATGTCATGTTATACTTGGCTGAATTAGCAATGAATTCTGCATTTTGCATATCTAATTACACTGCAGAGCCATCCTTAAAAGTGACGTATCCATTAAATTATTTGTGCTTTCTACCATTCACAATAATAGATGACATAGCTACCAAAATGGTTTTTTTTTCTGTTAACGTATATTGAAAAGAACTGCACCAGGAAATTCACTGCACCAGGAAATTCACAATAAAAACAACCGTGTACTGTATCCTAGTCCCTTTAATCATAAGACATGTTTTTACGTGCTACAGCGGCTTCTCCCCTCTGCTTCCACTCCACACACCTTAGAAGCAGGTGTTCATGCAGATTCCTGCCCATTTGTGCTTAAGTCTGAAATGTTGACAGAAATTAACCTGTGCTTACTTGGCCTTTTCCCCATCATTAGGCTGAAATATTTTGTGTTAGAAATAAACCAAATTAGCCTGCAAAAGCTTCACCTGTTTAGTTCTTATAGCTCAGTAGCAAATTAAGCACATTTTCCACCGTGCTGTGAAGCTTCCTGTGGACGAACGTCAACTTTATGATAGAATCATGGGGACTGTAAAAGCCTTTGAATACAGATTCCACAAAAGAACAGAAAAAATTTCCCTAGTCCCAGTGGGCTCATTAATTATCCTAGAAATGTGGCAGTCGTGTAGAAATGGCTATGCAGCACTTTTACTGCAATAGGAAGGAGAGATGCCAAAAATAGCACAAGGTGCACACAGGTTATAACGCATCACTGAGAGCAAGACGAGGAGCTGTGTCTCTATAGCAGATCTCCCTGAGAAGAGTTACAATACCAAAATGTGATAATTTTGTATAATTCCATTAGTAGCTAGAAATGAAATCATTTAGAGCCTCTTCCAGCCACCAATTCTTATTTCATCCCATTGGAGGTGAACGTTTTTGAAAGTATATTCTATTGAGTTGTGGCTGTCGTCATTATGAAGCCGGACAATTTGTGATTCTGCTTTATGGATCCTTATCAAAAGGTATTGCAAACATCACATTGATAACTCGTAAATCAGAGTTTAACAGGAATCATAGGACAAAAATACTTTTTCAAAGTGGAAGGCAGGGGGTTGATGGAGGGGAAGACCATTCACCCCTTTTACTGCCAGAAAAGAGTATTCAGGGACATCAGCAAAAAAATAAAAATAGCTGTTATCAAGAGCTAAAGTAAGGCTGTGCAGGAGGCTGGTTGGAGAGTGGATAGGGTGAAAATGAATATTTAATGAGGTATTTTGGACCTGTTGAGTTCCAAGCTGTGGAATACATTAGCTGACACATTTCGTTGAACAGGATCTTTATTTACCCTTGTCATAGATACAAAATCACTGACATGGGTTTCCGCAGAGAATTAGGCATTCCCCCTCTGAATTTAACGTGGTTCTGGAAGGCCTACTGGAAGTCAGAAAAGCAATAAGGTGTGGGCTGGTAAGAGCGTGTTGGACTTGATAGTCTTGAAGCTAAGTAGCTATAAAGTAATTTAAGATCATTATAACTGGGTTTTTCCTACCTGTGACCTGGTCCCGCCTCCACTGCTCTGATTGGGGCTTTAGGGCTGAACGGGGCTATTTCAGCTGGCCTCCGACGCGGGACGCTGAGGAGTTTCAAGGTTTCCTGCTGCTATTTTCCTACCTGTGACCTGGTCCCGCCTCCACTGCTCTGATTGGGGCTTTAGGGCTGAACGGGGCTATTTCAGCTGGCCTCTGACGCGGGACGCTGAGGAGTTTCAAGGTTTCCTGCTGCTATTTTCCTACCTGTGACCTGGTCCCGCCTCCACTGCTCTGATTGGGGCTTTAGGGCTGAACGGGGCTATTTCAGCTGGCCTCCGACGCGGGACGCGAAGCGGGCGCGTGCCCGTGGCGCGTGCCCGAAGGGGCGTGACCAAAGGGGCACGTCCTGCCCCTTTGGCGCCCCTTCGGTGCAACTTGGTGCTGCAGTTCCGTGAATGGGGAAGAGAAAGAAACGCACGCTTTCAGCGGCCCCACCGAAGGCGGTAAAAACTATTGGACCCATGGATGCACATGTCTCCGTTGGTCAGGTGTTGCCTAAAATTGCTTCATTGGACACCTCCCCCGGTGAAAGGTCGACAGTGAGTACTGTGGTTTCTGAGTCTTCTCCGGTTGCGGACATATCCCCGACGAAGGGTGATAAGGTTGCTTCTTTATCTACTTTATCTGAAAAGGTTCTTAATAATAATGGGGACCCTAACCTTTCTTCCTCATTTCTACGTTTGGACTCTGTAATGGATTCTGTTAATGATTTATTGCCTCCTTCTTTGCCATCTGTGCTTTCATTTGTGGGTGCTGGGGAACCTCGTGATATTCCTGAAGAGGTTTCTTTAAAAGATTTATGGTCTATGATGTCTAGAATGGAGTTAGCATTGGACTCCTCTCTTCAAAGGATTTCAACATTTACGAAAGAAACTGTTGTTAAAATTTCAAATCAGGAATCCCATTTAGCTGCTGTTGAGAAAAGCGTTGACTCTATTGAGACTCGCTTTATTGCTCAACAGCCTGTTACTACTTCCCTAGTTCAAGATGTTGTCTCATTACGTTCACAACACGAGGCTCTTGAGAACTCATTTCGTTCCAGGAACCTTCGTCTTCTGAATTTTCCCAAGACTCATTACCTATCACCTTTGATGTTATTTCATAAGTATTTAAAGGAAATTCTATTGATTTCTGATGTGGATGCTGTTTCCCTTTCTAATATTTATTATCTTTCCTCTAGGGACACAGCTTATCAAGCTGTGCCTCAAGTAGGAGTTGTTGGTGAGTCCCATAGTCCCGCTTCTTTAAATATTTCTGATTTTTTGGAATCGTCTCAGGACGAGATTCCCACTAGGGCCACATTACTTATTACCTTAGTTTCTGATTTAGATAGACAGAAAATTTTCCGCGCATACTTCAAGAAAAAATTTGCGAAATTTTGTGGCTCCACTATTCAGATTTTCCCTGATGTCTCCAGGGCTACACAGCGGAGGCGGAAGGCCTTTTTGGAAATTCGCCCTCGTGTTTTGGCCCTGGGTGCTTTGTTTTACTTGAAATTTCCATGTTGGTGCCACATTATTTATCAGGGTACTCGTTACATTTTTCAGGAAGTAGCGCAACTTGCGGAGTTTTTAGAGGGGAAAGGCTAGGACCTGTTATGTAATTTGACTTATTTCGTTATAGTATGTTCTATTCCCCCCTAGTTGGGTTTACCAGGTCTGTCTAGGGATGGTGGTTATTTACTTAATTTGATATTGTACTCCTCCTAGATGTGAGCTAATACATGTGATTTCTTCAGTTGTTGCTGTAAAAGTGTGGGTGGGGATTTCCCGCCCCCTTTGGAATGTTTTTGTTTTTTAATTGTATGTTTCTTTATAAATAAATAAAAACTTGAAAAAAAAAAATAACTGGGTTTAAAAAGAAAAACTGCTAGATACAGTCAGAGTGCAGCAAAACCTGAACTATCATGCATGAAGAGCCCTTAGAATGTCTGGACTTTCCGAGGAATTTCTTCACTAGTGGATTTGCCCCCTTAAAGGGAACCCAAGGCACCCAACTGAGCAGGAAGTCAATAACTTGGCAGACTAGGAAAGTAAGGTTGGGTTCACTGTTGGATACTGGGCTAAAATACCACATTGGGAACCACCACACAGGAAAAAGATTTAGGCGTCATTGTGGATAACATGTTAAAACCTTCCGCCCAGTGTGCAACGGCAGCCAAGAGAGCAAATAGAATGCTAGGTATCATAAGGAAAGGAATGGAAAATAAAACAAAAGATATTATAATGCCTCTGTATTGTTCCATGGTGCGACCGCACCTTGAATATTGTGTGCAATTCCGGTCGCCGTATCTTAAAAAACAGCTAAAAAACGTCCTCTTTACAGATCATTACAATGAACTCACCTAACCTGAACTCAACTGACCCCATCTAACTCTGGAATAGAAAAGCCCATTTAACTTACATCACTATATATATACTCTTTGTACATAAGTTATGCTTTATTACTTCCAACTGCATGTCTCTCCTCCCCCCCCCCTTCCTCCCCACCCTAGCTCCTTCTTAAGTTAATGTAACTAAAGTTCATAGTTAATGTAACTAAAAGTTTCTTAAGTTCTCTAAACAAATGAGTTTAATGTAAACCATTTTGATTTAACGATAAGGCAGTATATAAAAACTGTTAAATAAATAAATAAATAGCGTTATTAGAAAAGGTACAGAGAAGAGCCACCAAAATGGTAAAGGGGATGGAAGGATACCCCTATGAAGAGAGGCTAAAAGGTTAGGGCTCTTCAAATTGGAAAAGAGATGGCTGAGGGGAGATATGATAGAGGTCTATAAATGAATGAATGAAGTGGAACGGGTAAACATAGATAGATTGTTTACATCATCAGAATATAGAAAGACTAGGGGACATGCAATGAAGCTACAGGGTAACCTATTTAAGACTAATAAGAGAAAATATTTTTTCACTCAACGTGTAATCAAACTCTGGAATTTGTTACCGGAGGATGTAGTAAAAGCTGTTAGTGTAGCTGGGTTTAAAAAAGGTTTGGACAAGTTCCTGGAGGAAAAGTCCATAAACCATTATTAAGAGGGACCCAGGATATCACTGCTTGACCCAATACAAGCATTGAGGAACCTGTGTCTTTTGGGGAAACTGCTAGGTACTTATGACCTAGATTGGCCACTGTTGGAAACAGGATACTGTGCTTGATCACCTTGGTCTGACCCAGTGTGGCATATCATATGTTCTTATATCTACATTTGTTTGTATCCTTGATATATTCTCTCAGTTCTAGTAAGGCTGGTATACATATCTTGTTTTCTTTCTATATGAGAAGGATAGGAGGCATACATTTCAGCAATGGATCAATGTGAGCTGAGTAAAAGTGAGCCTTTTCTCTAGATCAGAGATACCCAACCTTTTTTTTTGTTGTTGTGTAGACCACTTACTAACCTTCAAAAATTTCAGGGAGCCACAGTCCATCCTTGACAATCTTTCCAGACCTCCCTCTCCTCAGTGCCAAGCCTGTCCTTATAAACCCTCTTTATCTCCTTTCCTCTTTCTGTACCTACCAGCTTCCTTCTCCCTCCCACCAGCCAATTCCATCCTAGCCAGTCTCTACCAATTTCTCACTTCCCACAGTCAATCCCCAAGAAAGTCTATCTCTTTTTCTCCCCTCTGTTACTTAGGGGCCCCCTTCAATAGTTTTACAGATTGGGAACCAGTACTCTAGGTGAGTATTGTAGGCTTTTTTTTTTTTTCAAACTGACCCACATCCCATGAGGTGCCACATTTTGGTTTGTGGGCTGAAGTGGGAGTTCACTGACTCTTGTATAAGGAATAGTAGGCTTGCGAACCCCACTAGCAGATGAAACATTCTCAAAGATATGAGGATTTGGAGCATAGATCTGGTATAGGTCCAGGGTTCCTAAACCTTCCCAAGGGGACCCCCAGCCTGTCAGATGATAAGTATACCCATAATGAATATGCATGAGATAGATCTGAATGCACAGCTTCCACTGCATGCAAATGTATCTCATGCATATTCATTCAGGTTATTCTGAAAAATAAATAGCTAAGGGAACCCCCAGGACAGGTTTAGGAATCATTGGTGTAGGTGATTCACTCTGTGAATATCTAGCTACATATATTTGTTGATGTCTATTACAGTATGTGTCTGCAGGCATCTTTTCATATAAGGGCACATTTACACAAACATGCTAACCATTAGCATGGTATTTGATGTGTGCTAAGAGCACCACACTAACAGTTAGTATGGCGGTCTGCCTTAAAAATCCCACGTTATCTAGTTAGGGTGTGATTGCATGGGGAGTGGGTGGCTTGGGGCACATTATGGTTAGTGCAGGTATTTTTGGAGCATGCTAACTGCACCTGTTGCCATTAACACAAGTGCACTTAATGCCACCTCATCGGGTGGTGTTACGTGCACCCCTGTGCCAGTTAGTGTGGCCCTGCATGTTAGCTTTGCGCTCTCAGCAGGGGGATGGACGCACCTGCCCCAAACATTTAGCACAGGGCTCCACCCTAATTTAGCAGCATAATCACATACTACTAGTGTGCACCTTAGTAAAGATGCTTGTCCTGCATGGGGTAATGTCATATTCTGAAGCCAGAGTATGTTGGAGATGATCTCAGATTTACTGCTAATGCTTGTCTCAGCACTCCCATTGTGCCAGAGAGCTTCTGGAAATCATAAGGGGTGACAAGGGCAAGCAACATATCAAGGCACTTTTTAATCCGGCCAGTAACGCCGCAGTTAAGAGCATTTCTTATCTTTCGGCCACATTTTCTTCATCTCTGATTTCATTGTCATGCTGTGTGGTACCTGCAGTGTTCTCTTGCCTTGTTGTGTGTCTCATTTGGTCTAGGTTCAGCACAGTGTCGGCACCCCCTGTAGTCTCTCTCTTATGACCGAGTGTGCATGTGCTGTGCCTTTGTTTCCTTTCTGTGCTATGGACAGAGCTCTCTGTTGTATGGAATGAAAGGTTTCCTGCTGTTTGTACTCCTCGGCCATGCGCGCCATGTTACGTCTCTTTCCATGTTACACTATATATTTTCCATCACCTGCGCATTCTACTTTTTCCTCATGCTACGTAGTGTAACAGAAACCACCTTATATGAGCTGCTTTCAATCTGCCTTTTCACCTTACTACTCAGATCATAAAGGGCCAGCGTCCTACAAAATAATCACGCTGCCAGTGCATGCTTTCGATGTGCACAAGGCAAAGACTTTTGGTTCATTTTTGATCGGTTGCAACTTTTTTTTCTGACTTTTTCTGACTTTTTTGGTTCATTTTAATTAAAAACTGGAATGTACATTAGAACTTTTTAATACTTGTTAATTGAATTAATACACAATTCATAGTTAAAGAAGCTAAACTGATTCATTGTGCACTAAGGGGCGCTTTTGCTAAATTCCATTAAGGTTGTGCACGTAACCTGCATTTTTAAAACATGGTAAAGGTAAAGCCTCTACAGTAACTGTCAGGGGTATGACCAATATGTTATCAACAGCTATAGTGGACGTGTACACTAACGTGCAGTTCAGTTAACATGAGTATATTTAAAGAATACCCATAGAGGTATCGTTACGTATACCTGTGCTAATTGCCACATTGATGGTGAAGATGTGCTGATGCCCATGCTAACTATAATGAGCTATGTCTACACTCTGCCTCTAACCCACCTAGTCCCTACCCCATCACTCAATGACCAATTAGCGCACATCTTAGCAATCGCTCGCTGGCATGCTGTGGACAGCGAATGTGCACTAAAATGCATGTTAATCACCTAGTGAGCTTTAGTTAAAGAACCCCTAAATTTTTTAATTGGCAATAACAAAGTACAGGACCGTTAGGGTCTTGCATTTAATATGCATTTAGCATGAAAATTAATGTGTGTGAAGTGCAAAGCCTCTGCAGTAATTGTTGGGAGCATCACCCGCAAGTTCCCAACAATTACCACATGGACATGCACCCCAACGTGCAGCATAATTAATGTGGTGCATCTAACACAACCCAGATAGGTATAGTTATGTGCACCCACACCAATTTGCTGCATTGACAGTTACTGTAGCATGTGATATGTACCCCTGCACTAACTGCAATGTGTTCCCCCCCCACACACACACACACTCCACTATGCCCTCTCCACACACACACACACGCACCACCATGCCTTGTGCATTCCCTGCCCCTTCCTGCGATGGGTGATCAACATGTTTTAGTAACCTGTAGCTGTCATGCTCACATGTTCACTGTCACTGTAGGCCATTACTGCTCACTAAAACACCTTAATATAAGGGATCCTGAATGTTTGCTAATCAATGTATTCCCTGGGGTTGACACTGGAGGTGAAATGGAGTCATGCCTTCTTTTAGGCTTTGCACCTGTGCTTTCTGATTTGTCTGAGATACATCCGGAATTACTACCCATTTTTCTTTCCCAGTTTTGCTTAGACATGGTCATTCCCTTTCTCTGGCAAAGATCTTCATTACGCCCAGGGGCCCTGGAGACCCTTATTCCTGTCCTTTATAGGGGGAAAAATCCTTTTATACAACTTTTTTAAATCCAGTTGTCTTTTTTGTTGATGTTTGAGGTCCCAAATTTAGATGTATGTACCAGAATGATTAGTGTTAGCGTCGAAGCATGAGTATATATGTAGTAAAACAATTTGGTTCATTTTTTAGAGTGTTTTAGAGTTCTTTAATGGTACTTTTGTTATTCTCATCAGAGATTAATGCATATAAAGACCATAATCATAATTTTATTTACATAAATCTCACCCTGGCACAAGACCACTCCAAGACATGACCGGGATCCACGACTACTCCAAGACATGACTCCCCATTTCCTCACATTCTGTATATAAGATCTAATCCTGCACGTCATGTTACCCCCTCCTCCCCCATTTAAGTGTTATAATGTAAACAGTTTTGAGTTGTAAGGTAAACCTCTTTGACTTAAGGAGAAGGTGGTGTATAAAACCTGTTAGATAAAATAAATAAACCAATAAATCTACATACATTAATGTATAGTTTTCATAAACATAGCAGTTTTATAAAAGTTTTGCTGCATATAATACTCTTACATGTATAAAAGGCTTTTAGTAAAATTGTGAAATCACACATGTGCATACAAAACAACACACAACAAAAGATCAATCATACATTAATACAGACCACATTCTTGAGGGCATGGGCTGAGCAGAGTGAAGGTGGCCATGCATATTTTATGAAGTACATATACAAATTTACACCATTTAAAGTAGGTGTAACTGTGTATGAATCTGTGGTCTGTTAAAGCTGGTTCTAGGTGTCTATTTTATAAATTCTGTGATAGTGAGCTGCACTCAAGGAAAAAAAGCCTGTGTAGTTTTGGAGAGGATCCCTGCATTTCTGAGTGGTGGTCCCTTTAAGGAGAGGAAAGGCAAAGAGTTAGGATAGGTTAGAAATTGCAGCGTTGGCATAGCTCAGCAAGCCCTAACACTGAAGGTGGCTAGTTCTGTAGGCAGCCTATAAAAGTGTTCCTGAGTATCATGAGGAGAGGCCGGGAGGTGCTTTCCCTCCAGTTCCTTGTAATGGAAGATGATGGAGCCTTGAGAAGAATCCAAGGCATCTGTATGTAGAAGCTATAGCCTATTATACGCTGATTCATACATATACGCTGACGATATCATGCTTTATGCTCCCATTACAACCACGAAACCAACAAACACCCATCTATCAACATTCTTCACCGAGGTGTCCAACTGGCTACAAGCAAACAGCTTATCCATCAACATAAAGAAAACAGAAGCCCTCATAGTCACAAAAGACCCGGACTTCACACCACCTACACACCTCAACATAGGACCACAAGCATCCAAATAAAACCACAAATAAGATACCTGGGCATTATTATTGACCAAGCCCTCACACTAAAGCAGAAAATTACCAAAACCTCCGGAACTATATTCCACAAGGCAAGAACAGTGCAACGTCTCAGACCCCTTCTAGAACATCAAGACTTCCAAACTGTGATGCAAGCCATGATGCTCCCACATATGGACTACTGTAACATAATATACCATGGCCTTCCAGCCACGCAGACCAACCCCCTCTGAACAGCTCTGAACACCACAGCGAGAATCATTCAGAGAGCAAAGAAAACCGACCACATCACCCCAATTCTGAAACACCTACATATACTCCCCCTCGAAGCAAGGACTAAATACAAAGCCATCCTACTCACCCACAAAGCCATCCATCAAACACAGAACTCCCAACTTCATACCCTACTGTCTCAACCAGCCCACGGCAGAACTACCAGACAAGCCTCCAGCAATTCCCTCACCGTCCCTCACAAAAGAACCAATTGCTCATAACGGACCTGCAACCGAGTCTTTGAACTTTATGCTCCATCCTTATGGAACTCTCTACCGAGTTGTCTCCGAAATAATGCCGATCTACTATCTTTCAGAAAACAGCTGAAAACCATCCTGTTACAGGAATACCTTAACACGACCCCCACCAAAAAAGCGCACTAACCTTCGATCTCGCCCACCATGACCCCCCAACTGAAACCTGTACTAACCTGTCCATGTCCAAACTCTGTCCCATGTCCAAAGTCTATCCTATGTTGAAATCATCAGTCATCTCCCCGGTGATGGCCCCGTCCTATACTTAAATTCCACCCCCCCCCCCCCCCCCGTTTTTATGTAACGCTGCTTTGACCCGGTGAAAAACAGGATATAAATACAGCTAAATAAATAAATAAATATTACACTAGGGTCTAGTTAAATGTTTGGTATAGAGCACAATAGTGGGCTTCAAGGATAACGTTTTAGGCATGAACCTTTGTTGGCTGACAGCAGGCAGAAGGCTAAAGGTACCAAGAAGCCTCAGTGTTTAAGGGCACAAAGCAAGAAAGCCACCACTTTTAAACTGCCACCCCCACTGCTTGCTCCCCAGAAGACAGAATCAGGGGCAGCAGTGGCATGGCTCAGCATGGAGGGGGGGGGGGGAGTAGCAAGGCTTGGGCTTCTGCCTGGGGTGGCAGAAAACCTTGGGCCAGCCCTATCCCTTAGCATACATCTTGTAGCACTATACAAATGCTCAGTAGTAGTAATGGTAGAGTAAGGTTAAGGAGAAAAAAGAGTTTTGGACCGAACATGAAAGCTTTTGGGTAAGCCTTAACTGAACAAAAGGTTCTGAGGAAATGAGAAGAATGCTCTAAGAATCAGAGTAAACCAAAAGTTTCTTGTTGTCTAGCAGAAGGAAGGAGCCCAATGGTCTGGGAGGTAACGTACAGCCCCTCTAAACTGGAGAATGTAAGTTCAAGTCCCACCTGGCTAAGGACAAATTATTGTGTGTGCCAGGAGGAACAGCTGTTAACAAAGTGAAAAGAATACAAGATGATTTAAAGAGACTGCTACTTTGTAATGACAGAAAACATAAGAACATAAGATATGCCATACTGGGTCAGACCAAGGTCCATCAAGCCCAGTATTCTGTTTCCAACAGTGGCCAATCTAGGTCATACATACCTAGCAATTTCCCCAAAAGACACAGGTTCCACAATGCTTGTACTGGGTCAAGCATTGATATCCTGGGTCCCTTCTTAATAATGGTTTATGGACCTTTCCTCCAGGAACTTGTCCAAACCTTTTTTTAAACCCAGCTACACTAACAACCTTTACTACATCCTCCGGTAACAAATTCCAGAGTTTGATTACACGTTGAGTGAAAAAATATTTTCTTTTATTAATCTTAAATAGTTTACCCTGTAGCTTCATTGCATGTCCCCTAGTCTTTCTATATTCTGATAACGTAAATGATCGATCTACGTTTACCCGTTCCACTCCGTTCATTAATTTATACACTTCTATCATATCTCCCCTCAGCCGTCTCTTTTCCAGGTTAAAGAGTCTCTCCACTATCACCTTGTCGCCTTTTAGTGTCCCTTTAACCCCTCTATCATCTAATGGACCAACTGACTCTCTCACAAGTTTTTTGCTACAAATGTACTTGAAAAAGTCTTTGGGGTATGTTTACTAAACCGTCTTAATGTGCGCCCGGCGATAGTGTGCAAGCTGCCATAAAAGGAGTGGGCGTTTCAGTCTTAAAGTAGCAAAATGGGATTATTGCGCGATAACGCATGCTGCTGCGCACATTAACGGGCTAAGCGCCGCTAAGCGCATTAACGCGCGGTAATCTTAAGAAGGCACCCAGACATGCAAACACAGAAATAGAGGTGTAGTACAATGGTTAATACACTGACTGATGATACAGGGGTCATGAGTTTGATCCCCCAGTGTGCCTAATGCATAAGGCTGGCTGAGGCATCAGCTTTGACATGTAAGTATTGTTTCTTGAGGCATTTTATTTATATTTTAATTATTGCTGCCAGCAAACACACCCTCACGTGCCATAACCTAAGGTGCCACATAAGGCACCCTATAAGGCACTCCATAGGGCACATTATAAAGTGCACTGTCTGCCATGGCACCCTATAATGTCCCCTATAGGGCACCCTATAGGGCGCTCCATAGGACAACTTATAAGGCACCTTATATGGACTGTAACCATAAGGTGCCTCAGAAGGCGCTTTATAGGGCACCCTATAAGGCGCCTTCTGAGGCACCTTATGGTTACAGTACTCTGAGGGTGTTTTTGCTGGCAGCACTAATGTACATTAAAAATTGACAATGCTCCGGATAGCCCTATCAAATAACCCCACTGTGGGTTTGAACCCATGACCTCTGGCTCCACAGGCAGTGAAGTAACCAGTGGGCTACAGCTATTAACAAGCCCCTGGCTGGCTACAGAAGGACTGCATGTCACCACACAAACAGTCTGCTGTGGTTACCAGGATAGGGTTAACCCACCCGTACCCATGATGCACTGCACATGCAAATCAGCAGTCTACAGATGATCACAAGATGGGGTATGCATCCCCACAGCACCTCGGCCTGGTAGGGGGAACTGACCGTGTGCACCCACACAGCACCTCAACCTGGTAGGGGGTACTGACCGTGTATGTTACTGGCACAGAGTAGCTACAGACCGTCACATTGTGCGGGTACTGTGCTCATCCTGAGGGTGAGGTGGGGCACCCAGCACCAGGTCCACTGCACCTTTCATGGCTGAAATAGGCTATGCTGCAGGTCTCCATCAGTGCTAGTGTATGTAATAGGTAGTTCCTGCAGACACATCTGTATTTCTCAGTCATGTCTAGCCCTTATGGGCTATGATGCACCCAAAATAGTGCATATCCTGTGTTGGTACCATGGTCACATGATGTAGGTAAAGGGGGGGGGGGGCGCGGTATTTGGACCCATAGGTGGATTATGTACCACCACCCAACCCACTCTCTGTTGCTCAGGGTGGGAAACAGGAACTCCCACCAACAGAGCCACACTCTACCTCCCCGCAATGGTGGCAGTAGAGAGGACCATCAACCCCAGTCCTGCTGGGGAACAGACACCATACAGGGCAGGCAATGCAGATCTGTACACATCCATAAGGCAAGGCAGACAGAAGGCCTGGAAATGCTCAGCTGCCCCCCACCACTATCTGACATTCTCCAGCAGCAAGCCTCCAGCTGCTGCACCCTGCAAGATGTTCCATCCAGACACATACTAGCTGCAGACAGTCTGCTAGCTAGTCCATAGTGCATGTTTCTGGAGGAGATGCATGTACACAGAACTGGGATGTCAGCATACACACCAAGCAGATAAGTCAGTGATTGGGCCCTAAAAGGGAACCATAAACATCACATGAGAGAAACACTATATAGCACTATAACGTAGCCATGCCGTGGTCACTGCTCAGTCAGGGTGAGAGTGACCTCCCAGCAGGACATGCTGTGGCCATGCTGTCCGTACAGGTGGTTGTCAGGCACTACAGTGTCCGAGCTATTGCCCTATGCCCTGTGCAGATGCATCCTGGCCAGGCCACCCTGTCCGGGCTATACCCATGGTACCTTGCTCCTCATTATGCACACTGGCAGTCTTACACTGGCAACAGTGTGGGCTGAGGAAGGTGTTGGCAGACACCACACACTGGATAGACAAACACACGCTCCCACACCTATGCCAGCATTGTGCAAATATAGAGGCTCCTGGCAGCCCTCGCCACCGCACCAGTCCTGGGCACAGTGCAAGCATGGCTATGGTACGCAGTACTGTTGGGGTCACTCCCCAGGGTGGTAAACACTGTCAGACATCAGACCTGAAGCACACTCCACAGACATCAGAAAGGTTGCTATGATGCAGCTCAATCAGCAAATTGTGCTTAACTTAGGAATTGCTATCTGCCAGTAATCATAGCAACCGTTTGATAGGTGTGTACAATATTCCCAGGTTTAGGGTGGCATTGCTAAGGTATGCAAGTTCTAGTATTGGGAGATGCACGCAGGGCCCAACATCCTGCTTCTCCAGGAGGCTTTGGATAATGGAGCCTGTGGGTGAGGGTGTGTCTGCCCCTGTTGGCCGCTGCTCTAGGGCAGAGGTACCCAACTCCAGTCCCGGTGGGTCAAACACTGTTCGGGTTTTCATGCTGTCCCTAATGAATATGCATGAGATACATTTGCATACCATGAGGGCAGTGCATAGACATGCAGCACAGCCGTGTTTATTAGAGGCAGCATGGAACCTGAATGGTGTTTGGCCCTCCAGGACTGCATTTGGGAGACTCTGCTCTAGGTAATGTGCATGTTTATGGTGTCTGTGCTCTGTAGGGTAAAATGTAGGTTTATTGGGCATGTTTCTGTTATCTGCAATAAAGGTTCTGTCTGTATTAGCACGTTTTAGTAGTGGGTAAAATATGGGGACTGGGTTGGCAGGAACCACAGCTGGGACTTGAACCTGTGACCTTCTGCTCCTGAAAACACTGGCTGTGTTCACTGCACCACCGTGTTGCCACAGAGATAGTGCATTCCCTGGAGATACCATGACTGTTTGTCAGACAGAGCCTGTCTGTTGCAGTGCACGGCACCCACCTAAACAGGGCTAGGCCATGGTCTGCTCTGGGCAGCTGCCACTGCCCCCTCTACCACCAGTACCCTTCTGCCACCATGCTGACATGCCCTTTTGCTGGTGGTGCTGGTGCTGCGCAGTCACAGGCCATCCAGTGTGCGGGTAGGTGGCTGCCTATGGTGCGGGTTCTGGGTTAGGGGTGCCTGCATAGCTGTCCACGCTTTCCCCCAGCACCGCCTGCCAATGTTCCATGCCATTGGGGGTACCTGCTGGGTACTATTCCCTGTGACACCGTGGGAAGCACACTCTTGCCCATGTTGGGCCCTCAACAGTTGCTGTCTGGCTGCTCTACTGTTTCAGCATTCCTATGGGCCAGCTAGGCATTACCCTAGTCCGCACTGTGCCCCAGCTGCACCACAGCATGTGCCGCCTGCAGCCCTCTGTGTCCCCTTTTCCAGCATCTGTCCAGTTGCCCATTCCGACATGCCCGCCCTGCTGTTGTGGAACATGTGCATACCATAGGAAACCTGTCCAATGGAGAGGAAAACCCTGATCAGTGCAATTTCACTGTGGGCTCATTCACCTTGTATGGGGACAGAGCATAGACCCTTCCAAAAATCATATCTTTTTTTTTAGCTTTCTTGGGGTGTTTTTTTATGTTTCCCATTGATATCACTATTGCCCAGCTTGGTTATGTTTTTTTTACATTTTCTTCTGGTCATTTTCACTGTTTCTTTGCCCTTTTGTTCCGTGCACATGTATCACACTTATCACTTTTTTGTAGGTTTCCCTAGTTTTGCTGTACATTGCTGACGGAAATAGTTTCTTTTCCCTTTAAATCAGCTCTAACGCCAGGGTTTCACTGGCGTTAGTTTTCAGCCTCGGATTTCACAGCGTTAGTGTGCAGGGAGCCTCTCCCCTCCTACTCTCCGCCCCATGACCCTCTCTCTCCGCCCTCCGGGAGCCTTTCTCCGCCTTCAGCGCTCGTTTGCGCCTTAGCGCGCGTTAAGGCACCATTATCGCGCGTTAAGGCGCCTTATCGTGCTATAACATGGGAGAGCGTACGTTAAGACGGTTTAGTAAACATACCCCTTTATTTTGTGTTTTTGCTTCCACAGCAAGCTTCTTCTCAAATTCTCCCTTTGCCTGCCTTATCAGTGCCTTGCATTTGACTTGCCAGTGCTTGTGCTTTTTCCAGGTTTCGTCATTTGGCTCTTTTTTTCCATTTCCTGAAAGATGCTTTTTTGGCAACAACAGCCTCTCTGACCTCACCTTTAAACCATGCTGGCAGTCTTTTGGACTTCCTTCCACTTTTCTTAAAGCGTGGAATACAGCTGGTCTGGGCTTCCAAGATAATATTTTTCAACAATACACAAGCTTGTTGTAAGTCTTTAACCTTTTCAACTGCTCCTTTTAGTTATTTCTTAACTATTTTCCTCATTTTATCATAGTCTCCCTTTCGAAAGTTAAAAGGTAGTACTGTGGATTTCCTTATTATCCCTCCTCCACTAATTAAATCAAAGGCGATCATGCTATGATCACTATTGCCAAGTGGCCCCAAAACCCTTATCTCTTGCACCAGATCTGGTGTTCCAATAAGGACTAGGTCCAATATGGCTTCCCCTCTGGTCGGTTCATGAACCAGCTGCTCCAAGAAGCAGTCATTTATTTCATCTAGAAACTTTATCTCCCTAGCATGTCCTGCCGTGACACTGACCCAGTCGATACCGGGGTAATTGAAATCACCCATTATTATTACAGTGTTGTAACTTTTGTTAGCTTCCCTGATTTCTTTGAGCATTTCATCATCCATTTGTTCATTCTGTCCAGGTGGTCAGTAGTACACCCCCACTGCCATCACCTTCCCCTTTTTACATGGAATTTTAATCTATAGAGATTCTACAGCAAATTTTATTTCCTGAAAAACTTTAATCCTGTCTGCCTCAATGCCCTCTCTAACATAGAGCGCAACCCCTCCACCAATTTGATCAGCTCTATCATTACGATATAGTTTGTACTCAGGTATCACAGTGCCCCACTGGTTGTCCTCCTTCCACCATGTCTCTGATATTCCAATCATATCTAACCTCTCATTTAGTGCTATATATTCTAACTCTCCCATCTTGTTTTGTAGACTTCTAGCATTTGCATACAAGCATTTTAGAGACTGTGATTTTAGTGATTTTCACACTGCTCCAGGAGAACTGATGCTTTGCTACAGGTTTCTCAAGAATGAGGGGCAAGGCTACTGAAAGTAACTAGGTGCTCCTTCTCATTATACTTTGTAGAAATGCCATCCTGAAAAATAAATGCTAATTTTTGCTTAGAGGGGTACAAGTTTTCTCTCTGACGTACTGAAGAATAGTACTTTAGACTCAAGTTTGCTTTGTTAAATTATTTTATGATAACACAGAAGGTTACTCAAAGTGAATCAGAGGTGTTAAGAGCTTCTTGATAAGAAATTGACTAGGTCACTGGCTTGTATATTTAAAAAAAAATAACGGACAGAGGTGTTCTGACCTCCTTGGAGTTGCTTTATCCAAGCACTTTCCCCTGGGCACTGAATGGAAGGGAAAAAATGATAAATGAGATTGTGTAATCCTTGCTCACCAGGGAAGAAATTGATCCCCTTTATCTTTCATTAGGAAATAAAACATAGGCCCAGCTTTGTCTTGTGAAATAATCTAGAGAGATACAGACAAATATGTACTTGTCAGCTATTTAAAATGGCAGCTCCTCTTGGGTGATTCTCTGGTACAGAATCTTTTACTAGCTCAAACCCTGATAATAATAGAGATTAAGAATGCGCGCAGAGCAGAAACTTGTGGTTCATTTCCATTTTGTTTAACCTTTTTTTCCCAATTTTCAGGTATGTTTTTGTTTTCTTTCATATATTCATTTTGACTAAAATGTACTTGACGCATGATAATTCATAGGTTAATGTATGCATGGAATCACATTTTAGAAAGGTCGTGTATGTGGCTGCAGTGACATCGAAGTGAAACTACTAAAATCTGTGTCAAATTTAGAGAAGAGGGTGGACACGTGTAAGTCCGATGATGGGTTTTTTTAATCAAAGAACGAAGCACAGAAACACATGGGGATGGGTCTCCACATGCAGCCGAGGGAGTCCTTTCATAGATGCACACGGGAAAAGTCAATGTTGCAAACCCAGCAACTTACACGTGCAAGTGCTGGCATTTTACAATTAGCACATGTGGATGCCGCCTCTGCCCATCCCTCAGTGTGATTGGGAGGGGATATCCCCCTTAATCCCTCCAGTATAGAAAAAGACAGAAGGCCCCCTTTTGTCCTATTCATGGCAGAGTGCAGGTGTAAATTTGGACACAGACAGTTTTAGTCTAGCATGCACATCCCTATATGAAATTGGGTATACCCATGTGCTGCCCTGGTCATGCCCTGATGAGCTGCAATGCAACTTAGGCATGCGATGGACATCTATGTGTAAAATGGGCCCTTTCTAGAACGGTCTTTACATGTGGATGCAATTTACATGTATCAATTGTGAATAAAGTTTATAAAATAACCCCCCAAATATATTTAACGTGCACTACATTTTTTAAGGCACACTGACAAACCAAATGCTCAATAATAAATGCACAGAAAATATGGTGGATGCACGGAACAATCACCTAGATGGCATGGTAGGGGCAAAAAAAAGTAACAGAATTCAAGACAATGACCATCTCTAGCCACAGAGAAATGAATGGGTGTTATGGAATCACAACCTTTTTCTCATCATTTTAGGCCCAGTTCCATCCCGCACGTAGAACCAGACATACAGAGGGGATCGTGATTCTGATCCTGCAGGGCATGTCTAGCCCCATGGGGTCAGAATTGTGAACAGTCGTGTACATGCAGGCTGGGAGTGTGATTCAGTCTGGCCTGCATGTACATGACTAGCCCGGCCAACTCAGTCAGAGCTTTTAAATGGAGCTGCAGCCGTAGCATCTGGTTGCCATGGCACCGCGGCTCCATTTAAAAGCTGCGACGCCGGCCACTAGAAAAAAATGCTTATTCCCTGCAGTCCGACCCCTGATCTGATCTCCTAAAGCCAGGGTCGGGCTGCAGGGAATGTCCTCCGGCCCCCCTGCCCCATCCGCACCCTGGCATTTAGAGAACAACTCGTCCAGAGAAGTTATTTCACCTCAGAGGTAGAATAACTTCCCTGCACATGTTGCCGGCCCTGGATGTACAGGGTCAACTTTAGAATAAGCCCTATACGTCCAGGGCTGGTGACCGCCTAGACTCCGCCCCCGAGCCACCCTACCCTGCACAACCAGGCACAGAATAACCCCATTTCTATATTGCTAAACTGCAATAGCTTTTTATTTTATTGAAGACTTTGCATATGTCTAGTGGGTAATCTGTAGCCAGCCAGTGGGTTAATCTAATCACCCTTACACTGAAACTGTATCTAACCTGTGATCAAATTGCTTTTATCTGTGACATAGTTGATTCCTACAGATATCAATAATATTGTCTAAAGATGAAACAATTTACCATGAGCTAATGAATCCCATGTGGATTGCTCCCACTTTAGCTAGGTCATCGCTGATCTTATATTAAGATCCCCAACTGGATTATTGTCATAAGTGTTTGGACTCTGCCAGTTTGGCCTGGATTTCACTGACATTTATGGCTTTCTAGTTCAAGATGACTATGAATAATGACCAGGGGAGTTTTGGATGCAACAGTTGAAGATACTTTGCAAATAGTTTCAAAGAACTCCCAACACTACATCAAATGCATGAAACACTGCAAAATCGTCCCAAAGTTCCTAATTGAATCCAAATAGTCATTGGGTGGAGCCATTAGTTCATTGCACGTCTCCATTTCCTCCCCTCTTTGTTTACTAAGGCTTTTCTCCCATTCTCTATCTATGGGGAAAAAAGCTAATAAATCAGGCCTTAAGTTTTTTATGTACCATTATTGTACCTCTCCCCAATGTTACTAAACAGAGGCTATCTGTATCCAAGTCCCACATTACTCAATGGAACCTAGTTACAAATAGCATGGGTTAACCGTTAGCCTGGCTTAGCAAACATATCCCATAGCCATCTTTCAGTAGATGACACTTAGAAGGCAACCACTGCCATATCACATAATAACTCGTTCCTCATCAACAACTACTCAACAAAGAACTGAAAGGGAATGGCATAGATAGTTAGGTATAAGGCCATTGGTAACAGGCTCTGGGAGAGGCTTCTAAATCATACAACAGAGCTGCTCTGATACAAAAAAGAAATTTAATTACTGAAAATCTTTCAAGACGGCTAAAATGTGACATTAAATAATTGAATATCACATCAAATCTTGTCTGCTATTACTTATCTGAAAAAGTAATTATGCCTCAAGATCATGCAGCAGGAATTAGTAGTGCGAGGCACTTATCGCTATGCAAAGCACTATACAAAAGCTGGTGACTCGTACTTGTTAGCTTGCAAAAGGGCATTTTCGTCTTTTTTTAGTTACAGTTGTTCTTGCCGGATGCAAATGATGATCCAACTCTGGTACTGTGGAATGCACTTATTCTATCATAAGGCCATTTGCTATAGAAAAGATTCTGAGATTTTCCAGTTCAACTAAATTTGACAAAACAAACATTTTCATCTAAAGCAGTGGTACCTGTATGAAATCACTCTTGTACTAACGGTTAAGTGCCATTGCACCCATAGAAATAAAAAGGCTGTGGGCACTTAACGTGTGTTAACTTCAGTGACATACCTTTAAACCTATGGTAAACAGGCCCCTTAGTTACCAAAACTGATCTTTTGCAGGTCTGTTTTGCTTTCAGTGGTTGGTTTTACACAGGACAAAGATATATTTCAGGAAAGTGAAAGCTACTGAATTCCTAGATCGCTATGAGGGTCATTTACGAACAGTTAATACACACTCATGCCATTAACGTGCATTATATACTGCATGATTCACATTATGACATTAGCGCGTAACCGTTAGTAAATGACTCGCTATCTAAGAAATCATGAGGCAAGCACAGAGACTGCAAGGCTAATATCTGGGGCATTACATCAAGGTGAGTCTCTCTTTTTTTTTGTTGCATTTTCTCTATTTATAGGTATGTGTAATCTTGTGGGTTTAAGGGCACTTAACAGTTGATAATCAATTAGATGGTAGAGTGGATTTGCAGGAGAGCTCACTGAGTAAGGTTGACCAGGCTTCTCTGTGGATGGATTTTCCTCTTCTTTTAGAATCTGGCTAGAAAATGATCCAGGGGATCATGAGAAGAGCCACCAGACGGTGCTCTCTCACTGGAAAGCTGAAATGCCGTGAGGGATTCAAACCACTCTCTGAGCTGTGTTTCTTTACAAGACGATGTTTACACATATCCAGATCCTCGGGTGAAATCACTGTGAATGTTTTTCTGTACCTTTTGTGAGAGATTTGATTAACATAGTAAAGCATCTTACTTCTCTGGTACTTCACCTGGAAACTAATGGCCTGATACTGAAACACCACAGTCTGCATTTGTTTTAAACACTGGCCACAGCATTTAAAAATATTCAGTATATCCAGTGCCACTATCCAGACGGCAAGAGGTGCTGTGGAGTGGCAGACTGAGAAGGGAATGTAGTCAAAACACACTTCTTGTACCATCATCTTATCAAAACTTTATCAGAGCTTTTAGCTTTACGGCAGCAATGATATGGAATTCCCTCCCAGATAAACTTAGATCCACTACTGACCTATTAACATTCAGGAAAGAGCTTAAGACATAGCTGTTTATAGAACATTTTGGCACAGATGAACCAATGTAAGACCTCTTCCCTAAATAGCACCAACTTCCCAATTCATCACGTACACCCTCTCCCCCACCTCACTGTATACACCTAAGATAAGGTATCTTCTTGTTGTTAAGTGCCATCGAGTCCAGGTCGACTCATAGCGACCCTCTGGATAGTTGTCCTAAACTGTGTTTGGCTTTCAGTCAGGCGGCTCATCGTTGACTGAGTGGCACCCATAGCTGCTGTTATCTGTAAACTACTTTGATTTTGCCGAAAGGCGGTTTATAAAGCCTTTCAATAAATAAATAAAAATGGCTATGCTGTCTGGATAGTGGCAATATTGTACAGCAATCCAAGTATTTTTAGGGCACTTTTTTTCTGTCCTAAAATTACCCAGATGGTCATTCAGATAGCAGATTGAATATCACCACTCTGCAGATAATTTTTTTCTGCAATCACACTCTGCCCCTGTACCGCTCCGGAGGTCTGTAAAGATTTTTAGCAGCTCTACATAGAATGTCACTGAAAGTCCCCAAACAGGGAATTTATCTAGATAGTGGCTACTGCTTAACAGTTAAATACTTTTGAATATCATTCCATTAGCAGCACTGAATTTGAGTTTTTTGTACAAACTTTCCCCTTGATGGGTCAGTTGGAAGATTTTATGTAGACTGTGGTAGGACCTATGCTAAGTTTATGGTGAAAAAGCGCTGTGCTTTTTTATTAAGTGCATACCTCTTTTATTTTTATTTTTTTAAATACAAGTTTAACTCTTTATATTTTTGGTGCACACGTTTATGCTTGCTCCAAAGCAGATGTAAATATGTCCATATACGCTCCATATATACTCGCATTTCTTACTGAATGTTGCAACTCTGCTCCTCTTCCTGCTCCATCCAAACTCTGCTTCCAAGAATTGACTACATGTGGTGTGACTAAACGTATTCGCTGTCTTGTCACTGTGCATACTTATATGTACCTATACCACAGATTAATCTGATAAAAACTAATCTAAAACATTCTTTACAAGCTGAAAAACCCTTTAGAAAACTATCCCCATAATTAACAAAATCAAGACATGTGCATGGTTGGGCCTCGAAAGACCAGGGTTCAAATCCCACTGGCACTCCTTGTGGCCTTGGGCAGGTCACTTAACCCTCCACTGCCTCAGAAACAAACTTAGATCGTAAACTCTCCGGGGAGAGAGAAATGTCCCCTGTATATGAATGCAACTCTCCCTGAGCTATTACTGGAAAGGCGTGAGCTAATGAATAAATAATAAATAAAGGTGCAGCCTCCCCAGGGAAGCCTACTCTTTTATTGAATGCTTTTTGTAAAATGGCCACTCCTGTCATGTACTACTTTGCTGATGCTACTTAAACTTTAGATAAGGCTTTGTATTTGCAGAGCCTTGTCTAAAATATTATTTGGGTGGGGGGGGGGGGAGATATTCAAAATGTTGTAGCCAGTTAGCAGATTTGCTAACCAGCTAAAACCAGCTCAGCTCGATATTGCACAGACTGGTTAGTGCCACTGAATATCCCCATAGGCTGTGTATAAAAAAATGCCCAGGTAAAATCGGGACCGTCTGTGGGTGGGAGTAGGGGCGGTGATGGTAGCTATATAGTTGGCAACGATATTCAGCTAACCAGATAGCTTAACTGGTGATTAGCGCTATCCTATTAGTGGCTGTAGATCATAACTAACCGGATAGCGACGTTGCTATCAAATGAACACAGATATACATACAGCATTGGAAACCAGATAAGTTCCAGCGCTGAATATATAAGCAGTGATGGTTAGACACTGTAAGTAGCCTAACCGCCACCGCTGAATATGCCCCCCCCCCACACCTATTATTTTATTGAATACCCACGACCTCTACCTCTCCTAGGGGATTCTGACCATCTAATTACCCCGGTTAATGATGGCAGAAAAAGACTAGGGTCATGCATGGAAAAACATTCATTTTCAGGCAGTTTTTGGGCAGTTTTCTCAATTTTTGGGCATTATCTTTTGTGTAGTTTCTATATTTGGTTTAATAAAAAAAAATATAATGTGCATTAGAGCTTTCTGATCATTTGTATAACTCTACCAAGTGTGTGCATCGCTATACAGGCACATGAAAAAGGTGGTCCCTCCTCATCAGAGCTTACAATCTAGTTCTGATACATGCAGATCAATTGTATGCATGTTAATTTGTAGATTAACATGCATTAAATAATTTTGCATGTGCTCAATTTTTTTAAGACTTGCTAATAAAACGTATGCAAATAGGCTGGCTCAATCATCAGGCAGACTAGGTAATTGCCTAGGATAGCAACTTCTCAGGGTGACAAAGAGCAAGGCATTCAAAGCTAAACAATAGATTCTGACACCCGGGGGGGGGGGGGGGGGTGTATAAGGTTTACCTAAGGTGCCAACACCTTGAACTAACTTTATGGCCGGCCCTGATCCCAAGAAGAGATCATATGGCCTTGAAATCTGCCTATCCGCAGCAACCTCTAAGCTCTACAGTCCCTTCCTTTCCCTCAGAGATCCGTTGTGCTTGCCTCATATACCGATTATTCACAGATCTTGGACATCACAAGTCCAAAAGGAGGAGAGGCATGAAACGCCAAAAGGGATCCTTTAAAGCCCAGGCTAGGAGCCTCTTATGAAATGGACATATTCTATAATGTTACAGGTGCAGGGGAGGCGTTTGCTACATGGGCTTCTCCTGTAGACCGCAAAAAGCAAACTTGAGAAGAAACCTCTAGGAGTTTCATGTATTATGCCGCAAGGGTAATGCTGTGCAGTGCAGAGACTGTGTGCCAGATAGATATCTTCAGTATGTATTCCCACTTTATTAAAAGTCCACCAAACTCCTTTTTCATCTACTTGCATAGGTTTAGGATTGCCTGGCTTGTATTTTGGAAGCTAAAGATAATCAAGAGCGGTTGCTTGATCCACTTAGATAAGCAGCTTCTGAAATACCACCTCCCTGGTACTATTGCAACGGTTATCTCTATCTGCCATCTCGAAAGACAATTTTAACATTAAGGATTGCTGATATCAAAATGTATCTTGTGAGCCTTTAATAAGAGCTTAAGGTCTGCCAGGACTTATTTAGTTTCTATCTGGGTAGGCTGGAAGAACTTACCATATGGATTTTCCTGTAACTTTCAATTGATATGTTTGGCTTTAGTAGGGCCAGTGCAATCACTTAAGACACACTCTGCTCTCGAGGAGCTTTGCTGCACCCCATGGAGTGCTCCTGTATCTACCAGCAACACCATTCTTCACTGAAGCTTTTCAGGTAATGCAAGGCCGATTCCAACAAGCAACTTACCTCTAGTGCACTTAGAGTAATAATTGGAATTTTTATGGTTGAGAAAGCAAACACTTTTAATACAGGCAAAAGCCCTCATGTAGTCAGTGAAAAGACAGTAGGAAATCAAAAAGATGGATCACCCTAATCTGTGTATTGACACCTCTCATGGCTGAATAAATGGTGTAGTTGAGCTATATTTGCTTGTATTGATCCGGCTGCTGTTTAACATTCATGCCTTTGCCGCAGGAGGTTGACCACAGGGCAGAAGATTTTCTATACATTGCAGCTTTCTGAGGGACTCAGCATTCCCACGGCAGATCATGAGACAAAGTAACTTATCATGATGTGGTTCAGTAAAGTGTTTTAACATAGCAAATATGAGTAACATTGAAAATGCCTTAATTCATATGCTACGTTTCACATGGAAAGTCTATTTTACCAGCATTTTTACATAAAAGAAACCTGGTTTTATAGTTCATTCATGGGGTTTAGATATTGTTGCTTGAAACACAATCAAATCTGTGAGCTGCAGTGTGGAAAAGAGATAGTCTCATGAAATATTTCTGCAATTTAGAAAAGCTGTTTTTTTTAAATTCTGCAACAGACTGTGGATTTTCTAGTTCTAGGCAAGCTGAACATCTATTTTTTTTCCTTCGCAAAGGTTTGTATGAAAGCTTTTATCAAACAAAATGCATTTGCGAATTTTAATATTGGAAAAAAAACATAATCAGGATCTTCCAAGAGGTTTTAACAAGTCCATCATATTGTGATGTTCGCACATAAAACTATTTTTAATCCCTTGATATCTAAGATATATACAGTACAAATACAGAGGTGCATGATATATTCCTTTAGGATTCTCTAATTTGGCAAAGTGGTATATATAGAAAACTGGTGGGAAAAGTAGAGTCCAGTATTCAAAAAAAACCCTGATCTAAATTTAAGATTTTAAGGGGCCCTTTTTCTAAAATACGTGTTAGGTGAATCTGCTCTGGGGCAATGTTAGCATTGCCAGCATGTACCGTGCAAGCAGGCCCTTTAGCGCATGTTTGGGACCTTGTGAATTACTGTGGCTGCACTTTACTCTACCTTTTGAGGTGACATTAGGTGCACCTGCACCATCTGCAATGCTAACTGCAACACTTCCTCCTGTGCTAACTGCAGTCTGCTCTCCAGGCCTACTCTCCACCCACTATCCTCCCATTCACCACCTCAACGCATGACTGGCAGTTAGAATTTTTAATCAGCTGCAGTAACTGTCATATGCCATAGTAAAAGTTACCCTGAGCACTTTTGCACAGTTATCGTGTGTGAATGTGCATACTAACTGTTTAGTGCACTTTAGTAATAGGGCGCCAAAGTTAACTGCCTATGTTTTGCTCATATTTTCAGTCAAACATAGGAGCAGAAGGTTAGGGCTGAAAATGCATGTAAACTGTGCAGCTTCAAAGTTATACTGCTAAATGTAGGCCTGCCATTCATTTCCCTAGATTGATGGGCCTGATGCTGGAAGTTGGTGTGCTATGCTCCTAACATTTTATCCACCCTAAATCTGCTTCTGTTGCCACCTAAGTTTTAGGTTCTTAAATTAAGGAATTTAGATGAATCCTAACTAAACCATGCTAACCATTAGTTCGGGGTTTGCTACCTGAGAAGTATGCCACTCTAACTATTGCCATGGCCTCGCTGCTAAAAATTCCACACTAACTAGTAAGTGTGCGATTGTCTGGGGACAGGGTAGGTTAGGAGTGCATTGTGGGCACCTGCTCACCGTGAATGCTGCCCTTAGCATGTATGCCTTAAGACCAGCTCAAGGAGTACTGGTGAGTGCACCCATGAGCTTGCACTGTGCTGCAGTGTGTTACCACTATGTTAACAGCAGGAAGATGGGCACACATTCCCACAAAACTAGTTTTCTGGCTCAAATTCCTGCTAAACACACACCCTTTAATAAAAATGCCCCTTAGAGAAATGTTGAGCATAAATTTACCATTCAGACCTAGTAAATTTCCAGAGGGGCCAACTTATGAACCTAACTCTCAAAATTAGGAGCATATCTTTGACTATCAGCCTAATATTAGTCAGTCTTCTGTATGTAATTACAATGTAAAGGAGTTCTTTCATCTTTACAAATTAGCTACCACCAGACAAGAATGAAGTAGGAAGCATAGTTTTAAAAATCTACTCAAATATAATTAAAGAGTGACCTCTTTGCAAAAGCATTTTTTAAACTTTCTGGATCTGTTTTACTTATCAGAATAAGGATGTAAAACTAAGGTTATTCTAAATGATAAAATGGGTTGACCCATTCAGAGTTGCTACTTGCTTCTTCTGCTAGACACATATGTATGAAGTAGGGATGCATCAATCCACTCAGAACTGGTCTTTATTAGTATTGAAAACTATGTGCTTCCTGGCACCTGCAAGTTGATATTGCTTTACATGCACTGGGGTGCACCAGTAACAGAATCACACATGGGCTTTTCTATCCCTTAGAATTTTGGGTGGTGAAGGTCAAACACTAGAGCTCCGTCAGACCCATTGCCATCCTGTCCAATAAATAATTACAAGCAAATCGTGCCTTTCACTCTATGCTGATTGATGTCGAAATTGCTTTTGAAAGTTCTCATAAGTTCCTGTTATAGATTAAGTGCCGGTGCAGGAAAAATAACTGCACCCAACTGAAATGGGTGAATGTAATCAGGTTTAATGGACTTGAGAGCTTGTTGGGAATTAAATAACTATTGATTTGTTGGAAAGTTGCTGTCATTACGAAATGCCACTCTGGACACATTACCAGAGCAGATAGATTAGAAGTTTAGGTCTTTTAAAAATAATAATAATAATAATAATGTAGAAAGAATACAATGACCAATATTGACCTTTTTGAAGAGTCACTTTGTTTAGAATTTAATATGCAATGCCTGTAAAATAAAGAGGAATATTTTTTCTAGCAACATTAATGACAGAATAATACCGTTCTCTGTATTGTTTTTCTATCTATTTTATTTTATTTCATGTATTAGATATTTTACTCATCCTTACATAGAAGCCCAAGGCAGGATACAATAAAACATACATAATAACTACATAAAATACAATAAAAGAAAGAGAGTATCAGCAGCAGAGAAAAGAGTACCTTCCAGACTCCCTGATATAAAATCAGAACTCAGCAGCCCTCCTTGGAAACAAATGTGTAGAGAAAAAATCATCAATAAAACATAAAGTTACAGGTAAACTATTCTAAATAAATGGAAGGGAACAGGACAGTGCCCTAGCTCAGATCCTAATGGAATGAAACAAATTAGACCTGGAAGCATTAAATAGCCTAATACCTTGAGAATGAGTTAGCCATAGAGTAATATACTCCTGCAAATAAAAAGACAAATCTATATTTAAATAATGTCCTAAAGGCTAAAACTAACAACTTAAACTGATTTTGCTGAGCTATAGGCAGCCAATGCTCTTTTTGTCCTGCTCCCACCAAAAACTTAACAGCAACATTTTGGGCTCTTTGCAAACCATCCAAGATCTTTGCAAAAAAGCCAGAGAACAATAAGATAACCTAGTTAAAATTAAAGACTGAATAAGAATAGCAAAATCCTGTTAATTAATAAACAATTTAAACTTTTTCAATTGATGATACCTGTCTCTCTGACATCGCCACCTGGATGTCTCACTGCCGTTTGAAACTAAACATGGAGAAAATGGAACTTCTTATTTTTCCACCTAAGCCTTCCTCTCCCCTTCCTCCTTTTTCTGTCTCTGTTGATAATGCTCTTCTACTTCCTGCTTCCTCAGCCTGTAACCTTGGTGTCATTTTTGACTCCTCCCTTTCCTTCTCACATATCCAACAGATAGCTAAAATCTGTCTCTTCTTTCTCTATAGCATTAACAAAATGTGCCTCTTTCTCTCTGAACACACTACTAAAACTACTCTCTAATTACTTCCCATCTTGACTATTGCAACCTCCTTCTTGTTGGTCTCCCTCTGAGTCATCTCTCTTCCCTTCAATCTATTCAGAACTCTGCTGCGCATCTAATCTTTCACCAGCCTCGATATACTCATATAATCCCTCTTCTCGAGTCACTTCCTTGACTTTCCTTCCATTTCCATATCAAATTCAAACCCCTCCTTCTGACTTTTAAACGCATTCATTCTTCTGTTCCTCATTATCTTTTCTCTCTCCTCTTCTACTACACGTGAACTCCACTCTTCTACTGGCTTATTCCTCTCTCTGTCCTTTTCTTCCACTGCTAACTCCAGAGTTGGTTCATTTCACCTTGCTATGCCTTATGCATGGAACAATCTTCCTGCCCCTTTTCAAATGTATGCTAAAGGTTCACCTCTTTGAGTCTGCTTTTGGATCCGAATCCCTTGGCCTCTTGTGTCTCCTCACTCTTCCCTATTCTATCATTATTCCTATCTTTTGTCTTGTCTGTCTTGATTAGATTGTACTGTAAGCTCTGATGAGTAGGGACTGTCTCTATCTGTGTTTGTACAGTGCTGTGTATGCCTTGCAGCACTTTATAAATGTTTAATAGTAGTAGTAAAACCCCATGCTTCCATCAACTTAGAAATCTGTGGTTTTAATGTCAAACCTCCATTTAACTAAAAAAAAACCCAACTATGCACCTGATCTTTCACCTCTAGCTGTAGCCCATTTGAAAACGCACAAGGGTGTAAGATGATTGATGGACCCAGGGACCTCAGCCTTTGGACAATTTGATACTGGCTTATTTTCTCACATCAACCTATCAATAACCTTTAAACAACTTTCCAACATAACTGGGATACCCCAGACCTCCCTTGCGGGAGCTATTTTATTTATTTATTTTATTTAGCAATTTATTTTATTATTTATTTATTTATTTACAGTTCTTACATACCGTGCTTTTTAGTATCAGTGCGGTTTGCAAATAACAAAAATTGCATCAGAACAAAGATCTTATGCTTACATTGTAACAGGATCTGTAACTTGGGAATGTAACAGGGGTAACTATATACAAGTCAACAACAGTGGTAGTTATGGAACTATTTACATTTTATATTGCAAGTTGGTAATCGTGATGGAGAAGACCTTATAATCTATAATCGTTAAGGGTGTGCCTGAGGGCGGTCTGTTTGTGTATCGTCAAGGGTTATATTGTTGGAATGTCAGACGCTGTGTGGGTGAGTTGTGGTGCAGGAAGTGATTGTGATTGGTTAGGGTGGACGAAGTGAAGGCAGAATAGGTGGTGTTTAAGGGCTTTTCTGAAATGTGAGAGGTCACTGATTGATCGAATATGAGGTGGGAGATTGTTCCAGCACCTAGGAGCAATGCTTATATATCACTTTTCATCAGGTCAAAGGGGTGTATACGTTCAGGTATGGTATATATTTCCCTTGTCCCCGAAGAGTTCACAATCTACGTTTTGTATCTGAGGCAACAGAGGGTTAAGTGGCTTGCCCCAGGCCACAAGGAGCGTCTGTGGAACAAGAAACCCCAGTTCCTCTGGCCTGAGGTTGCCGTCCCCCAGCAGGATTCAATATAGCTGTATATTATCCGCAGACATCTGAAAACAAACAACCATGTCCCTCAGTAGGAGAAGCTAAGGGCTGAATATATAAATAAAACAGCAGCAGAGAAAATAATGCTCTCTGTGGGACACCAAAAGGAAATGGCTAGATGAATTTTGACCAACTTCTACAAATTGGTCAAGAAGTAAGAGCAGCACATCCTCTCCTTTATCTAAATAGAATAGCACATCTTTATGCATCGCCAGTAATGCCGTTTCAGTACAATGATGGTGTTGAAACCCAGACTGGCGATCACGAATGCCCCTATTTACACAGGCAGAATCAAAAATGATTTCTCAATAATCTTTGACAAAAATGAAAGGTTTGAAACTGGCCTACAATTTTCAGGCTCTGTACGGATGAACAGCAGCCACTTTCAACCGTATGCATAACGGCTCATATAGATATATGCTTAAGAGACTCTTTGAGGCATGTTTAGTAAGCTGTGCTACCTGTAAAAATTGCAGATATCACATGCTCTCAGACTGCATAAACAGTGCAGTGATTTTCCACGCTATCTGCATAGCCCGCTTTAACTTGACAGAGTGAGCAGGATATGGGCAGAGTCACTGCTTGCATCACCGGTGTGCAGTAAGTGAAGGCCGCGCAGCGAAGTCCGGGCCGTCCGCCGGTAACCGGGCGGCGCGACGAAGGCATCTGTGGAGGGGGGGTTGCCAGGGTTGAGGGGGCGGCGTCCTTCAAATTCATTGGCTCCCGTCCCACGTGAGCACGCGGGAGCCAATGAGTGAAGGAGGTCAGGAGAGAAGGTGGCATTGTGGTTCGGGGACTCGAGGGAGCAATGCGGAGCCAGGAGCGGTTTCCTGGAGCGTTTTTTTTTTCCCGTGCAGAGAGTTGTCGGGCCTGGCGAGGATCGCGGATTGAGGCGTCTCAGGGCGAGCCTGGCTGGTTGCAGCGCCGGATTGTTGGGCAGCGCTGTGGGGTCCCGTGGAGCCGGTGCAGATTGCGAGCACGTGTGCTTGGGACAATTCCGCGGCAGCGGGGCAGGCAAGTGGGCGGCTAGCGCAATACAACGAAACGAAAATAAAATAAAAAGTAAAATACTACTAACTAAAGAGAACACTAAACAATATAAATTAATTGGTGAAGAGACATTACAGATAGTTAATTCTGCACGGAGGTCGGGGGGTGGCGCCCACAATGCCCGCTCGCAAGAAGCAGCAGGGCAAAGCGCCGGGGAGGGCCGGTAACTTCGCTGGGCGGCTGGCAGGACAGACAAGGGGGGGATCGTGGGGGGTGGGGGCCGGGAATGGCATAGCGGGGTCTGGGGATGGCAAGCCCACAGGGGGGAGAGAGGGGGGGTTGCTGGAGCTTGCGGGAGAGGTGCGAGAGCGGGTAGGGTGTCCAGGGGGGGGCGGACTGCTGGCAGAGGGAGTGCGGCCTCGGCAGGGGGTGGTGGTGCATCGGAGAGGGTAGGGGGTGTGTAAGGGACTCTGCCAGGGGGTCCCGCTCTCGGGCAAAAAAGAGGGGGGGCAAAGGGGTGAAGCTCTGGGAGCGCAAAGGGGCGGCGGGTCTGGTCAGGCGACTGGTTCCGGAGATGGGCGGAGAGTGAGGGGCGAGGGGGCCCCCACGGGCCCCAGTGGATGTGTGAATAGGGGGCTGCAAGGTGAAGATTATGACAGCAGTTTTGGAAGCAGTTCCCTCCCGTTCACGTCGGGCTGGGGGGAGCAAGTGGGAGCTGGGCCAACGGGGGGCTTCTCGGCTTGGGATCATTGGGCACGGGGGGGGGCAAGGGTCCTCGGGCGCCGAGTGGCTGGGGGCTTGGCGGCCGCCTTGGCCTGGGGTGGTTCCTTCCCCTGTTTTTCCTTCTTTGTCTCCACAGATGCCTTGGAGGGGAGCGAGCACGGCAGCACCGGGTGGCGAAATTCCACGGGTAGAAGGTCATCCTGAGGCTTCTCAAGCACACGGAGGAGATGGAGCAGGCTCACCGCTTATCGAGCGACAGCTGATTCCTGCCAGAGTAGTCGCGGGTGTGGATGGACAAGCGGACCCAGGTGAGTTCCCTGCTGTGCAAGAGGGGGCGGCGGTGCATGACAAAGGATCGTCGAAGCACAACAAAAAGCGGCATAGGAAGCATAGGAGGGGCAGAAGGAGACGGCACAGATCAGATTCGTCCTCATCCTCGTCCAGCTCGTCCTCGACCTCCTCTTCGAGCGGCAGTGACGCGGGGCCGCGGACGCTGTCGGGTGGAGGTGGCGGGGTGTCGGGGCAGCCATTGGGGGGCGCTCTGTCTGTGGCGGCCTATGCGGAATTGTGGGTGGGGGTCCCCAAGAAATTACGTCGGCGGATCCGAAAGCGTAAGTATATTGACATTTTCAGACTAATGGAGGGGAGGCGGCGTTCGGGTGATAGTAAGCGGAAGAGGAAGGAGGATGAGAAGGCGGGTAGAGTCAAGAAGGTCTCCCGAAATCTAGTGAATTGGATGCAATCTTTTTTGCGCTTAGCGAGCGTCTGGGGCCATTATCATCCGGAGCAATACGGTATGCTGCTGGCTTATGCGGATGCTATTTTAGAAGCGGCGCAAATGCATGAAGGTTGTCGTGGTTAAACTACGACGAGCGTTTCAGGGATCGAATGGAGGAGAACCGATCGCTGTCTTGGGGCTCCCAGGACATTAACTTATGGCTAACTCAGATGTCAGCCAAGGTTGGGTCCGGGGGGCCAAGCGGGGGGAGGGTAGGGGGTGCTGCCCAAGGAAGCGGGGGTCGTTCCTTTCGGAATACGGGGTCGGGGTTGCCGCAGAAGGGCTTGGCAGGAGGAACAGGGGATGTGTGCTGGAGGTTTAATAAGGCGTCGTGTCCCTTTCCCGACTGCAAGTTTCGGCACGCATGTTCAAGCTGCGGGGGAGGACATTCCGCTGCCAAGTGCGGCAAGAAGATCTCCACCCCCCCCCCCCGGTGGGTCAGTGTCGAAGTAGGGCGTTCCGCTCTTTAGCCCCTACCCCAATTAAGGTGGCAGAGCTGCGCGCTAGATTGGCCAGTTATCCGAAGAGGGGTGACGGGGTGATTTTAGAAAAAGGGTTTCGAGAGGGTTTTATTATTCCGGTAGTCGGGGAGGTGAGTGGTAGGTTGTCACACAACGCACCTTCGGTTCGACGGTTGGCGGCTGTTGTGAGGCAAAAGTTGTTAACGGAGCTGGAGCTGGGGCGGGTGGCTGGCCCCTTCCCTGAGAAGCCATTCCCAGAGTTAGTGGTTTCTCCATTGGGGATTATCCCCAAAAAAGAGGTTGGTAAGTTTAGATTGATTCATAACCTGTCCTTCCCCGTTGGAGATTCGGTTAATGATCGCATACCGCGTGATCTGGGCGCGGTGCGTTATGCGTCCTTTGATCGGGCGGTGGAATTGGTGCGGCGTGCTGGGATAGGGGCTTGGATGGCGAAGGTGGACATTGAGTCGGCATTTCGACTCCTTCCAGTGCATCCGGATAGTTTTCCTCTGTTGGGGTTTAGATTTGAGGACCAATTTTATTTTGATAAGTGCATGCCGATGGGTTGTTCAGTGTCTTGTGCCTACTTCGAAAAGTTTAGCACCTTTTTGCATTGGGCATTAGTGAAAGAAGTCGGTTGTGCAAATGTCGTTCATTATCTGGACGATTTCTTGTTCGTGGGGAGTGAGCATTCCAGAGAATGCCAATTGCTCGCCCAGGGTTTCATGGTTTTGGCAGGTGAACTGGGGGTTCTGCTAGTGGAAGGGAAGACGGAGGGTCCAGCGCGGCGCTTGACCTTCTTGGGAGTGGAGTTGGATTCCACGGCGATGATGGTGTGTCTACCTGGAGATAAAGTGGTACGATTAAGGGTATTGGTAGCCAATGCCAGGGCTTCTCGCAAGCTGACCTTGGGGGGTTGCAGGCATTGCTGGGGGCATTGAATTTTGCGTGTCGGGTGATCCCGATGGGTAGAGTGTTTCTGCATCATTTGGCGAGGGCTACCGCGGGGGTGCTACACCCACATCATCGAATTCGTGTGTCCGGAGTGATGAGGGCGGACTTACGGATTTGGGATATATTTCTGAAAGACTTTAATGGGTCTTCGGTTATGATCGGGGAGGAACTTTCCTCGGACGAGTTGCAGCTATTCACGGATGCGGCGGGAGGGATCGGGCTGGGCATTTACTTTGCCGGGGCATGGTGCGCCGAGAGATGGCCGCAAACTTGGCGGGATGCGGGGCTGGTGAAGAATGTGGCCTTCTTGGAGCTCTTTCCCATGTTGGTGGCCTTGGAATTATGGCCTGACAGATTGCGTAACATACGGATATTGTGGTGGTGTGATATTGCCGCGGTGGTGAGTGTCATTAACCATTTTACCCCCAGGTGCAGGCAGGTAGCGGAGCTCATGCGGGAGGTGGTATTGTCGTGCTTGCGTTTGAATGTAGTAATTAGAGCGAGACATATCCCGGGTTGTTGCAATGAACTGGCTGACGCTCTTTCTCGTTCACAGTGGGAGCGTTTTCGCAAGCTGGCGCCTGGAGCTGCAGCGGACAGGTACAAGGTCCCAGAGCGATTGTGGCAGCTTGGCCTGGAGAGATGTTGAGTTTGCTGCGGAACTCTGTAGCACGTTCCACCTGGGCGGCTTATTTTCGTGGCTGTGGCAAGATTGAAGAGTTCTGTGAGGCAAATGGCTGGCGGATAGATGCTGTCTCTGACGGGCTGTTGGCTCAATACGTGGTGTCCGCCAAACGGTGCGGGTTATCAAGGACTGCGGTCTCATCTGGCGGGGTTTATGTTTTTTGCGAGGGCCGTTGGATGGGCTCCTTCAAGGACCGGGTTTTTGACCAGAAGGCTGCTGCACAGTTGGGAGCGTATGGTGCCGACACCCAAAGGCCGTAGGCGGCCTATTACCCACGATTTACTGGTGCGGCTCTGTTCTGTGCTATCTGAGGTGGCGTTCTCCGACTACGAAGGGGTTCTGTTCAAGGCGATATTCTGCTTAGCATTTTTCGGGGCTTTTCGGGTGGGGGAATTGGTGGCTCCTTCGGGAAGTGCGGCGGGGGGGGGGCGGTTTGCAGTTTCGGCATGTGCTGCTTGACGAGGCGAGCGTGAGGGTTTGGTTGGCAAGGTCTAAGACCGATCAGCTAGGGCGGGGGCGGTGGGTGTTGCTTCGGCCATTAGTCCATGTTTCTACCTGCCCGGTAGCAGCCTTACGGGATTACCTGGGACGCCGCCCGGTGGGCGGGGGGTTGCTGTTTGTACATGCTGATACTAGCGTGGTGACTAGATTTCAGGTTTCTGCGGTGTTACGCATGGCCCTGCAGCGGGTCGGGGAGGAGCCGCAGTTTTTTGCGCCGCATTCCTTCCGCATAGGGGCCGCAACTTCGGCGGCTGCAGCGGGTTTGGCGGGACCTGATGTGCAGCGCATAGGGAGATGGCGGTCCCAGGCCTTTTTGGATTATGTACGCTTATAAAGGTGGGGGGGGTTCTGGGGGGGGGAGAGACTAATGATATGTTTCTTTTGCAGAGCGGGAGAGGACTTCGCATGGCTGCTGGCTGCTTGGCCATTCTTTCGTGTTCTGGGCAGGTCAGCGTGCAGCTGTGCGACCGTTGGGGCCGAATTTGGGCCTGGATACGGCAGTGGTGACCATTTCATGGCTGGGAGAGCGAGGTCTGCGGTGGACGCAATTGCTCCCTTTGCTTCGGCACCATGCAAGACTTCGAGGAACACCTGAATTACTTCTACTGCATTTGGGCGGCAACGATTTATCAGCTTGGACTTGCAAGCAGTTAATCCGAGCCACGCAGAAGGACTTGGGGTTGATTTTGCGCTTCTGCGCGGGACTGATAATACTATGGTCAGACATTATCCCACGGCCGAGTTGTCGAGACCAGCGGCGTTGGTCGCGGGGCCTTACGAAGATAAATCGACAAATCGGCCGCTGGGTGTGTGAGCATGGGGGATACCAGATTCTTCATTCTTGGGTGGATGTGAGCTGTGCGGGTTTATACAGGGGGGATGGGGTACATTTATCCCCAGTGGGGTTGGATTTATTATTGAATGATTGGCAGGAGGCTATAGAGTGGGTTGTTGTGCAGGATGCTCGCTGGTCGCAGCTTTGTTCTGGGGGGGCGGCGCATTAACGTGCAGGACGTCTGCGCTGGTGGTGGGATCCCGGAGGTTTCCGGGGTCCGGACGCTTAAGATAAGCTTGGGATGGGGGTGGGTACCCCCAACCCGGACAACCCCCCTTGGCTGGGTTTTTGCTAATGATATGGCAAAGCCAGGGGCAAAGGGGGGGGGGAAGTAGAAAAAGCGGAGGCGCTATCACCTTGCTAGTGATACGGCTGGTGATGGGATTAGTCCGCTGGGTTTGGTTATGTTATGTTATGTTATATTTATGCTGTAAAATTAATAAAGCTGTGACCAGTTGGTTGACCAATACGTCTGAGTGTCTTGGTATTGATGCCCTGCCGGGAATGGGAGTGGGGGAGGAGGAATGGGCCCAGGTGGGGGAAAAAGAGAAGGATTACGCCAGAAAATGGAGGAGTAGTAAGTCCGCGCTCCTTCGGTTAGTGAAGGCCGCGCGGCGAAGTCCGGGCCGGCCGCCGGTAACCGGGCGGCGCGGCGCGTGACGAAGGCATCTAGGGAGGGGGGGGGGTTGCCAGGGTTGAGGGGGCAGCGTCCTTCAAATTCATTGGCTCCCGTCCCACGTGAGCACGCGGGAGCCAATGAGTGAAGGAGGTCAGGAGAGAAGGTGGCATTGTGGTTCGGGGACTCGAGGGAGCAGTGCGGAGCCAGGAGCGGTTTCCCGCCCACCCACCCTCTCCTATGGTTAGGGCTGGCTGTGAAAAGGCTGGGGAGGGGTGTCGCAGTTGGTGGGGGAGCTGAACAGGCGGGATCCCGGAGGTTTCCGGGGTCCGGACGCTTAAGATAAGCTTGGGACGGGGGTGGGTACCCCCGACCCGGACAACCCCCCTTGGCTGGGTTTTTGCTAATGATATGGCGAAGCCGGGGGCAAAGGGGGGGGGAAGTAGAAAAAGCAGAGGCGCTATCACCTTGCTAGTGATATGGCTGGTGATGGGATTAGTCCGCTGGGTTTGGTTATGTTATGTTATGTTATATTTATGCTGTAAAATTAATAAAGCTGCGACCAGTTGGTTGACCAATACGTCTGAGTGTCTTGGTATTGATGCCCTGCCGGGAATGGGAGTGGGGGAGGAGGAATGGGCCCAGGTGGGGGAAAAAGAGAAGGATTACGCCAGAAAATGGAGGAGTAGTAAGTCCGCGCTCCTTCGGTTAGTGAAGGCCGCGCGGCGAAGTCCGGGCCGGCCGCCGGTAACCGGGCGGCGCGGCGCGTGACGAAGGCATCTAGGGAGGGGGGGGGTTGCCAGGGTTTGAGGGGGCAGCGTCCTTCAAATTCATTGGCTCCCGTCCCACGTGAGCACGCGGGAGCCAATGAGTGAAGGAGGTCAGGAGAGAAGGTGGCATTGTGGTTCGGGGACTCGAGGGAGCAGTGCGGAGCCAGGAGCGGTTTCCCGCCCACCCACCCTCTCCTATGGTTAGGGCTGGCTGTGAAAAGGCTGGGGAGGGGTGTCGCAGTTGGTGGGGGAGCTGAACAGGCGGGATCCCGGAGGTTTCCGGGGTCTGGACGCTTAAGATAAGCTTGGGACGGGGGTGGGTACTCCCGACCCGGACAACCCCCCTTGGCTGGTTTTTGCTAATGATATGGCGAAGCCAGGGGCAAAGGGGGGGGGGGAGTAGAAAAAGCAGAGGCGCTATCACCTTGCTAGTGATATGGCTGGTGATGGGATTAGTCCGCTGGGTTTGGTTATGTTATGTTATATTTATGCTGTAAAATTAATAAAGCTGCGACCAGTTGGTTGACCAATACGTCTGAGTGTCTTGGTATTGATGCCCTGCCAGGAATGGGAGTGGGGAGGAGGAATGGGCCCAAGTGGGGGAAAAAGAGAAGGATTACGCCAGAAAATGGAGGAGCAGTAAGTCCGCGCTCCTTCGGTTACTATCAAAGTTAGAGACATTGTGGGTGCAGGTATCTTTGGCGCATGCTCACCGGCGATGTTGCACTTAGTGCAGATGCAATTAATGCCATCACGATGGCATCTGAGTGTCACCACCTGTGGTGATCATGTCAAATGGAAAGAGCATTAGAGGTGGTGCAAAACCTATGCTAGCTACATGAGGACATGCTTGGCACACCTCCATCTTGTGCTCCTTTTTGGGGATTAATGTGCTCTACCAGCATGAATCTTAGCAAACATGCCACTAAAGGTTCAGGAGCGACTAATGTCCTTTGTTTCACAAAAACTGAGCCTTTTAAGTCTGGGCTTCCCAAACCTGCCTTGATGACACCAAATGTACTGGGGTTTTTAGGAAATTCACAGTGCATTACATCCATCTGCATGCATTAGGTACTTATTATATTACCTATTCATTGAGGATATTTTGAAAACCCTGCTATAGGATTATGGTCTCGTCATTGCAGGTTTTGGACGTTCTGCTGTAAGTGTAAACATGTACTGACTATGATACTTCCATCACCTCTAGTTGTTCAAGTATAGATAAATGTTTGAAAAATGAATACATGTTCATTTAACAGTTGTTTCTTAGTTTTATTTTCCTTTTAGCTCAGTGTTATATTATAGGTTTTTTTTAATGTGGCAAAATATGGGAGTAACATTAGCCATACGATTTATTTAATTACTAAAACATTTAGTCCATCTAGCAAAAAAATAATCAGAATGGATTCTAACCAAACATTCATAAAATTAACAATAAATCACAAACAGTAAGATATAAAAAAACATACATCAACACACACATATCAACACATGCATCAATATCCCTTAATACATCATCTAGAAGCCTCCCCAAATAGATGAACTTTCAGACGTCATGGAAATCAGGTGTAGTTCTGCTCCCCGCACAAGGAATCCCCAAGTGTATTCCATAGTGATGGATCAGCAACCAAGGACATAACAGCAAAGCTCCTCACTATTCTCTCAGCATGATCTATTATTTCCGCAGACAGATTAGAATACTGTATATTAGTGCTTCTGTCAATGCTAACCTTACCTTCTTCTTTACAACCATTTCAATTTTGCTCACTTGTTGAGCTACTGAGTGGGAATTTGCTTCCTAGAAGTGTCCTACCTGCTTTTTGAGGATAAGAAACGGATGTGGGAACAGAGGCTGGCACAATCTGCATTTGTTTATATGAATTTCCATGCTGCTATCAATGTTTCAGACATTTGGAGGCATGAATTCATTTTTTTACTTGAAAACATGGATCAAGTAGTATTACCAACACACGTTTCCTGTCAAAGCTGTCAGTTATTCTGGAAGGTGTAGACAGCTTGAGAGCTATGTCTTCTGTCATTGTTACTGTACTAGTGTTTGCTGTTCCCTCCCCCTCCCTCCATATTGCTTTTGTATTTTTCTAAGGCAAGCACAACACATAAATTACATATTTCAATAATTTTTGTTAAAAAAAAAAGTGTCATGATCATTTCTGTTGAACTGACCTTGCCGTCACACAGATTTTCATTAGTAGCTCAAGGCAAATTACATAGAGAAGCATAATCCAATCAGATGTAGTGCCCTTTGTAAAGAAAATGCATTCCACTTTCTAGATCTGCTTTGCATGGCTCTCTTTTGTTCAAGGAATCATTTGATCGTGCTTCATCTTCTCCCTTTTGATACTTTCAAGCAATGTATTTCCCATTCTGACTTACTCAGGACTTTGCTAACCTTTGGGGAAAGAGCAGTTTCCCAGCCACTAGATATCATGGTTTATTTTCTTCATAGTTTTCCTAATGGACAATACCGAGGCTGCACCCAGCTGATGAATTGGCCCATGATCATTTTTATCATGGGCATTGTTTGCTTTATTTGGGGGGGGGGAGGGTAGGGTGACATGTGCATACTAAGTTGTATATTTGCATATCGTTTGCAGATAACATCTTAGGGAGGAGTGGCCTAGTGATTGGGGCAAGTTACCTCAGGCCAGAAGGTCAGGGGTTCAAATCCCACTTGAGTACAGAAACCTTGGGCCTGAAGGACTGGGGTTTCTAGTCCCACAGGTGCTCCTTGTGGTCTTGGGCAAGCCACTTAACCCTCCATTGCCCATGTTCCCTGTAAGTATTAGTGTATGTGTCTCATATCCCCTTGTGTTAAATGTATCCCCCAATTGTGTCATGGCCACTTTGATTGAAGGATAAGGTGCTATACAAAACTGTCTAAATAAATATTCATTATGGTTACCGCAAGAAAAACACTATATGGATTGGAAGCCAGTATATCAAACAGGCGAGGGATGAGCTGGCACCCCCAAGATACTCAGAGGGAGCATTCGGTAGCTTTGCCAAAAGACATATTCCCAGGTTATATAATTAAAAGCAACAAAAACTGTAGCTGTTTGTTTATTTAGCCTTGGCTGCTAAGATTTAAAAAATATGGACATCTGTAAATATACATTCTGCTTAAAATAATGGAGCTGTTCATACACCATATTTTGCATCCAACGAAACCCGTCCACCAACCGTAGGTGCAGAGCAGAACTAGGACATTTCACCATAGAATCCAACATACAAGAAAAAAAATCTGATTCTGGCATCATCTCATTAACAGCCTTTCCAGTACCAGGCAAATTGTGAACTAACACAAAAGTCACTGAAGACCTCAAATGCAAAATCTACCTTAATATAATGACACCAGCATCTAAAATTAACACAAGAAGGAGCCTACCTAGAAAAGAACAGCACCATAAATATCACAGTTGTCCTGAGAACATCCTTACTCCTATTTGGAAAATTACTTCAGATCCTACATAGAAATACCATCCTAACAGAACACTCCGTCTCAGTTACACAGTCAAAACACAATTAGACCCTTACCAAGCACAGGATACATTATAAGAAACTCAAAGCAGAAATATGTAGACAAAATTGAATGGAAACCCCAACAAGCCAGGCTCTGCATGCAGTGCAACACAAGAAACAGAGGAGGCAGGCAACACTTTACCTCACCTTTGCTGAGCAGTTGCATGAGACACACAGGCCTCTCTGATCCCACATTCAGGTGGTGCAAACTCTTCCTATAGCCTTCCCCCTCCATTGATCTTGGTGCTTCTTGCTCAGAGACGGCTGTGCCTGCATTTGGGCTCAGAGACAACTGTGCCACATGTTACTGCTCCCAAATTCTAATCTAATAACCCCACTCTAACTCATAAATCATCTAACCACTAGAGTGGTAACTAAATCCTATGTTTCTATCTTATTTTGTCGGAAGTTTTTGCCATGAGAGGTCTCCCCCTCCTGAAGCGTAACTTCCCTTTTAATCAAAACCGCGGTTAATATTCCGCTAATTCTTAATCATGAAATTATGCACACTATTCAGTGCTACACCACAATATAAAAGTCTCAATATAGCTCAATAAAGATAGCTTAAATACTCATCTGATTAATGTGTTATCTGATTCGCTCAAGGGGATCTAAGTAAAATCTCTCTCACAATCTTCGCAGTCAATATCGCCGCTGGTTCACTCAAACACAGTACTGCGTTTAGGGCCAAGTCATTTCATTCTGGTCCTGTTTCAATGCTTAATGCCATTGCAGAAATTCCAAATTTTTCTGTTAAAAACGCCAAAAAGAGTTTCTTGCTCCTTTGAAAACGCCTTCAGTGGTTCAGTCAAACTTCCAGTCAAACTTCCGTTTGAATTTGGAACTTCTGCAGTGGCATTAAGCGTTGGAATTTGGAACTTCTGCAGTGGCATTAAGCGTTGGAATTTGGAACTTCTGCAGTGGCATTAAGTGTTGAAACAGGACCAAAATGTTATGACTTGACCCTAAATGCAGTACTGTGTTTGAGCGAACCAGCAGCGATATTGACTGCGAAGATTGTGAGGGAGATTTTACTTAGATCCCCTTGAGCGAACCAGATAACAGATCCGTAAGCGCGATGAGGAGATAGGCATAGTTTGCCCTCTGTTATATTCTTCACAATCTAAATTGATAGTTAAGATTCTACAGAAAGAGTGACACTTGATACAGACTTTGCCAGCATTTCGGAACCTAAAACTCACAGTGGCACATAGACGCAGTATCAATTTGCATAATTTACTTGTACCTTCTGCTTTCACTGAGAGGAAGCTGCTGTCAACTTTTAAAGGGCAGTTTCAATGTGGAAAATGCTCGGTATGTCTGAATTCACTTCCTGTACGTAATTCCTTTATTCATCCGTTTACTAATCAGACTTTTTATATAGACGACTTTTCTAATTGCGAAACCAGTAACGTTGTCTATGTCATCCAATGCCCGTGCAAAAAACTCTACGTGGGTAAAACCACCCGCCCCGTAAGGACCAGAATAGTGGAACATAAAAGTTGTATCAAACGACAATTAGTTGATAAACCGTTGGTTCAACACTGGCTTTCTGCCTGTCACAAAATCATGGATCTCAAGTTTTTTGTCATTAAGAAAGTCAAGACCAATTGGAGAGGTGGAGACATTAATAAGACCATTATGAGACTTGAGCAAAGGTTCATTTTTCATTTAGACTCCTTGTCTCCAGCAGGTTTGAACTTAGAGACAGATTTGTCAGTTTTCCTTTGAATTCTGCAATTGTGTGGGCTTCCTGTTTCTAGGGCACACGCGTACCTGGTTTATTCTACAATTTTTCCTTTCTTTATGACAATTTTGGTCCTCTAGCTAAGTGTCTCCCAGCCTTTCCATTTTCATTGTTGTCCATAACTATGGTCTCCTGTGCCTATGGGCTGGTCAGTCATATTCTCAGTTCCCCTCTTTTTTTTGCCCTGTGGGAATCCTGACCTGCATTGGTATGACCATTGGATACCTCAGTTCCTTCCAACATTTATTATTTTTTATGATCTGGTGGATACGGTGTTATATATTTTTTACGTCTTTTTTATTTTTTATCATGACATAACACGGATACAGTTTTGTTTCTTTGTCTTTAACTGACTGTCCTGCAGGGTAGTCTTGGTATTTCTGTTGGTTCCCCTTTATGTTTTTCTGGTAAGGTATGTTTTTCGGTATTCATGGTACATGTGTCATTAGGCTAATTCACGTATTTTAATTATTTATTTATTTATTTATGGTAGTACACGCTTGGTATTCATATATTTTAAATATTTATTTATTTATGGTTTTACGTATTCAGCACTTTTTGTTCTTTATTGTTTTGGCGCTGTCATCGTTATTAACGTCACTGGTTGTGAAGTGGCTTGACTTCTTATTTGTTTAATGTTGAGAAGTTCTTAATGGTTCTCAATTTAATAGTTTTCTACTATTGATTTTTACTTATATTGAGCATAGTTTTTTGGTGCTACACAGTTTTAAGTGTCATATTGGTATTCACTTTTGTTGGATTGCCCTCTTTTTAATATATTTTTATTTGTTCCTTTCCAGTCTTGTGTACTCCATCTGTGTGCTTGAGCTGTTTCATGTTGTGTATTTCTCTTGGATATTTTCCTAATCCTTACCCTGTTTCATCTTTTATTGAGGTTTTACTCACATTGAGCATATGCCTGGCGCCGTTAGTGGTATACAGCTCCATGTGCTACACAGACAATCATTGTTGTGTTTGATTTCCTTTTGCTACATTTGTATTTATTTTTCATATTCTGTGGACCACATCTGCGCGCTCATTATGAGTGTTCTTATCCCGTTTTCATTGGTTTTATTTTTAATTTTACGTATCCCGCCAATGGTGGCTCTACCCCCAATGTTTGCCTTATATCGCGCATGTGTGGGCGTCCTCTTCCCTTCTGCGCGTCGACTGTGCGTTGATGGCAGGTTCCTTGAGGTACGTGTTTTTCTTTTCTTTTAGCTGAACATTTTATGCTTTTTATTCTCCACTTTTTAGCTTGTAGGGTAACAGATACATCTGTGATTATCCTTTTCTTACATTGTATTTCTTAGTTTTATACGCAACCGGGTAAGGCGGACATGGTGCTCCTGTCCCCGCCCCTGCCCCCCCCCCTTTTTCACCCCACTCACCGCCACACCCCCCCTTACAAATAACCACAATGCAACAATTGGGAATCAAACTGGTCGCAGCTATATTAACCGTACAACATTATCCATCAACAACAACCAATCAGCAAACCTTCATCAACTGAATTCCGGCCGCGGAACGAATCCTCACCAGCCATGTGAGTAGCAAGGAGAGTTCCGCCCGCTTCCGCCGTGAACCGGCCCCAGGCCATTCCATCCCCCCTCTTCCGGCTCCGCCATATTATTAGCAAGAGCCCCGAGGGTTTCTCCGGGTCGGGGGTACCCCACCCCCGCCCTGCATCTCACCAATGGCTCCGGACCCCGGACACCTCCGGGATCCTGCCGTCCCCCTCCAGCTGCAACACCCCTCCCCCATTCGTGCCCAACTCTAGGGATGGGAGGGTGGGCCGCCAGCCACCTACTTGCCCTCCTCCGGTGACTGACGACCAGCCGGCTTGCTCTGCCCACACCCCTCCACCCCCAGACCTGCACGATCCCCCATTGGCTCCCGCACTCGTCACTCACCCGCCGGAGCCAATGGGGTCCCGCCAAATGCCCCACGCCACCGCCGGCAACCTCTCCTCTCCACACGGGGCAGGGGCCATGCACCCGCCGCCCACCCAGTTAACGGCGGCCAGCATGCACGTGGTCCCGTGGCCTTTCAGTTCTAAGCAAACGCTCATATTTTATACTTATTGGTTCAGATTGCAAATACCATCGCATTACTGATATGGTCCTTTTCCTTTTTTTCGCAAATTCAAAGCAGGCTTACGATGGTCAGTTGTCACGATTCTTTTGGATTTCCATTCATTTGGAATTTTATATTTTAGCACTACTGTCGTCAATAGCCTTTTGTTTAATTTCATTCTACAGATAAAAATTTGCCGTAATATGTTCCCTTGGCATTTTCAGGAGACCCTTTCCTTTGGCTTTTTTGTTTTTTAAATAGCACTGCGATTGGATCACTAATGTGTTTTATCTTCTATCACAAATTGGAGCAGGTTTTAAATAGTGGTCAGTAGCCACTTCCGAGTGTCATATCCATTTTATCTTGTGATTGTATGGCTCCCCATGTTTACAGCCTTGGGACACTTTTTGGAATGTATAGGCTATATATGCATGCACACAATTTTTATTTTTTTGTTTTGTGCTGGCCCGCCTTTACATCCATATGCTGTTGCTATTCCCGATTTTTTGACATCATATGGTCACAATAACAATATTTTATTGAACAATTTGTCTACATGTTTTGATTTTTTGATGTTTTACTGACTCACTCCTATTGTTTTTAGATATTCCTCCCCCTTTTTTGTTATAAGCCACTATTGCGTTGAACACTGGATTTGATCACATATCCTGCCTTTTGTCCTTCTCCTGTGTCCTCCTTTTTAGTTAGTGGTAATTTGTGAGCTATAATTTATCATATGTTCTTATTGTTGTTAATTGTATCTTTTATTTATTTTTTAGCATTAATATTTAACCTATATGTTTGCACAAACAGTGTGAAGTAACATTTATTTTACGAACTGCAACAGAGGTTAATATTTTAATTTCACTTATGTGCACTTTGTATTAGGTCCCGAGCACTATTGTTCTAACTCTAGCATTTATATTTATAGTACTATTATTTATTTTATGCTCTTACATTTTTTATATATTTATTGTTTCTGTATATTTATTGTTTTATGTCTTTTAATATTAGTGTTTGTAACATTTCATTATAGGATGGCTTGCCTGTTCTTTTATTGTTTTCCCCTGACGAAGGGTACGAAACACGGCCTGTGTCGGGCGGCCGTTTGGTTTAATAAAGGACTCTGTCTTTCCGTTTCATTCACGCCTGTGACTGTTTTTCCTCAGGCCAGAAGGTCAGGGGTTCAAATCCCACTAGAGGACAGCAACCTTGGGCTGGAAGGACTGGGGTTTCTAGTCCCACAGGTGCTCCTTGTGGTCTTGGGCAAGCCACTTAACCCTCCATTGCCCATGTTCCCTGTAAATAGTTATCTCCAAGTTATCATGCCCTTTTCAATGTAATTTCAGTTTGTTCAATGTAAACTGCCTTGATATCATGAAAGGCGGTATATAAGAAATGTAAAATAAATAAATAAATAAATGTGATCTGATGATGTTGCATTAATATATCAAACAAAAGCGCTGACAGCGCGGAGCCTTAGCAAACATCTTGCATGAGTACTGTTGGGGTAGTTGTTTTGCCATAAATTCATACTTGTCTGCATTGGGTTAGGTAAGAAGAGAACCATTTGAGGGTTGTATTGCACAGACCAATAGTTTGGAGATGGTGGAGGAATGCTGTATGGGGCATAGAGTTGAAGGCGGCTGTTATGTCCAAAAAAGCGAGCACAAAGCCTTAGTGAGGTTTTTGGGTATCTAATGAGAGCTTGTCCATTAGGGCCATGATTAAAGTCTCTACTCCATGGTGTGGTCTGAAGCCCCATGCTATTGCAGGTCAAGGGGAGCATGAGTCAATATGGACCTGGAGATGGTGGTGTACTATTTTCTCAATGACTGTGGTGAGAAATGGGAGGCTGAAGATTGGCCGAAAGGAACTTGGGGATGAGGGATCGAGGCTGGAGTTCTTGTGTATAGGCCTTATAGAGGCTTGTTTAAGGCAAGCTGGCATGTAGCCTTATGAGAGGGAGCAATTTGTGATCTCCAGTAGTTTGGGAGCAAACTCAGTGCAGGTTAACTTGATCTAGCTCACTGGACAGAGGTCTAGGGGGAAGGTGGTTGTTTTGAGGCTGCTTATGATGTTCTCAAGATGTTCCCGTGTCATTGGGAAATATTTGCTCCAAGGATAGATGTTGTTCCATGTTAGATCTCCATTGTATGCAAAGTTGTAGCACGCATTTACATTGTGGATATGCTGAAAATCTGACTTGCAGGAGAGTTCTAAGGAAAGTGTTCAAAAAGCTCTTTGTTAAAATGGCTTCAATGTAGAAACATAGAAACGTGACGGCAGAAAAAGACCACATGGCCTATCTAGCCTGCCCTTCCATATCACCCACTACAGCAGTCCCCTCTTTTCCTTTAGAGATCCTCTGTGTCTGTCGCATCCGTTTTTGAATTCAGATACTGTCCTCATCCCTACCATCTCCACTGGGAGACTATTCCATGCATCGACCACTCTTTCCATAAAGAAATATTTCTGCATATCACTCCTGAGTCTATCCCCTTTCACCCTCATCCTGTGTCCCCTCGTAGCAGAGCTTGCTTTCAATCAAAAGAGGCTCTCCTCCTCTGCATTTATGCCACGGAGGTATTTAAATGTCTCAATCATTTTTTTTTTTTTTTATTTTATTTATCGTTACTTTTATACCACTCCTTCCTGAGATCAGGGGCGGTGTACATTGAACAACAATATTACATAGAACACAATTTTAACATTCTAACAGTCAGAACTATGCACAGATATTTTGTAATCATATCTCCTCTATTCCACTTTTTCTGTAAAGTATACATATTAAGATCCTAAAGTCGGACCTCATATGTTTTATAACTAAGACATTAACCATTTTAGTAGCCACCCTCTGCACCGACTTCAACCTGTTTATATCCTTTTGAAGGTATGATCTTCAGAGTTGCACACAATACTCCAAATGAGATTGCACCAAAGACTTATACAGAGGCACTATTGTCTTCTTTCTTCTGCTGGTCATTCCTCTCCCTATGCACCTAAGCATCCTTCTAGCTTTCGCCATCGCCTTTTCAATCTGTTTAGCTACTTTAAGATCATCAGACACAATCACACCCAGGTCCCGCTCTTCTTTTGTGGACAGAAGTACCTCATCCCCTATAATGTGGTGCTCCCTTGGATTTTTGCAGCCCAAATGCATGACCCTTCATTTTTGTAGCATGTGTAACCATTTCCCCAATATGTTTTTCAGCTTTATATATGCAACTTATGTATAATTTTGTTGTTTCTCTTTAAGATATTAAAGAAAATTTATTAAAACAGAATGTGGTTAATTTTAGTTCACTCTTAGAAGAAACTGTGGTATTAACTACAGTATACTCTTGATAAACATAATAACATTGTAAATGGCAGCAGATAAATTGAGATTCATCCAGGTTTGAGTAAATGCATATACTAATTTCCATTTGCTAATCTACATGAACTTACCTACCCCTCCCCCTCCTTTTATTTTCTTTTGGATCTCTCAACTCTTCACTTCTGGCCTACATATATGTCCCAGCATGCCCTAAACCTGCCACAATGAAGGTGCTACTTCTTCTAGCAGACTGACCCAGGTCCCCAACTCTGCCTTGCACAAGACTAGCACCCAAAACAACATCCAGGTCCCCTTCCATATCCTATTAAATGCTGCAGTAATCCTCACAGTCACTAAGGTTAGTGAAACTGTTGTAAAATTTAAAAAAAGAAAAAGCCTCCCCATGCTTACAGAGGTTCTGACCTTAACCATGGTCTTTCATGCAAGTCATCCCAACCAACTTGAAAGCCCAATGCCATAACATTTAGAGCTGCTGTAAAGGGTTATAAACCACTTATCCCTGGGAATAAATAAGATGGAATCTAGCTATTTTGGGGGATCCTCTGAGGCACTTATGATCTAGTTTGGTCACTGTTAAAAACAGGATATGGGTTAGATCGACCTTTGGTCTAACCCAGTATGTCAATTCTTAGATTCTCATGTTAAATTCCAGGAGGGAAATGAGAGGAACCCAAGAGGGTGTGCAGAGAAGGATCACAATCCATTTTTTCTTAGTTATTGTATACTCTCGATGCAATAAAGAGAAAAGTACCAAGTGCTAACTGATTTTGGAATCTACATTTTGAAAATTGACACATACTATTGTGGTTTTCTGTCTTTACTTCCAGCACCAAAACTAGAATTGTCGGGTCAGTATACAAGGGTGGTTATCTGGAAAGCAGCAGTCATTATCTGGATAAGTGCCCTGCCCATCAGTTTTCAGCAGCACGATTCATATAGTTCTAATGGAAATAATTACAGATTAACCAGATAGTCCTGGATTGGAAGAAGTGTAGAGCATGGCATTCCACTTAACTATATGGATAGCAGCAATATTTACATGACCTTTTACTAAAAAGCGCTAAGGTGTTGCATCAAACATGCCAGTAGCTCCAAAGCCATGGCACTTTAGGTGCAATATCACCGCATTAACTGTCGAGAGTGGGAACAACATTTTCCCAGCAGTTAACATGGGTCCCTGTCCCCTAACGCAGTGAGTGCACTTAACTTCCCTTACTTAGGTAGCGATAGATGAACCCATGCTAATTGCATGGGCCACAGTTAGTGCACGGTGTATACTCCACGCTAAATACACAGAGCTCACTACGCCCACTCTTCTCCTCTAAACCACCCACTTGTGTCCCTAATGCGGAATGTATAGTTAGTGTGAGGATTGGCCTGTGCTGTCATGGTCCCATGCTAGCTGGCATCACGTACACAAGGCAATGCTTTTAGCATGCACCAGACACGTGCTGCCTGCTAGTGCTCTTTAGTAAAAGACTCTCTTAGTCTTCTATCTGCATAAATTTAGAACAGCAAGAAATACAACCTGTAGTGTTCTAATTATATAATAGGTACACTTCAGTTCATTTGCTGGTGTATGATCTTTGAGCTCCAGCACCAGTACATTACACTGTTCAGAAGTATACACGAGGGGGGAAAGTAGAAGCCTAAGGAAGATGAGGAAGTGGTGGAATAGCCTTAGCGCAGTAGTCTGGTGGCCAAGAGACCGGGGTTTGATTCTGACTGGCATATCTTGCGCAAGTCATTTTACCCCCCATTGCCTTGGAAGAAAGGCCTGGCAATTTACTTCTGTCACACCTTGCCAAGCAGACCCAAAGGCTGCTGGGTTCCCAGGAGTCAGCATTGACTCAATAGCTTGCATTGCAATGGATATAGTCTGAGAACCAGGGAACCAGGATTTAAGTCTGGATCGTCCAAAGAACACTCATATCCCCAGGAAAGCAGGGTGACTTTTTAAAGATTTGGAGGCCGATTCATTAAAATGCAGTCAAAAATGTTACATTTTCTTCCATTTTCATGTTTTCTAAATATTTCTAGTAGTATTTAGAACATAAGAACAAAACATAAGATATGCCATACTGGGTCAGACCAAGGTCCATCAAGCCCAGTATCCTGTTTCCAACAGTGGCCAATCTAGGTCACAAGTACTTAGCAGTTTCCCCAAAAGACACAGGTTCCACAATGCTTGTATTGGGTCAAGCAATGATATCCCGGGTCCCTTTTAATAATGGTTTATGGACCTTTCCTCCAGGAACTTGTCCAAACCTTTTTTAAACCCAGCTACACTAACAGCTTTTGCAATATCCTCTGGTAACAAATTCCAGAGTTTGATTATACGTTGAGTGAAAAAATATTTTCTCTTAAATAGTTTACCCTTCATTTTTTGAAGGGGGCAGGTTATTTACACACAATAATAATAATAATAAAAAAAATTAGCAGCAAGAGCTCTGCCCTGCCCCGCCCCAACACACACACAATCCAGAGAAACAGAGGATACACTCCTATGGGCCTTTTTACTAAAGTGCACTAATCGGTTAACGTGTGTTTTTGTGTGGGCTAACTGCCTGCTCAGGCTCACGGTAATTGTTGCCATCAGCATGACAGTTACCACATGCTGTTTCATGTGCCAACTGCAACCCACTTGATGGGGTCCTTAATGGGCGAGATGGGGCAGGGAGTGGGCTTGGTGAGCACATTGCAGTTAGTGCGGGGGACACATTGCAGTTAGTGCGGGGGACACATTGCAGTTAGTGCGTATGTTAGCTATCAGTGTTGCCATTAGCACAAGTGCCCATAACACCATCTCCATGGGTGGAGTTAAGTGTACCTGGGCTAACGATGTATGCATTGGGGTTCTCGTCCATGCATTAACTATTGGGAACATTCTGGTCCTGCCCTCATCAGCTACTGTGGAGGCTTAGCACTTAAAGCACATTGCTGTTTGTGCTAAAGACACATTAGGTAGTAAGACCTAATGCACTTTATTAAAAGGACCCCCAAATTTTATTTTTTCCCTGTTTCTGTCTTTAATATTGCCATGCAATATACTTGACTCTCAGTGGAGCTGTACTGAGTAGTGTCACTCAGCACAAAACTGTCAGACTTCACTTTACTCATGACTGAATTATATAGGTATCTCAAGAAAAAAATTAATGAAGTCTTGATTCACTGCACACAGAAAGCCATTTTAATAAAGCTATTAGTGACCAGAAGTACCCTTAACAGAAACGTGTCTTGTGTCGGCTTACAACAGAGGGGGAAGCTACACTGGCATAAATTCAGATAGGTATTTACTTTCAACTTAGTTGTAGATTTTCATTTTATGCTCTATAGAATGTTTTACACACATATTTACTAATTTTTTATCAGCTTGATAGATAATTCAACTTTTGCATAAATTTGACAGCAGCATAGTACTAAGCTCTGTGAAAACAAGACCCAATTACAGAAGCTGCAAAGACAAACAAGAGTAAGCTAAAAAAATAAAAATAAAAGGATTAAACATTTATTTAAAATGTATATAAATTCTGGGGAAGCGACAGTAGGAGACATCAGAAAATAACACATAAAAGGCATTAAATGTGAAGAAGAAAGCCTTTTAATGCTTTTCTGAGCCAGAGAAAAGCAAATTATATTTTCTAATTCAGTGCCTCTGTCTTCTCTGAATTGAAAGAAAACAATGCATATTATATTTGACTGATAAAGGTGTGGTTAGTTTAAATATTTATTTTAATTAAGAAAACTACACATGCTGTTTAAAGTTAAGCTCTTGGTGCTCTTTCTGTATTTAATATTAATTTAGAGAGTACAGATTGCTACTTAACCTGTAGTAATGCAGCTGTGCTCGGCTGTTGCAAACCCAATGTTGCAAACCTCTTTTGGGCAAACTGAAATCAAAGTCAACCTGCACATTCCAGGAAGAGGGTTTTTATATAATATTCAGTTTAATAGGTTGATTTTTTTCCCTTCCCCTGCACTATATTCAATTTATCTTTAAGCAAACACAGCAGATGAAACAGGAGTGGAGGAGTGGCCTAGTGGTTGGGGCAAGGTACTTCGGGCCAGGAGGTTGGGGGTTCAAATCCCACTAGAGGACAGCAACCTTGGGCCGGAAGGACTGGGGTTTCTAGTCCCACAGGTGCTCCTTGTGGTCTTGGGCAAGCCACTTAACCCTCCATAGCCCATGTTCCCTGTAAAATAGTTCTCTGTGTGCTGTGCTTTCCTGTCTAATCAATGTGTTTATACGTAAAAAAAAAAAAAAAATTCCTGTCATGATTTGACAATTTCCAATCTGTAATCAAACCGCTGCTGATCGCTGGAAGTAGCGGTATACTAAATAAAAATAAAATAAATAAATAAATAAATGTTCTTTTCTAGGTTTGTTTTGCTTCAGTGAGAGCACCTGTTGTCATTTGCCTAGGTTATGATGGCCAAAATGCATTGGCGTTTACTCTTGCTTTATAGCAGATGTAAATGAAAGCATGTAAAGTCTGCAAGTATGCACATAAATTAAGGTATTTTATAATCAACATGCATACTTACTAACCACCCATTCTCCACCCAGACTGTGTTTCTGGCTATACCTATCAGCAGAGTATACAATATCATATCAGAGTGCATAATGTAGGTTGAGATTTTGTAAGAGGCCATTAATGTGCATAAAACCAACGCTGTCCACGAAACCTCGCTGAAGCACTTCCGCCCCTTTGAGAAAGAAGAGATTCGAGGGAAGATCCTCCCACTTCTCAACAATATACCACACGACCTAGATACGATGGTGTCCACATGGGACGAGAGCCTCAAGACCATCGCATGCATACCACCCACACAGAAAACAAAAAAGAACAGAGAACACGCACCATGGTATACCAAGGACCTCCGAACTTCACTCCAGTGCCTGCGCAAGCTCGAGAGAAGATGGCGTCGGACTCGCTCTACCGAAGCACAAAGTACTTACATCACTCACCTAAAAGCATACCGTGATGAATTAACAAAGAAGCGGAAACAATATCATTCCGACATACTGAAGCGATCGTTAAACAAACCCCACGACCTCTTCAATATAGTAAAATCCCTCATAAAAGAACCTCCCACAGACCAATCACATATGCCACAACCCCAAGCATACTCTAACTACCTACAAACAAAAATAATCCAGACTGGCGCAACCTCAACCAACTATTTACAACCAGGAGTAACCCACGCTGGCGAAACTTCGAGATCCGCAAACAACACCCTTCAGCATAACTTACCCCAACTATCACCACTAGCCAATTGTGACAAAATATCACGCAGAGAGATTGAAGACACCATCGCTGCAATCAACCCTACTACTGCACCCAACGACCCCATGCCCAGCCCTATGGATAAAGGAGTTGCGATGTGACTTAAGCCGATATCTGAGCGAATTAATAAACCAATCCCTCACAACTGGATCATTCCCACAGAGCCTGAAACAAACATCAATCAGACCACTGCTGAAGAACAAGATGGACCCAACGAAGGTGGAATCATACAGGCCAATTTCAAGTATCCCCATGCTTGCCAAAGTAATTGAAAAGTTAGTACAGCGCCAAATTCAACAGCATATTGATACTGAAGCCCCACTGGACCCCTCCCAGCATGGGTTCAGAGAAGCACACGGGGTGGAAACCCTCCTCACACCCTACTTGACAACCTAGTATCCGGAACAGACAAAATTCACCAGGGATATGCTCTCATCTTCCTCGACATTGCAGCGGCCTTCGATTCTGTGAACCACGAGATCCTCATACAACGCCTCAGCGAAAAAGGAATTCAAGGGACAGCCCTAGAGTGGTGCAAGTCATACTTGACCAATAGATGGCAACATGTAAGGTCTGGCTCCACAACCTCCGCACCATTTCTGCAAAACCAGGGCGTGCCACAGGGTTCTTCTCTATCTGCATTGATGTTTAACATCTACATGCAGCCCATATGTGCCCTAGCACGTTCATTCAAGGTCAACTGTTTAGCCTACGCAGACGATATCCTGCTATACATCCCTTTCAGGACCAACCAACCAGACCTCTTCCCTCTAACAAGCTGTTTTGAGGCAGTAGCAGAATGGCTCAACACACAAAATTTAAGAATCAACTACAGCAAAACAGATGTCCTCTTCATCTCAAGGAAACCAGGACTTCACCCCTCCACCCTCCTTAAAAATCGGCGACACAGAACTGAAAACCAAATCAACAATCCGCTACCTTGGCATTACTCTCGACCAACACCTGGATCTGAAAACCCACATAAAAAACACAGTAAAAACAGTATACATGAAAATAAGGACTTTAAAGCATCTCCGACCACTACTAGATTTCAGCGACTATCGATCAATCTATCAAGCATTAATATACCACATTTGACTACGCCAACGTAATCTTACACGGTCTCCCCCAATCAACACTAGCACCACTCCAGCTCGCAATGAACACTGCTGCGAGAGTACTAACAGGGGCCTCAAGGAGAGAGCACATAACGCCAGTACTGATGAACCTCCATTGGTTACCGGTTCAAGCAAGAATCCTCCACAAAGTCCTAACCTTGACCTTCAAAGCGTTAAACACTTTGACTCCCACAGCTATCAGCGAGTTGATACACAAAGTACCACATAACAGAAACAGAAGACCTACGACGCAAAACACCCTCGAGGTCCCAAAGGCAACAACGAAAGGCACAAAAATAACAACAAACAGAGCCTTTACAATTTATGCACCTAGAGCATGGAATGCCCTCCCCACCTATATACGAAACATCACCCACCTAACCCAATTCAGGAAAGCATTAAAGCACCACCTGTTCACCACATACTACCCTGAATTCAGCCTCAGTATTCATACATGCTGCCCCTCAGACAATCACGCACCACACCTAAACAATCAGACTCAGTATGAAAAAGGCTAACCCACCGATCCTTCAAAACTAATAAGATGTAGATAGACCCTGCTTGAAAAAGGTAATAGTGTAAATACAATGTAGATAGTTTCCCCAGTTGTTTCCATGTTGATCTCCCTGTTTATTGTAAAGTTTACAACTCAGAATGCCTGTGTTGTATAGTTGACGTTGAATGTAAACCGCACTGATCTGAAAAGCGCGGTATAGAAGAACTGTTAAATAAATAAATAAATAAATTGCCACATCTGTGCATTCATGTTTTTATAAAATTTCCTTCCTTAAGTATGAATGCACTTGGAAACTTCCATGCACTGGGAAACAGGGAACTGTGCCCTTATCCACAGCTAGCAATGCCCTCTTTGCTTCAACTTCAGTGCTACAATCAATTTATTTCGTTTTCATTTATTTCCATTTATTTGGTATTTTACCTATCCTTTCCAAATAGCCCAGAACAGAGTTCAATACAACATACACAATATAAAACCTAAAATCACAACAGATGATATAAAATAACAGTAGCATCTTCAACAAAGAGAGTGTCCCTAAAGGTATCATCATGTCTGTAAATAAAAATTCTAAATCCCTTTCTCTAAAACTAGTATGTCTTAAGCGCCTTTCTAAAACCCAATAATTCATTTATACAATGCAGCCTAGGAGATAAATCGTTCCACATAAATGGAAGGGAACTAGATAAAGCCCTAACACCAAGTCAGATTAAACAAAACAAGGTAACCCTTGATAAAGAAAAAAGACTTGCATCTTGAGAGTGTCACCCGCAAAGCTGAATAAGTTGGTAAATAATATAAGTATGATATACCCCTCTGATGGAAAACTTTAAAGGCCAATACCAGTAGCTTAAATTTAATTTGTTGAGCTACCTGTAACCAATGTAAAGCATGCAATGTTGCTGTGACATAGTCCCGAGGTACAACCAGTAGTCTCGTAGCTGAATTTTGAACTCACTACAACCAACTAATGGTCTTAACCAAGAGACCCAAATACAAAGAATTACAGTAGTCTAACCTAGAAAGTTATAAAGCTTGGATCAAAAAAGCAAAATCTTGTTGGTTAAAAAACAATCTCACCTTCCTCAACTGATGAAGATTAAAAAAACATACCTTCACCACCTTTGAAACCTGGGCTTCAAACCTCATAGTGCTGCCTAACACAACCCTTAAATTGCACACTTGATCCTTTGCTTCCAAGTGAATCCCATCCCAAGCAGGGGATCGTCGATGCAACAATCTGCTCAATGGACCCAGAGAATATCTGTCGTCTTCTTATTCAGAATTAATTAGTTCTGAATAAGAAGAAGACAGATATTATCCCTCATCTAATTTTGCTTGGGCAGAGAGAGAGAATTGGACAACCTACAGAGCCAGTAAGTGCAATGGTCCAGGCCCAAAATGCAGTGCTCAATCCTTCCCACCATACATTGGCTGAGGGAGGTACGTTTAATTATGTTTCAGCTTCTTATACCACACAAAGTCATTCTTGCGGTATGAGCCGCATAATCTATAAGGACCAGACAACTCATACCAAGAGACTGCTTCCAAGTAGCACAGGAAATTGATGTGCTGCTAACATGTTGCTCCTGCTGCTGATGTGAGTTGGAAATAGGATCAAGAGAAGACCAGGATTGGCTACACTGTACCAGAGGATGGGGAGACATTCTGCACCTTGTTCCTACAGTTGGAATTGGGGAAATGAGGTTGCTGAAGATGCTGCAGCTAGGGACAGTGGTCTCAAATCAGGAATAATACTGAAAATCAAGGACATTGGCATCATATATTCTGTCCTCTAAACAGGACTATTGAAAATATATCAGGAGCCCTAGGCAAATCTTCCTCATGGCACCTCCTTCCAACCAAACAAAACGTCCTTCTTCTCGTGCTCCCCCACCACCACACAAAACTTCCTTCAGGCACCCAGCCGCCTCACCTCCCCCCCCCCCCCACCCCCAGCCCCAGCCACATACCCACCTAATGGCCACAGTTCAGCATCAGTTTCCCCACAGCCAGCATGCATGAGAGAAGGTGCTTAAGAGAGTGTCTGATTCCTTTGCGGTGCAGCGTCAGTCTTCTGAGATAATCTGCGAGATTTATCCTACTGTACAGAAGACACTAGTGCACTCTTTAGTACCCCTTTCTCATGCCAGCTGTGGTGTTGGGGCTGAGCTGATGGCCTGCTGCTGCCCACTTACCGTCCCCAGAATGCTGGTGCTCTATGCCACTGCCTAATTTGCCTAATGGAAGCATCAGCCCTGCCTCTAATGCAGTTGTCCTTCTAATGTCTGCCCTTTTAATGGGGCCTAGACTATAATTGTTCAAGCTATTACCTTTTATTCTTTCATCTGGGAGGAAGGGAATTTGTGTCTGTTACATACTGACCTTCTCACAACTGACCAGACCGCTGCCACCGAGATAAGAAAAAGGTGTTCATGTAAGGGACAAATGGCATTAGTATCATTGCTAACTCAGAGATGACTGTAGCCAAAGAATACAGTGCTGGGCAGCACTGGCAATGTTAGAGAAGGAAATACTGAAACAGAAGAGGAAGGCCTGCAGAAAAGACACAGGCCTGAGGTAGGAAGTAGAGGGACATGAGTGAAAGGCCCTTAGGGCAAACTGGGCAGAAAGCATGAGAGAGATGTCCTGACAGAAAATGAAAACATATATTTTCTTTTTCTAGTCTTGTCTTTCTTCCTTTTCCTAGAAGGGAAGACTTGTACATTTTAGGTGGTGTTCTTTTTTTTTATAATGGTGTTAATGATTTTCATAGAAATATACCTCATATATTAAGGTTACCATATTTTTGGAGGGCAAATCTGGGATACCTGGAGAAAAGGTAACATCTTGTAGTTTTGGGACTGAGGAGCAGGACGTGGGGGACAAGAGTCCCTCATATTTACAGAGGATACTGGTTCTGCATGGCAAAGAAACCTGATGTGCTCTTCAGCACCATTTCTGCTGCTGATGTGGAGGGAGGGAGGGAGGGAGGACGAGAAGACTTGATAGGCCACTTGCACTTTATTGGAGGGACCTGTGGGAGAAGAAAAGTCTATTGCCCCAGTATGTACTGAAATCAGGGGCAGGGGATGGTTTTAGTCCATGAAGCCGGGGACATTAGTTCAAAATCTGGGACAATCCCAAAAAATCGGGAACATCTGGTAACCTTATATCTTTATAAGCAAAGCACAGCTACTTTCTATATGAAGTATTTTAAAAACAGTGAACGCTCATCTGATCTCAGTGATTACAAATTTTAGAAATGTGTGCTGTTAAAGTTGCTTCTTTGTATTCTGTGCCATCACTTTGGACAATAATGTTAAATATTAGATGGTATTATTTCATCAGATGAGTGATGTTGTTTTAACTATTTTGCCAATTAGTTATATTCAAAGCTCTTTTTTGGGGGGAGGGGGAGGGTTAAAACAGGTGCTACTCTTTTCATTTTACCCCAGTACATCCATGGTCATGTAGTTCTGATTTCCCTATGAATTTACTTAAGAAAGAAAAACTGCCGTTCAAGTTTCATGCAGGAGTATAGTAAAACCATGACAAATTTGATCAGTCATGAAAAAACTGGAGGTAACTGGCAACCCTGAGATCAGGTTTTAATGTCGCATAATAAATGATGGCAGAAATAAAAGACCAAGAGAGGGGAATTTTAGAAGGGACATCCAAGTACAATCTGGGACGTCTAAGCCAGAACATTTTTGGGAAAAAAAACAAGCATGTCCAGGTGCAGACCCGATTTCACAAATATTTCAGAAATGTCATAGCAGCAGTGGGATTTGAATCCTGGTTAGCATGTGCCCAATACGGATGTCTGGAGGCATCTACATAGACAGCCCTAGAACTGTATTGCTGGTCCTGGATGTCTAGGCTAATCTAAATGTTTAGAGTAGTGGGCTAGGAATGAGGCGACCAGGATTCAAATCCCACTGCTGCTATCAATGTTCTGCTGAGTACTGGGGATGCCGGGGTGCCGCCTTTTCTATACCCTCTGAATGTTTTTCAGCCGAAATGAGCACTGTTCATGCCTGGAGTAGGTCTAAACTTAGATGTACTACCAGACATCTATGACATGTCTGAAATCAGGAAGGGATGTCCAGGTTTCTGGGAATGCCCCAGTCACACCTCCACCACACCCCTGCTCAGATTTAGACAGCCTCATGCTGGGGATATCTCCAGAGCCGGCTTCTAAAATGTCTCTGGAGACAACTCTGTGCTTTGGACATCTCTATGCCTGTTTTCATATGTCCAAAGCATGAATATGGCTTCTAAAATGACCCCCATCTGGTCCAACTTGTTGGCCCAGTAAAAAGGCTAGAGTGGTACCTGCTGCTCTGTGCAAGTTACCCCTTAGTATACTGTACCTTTGTTTAGAGTTTTACCTTCCCCTTCATGCAGGTTTACCTCTTCCATTTGTTGAGATGTAAACATTGTTGCCTTGATTTCATCCTCGTGCTATATGGAGTACTTTGTTACTTCACAGTGTTTGCCTGGAGAAAGTTTGTGTTGCTGTTATAGAGGTGAAACTAGAACTTGAATATGATTGTATGTTTGTTGAGTTGTAAAATAAATAATTGTGAGGAAAATTAAAGCTACAAAGAAGTAAATTGAAAGATATCTAAAGTTTTGTGTCGTCATACACCTGTTGTGCCTTCTTAAAACTTTATTACAAGTGGCATTTATGTGCCATAAAACAAAACTGGCACTCCTTATGAATTTGGGCAATTCACTGTATCCTCCAATGTCTCAGAAGAAAAGACCTGGCAATCTACTTCCCGTGATATATTGCCAAGAAAACCCAGAGGCAGCTGGGTTGCCAGGAGTCAGAACTGACTTGACGGCACAAAAAGACACACACAAAAAAAAACCCAAAGCTGAAGGGTCTGTGATAAATAATGGCAACTATTTTGTAATAAAATCAAGTGGGATTTTAGACCACTTTGCAGGTTATTTTGATATTTGTTGAGATGTTTGGCTTTATAGTAGACTTTTGTTTTTCTCAAATTTAAGGTTTGAGATACTAATTCTTGAACATTTTTAATATAATTGACCAGTTTCCCTACTTATGTATATGGTTTAGTGATGGGAAGTGCTTGAAATAATTGAGTTTAAAATATTTAAAATGTTAGCCATGATACATGACAAAAATCCATTGTCAAAAGCACTCTAATGCATTATTGTTGATAAGAGTATAATTAGGAGAGCTCAGACACGTATGCCTAGTGCCTCTTGATGTTAACCTTAGCCAGCTTTGGCTACACCACTGCAAAATATCTCTTTTATTTTTCTAAAAACCAGGAAAATAGTTTAACTTACTACCCTATTTAATGAGAATTGTAAGTTCAGTAACTCTGGTAACCCGGAAGCCCTCCTCGCCTCCGACCACATCAATACACAGCCCCTCGAGTACCTCACCCCCCCCCCCAACAAATCACAAACAACTGTATTTGGAACAAACCTCTTGGTCGCAGCTTAATTTACAACTTGTAAACCGCCCAAAGGGCCTGAATACAATTAAACATAACCCAGCCCCGCACCCCTTTACCGGAGGATGCCCCCCCACCCGCCATCTTATTAGCAAGGCGGAGCATCCTCCTCCCCCCAACCCCGCCGCCTGCCTCGCCATCCTAAGTAGCAAAGGCCGGCTCCCACCCCCCCACTAAACCGGGTCGAGACCCCCAACCGGGCTGTCTCGCCCCCACCCCCAAGGAGCATTTTTCGCCCCCCACTGCTCATAACCAGGTCAAGCCTGCGCCGCTCCTGCGAGCGCAGACTCTGTACCCGCCACCGGTGCGAGGTATAAACTATCCTCGCACCGCCCCCCCCATAAAGCTGCGACCAATCAGTTCCAAAGCTTCTTGCCAATCCATTGAGCAATAAGTCCTGGCCAACCGGGGACAAGTGTACCCCGTCGGTACGATACAGTCCAGCGCACCGGGGGTCCGCCCAAGGGTGCTGGACCTGCACCACCGCCAGCCTGCTGCAACACGGCCGATCTGCCTGTTGATCTTGGCCAGCCCTCTCGACCACCCGCCGCTGCGACAAGCAGGCCGGCCGCGAGATGATGTCCGACCACACAATCGCCAAGCCCGGCCACTGCTCCTGCATCGCCCGCAGATCCCGTTGTACAGCACGAATAAGTTGCCGGCACGTCCAACCGGAAAGATCATTGCCTCCTAGGTATATCAGAAGTCCCAACGGCAGCCGCCGCCTCTTCCGCGTGCTCTCGAACCACTGGACGTAGCTGCCACCAACGCATGCCGCCCCCTGGCCGAGCCACACCAGCCGGAAATTACAGGACTCCAAGCCCAGTGTAGACCCCATCGGATGAGTTGATGCTCTGCGTTCCGCCCAATAGACGAAGGAATGTCCCAGAAGCCATACCATACGCTGGCGGGCCCCGTGCACGCACTCCCGGGCGGCACGCTTGAATGAACACCTGGAAAGAAACACAGCATTAATACCCCCCCCCCACATCCCCCCCCCCGACGCCCCTGCAGTTCACAACTGTTCGGGGCGCACATAACCCGTGTAAGCCCTGGAGCTCCAACGCCCGATGCGTTGAATCACCCTCACCCCCGAGGCCGCGGCCGCAGCACTGGTCGCGCGCACCAATCCGAAAAGGAATGAGAAGCGTACACCGCGCTCGTCGACGCCCAACCGCCTCAAGGCCATGCGGAAGACCGCAGTGAATTGAAACTGGGTGCCGACAGAACCGTCCTCAATGACAAAAGAAACAGCCAGCCCCCACCCGACGCTGACGCCGGTAACTCAACAGTTCTGCACCGGACAAGATTCCAGACCAGGGATGGCCCGCAACAGCACCCACCGCCCCCGCCCCTGCGGGTCAGTTTCGAGCGATCCAGAAATATCCGAACCAACTGCCCCCTGCAGGTCCACCTGGTGCTCCTGCAAACCCTCCCCGACCCCCCCCCGCCCACCCGCCTGAGGGACCAGTTCGCTAACTCGAAAGGCCCCCAAAGAATGCTGTGACAAACAGCGCCCGGAACAGGACGGCCTCTCCGACACGGAAGCCGCAACCTCGGGCAAAACACCCCAAATACGCAGCAGCAAGTCATGCGACACGGGACGACGCCAATCCGATGCAGGGGGCTGCACTCGAGCCCAACCGGCTAAGAGCCGCTTCACTACGTACGAAGTGCCCGGATTGCCCCAACCCGCCACCCTGCAAAAGAAGGAGAAACCGACCAAAGGCCGCCCGTGCCGCTGACCGGGACCAACCAGACTCCTTCGCCCAGACTATGAAAGACCCTGCAGAAGGTCCCCCTATGCTGCCACCCACCCTCCAGCCCCTTCCCACAGAAAACTCACGAACCCGTGCATACCCCCGCAGATAGGCTTTCCACGTACCTGGAGCCAGGGAAGAACGCAGCAGCAACGAGATCATTCCGCGTCCCAATCTGCCAAAGGTGCTCCGGCACCACCGCCGCGGTCCCCGTCCGCAGCCCCGGTGCCACAATTCCCGAAACCGCTCCCCACTGGAAACGAGACAAAGCATCAGCAATCCCCATTCTGAACGCCCGGCACATGACGAGATCGCCGAGCCGTGATATTAAGACGAAGACAAAGCCAGCACAAACACCCGCATCAACGCTGCTAACCGGGGACACTTGGAGAATGGCGATTAATGACTTGCACCACTGCAGCATTATCACACCAGAAAACAACCCCGCCTGTCCCGTAATCGCTCCGGCCCGCCACAGCCATAAGGCCACCACGATCGGAAAATAATTCGAGGAACGTCACGTTGCGCGTCAAACCACCCGAAAGCCACGAGCGGGCCACGGCACAGCACACCACGCGCCCTGGAAATACAATTCCATGCCCGAACCACCGGCTGCATCTGAAAACCAATTCCAGATCCCGGTTGGAAATCTCCCTGGACTGTACAACGAGCAACCATTGTAGTCTGCCAGAACGCATCCCAAAACGCGCAGATCGGCTCGCATCCCCGCAGTGACTCGGATGCGATGATGCCCCATCGGGACCCCGGCCATCGCCAAAGACAATCTTCGCGCAAAAGGGCCGCCCCCCTAGCAATGACCCGACATGCAAAATTCAGGTGACCAACTAAACTTTGAAGCTCGGTCAAAGTCACCTTTGCAGCGGAACCGACCGCCGCCACCAGAGCCGCAGCCGCTCTACCTTATCCGCAGGCAACCGGACCACAAAACTCAATCGAATCATCTCTATCCCCAGAAAGGAGGATACGAGTCAACCGGTCCGACCGTCTTACCCTCTGCCAACGGGATGCCCAAAATCCGCCGCCAAGCCTTGGAAAAGCCCCAGCAAAGATCCGCACGGGGACGTCGGACTGGGCCGGCCCGACAAAACAAGAAGTCATCAAGATAATGCACTATAGTCCGCCGCCCAGACATCCGCACCAGCACCCAGTGCAAGAAAGAGCTAAAGGCCTCAAGTAGGCACACGAAATCGCACAGCCCATGGGCATGCATTTGTCATAGTAGTACTGATTGTCAAAACGAAAATCCGAGCAAGGGGAAAGCGGACGGGTGCACCGGCAGAAGACGCGAAAGGCGGACTCAATGTCCACCCTTCGCCAACAGGGGCCCCTGTTCACATTGTCCACACAGCTCCAATGCCTCATCAAAGGACGCATATCGCAACCGAGCACAGCTCACGCGGGATATGGTCGTTCAACACCCGAAGCACCGAGGGGGAAGAAAGATTATGGATCAGCCGATACCGCCCCCGGCTCCTTCTTCTTCGGGATGACCCCCAGCGGCGATATGATAAAAGGCGAGAAGGGAGGCCGTTCAAAACGGCCCAGCCACTCTGCCTAGAGCACGCTCCGCCGCAATATTTTCCACTCGGGCCACCTCCGCCCCCGACCGCCCCACCGATACCGCATTCCCCCGGTCCAACCCCTGAACCGCCCCCCGCCCTGGGCTACGAAAGCCCTCGGCAAACCCCGCCCATAAACATCGACCCCGCCTGCCATGTTGGTAGCCGCGTAAAGCTCTAGCCACGGCTGCCAGCGCCCGCCTCTTAATGGGGGTAGCGCTAGCCCCTCTGCATTTCCCGTCACTTACTGGCCGCAGCCGTCCCAGGCACTGCTCGGCGGCTGCACTTGACGGCCGAGTGACCGCGCCGCACAAGCCGAACAGGCGTGCCGGAACTTACAGTCCGGGAATGGGGCAGGACGTTTTGATTGAAGCGCCAGCACAGGTCCCCGCCAGGACCGCTCGCTCCCGTCTGCTCGTCTCGGGCCCCGGCCCCGCTGACCGAAAGGGCCGCTGGCCGAGCGGAGCCGCCGTCCTACCGCCTTACCCGGACCCGTACCCCCCCCGCACCGCCCCTTTTTGCCGACATTTGCGTGAGCCAAAGGTTGATATCCTTCATTCCCCACGTCAACTTGCCTGTTCTCCTCCATCCTGTCGCGGAACTCCTCATCATAGTTGAGCCAGGCCCAACCTTTCGTGCACCTGAGAAGCCGACAAGATGGCATCAGCGTAAGCCAGAAGCTCGCCGTAACAACTCGGGTCCCCAGGGGCCCCATACACTCGCCAGCCGCAAAAAAAAGGCCGCGTCCAATTCACGTGTTCCGTGACACCTTCCGTACCCTCCCCCCGCTTTCTCGTCCTCTTTACGCTTCTTGCGGCTCTCCCCCTGAACGTTTTCTTTTCTCCCCTCCAACAACCGGAAAATATCCAGGTAAGCGCCGCTTTACGATCCGCCTCCGCAACTTGCGCGGAACACTCTCTCCCACAATTCCGCGCAACGGACCACCGCGGACCCCGCCCCCTCGCACCCCGCCCCCACCTGCGGACAAACCGTGGAGTCAGCCGAGGAAGAGGCTGAGGACCCGGACGACGAAGAGGACGACGACGTGCTCCTACCCGCCGACGCCGTCGGTGCTTCCGCTGTCGCGCTGTCGCCTTTCGTGCCGGCGGAGCAACTCGCTCGGCCCCACACCACCCCACCCGCCCCCCACCCCGCAACCCCCGAGCACGTCACCTGCTGTCAACTGCGCCGCCGTCGCCTGCGCCTCGAAGTGGACTCCGTCTGCTCCACCGAAGACTGGCCCAGCTGGCCAGCGGTCGAAGACAGCACCGTGGTTCCGACAGCCGCCGCTGAGGACCCACTCGGAGGCACCGGAGCAGGACCCCGGACACCTGCAACGAGAGAGGAGAGCCAACACACGGGGAGCCAGCACCCGGGGAAGGCGGAAAGCCCGTCCCCGGAGGCGCCCACCCATACGCCCCACATCCCCCACCCAACACCCGTCCTGCGCCCCCGCCAGAGGACCCCAACCCCAGCCGCCCAGTCTGCCGCCCCCCAGGGGGAGTGCCCCCCCGCCGGAAGCCGGCACCCCAATGGTTCCCCCCCCAGCCCGCCCCCCAGGCCGGAGCTTGCCCAGGTACCGGGGACCCAAGCCGGCCACCCTCCCCCTTGCAAACCGGCCCCCCCAAAGCCATAGAAAAGGGGCCCGTAAGCCCAGCACTGCCTGCCCCCACCCAGGCCCCCCCCTCCTGTACCATCCACCCCATCACCAACACCCCCGTGAGACAAGCTCGCCGCAACCACCCCCCCTTCCGCCCCCCTCCCCCCCGACAGCCCAACCACCGCACCCGTTCCTGGGCCTGCGCCCCCCCCGGGGGGGCTCCTCACCTGCACCGGTGCATGAATACCACCTGCAGAGCAGGGGGAGCCCCCGCTTCCGCCCCACCCTGCCGCTAGCCGCCTTCCTACTGCCCCCCCCGCAATACTCCGCGACCCGCTCCGGCGCCTGGCGCCGCCCCCCGCCCCGCGGGATCCCCGCGGAGTACCCCCAGCCCGAGCCCCCGACGACCTCCTGGCTCTGCTGGAGCCAGCCCTGATAGAGCTGCCCTACTACCCTGTGCAACCCCCCCCACTGGTACCTTTAACGGGCTTTAGCCTGTTAGCTTGCAGTAAGTGTATGGTAATTGCAGTGTATTTTTGGGTTGTTTTTTTTTTTTTTGCAACAGCCCCCTCCCTCGAGCACTCCCCCTCCACGCGATCGCGCCTACCCCGCGACCCCAAAATCCCCCCCCCAACGGCACCCAACTCACCGGACCCTCGCCGCCGAAAGAAAAAACACGTCCGGTTTCCCGAGGAGCCGCGGCCAGACAAGGACGGCCACGCGGCTCCTCGCCGGCACAGCACCGCCGACCGCCGGCCAATGAAATCGCTCCGACGTTATGACGGAGCGATTTCAAAAGCCGCGCTCGCCGTCCCTCTCAACCCTCCCCCCTCACCCCCCCCCCCCAGCAACCCAGCACGCTGGAGGCCGAGGCCGGGCCCGGGCCCAGGTTACTGACGGCCGCGGGACCCGGCCCGCGGCCTCGAGCATTAGTTGCAGCTGGGCTCTGACAAAGTGCTTTGATGATGTAACTAGTTGGAGGGTGCAAGAAGGATCGGGAAGACAAGACTCCTGCTATGCTAAAGGTGGGGGAAGTCTGCCTATCTTAGAAAGTTAAAAGGTGTATTACAATTTTAGCTTGGTACTGTAAGAGGATAGGACAGAGAGAACAGTGTCAAAGTTTCAGGGAGCCAAGTCTACTAATGGGTGAGAAAGGCGGTGTCCTTATCAAATCCTTTGTGTTTGTTTCAAATCATTTGATCATCTTTGGTCTGACCCTGTATAGCAGTTCTTTTGTTATCTTAATTCCAAACGCTTTGCATTCTTTGTAACTCTGAAATTCCATATAGTGCCCTGATTGTGAAATAATTAAGCGAATGGCTTTCCCTTGAGAAATGTTTGCTTACTGAGATGTCACTTTGTTCTTCCCCATAATTTATATTATATCTGTAGATATTTATCATTGTCCTTAATTTCTGGCTCATTTCCCTGATGAAGCTTCTCTTCACATTTTTGAATCATAACATAAAGGGTTCACCCCCTTGCTGCTCCATGAATGTGATCTGATTTCAGAATCATTAAGGGGATGCTGCATTGTGGAAACAGTATTCTGTGTTTTGAATTACGCCCATCCATCTGTGTGAGATGAGCATTTCAATCTGACTTGACCACAACAAAAACGGAAATAAATCTACACATTACTACTGTCGCTCCTGATAATATTAGATAGCGAGACTAACTGGACTGGACTATTTTTCTTTGAAGATTCTTGACTTGGTACTCTCTGATATTTAGGAGTCAGTATGCAAAAGGACTTATCGGGCAGTTTTTCCAAATGGGTTGCGCATACCATGACAGTCATGAACCTCACTTCTAAGCTAGGGTATGTCTAAATCCTGAAAACCGGATAAATCCCAGTGAGAGGGATATTCAGCAGTACTATCTATCTAATGCCGCTCAGAGTTGCCAAATTAACCAATTCCAGGACTGGGAACACAAGAACATAATTGTATTGTTGTTGTTTTACTGGTTTGAGGACCTCTTATCTCTTTATTTTAGGTATCATTTTGCACCATTTTTTAACTTCTAATTAACTAATTCATTAATTTAGTTTTGTATGGCCCAAAACTGCTTTTATTATTTTTATTTTTGGCACAGTGCTACAACAACTTGTCTGTATTAAGTCAGGATGTTCATTATTTATACATTATACAGTGTTGTTCGAGGAGCAGTGTTATTTCAATACATCCATCTGATTCTGAGCAACAGAACCTCCGTGATCAAGAATATCCAGTGCCGCTTACTCTATATGTGCCAATTTGTTTTCAGTCACAAGGAAATAGGCTACCATTTTACACAAGTTGCAGCGCTCGGGGTGTTGAAGTTTTTGTCACTATTAGGCTTTTTGCACTAATATAAAATATGTCTGTTCACCTCAATGCAAGATATAGTTTTGTGTTGTACTGCCACCGATCATCTAGAATTGAATATATATTTTGTTTTGTTTATTTATTTTGTTCACACCGTGAAATGTATACTCTACCTGTTATGTAATAACAACCAAATATGATGCTCATAGCATTGGCGTCCCCTATGTGGACATATAGATGTGATTGGGTCATTAGCCCTTTGATAGGTTGACCTTAATACAATATATAGGCCCACAATATCTGAGGGAACTACAAATAAATTACATTTAGTTTCATTTTTATTTTCATCCTTACTCTGATCGGCTCATGACACAACTAAGGGGTCCCCTTTGATCGCACCACTTTGGTGCGAATCTGAGCACTTTTAAAGTAAGTGTGTTGGCATGCGCGTCTCGCTGTTCAGTCCTTTGTTGAATTGGTGCTACGCTACGGCGAGTTTTCAGTTTTTACATAAGGATGAATTCATAAATTGCCCGTTGTTGTTTTATTCACATACTGCACACTTTGGATACACACTGGGTTCATTTCATAAGACATACAGTTAAAAGCACTAAGGCATTAACAGAAGTATGTTCTTTGTGATGGCTGCACCGCTTTTAGAGATAAAGGTCTATACCATTGCAGTCTATATCTATGCTGTCCCCTTTGGGGATGTAAACATGTGATCAGTTTGGTATTCATTGCAGACTAACAGTCTGTTCAAAAACATCATACATGCCCACAATAGTCTAGTAATTATACTTCAGTTATAATTTTACTTCTACCCTTTCCTTGATCTACTTGTGACACATTAAGGGGTTTGGCATGGAAAAGAGTGTCAACATGCGTGTTTGGTTTAGCATTTTTTATTGAACCGTTGTAACGCTGCGGCGGGTTTTCATTCTCCTTATAACAGTGATTTCTTACGCTGTCTGCACACATTATTTACATACTTTAGATGCAAGAAAATACAGTTTAAAGAATTATAGTGGCTATAGAAGTGTGCTCCCTGTGAAGGTTTCATTATTATTATCAGCTTTTCTGACTTATTTTGCCATTGCTCATGAAAGGTTGTTATACAGCTCACTACATCCACAATGTATCCCATTACTCCCTCTAGTAGTCTTGAGAATGCAAAAGAGCTCAAAAGACTTTGTATCTTAGATAATGAATGCTCCCACTATTGCCCTTTTTACGTTTGTTCTTGTACTTATCATTTATTTTGACATATCTTGCAGAGATGCTCTGTTTCTTAAGAAGTATACACAGTGTGCCTTTCTGAGTAAATAATTCCAATTTGGGGTTATAACAATATCTACTGGTCCTCCTCATCTCTCTGTCCTCCCTTTAGATATATGCATTTGCAAGTTTAAATATTATAGTTCTGATAAAGGTTTCCCTTACTGTCTCCACACTCAGCCTTACTGTTGTATGATTGTTTTATGTACTACTTATATTGGTTTGATGATGTATTATGTACAGTTTTATGATATTTATTATTAGTCATTATTTATTTATTTATGTGTTATTCCTCAAATGTTTTTATTGGTTTAATTATTATTTTTTATTTCTCTGTTTTTAATTGAGGTTTTCACCCCCTGAGGAAGACTTTTGCCAAAACGCATAGGGGTTTTCTCAGTAAAGCCCCTGCGACCTGTACACATCTCACTTCTTTGTGTTTTTGTTGGTATCTTGCAAGTGTGCTTGTTCTGTTTGTGAACCTTTACCTTACTATGCCAGGCCGCAGCAATGACACATTAACAAACAGCAGACAGAATTAAAAATGTATCTCTTTCCTCCAGAAATTCACTCATATGTGCTGTGTAAGACACTGAGCAGCGTGGCCACTGATGCTGTCTTCAAGACAGAGCTAGGCCGAGTCCAAGGCATGTGCTAGGTTAATGACCGCAAAAATCTTTTGTCCTCTCTTCTTTCTAGCACACACTGACATGAGACACATTAAGTCACATCTATCTAGACATTTTGTCAGGGATGGGTAGAAACTAATTATGTGGTGGATTCCCATTACCTAAAGTCATTGGCCAATGAGTAATTCATTCCAGTTGAGAACAAATTTGCTGAACTTCTAAATTCATGGTATCAAGATTTCATTCCACTTTGTTGAATTGGTGGGAAATATGTGATGTATACGTTTTTTCTCTGCATACTTGAGGAAATTTTCAAAAATTCAGAAACATTTTGACCTCCTATTGGTCAGATATCTCTATTGCTGATTCTATTACGCACTTAGGCATGTCTTTGTCATTGCTATTCCTTTATATGTTGTGTGTTACCTAAAACTGCATTTCGTACATTGAGATTAATTTATATATTGAATTACTTAATCTCAAACTTTGCTTTGGAAGCCTCATAACCCTTTCATAAACTTCAGAATTTCCCAATTAACATTTCAGAGAGTCTGCATGAAACTTGCAATGCTCATATGGTAGGTGCCTTCACTTTTCTTCAAAATAATATTTCTCAGACTCTGCTGAAAGCAATGTAATTACTCACATCCAATTTAGGAAAAGCCTAAGAGAGGTTTTCAGGGGGGCAGCCATTTTAGGCTGGGGTAGCAAAAAAGATAAATGCAGGTGACATCTTAAAGACATCCAAATTTATTGAGGCATGAGCTTTCAAAGACAAGAAACTACTTTGTCAGAGAAAGTGGACATTAAAGCAAACTTAAGAAATGCATATTGAGTCAGACCAAGATCCATCAAGCCCATTATCCTGTTTCCAACAGTCACAATCCAGGTCACAAGTACCTTGCAGGCTCCCAAAAAGGGACACAGATTCCACAATGCTCATCACAGGGCAAGCAGTAGATTTCCCAGGTCCTTTTTAATAATGGTTTATGGACCTTTCCTTCAGGAACTTGTCCAATCCATTTTTAAACCCAGCTACACTAACAGCTTTCACTAAATCCTCTGGTAATGAATTCCAGAGTTTGATTATACATTGTGTAAAAATATTTTCTCTTATTAGTCTTAAATGGGTTGCATTGTATCTTCATTGCATGCCCCTTAGTCTTTCTACTTTTTGATGGCGTAAACAACTGATCTATGTTTACCTGTTCCATTCCATTCATTAATTTATAGACCTCTCCCTTATCTCCCCTCTGCCATCTCTTTTCAAAGTTGAAAAGCCTTTTAAACCTTTCCTCATAGGGATATCCTTCCATCCCCTTTATCATTTTGGTGGCTCTTCTATATCCTTTTTAAGATATGGCGACCAGAATCACACACACATTATTCAAGGTGCTCTTGCACCATGGAACCATACAGAGGCATTATAATATCCTTGGTTTTATTATCCATTCCTTTCCTTATGATTCCTAGCAGTCTCTTTAAGAACATAAGAACATAAGATATGCTATACTGGGTCAGACCAAGGTCCATCAAGCCCAGTATCCTGTTTCCAACAGTGGCCAAACTAGGTCATACATACCTAGCAATTTCCCCAAAAGACACAGGTTCCGCAATGCTTTTACTGGGTCAAGCATTGATATCCTGGGTCCCTTCTTAATAATGGTTTATGGACCTTTCCTCCAGGAACTTGTCCAAACCTTTTTTAAACCCAGCTACAGTAACAGCCTTTACTACATCCTCCGGTAACAAATTCCAGAGTTTTAAATAGTTTACCCTGTAGCTTCATTGCATGTCCCCTAGTCTTTCTATTATTATATTACCTAAACAATGGATCTACATTTACCCGTTCCACTCCGTTCATTAATTTATAGACTTCTATCATATCTCCCCTCAGCTGTCTCTTTTCCAGGTTAAAGAGCTCTAAACCTTTTAGCCTTTCTTCATAGAAGTATCCTTCCATCCCCTTTACCATTTTGGTGGCTCTTCTCTGAACCTTTTCTAATAACGCTATATCCTTTTTAAGATATGGCAACCAGAATTGCACACAATATTCAAGGTGCGGTCTCACCATGGAACGATATAGAGGCATTATAATCTCTTTTGTTTTATTTTTCATTCCTTTCCTTATGATACCTAGCATTCTATTTGCTCTCTTGGCTGCCGCTGCACACTGGGCCAAGGGTTTTAACATGCTATCCACAATGACGCCTAAATCTTTTTCCTGGGTGGTGGTTCCTAATGTGGAACCTTGCATCGTGTAACCATAGCTTGGGTTGTTCTTCCCTAGGTGCATAACTTTGCATCTGTCCACATTAAATTTCATCTGCCATTTTGATGCCCAGTCTTCCAATTTATCAAGATCCTCTTGCAATTTTCCACAATCCTCTTGTGTTTTAACAACTTTAAATAGTTTTGTGTCATCTGCAAATTTGATAACCTCACTCGTTATTACACTTTCCAGGTCATTTAGGAATATGTCAAAAAGCAGCGGACCCAGCACAGATCCCTGGGTACACCACTATTCACTTTTCTCCACTGGGAAAATTGGCCATTTAGCCCAACCCTCTGCTTTCTATCTTTTAACCAGTTCTTGATCCACAGTAGTACACTGCCTCCCATCCCATGACTCTTTAGTTTTGCCAAAAGTCTCTGATGAGGGACCTTGTCAAAGGCTTTCTGAAAGTCCAGATATACTATATCAACCGACTCACCTTTGTCCACCTGTTTATTCACACTTTTAAAAAAACATAACAGATTAGTAAGACAAGATATTCCTTGTCTAAAACCATGTTGGCTGTCTCCCATTAGGCCATGACTGTCTACATGCTGAGTAATTTTATTCTTTATGATGGTTTCTGCCATTTTTCCCGGTAGTGACGTGAGGCTCACTGGTCTGTAGTTTCCCGGATCACCCCTGGAACCCTTTTTAAAAATTGGCGTTACATTGGCGATCCTCCAATCTTCAGGTATTACAGATGATTTTAATGAAAATTCACAGATTACTAATAGAAGGTCTGCAATCTCATATTTCAGTTCTTTCAACACCCTTGGATGTATACCATCCGGCCCAGATGATTTGCTACTCTTCAGTTTATCTAATAGTTGTAATACATCTTCCCGATGTATCGATATTTTCTTCAATTCTTCCGCACCTTTAAATACCACTTCAGTCATGGGTAACATCCCTACATCTTCCTCAGTAAAGACCGAAGCAAAGAATTCATTCAGTCTATCCGCTATCGCCTTGTCGCCTCTTAGTGCCCCTTTAACTCCTCTATCATCTAATGGACCAACTGACTCTCTCACAGGTTTTTTGCTACGAATGTACTTGAAAAAATCTTTATTTTGCGTTTTTGCTTCCGCAGCAAGCTTCTTCTCAAATTCTCCCTTTGCCTGCTTTATCAATGCCTTGCATTTGACTTGCCAATGCCTGTGCTGTTTCCAGGTTTCGTCATTTGGCTCTTTTTTCCATTTCCTGAAAGATGCTTTTTTGGCAACAACAGCCTCTCTGACCTCCCCTTTAAACCATGCTGGCAGTTTTTTGGACTTCCTTCCACTTTTCTTAAAGCGTGGAATACAGCTGGTCTGGGCTTCCAAGATAGTATTTTTCAACAACACCTAAGCTTGATGTAAGTCTTTAACCTTTGCAACTGCTCCTTTTAGTCTTTTCTTATCTATTTTCCTCATTTTATCATAGTCTCCCTTTCAAAAGTTAAAAGGTACCGGTAGTACTGTGGATTTCCTTACTATCTCTCCTCCACTAATTAAATCAAAGGTGATCATGCTATGATCACTATTGCCAAGTGGCCCCAACACCCTTATCTCTTGCACTAGTTCTGGTGTTCCACTAAGGACTAGGTCTAATATGGCTTCCCCTCTGGTCGGTTCATGAACCAGCTGCTCCGAGAAGCAGTCATTTATGTCATCTAGGAACTTTATCTCCCTAGCATGTCCTGCTGTGACACTGACCCAGTCGATACCAGGGTAATTGAAATCACCCATTATTATTACTGCACTATAACTTTTGTTAGTTTCCTTGATTTCTTTGAGCATTTCATCATCCATTTGTTCATTCTGGCCAGGCAGTCGATAGTACACCCCCACTATCATCGCCTTCCCCTTTTACATGGAATTTCAATCCATAGAGATTCTACAGCAAATTTTATTTCCTGCAAAACTTTAATCCTTTCTGACTCAATGCCCTCTCTAACATAGAGCACAACCCCTCCACCAATTTGATCAGCTCTGTCATTACGATATAGTTTGTATCCAGGTATCACAGTGTCCCATTGGTTGTCCTCCTTCCACCGTGTCTCTGATATTCCAATCATATCTAACCTCTCATTTAGTGCTATATATTGTAACTCTCCTATCTTATTTTTTAGACTTCTAGCATTTGCATACAAGCATTTTAGAGATGTATTTTATTCATATTAGTTTGGCTGTTGGTAGACATGGGTAATTTGGGATCTTTAAGCTCTGTCTGCTCCATACTCGAGGGCATTTGGGCTACTTTACTCTTCTTTGGAACCTCTCTGCTTTTGGTAGTATCCTTCAAGGATACATTCTTCCGAACCATCCGCTCTTGGGCTACTGTCGGCTTTCCCCTATTATCTAATTTAAAAGCTGCTCTATCTCCTTTTTAAAGGTTAATGCCAGCAGCCTGGTTCCATCCCGGTTAAGGTGAAGCCCATCCCTTCGGAAGAGCCTCTCCTTTCCCCAGAATGTTCCCCAGTTCCTAACAAATCCAAAATCCTCATCTCTGCACCATTGTCTCATGCACGCATTGAGACTCCGGAGCTCTGCCTGCCTTTTGGGTCCTGCACATGGAACGGGAAGCATTTCGGAGAACGCTACCCTGGAAGTTCTGGATTTCAACTTCCTACCTAAAAGCGTAAATTTAGCCTCCAGAACCTCCCTACCACATTTTCCTATGTCATTGGTACCGACATGTACCAAGACAGCAGACTCCTCCCCAGCACTATCTAAGACCTTATCTAGGTGGCGCGTGAGGTCCGCTACCTTCGCACCAGGCAGGCATGTTACCAGGTGATCCTCACGTCCACCAGCCACCCAGCTATCTACATGCCTAATGATAGAATCACCAACTATAACGGCTGTCCTAACCCTTCCCTCATGGGCACATGGCCCTGGAGAAACTTCCTCGGTGCGAGAGGGTTTTACATCACCTGGAGCACAGGTCCTAGTTACAGGATCACTTCCTGCCACACCAGGGTGGTGATCTTTGTTTCTTGGCCACTCCTGCACACTGGATGGAGGGTTTCAATGTATTATCCACAATAACACCTAAATCTTTTTCCTGGGTGGTGATTCCTAATGTGGAACCCTGCATTGTGTAACAATAGTTTGGTTGTTCTTTCCTAGGTACATAACTTTGCAATTGTCAACATTACAATTTTCATCTGCCATTTGATCATCCAGTCTTCCAATTTGTAAAGGTCCTCTTGCAATTTTTCACAATCCTTTTGTGTCTTAACAACTTTGAATCATTTTGTGTCATCTGCAAATTTGATCACCTTGCTCATTATTCCCATTTCCAGGTTATTTATGAATATATTAAAAAGCAGTAGGCCCAGCACAGATCCCTGGGGTACTCCACTATCCACCTTTCTCCACTGAGAAAATTGGCCATTTAGCCCTACTCTCTGCTATCTTGTAATCAGTTCCTGATCCACAATAGCGCTTTGCCTCCTATCCTATGACTTTTTAATTTGGCCAAGAGTCTCTCATGAGGGACCTTATCAAAGGCTTTCTGAAAATCCAGGTATACTATATCAACTGGCTCACCTCTGTTTACCTGTTTATTCACACCTTCAAAAAAATATAACAGATTAGTAAGATGACTTTCCTTGGCTAAATCCATGTTGGCTTTCTCCCATTAAACCATGACTATCTACATGTTCAGTAATTTTATTCTTTATAATGGTTTCTACCATTTTGCCAAGTGCTGACATCAGGCTCACTAGTCTGTAGTTTTTCGGATTACCCTTATAACCTTTTTAAAAACTGGTGTGTCATTGGCCATTCTCCAGTCTTCCTGTACAACAGATGATCTTAATGATAGTTCACAAATTACTAATAGTAGGTCTGAATTCTCATCTGTCAGTTCTTTCAGCACTCTTGGATGCACACCATCCGGTCCAGGTGATTTGCTACTCTTTCATTTATAATAATTCTAGTACATCTTCCCGGATTATTGATTTTTCTTTCATTTCTTCCAATATATCACTTTTAAATATCATTTCAGGCATGGGTAACTTCCCTACATCTTTTTCAGTAAAGACCAAAGCAAAGAATTCATTCAGTCTCTCCTCTATGGCCTTGTCCTTCCTTAGTGCCTCTTTTACTCCTCTATCATCCAATGTTCCAACTTATTCTCTCACAGGTTTTTGTGAGAAAACCCCAAATCATTAGAGTCAGTTAGTGGAAGGAAGAGATCTCTCCTTGTGTTGGGTTCCTGAAAGGCAACTGGAAGATTTATCCCCAGGGCCCTAGTTTTCTGCGGAAGTTACTGTGTGCTCTGAGAAGGAGAAGAAGAAGAAGACGTTTCATTCTCCTTCTCAGAGCATGCAGTCTGCTACACAAACTCTACTATTTATTCAGGAGGATGCATTCAAATAAATCCTTACTGGATAAATTAATGAAAAACAATTAACGATTTTTTTTTAAGTGCCATCAAGTTAATGATGACTCCTGGTGACCTAGTAGCCCCAGGGTTTTCTTGGCAAGGTACGATTAGAAGTAGATTGCCAAGCCTTTTCTTCTAAGGCAACGGAAGGTAAAGTGATTTGCCCAAGATCACAGGGAAACTACAGACTGGTGAGCCTGATGTCAGTACCAGGAAAAATGATAGAAACCATCATAAAGTACAAAATTACTCAACATGTAGATAGTCATGGGTTAATGGGAGACAGCCAACATGCCTTTATACAAGGAAGATCTTGTCTTACTAATCTGTTATGTTTTTTTGAAGGTGTGAATAAATAGGTAGACAAAGGTGAGTCGGTTGATATTGTGTATCTGGACTTTCAGAAAGCCTTTGACAAGGTCCCTCATTAGAGACTTTTGGCAAAACTAGAGTCATGGGATAGGAGGTGCTGTACTATTGTGGATCAGGAACTGGTTAAAAGATAGAAAGCAGAGGGTAGGGCTAAATGGCCAATTTTCCCAATGGAAAAAGGTGAATAGTGGAGTACCCCAGGGATCTGTGCTGGGTCCACTGCTTTTTGATATATTCATAAATGACCTGGAAAAGGGAATAACTAATGAGGGTATCAAATTTGCAGATGACACAAAACTATCTAAAGTGTTAAAACCCAAGAGGATTATGGAAAATTGCAAGATGGTCTTGATAAATTGGAAGACTGGGCATCCAAATGGCAGATGAAATTTAATGTAGACAAGTGCAAAGTTATGCACCTAGGAAAGAACAACCCAAACTATGGTTACACAATGCAAGGTTCCACACTGGGAACCACCACCCAGGAAAAAGATTTAGGCGTCATCGTGGATAACATGCAAAAACCCTCTGCCCAGTGTGCAGCGACGACCGAGAGAGCAAATAGAATGCTAGGTATCATAAGGAAAGGAATGGAAAATAAAACAAAGGATATTATAATGCCTCTGTATCGTTCAATGTTGAGACCATACCTTGAATATTGTGTGCAATTCTGGTCTCCGAATCTTAAAAAGGATATAGCGTTATTAGAAAAGGTACAGAGAAGAGCCACCAAAATGGTAAAGGGGATGGAAGGATACTCCTATGAAGAGAGGCTAAAAAGGTTAGGGCTCGTCAACCTGGAAAAGAGACAGCTGAGGGGAGATATGATAGAGATCTATAAATTAATGAATGGAGTGGAACGGGTAAACATAGATTGATTGTTTACATCTTCAGAATATAGAAAGACTAGGGGACATGCAATAAAGCTACAGGGTAAGCTATTTAAGACTAATAAGAGAATATATTTTTTCACTTAACGTGTAATCAAACTCTGGAATTTGTTACCGGAGGATATGGTAAAAGTTGTTAGTGTAGCTGGAAAAGGTTCATAAACCATTATTAAGAGGGATCCGGGATATCACTGCTTGACCCAATAAAAGCATTGAGGAACCTGTGTCTTTTGGGGAAACTGCTAGGTACGTATGACCTAGATTGGCCATTGTTCGAGACAGGATACTAGGCTTGATGGACCTTGGTCTGACCCAGTATGGCATATCTTATGTTCTTATGAGTGCAGAGTGGAAATCAAACCCTGATCTTTTTGGTTCTAGGTCGTTGCTCTAACCACTAGGCGGCTACTGCACATTGATATTAGGTAGAACTAAAAGCAGTAGCTTCCAGCAATGATTGTTAATATCCTCTGTTTTTATTTAGCACAAGCCTTTCCAGGAGTAGTTTGAAACAAGTTACGTTCAGGATCATCTCTTCCTGGCTTATGATCTAAGTTGTACCTAAGGCAACAGAGGGCTAATTGACTTGCCTAAGGAGCATCAGTGGGATTTAAACCTTGGCTTTTCTGTTTGAAGCCAGCTGCTTTAGCCACTATGCTACTACGCTGCTCATCTCTTTGAGCATCCTCCGAGTTCTCTTCTTTCATTCACTGATTTCTTATGCCGATTCCTCTCTTTTTTTGCAAGCCCACTGGATTTTGTACATTACTGCGTTCTGCTTCTTTATTTATGGACTGAAAAATACTTCCAAGCACTTTTCACCCCTCTGTGTTCCCCAACTATGGGTTTCCTGAATTCAGAGGGATTCCAGTCACCTCAGCGTCTAGTTACAATTCTATGTGCTTCCCTACTTCAAATATTCTTTCTACAAATATAGTTCACTCCAGTAGACATATGCTTTTCCTGTGACTTCCAAAGTCGCTGTTGACTTGGCTTAACCTTTTTTTCCTGGGCCACAAAAAAGGATAAGAACCAAATATACATGATTTCTTTTACTCCAAAATTCTCCACATGGCCTGAGACTCCTTTTCTTGAGCACACTCTCTGCTGCAGAGAGGTGGAAAATAAGTGAAATACCCCTTCCCTCCAAAAATACCTCTACTTCTAGACTTGGTGACCTATAATTCAGCCTTTGGCAATCTCCCAGTCAGAAGAAGCAAGTATTAACCCCACTAGAGAATCACATTACCCAGGACAACACTACTGGATACACTTAAATCCCTCAATAAGGACCATCATTTTAAATATCAGAAAAATATTTCAAAGACGCATAAATAGGTTTTAGGAAATGGAATCATACAGGCCCTTAAAACTGAAAATGGCAGTCATGGGTGCACATCTGGCACAGTTTGGATCTGGAGGGTGCAGTATGGCACACAAAAGTTTCTGTCAATCTCACAGCTATTCCAATAGCACGGAATACACTTCATGATGCCTGTTCTATCTTGTCCGGGGATCTTGGACACTGTTGTCTCAAGGCAACTGAGAACTTGGAGGGAAACAAAACAAGACAGATGTTTTCCCACATGCTCTCCCTGCAGCCTTTTCATTTTTCATTTAACTATTAATTCATCTGTTTGGAATGATATGCTCGCAAATGAACGGCAATGAAAGTTTTTTAATAACGTCCTACATTAACATTCCTAGTAACCCTTTAAATGGTTCTTCCTGATTAAAATTGATTATTTCCATAATTAACATATGCTTATAATGTTGTCTTTAATATGATTGTCTCAGTATCTTTGTCTTGTCAACTGGATTCAAGCTGTAACAATTGTTTGAAACTAGAATAGTTTATTCCTACAAAGGCTGAGGAATACTTACTGATGGACATGATAGGAAATAGCTCAACAGCATAAACAAACTGTTCAAGGTATTCTTTTTCCCAGAGGACTAAAGAAAAAGCCAAATAAACTAGTTGAAAAGTACTTGCATACTTCCCTCCAGCATCTCCACCTCCCCAACCCCGTTCGCAAGGTTGCAGGAGGAAAGGTGGATTAGAAGAGGAAGAAGGGCACAACCACTACTCTTCCCACTCTCTTATTCAAACTACTTTGAGAAGCAATGGCAGAAACTCTGCCGTACCTCCTGCTTGTCTTTCAGATGCTCGGTTGCATGCTGTTGCTTGACAAAGGGCCCATGATTGCATATGTGCATCTGCACCTGGATGCATACAGAAGGATAGACAGACAGACAAGCAGATGAACCCTCATGGAAAGGTACTCTTGCCAGCTTTGAAACATTTCCAGGTAAATATTCAGAAGCGCTTAACCAGAGAGCAGTACCTGCTATCCGGATAATTGCCATTGAATGGAATCATCAGAGCTACTCTATGGATAGGGTCACTGAATATCCTTACAGACCATCTGGATAGCGTCAGGGTGGTCCACGAGCGGAGTGGCAAATTATCCAGATAGCAGCGTTGAATATTGCCTCTATCCAGATAGTGCCAACACTAACCACCTTATTCAAATATTCAGTACCAGCCACGATACAGATAGCAGTATGGAATATCCCCTTTTTATCCACCACAGAAACCAGAATTTAAAAAAAACCACTGCAACTCGGTATTGACTGCTTGTTTTTATACCATTTGTGAATCCTTTTTGTGATCTTCTATAAGTCTGCTCCTCAACTCCAGCATTTTCCTCCGTTAGTTACAGTAGACATGTTTAATGATTAGTCTATGTAAAACTAAACATTGATCTGATTATTAGAATCCCATTTCCTCTCATCTAATTGTTTTCTTCCATTCATTGAGCTGAAAAGCAGAAACTAAGGCATTGAACATCTATTGATCAAACAGTTTACTCTGTTATAGATGCTGCAATGTTTAACAATCATTTTATTTATATAGTTGACACAAGTTAAACATGATTCATGCTTATTTGTTGTCTCTGGGTATTATTTTAATAGCCAGGATATAAGAGATTTGTCTATTTCCAATACAACTAACCAGAAGGGGGCTCAATATTTTCAGGGCAAAATTGTTTGCTTATTACAAACATTATTTATGCCTTAAAGTAATTTATTTTTCTCATTATTATCTATACTATAATTAGTTAGCTATATAACATGGAAAAAATGTGGAATATTTTTCTCTCAGCTTTTTCTAAAGAATGAGTGCTAAGTCCCATGCGTTGGCATTGAGAATTTAGGATATGAAAGTCTTTTCTCCATTCATGAATATTTGAAGGAAGATTTCTGCTAATTGCACCACTGCTGTCCACAATTAATCAGTGGTAGACATGATTAATTGTAAAGAGTCCTGACATTTATGAATAAAAGGCTCGAGGTCAAACTGAAATGGAGAAAAACTGTTGTTGCTGCATTGGTGAATGAAATTCTAATGAAACAGATCCCAAACTGAGAGTGATATTTTTGCATCCAGGAGGAAGGCCTGGTGTATTTATAGTTCAGCTCCATAGATTGGTGCTTGAACTTTTTAAAAAATAAAATATCAGCTGTTTTCAAGAAAATTCTTAGTGCTGTTTTATAAAATGAACTTAGAAAAATTGCACAATAGCTTTTTTTTCCACAATCCAGTTTCTTCCTGTTTTTCTGGATTTCTAGAAACAGAAAATGGTGGCAGATTAAGACCATACAGGCTATCCAATCTGCCCATCCAGAAATACTGTTAAGGTCTACAATCCCCTTTTCTCCCTCATAGACACTGTGTCCTATGTTGTTGGGCTTTTTGTTTGTTTTTTTAATTTAGATACAGTTCTCTCCACCACCTCCATTGGGAGGCTGTTCCATGGATCCACCACATTTTCCCTAAAGAAATATTTCATTAGGTCACTCCTGAGTCTATCTTCTTTCACCTTCATCTTATGACCCCCCTCATTCCAAAGCTTCCTTTCAACTGGAAGAGGGCCCCCTCCTGTGAATTTACTCCATGTAGGTATTTATAAATATCTCTCCTGCCTTTCCTTCAGAGTAGACATATTGAGATATTTTCGTCTATCCTGTGGAGAAGTAGTCTAATCTAGTGGACAGAGCAACAGCCTACTACCCAAGAGATCCGGGTTTGATTCCTTGTGGTTTTGGGCAAGTCGCTTTAACCTCTATTGCCTCCAAAGAAAAAGCCTGGCAATCTTCTTCTGGTCATAAAGTACCTTGCCAAGAAACCTAGGGGCTGCTCAGTCAGTACTGACTTAAGGCGCTTAAAAAATAAAGCCCATCACAATAGGCATAATGATCTCAGATCATTTTAGTAGCCACCCTCTCCACTTATTCCATCCTGTTTAGGTTCTTTTGAAGGTGTGGTCTCCAGAATTGCACACACTACTCCAAATGAGGTCTCACTAGAGACTTGTACAAAGGCACTATTACCTTATTTTTTTCTGCTGGCCATTCCTCTCCTTATGCACCTAAGCATCCCTCTGCTTTCCACCTGTTTGGACACATTAAGATCATCTGATATGATCACCTCCACAAACCACTCTTCTTTTGTGCACCGAAGTACTTCACTCATTAAATTATACTGCACCCTTGGTTTCTTGCAGTCGAAATGCATGACCTTGCCTTTTTGAGCATTAAATCTTAGGGTCATGTTTACTAAGCTGGCTAATGGTAGCACAGGCTATTTGTAACTAGATTAGTGGGACCTAGGGGTATGTTTACTAAGCCAGGCTAATAGTTAACCTGGGCTATCTGCTCCTAGGTCCCATTGAATAACATTGGACCTAGATGCAGATAGCCTGGGTTAACCATTAGCTGACTTAGTAGACATACCCCCTAGTTACAAATAACCTATGCTAACCATTAGCCCAGCTTAGTAAACGTGACCATTCTTCAAACTTCGCTAGATCCCTCCTCATGCTTATCCACACCTTTCAGGGTGCCTACCATGTTGCAGATTTTGGTATCATCTGCAGTGGCATACCTTTTCTGACAGACTTTTACAATATTGCTTACAAAAATGTTAAAAAGAACAAGACCAAGAACCAATCCGTGAGGCATACCACTGATAACTCTGTTTATTACCACCCTCTGTCACCTCCTACTAAGCCAGTTTCTTACCCAGTCACTTTAGGGTCCATCTCAAGGGCATTCAGTTTATTTATAAGTTGCCGATAAGGAAAGGTGTCAAAGACCTTGTAGAAATCTGAGGATGCCGCATCTAGCACACTCTACTGATCCAATTCTCTGATCATTTGGCCTAAGAAATATAAGCCATATGGTCTTTTTCTGCCATCGTGTTTCTATGTTTCTATCTAGTTTGCCCTTCCATATCAACTACAATAGTCCCTTTTTTTCCTTAAGAGATCTTCTGTGTTTGTCCCATGCTTTTTTGAATTTAGGATACTGTCTTCGTTTCTACTACATCCACTGGGAGACTATTCCAAGCATCTACCACTCTTTCCATAAAGAAATATTTCTGCATATTACTCCTGTGTCTATCCCCTTTCACCCTCATCCTGTGTCTCCTTATAACAGAGTTTGCTTTCAATCGAATGAGGCTCTCCTCTTCTGAATTTATGCCACGGGGGTATTTAAACATGTCTATCATATCTCCTCTATCCCGCCTTTCTTCTAACATATGCATATTAAGATCTTTGTCCTCATATGCTTTATAGCGAAGATCTCAAATCATTTTAGTAGCCACCCTCTGCACCAATTCCATTCTGTTTATATCCGTTTGAAGGTGCATTCTCCAGAATTGCATACAATACTCCAATAAGGATGAACCAGAGATTTATACAGAAGCACTTTCAGCTCTTTTTTTATGCTAGACATTCCTCTCCCTATGCACCCAAGCATCTTTCTGGCTTTTGCCGTCACCTTTTCTACCCGTTTAACTGCTTTAAATTTGTCAGAAACAATCATGCACAGGCTGTGCTCTTTTTTTCATGGACAGAGGCACTTTGCCCCCTACACTGTAGCATTCCCTTGGATTTTTGCAAGATATGAGCATACTTAGCTTCTAAGAACAGGCATATGTAAGGTGGCATGACGGTAGCTCAGTCTATAGTAGCGTCAGTGATTTTATGTCTCTGTCATACCAGTTTCTAGAGCTATAGAAAGCATGATTATAAATTCCCCAGTATAAATTCTGTTGTGCTTAACAGACTTTTAAGAAAAATGGCCACTAAACAGCAGTGTGTACTGCAGGTTTGTACATCGGCCTCATGGAGTTTTATCTGTGATAGACCTTGTTGCCTAATGACTTTTTCCATTTGATACAGACAATTTATGTACAAATTGAACATTGAGAACTATAAAATGGATTCCATACAAACTGGAACCTACAGATTATGCTTCATTTAAAGGCCGATTTTAGATAGAATTGAGACGCTGACGTCGGGACTTACTGAATTCCAACAGCATTTTCAAAATGGCTCTGCTAAATTTGACGCAGTTTCTAAAATATGTAGAAGGAAGTGCAGGAAAGCTTGTGGATTTATGTTCATGTGCAACGGGAAGACCTATTTTAGAAATTTACATTTTGGTAAAATCAACGGAGGAAACCCAGGAACTTACAGATATAAGTGCCGGAATTTCACAACAACACATGCATATGAACCATTTTGCCAACTTAGACATGTAGCTGCTGCTAGTTAACTGAAGAGGATATTGTCTTTAACTGATTTCAGTTTGGAGGCGGAAATAAACTATTGGGGATTAACAAGGATAGCCTCCCTTAATCCCTTATGCACACTCTTTAAAAATCCGCATATGTCGGAAAGTAGATATAAATCCCAATGTGAAGAATTTTGGGCTTACACGTATATCTCTTCTATGAAATGGGGAATATATGTATACAACTTTACCGTGCCTATACCATGTCCGATTTTATCATGCCTACTCCCTGACATGCTCCCTCAAAACTTCCATGTATTAAGGACATCCATGTGTAAATTGGACTCATTCTAAAATGGTCATTTACATGTAGATATGCCAGATTATATTTGTTTACTTATTTATCAAGCTTAATATTCCACTATATCTACAAGTCAAAGCAGTTTACAATCAACATAACTGTTGCATTAACGGAACTGTTAAGTGGTTTACAAGGAACTTTAGTTTGACAAAAAGCAGGTTTACCATGAATTATATCTTAAAAATGAATAGGTGGAAGGAGGAGGAGGCGAACCTGCCTATGCCTCGTGATCTAAGCGTGATTGCTTTGCACCTCTCCCCATGGGCAGGAATGCCGGCAGAGGACTCAGCACAGCTTAGTGGGAACATTGGTATAAATCATGGATAAGACTTCTAAAATAACCCCTTCGATGCTTGTTAAATCGATCAAAAGAGACTGAGAAAGAAGTCTGATGCTCAGTGTTTGAGGGACAATATGCATGGTGTGGAGTTTTTATTCTGAGGAAGGAAGATGGGGAAGTAAGCTAGGCACCTACATGACTTGCCTAGCTATCACCAAGTTAGCTAACCCAAAAGTGGCTGAATATCACCGCTGCCCAGTTAGCTGTGGCCCTATCCGGCTGACCTGCATATTCAATGTCGGCGCCTGGATATGGCCCCAGCATTGAATATTAGAGGTTACACTTCAGTGACGACAGCTAGTCTCTTTACAAGCGCAAACTGCCACTGCTGAATATCCTCCCCTCCCCCCAGGTTTTAAGTGCTTATTCAGTTTTAAATAAATAATATATATTAACATTTTCACCATTTTCACTGCTCATACTTCTATTAAAACTGAGCAGAGGATTTCCAAGAGTGAGAAAATGCCATACATTTTATGCGTGTGCATATTTAAAAAAAATCATGCTTCTGCATGCAAACCCAGAAAAATGGTCTACCCCCAAAAACACATTTAAATGTGAGCACACTATGTTACTGGGGTGACGATCAGAAGAATGCAAATCCTGGAAATCTTACCTTCAAAACAGTATAGAGGCCATTTTAGAAGCTCTGTTCATGCTGTGGATGTCTGAAAATGGGCATATAGATGTCACCACAAATCACACAGATGTCCTGAGACCCGTTTTAGAAAGCTGGGCACATAGATGACCCTGGCACAAGCACATCCATGTAGGGCTAGGGTGGCCCACACACCAATGCAAAAAGTTAATGTTTGTAGAATAATTTCTCCACAAGGCTTATTTTTGTCCATTAGGGATAGCTGTGAAATTTCAGCCTGATTGCAAAACATTTAGAGGTTGCCCCATTCTAGACATTTTATCCATGGGAGAAGGCATTTATGCATTGAAAATATTCATTTTTTAAGGCTCAGTTCAGGATAACTGCACGTGAGTCCAAGAATATCACAGATTTGACTCTGTCAGTTTTGTTTATGTCAAGATAGTAGAATGAAGCACCATTTGCAATCCGAGCTCCTCTCAATGACGTCAGATTTTTATCAGTTCTTACGTTTTACCCAAACCAGGCTGTTGCGTTTTCAAGGCACCTCTTGATTTTTTTTCTGAACATTTGTCAGGGTTAGCCCTTTTTGATGACAGTCTCAGCAGAAACAAATAAAAATTGCTGCAGAACCTTCAGTGGCCACCATTACCAGACATTCCAGTTGTCTGCTGTTTAGTTCAGATGACATAAAAACTGCCAAATGGGCTGACCTCTAAATGTTGTTTATTTTCATTAGGATTTTGTGTATTTGTTATAAATATGATAAAGAATAAAACCAGCCTTGTGGGGAACTGAAATCTGTTTGTTTTTTTGAACCACCCTAATGTAGCACAGAGGTCTACTGGAGGCATGCTCTTGGCAGTTCAATAGAGATTCACATCACCATGAAATTTCAGAACAGCATGTCTGACCCTTCTCATAGAAAAAATATTTATTTTTGACCTGAAAATCCTTGTATCATTCTGTATATAGCAGCCCATTAAGTATATGTGTTGTTGTTATTAAGTACCATCGAGTCTGTATCGACTCATGGCGACTCGCTGGATAGTTGGCTTAAACTGTGTTTAGTCTTCAGTCAGGTGGCTCATTATTGACAGAGTGGCACCCATAGATGCTCTTATTTTATTGATCTATCTTCTTGCAGGCTTTCTCCTTTACATTGATCTTACACTTTGACAAGCATGATGTCTCTCTCTTCGCATGATGTGTCCAAAATATGAAAGTTGAAGTCTTCTAAGGAAAGCTTAAGTTTGATCTCCTCTAGTACTTACTGGTTTGTTCTTCGGGCAGTCCATGATATATACAGTATTCATTACCAGCACCATAATTCAAAGGCATTCATTTTCTTCCTGTCTTTCTTTTCACTATCCAACTTTCACATCTATATGGTATTGAAAATACCATAGCTAGGACAAGTCAAATCTTTGTATGGAGAGAGACATCTTTGCTCTTGAGAATCTTGTCTAGATCCTTCACAGCCATTCTGCCAAGAGCAATGCATCATTGCATTTCTTGACTGCCTGCCCTTTCTTTATTGATTGTTGATCCAGTTAGGTTAAAGTCATCAACTATTTCAATTTCTTCTCCATCAATGATGAACTTACTGATTTTGCTAGTTGTCAGGATATTTGCCTTCTTAACATTAACATTCAGGCCCATTTTAAGACTATGGGGTATGTTTACTAAACCCTCTTAACGTGCGCGCCGCGTTAGTCTGCAGGATGCCATAAAAGGAGTGGGCGGTCCGGTCAAAAGTAGCAAAACGGGATTAGCGCGCACTGCACTGCGTGCTCTTGTGTGCCGCGCACATTAGCGCACGAGAAACGCGTGCAGGAAGCATAAGCAGGCGCGCTGATGTACAAACAGAGGAACAGGGCTGCAGTACAATGGTGAAGACACTGACAGATGGTGCAGGGGTCATGGGTTCAATCCCCCACTGTGCCCAATGAATAATGCTGGCTGAGGCACTACCATTTATGTGTAATATTCTATTATGAGGCTTTTTAATTTTATTTTAATTACTGTTGCTAGCAAACGCACTCTCAAAGCGCTGTAACATAAGATGCTGCATAAGGCACCCCATAAGATACCCCAGAGGGCACATTTTAAAGTGCACTGTCCGCCATGGCACCCTACAATGTTGCTTAAAGGGTGACCTATAGGGCGCCATATAGGGTGCCCTATGAGGCATGGCAAGGTCATAGCACTGTTTTTGATGGCAGCACTGTGCATTTAAACGCTTGGGAATCTTAAGTAGGTGCGCTGACATGCAAGGAGGAACAGCAGTGTAGCACAATGGTTAAGGCACTGACTGATGATACAGGGGTCATGAGTTCGATCCCCAGTGTGCCTAATACTTAAGGCTGGCTGAGGCATCAGCTTTGACATGTAAGTATTGTTTCCTGTGGCACTTTATTTGTATTTTATTAATTGCTGCCAGCAAACACACCCTCACGTGCCGTAACCTAAGGTGCCGCATAAGGCACCCTATAAGGCACTCCATAGGGCACATTATAAAGTGCACTGTCCGCCACGGCACCCTATAATGTCCCCTATAGGGCACCCTATAAGTCGCTCCAAAGGATGCCGTATAGTGCACCTTATATGGATGGTAACCATAAGGTGCCCTATAGGGCGCCCTATAAAGCGCCCTCTGAGGCACCTTATGGGAACAGTACGCTGAGGGTGTTTTAGCTGGCAGCACTAATGTACATTAAAAATAGATAATGCTTTGGACAGCCCTATCAAATAACCCCACTGTGGCTTTGAACCCATGACCTCTGGCTCCACAGGCAGTGAAGTAACCAGTGGGCTACAGCTCTATAGCTGCTAGCAAGCCCCTGGCTGGCTGCAGAAGGACTGCACATCACCACACAAACAGTCTGCTGTGGTCACCAGGATAGGGTTAGCCCACCCATACCCATGATGCACTGCACATGCAAATCAGCCATCTATAAATGAACACAAGATGGGGTATGCACCCCCACAGCACCTCGGCCTGGTAGGGGGAACTGACCGTGTGTGGTACTGGCACAGAGTAGCTACACACCGTCACATTGTGCAGGTACTGCACTCACCCTGAGGGTGAGGTGGGGCGCCCAGCACCAGGTCCCCAGCAGTGCTAATGTGTGAGATAGGTAGTTTCTGCAGACACACCTTGGATATATCTGTATGTCTCAGTCAGGTGTAGCTCCTATGGACCCCTAGGAGGATTATGTACCACCACTCTCCTCCTCCTCCAGGGCTGAGGGTGGTAAACAGGGTCTCCCACCAACAGATCCACATTCTACCTCCCTGCAATGGCGGCAGTAGAGAGGACCATCAACCACAGTCCTGCTGGGGAACAGACACCCTACAGGGCAGTCAATGCAGCTCTGTACACATCCATAACGCAATAGCAGACAGACATTAGGCCTGGATATGCTAAGCTTCACCCCACCACTATCTGATATTTTCCTGCAGCAAGCCTTCAGCCGCTGCACCCTGCAAGGCATTCCATCAAGACACATACCAGCTGCAGACAGTCTGCTAGCTAGTCCATAGTGCATGTTCCTGGTGGAAATTCGTGCACCCAGAACTGGGATGTCAGCATACACAACAAGCAGATAAGTCAGTGACTGGGCCCCAAAAGAAAACCCATAAATATCACATGAGAGAAATACTATATAGCACTATGGGGGAGCCTAGCCATTCTGTGGTCACTGCACAGTCAGAGTGAGAGTGATCTCCCAGCAGGACATGCTGTGGCCACCCTGTCTGTGCAGGTGGTGGCCGAGCACTACAATGTCCCAGCCAGTGCCCTATGCCCTGTGCAGATGCATCCTGGCCAGGCCACCCTGTCCGGGCTATACCCATGGTACCTTGCTCCTCATTATGCACATTGGCAGGCCAATACTGGCAACAGTGCTGGCAGTGTGGGCTGTGGAGAGTGTTTGCAGTCACCACACACTGGATAGACAGACACACACTCCCACACCTATGCCAGCATTATGCTACTATAGAGGAGTTTAGCAGCCCTGGCCACCACACCAGTCCTGGGCACAGTGCAGGCATGGATATGGTACGCAATACTGTTGGGGGTCACTCCCCAGGGTGGTAAACACTGTCAGAGACCAGACCTGAAGTGCACTCCACAGACATCAGAAAGGTTGCTATGATGGAGCTCAATCAGCAAACTGTGCTTAATGTAGGAATTGCTATCTGCCAGTAATCATAGCAAACTTTTGATAGCTGTGTACCGTATTCCCAGGTGTAGGGTGGCATTGCTAAGGTATGCAAGTGCTAGTATTGGGAGATGCATGCAGGGCCCAATGTCCTGCCCCTCCAGGAGGCATTGGCTAATGGAGCCTGTGGGTGTGGGTGTGGGTGTGTCTGCCCCTGTTGGCTGCTGCTTTACGGCAGAGGTTCCCAACTCCAGTCCTGGTGTGCCAAACACTGTTCGGATTTTCATGCTGTCCCTCATGAATATTGTGAGACCATGCCGGTCCTAGGCGGTTGCCTAGACTCGGGATAGCCTGGAGTTGTGGTAAATAAAGGACACTGTAGTCGTGATCCAAATGAAATTAAAGTTGGGTTTTATTCCCCTTCCCTTGAGGATGTCGTAGAATAAGGGACAACATAAAGAACGGTTGTTTTCACCAGGGTAAAGGATGTTTAACCAAAAATAATCATGCTTCTTTCCAGCAATAAAGTCCAACACTTTTCAATGTGCAGAATACAGTTTCTTTCTTGCTCTTTCCGTTTAACAAAGGCTCTCTGTATCATCAGTCACGCATACAGCACATTCCATCGGTTCAGGGATATTTTCTGAGCTATTGCTCTCCCATTGCATAGGGCTAGGACCTGCCCCTGTATAAGGACACTGAGCCCCTATGAAGCTGCTCTCTGTATCTTGCCCTGGGGAAACCTCAGTTGCCCCCAGTTGGAGCTGCTTTTGTAAGTCCCAGATATCAGGAGCTGTGCTGGGGATTTCTTCCCACGGCTTGGGCCAATAAGAGTTCCCTTGCCGGTTATAAGCCTGGCTTCTATCCCAGAGACTCCCTTTTTTCCCCTTAGCAGAAACAGGGTACTTATCTTTTGCTTTGGAGAAGATGGTCTCAAACTCCTCTGTCTCCAGCCAAGGCTTTCTTTCTGCCCTGCAGCCTGCTCTTCTGTGGGAACCCTGGTTACGATGTCTGGCTGAGGGAAACTCACTTCCTGCTTCCTGTGTGCTTCTTTGGATGTGACCTCTGCCTCCTGTTAACTGGACAGTTTGCCTTGGTGTGAGGACCCCTCTGGCTGGGAAGACCTTGCTGCAGTTTTGCTTATCCCACCTGGGTTTGCCAGCCTGTCTTTCTCCAGCCCTGGTTCTCCAAGGTAACGTGTCTTCCTGCAATTGCTTGGGATTTTTACTCTCACCTTTTCTCCAAGCCTGCCTGAAACAGCAGTCAGAGTTCCTTTGGTCTCTGCTTTCCTCCTGGCATTCAAGCTCCGGCTCTCGCCCTAATCCAGGCTCCAGCTTCCACTGCCAATGCTCATTCTGCTGCTTCCAATTCTCTTTCTCCTTTCCAATCTGCTTCCCACTCCAACTCTGTCTCTGTGAGATTCCCCACCTGCTTTTATCTCTCAGCTCCTCTAACGTGGAACATGAGTCTGAGTCCAGGTGAGCCTGATTGGCACTCTCAATTCTTACTGCGTCACTACACCTATGTGGAAAGTTTGTTTTCCTTTTCCCTGCCTCTCTGTACTGTGAATGCTGCAACTGCCCCTGAGGCTGCAAGGTAAGCTCTTCTTCCTTTTCATTTCTTAATATTTCAGGGTCTGTGCTGTCTACCTCATGACAATATGCATGAGATACATCTGCATACCATGGGGGTGGTGCATAGATATGCAGCACAGGCATCTTTATTAGAGGCAGCATGGAACCTGAATGGTGTTTGGCCCTCCAGGACTGCATTTGGGAGACTCTGCTCTAGGTAATGCGCCTGTTTATGGTGTCTTTGCTCTGTAGGGTAAAATGTAGGTGTTTTGGGCATGTTTACGTCATCTGCAATAAACGTTCTGTCTGTATTAGCACGTTGTAGTAGTGGGTAAAATATGGGGACTGGGTTGGCAGGCACCATAGCTGGGACTTGAACCTGTGACTTTTTGCCTCCAAAATAGTTCTCTGTGTGCTGTGCTTTCCTGTCTAATCAATGTGTTTATACCTCAAAAATTTCCTGTCATGATTTGACAATTTCCAATCTGTAATCAAACCGCTGCTGATCGCTGGAAGTAGCGGTATACAAATGTATACTAAATAAATAAAATAAATAAATAAACACACTGGTTGTGTGCACTGCACCACCGTGTTGCCACAGAGACAGTGCATTCCCTGGTGATACCATGACTGTTTGTCCGGCAGGGCCTGTCTGTTGCAGTGCATGGCACCCACCTACACAGGGCTAGGCCATGGTCTGCTCTGGGCAGCTGCCACTGCCCCCCTCCACCACCAGTACCCCTCTGCCACCATGCTGACATGCCCTTCTGCTGGTGATGCTGGTGGTGTGCAGTCTCAAGCCATCCAGTGTGCAGGTAGACGGCTGCCTATGGTGCGTGTTCTGGGGTAGGGGTGCCTGCATAGGCGTCCATGCTTCCCCCCAACACCGCCTGCCAATGTTCTGTGCCCTTGGGGGTACCTGCTGGGTACTATCCCCTGTGACACTGTGATAAACACTCTCATGCCCATGTTGGGCCCTCATCAGTTGCTGTCTGGCTGCTGTTCAGTTTCAGCATTCCTAAGTGCCACCTAGGCATCTGCCTAGTCCGCACTGTGCCCCAGCTGCACCACAGCATGTGCCGCCTGCAGCCCTCTGTATCCCCTTTCCCAGCATCTGTCCAGTTGCCCATTCCGACATGCCCGCCCTGCTGTTGTGGAACATGTGCATGCCATAGGTAACCTGTCCAATGGAGAGGGAAACCCTGATCAGAGCTATTTCACTGTGGGATCATTCACCTTGTATGGGGACGGAGCGGACCCTTCCAAAATTCATATTTATTTTTTGGGGCTTTCTTTGGAGTGTTTTTTGATGTTTCCCATTACTATCACTATGGCCCAGCTTGATTATGATTTTTTTTTTATTTTGTTGGGGTCATTTTCAATGTTTATTTGCACTTTTGTTCCGTGCACATGTATCACACTTATCACTTTTTTGTAGGTTTCCCTGGTTTTGCTGTACATTGCTGACAGAAATAGTTTCTTTTCCCTTTAAATCAGCTCTAACGTGAGGTTTTCACTTGCGTTAGTTTTGGCCTCGAATTTCACATCGTTAGTGTGCGGGGAGCCTCTCCCCTCCCACTCTCCACCCATTGACCCCTTCTTTCCGCCCGTGGAGAGCCTTCCTCCTCCCTCCGGGAGCCTTTCCCCACCTTCAGCGCTCGTTTGCGCTGCTGCGCTCGTGAGCGCGCACTAAAGCGCATTTGTGCCCCATAAAGCATCATTAGCGTGCGCTAAGGTACCTTAGCGCAGGATAATTGCACAGCGCGCACGTTAGGAAGGTTTAGTAAACATACCCCTATGTTCCTTCATCTTGAGAAGCAAATATTTCAGATCATCTTCACTTACAGCCAGTAATGTGGAAGTATCAGCATAGCAAAGGTTGTTGAGTCTTCCACCAATCTTCACACATCTGTTGTCTTCATACAGTCCTGTTTCTCTGATTATTTGTTATTCATATAAATTAAAGATATAGGGTAGAAATATGCAAACTTGTCATACACTTTGTTGATTTTAGAGCATTCTGTTTCTCCTAGTTCCGTTCAAATTTAAAGGTTGTGCGAGGGAATTATCAGATGTTCTGATATACCTATGCTTCTTAATCTGGTCCAGAGTTTCTCATGGTTCACACAGTCAAATGCCTTGCTGTAGTCATTAAAACACATACAGCTATCCTTTTGGTATTCTTTTGTCTTTTCAAGGATCCATCTAACATCCACGATATCATTTCTCGTTCCTCACCCTTTACTGAACCCTGCTTGCATTTTAGGCAGATCTCATTCCAGGTATGGTTGTAGTATACATATGTTCACAAAAATGGAGCTCACATTCTTCACAGTCTTCCCACATACTACAGACTGATTTTAACTTATCGTCATTGTCCCAACACAAATGCTAGAATATTGATAATTCAAATGATTCAAAATAAATAGCTTCTCATTGTAAATATAGTAAATGCTGCAAGACATATCTCATAAAAGGGTGTTTCATTTCAAAGAGCATTTCTGTCTTTAGTGAACTGCAGTCAGTCACTCACCTCCATAATATGTACAAAAGACCTAGCCTTGCAAATGATTTGCCTCCTCTTGAGACTTCATCAAGGAACATCTATGAGACTCATTTGCTAGCTTCAAATATAGCTTATCTATACAATTTTAGATTGCAAAGAGAAACCTTTTTGTTTTTACCACTAGGTACTTTTTCATAGCCAATAATCAAAGAAAATGTTTCTGTACACTTCTTTGAGTGTGGCAAAAATACAGAAAGGGTTTGCCACACTGCAAGTTGTATGATCATCTACTCCACAGAGGACAGATAGGCTATCTGAGAATTGCACACCATTTTCCTGGCTAAGAGTTCTTTTACTGTTAGATAACGAAAGCAGGTTCAGGATTGGGTTAGATTGGGGAAAGGTAAAACATGTATTATTTTCAAAGCTATGCATGCTATAGTCCCCTAACTTGAACCCCTTAAAATATCATATGCATTTATTTTAAAATTTAATTCGCACCTTTCCAGAAATTGTTCAATGTGAGTTACAATTAGGCATTTCCCTGTCCCCCAAAGGCTTATAAATTTGTTCCTGAGGCAAAAGAGAGTTAACTTACTTGCCCAAGGCCACAAAACATGTCAGTGGGATTCAAAACCTGATTTCCCTGATTACCAAGTCACTGCTGTAACCACTAGGCTCCACTCCACTTATTTCTAGGCACAGTTCAAAGGGAAGTCTTTTCCTTTGATGCAAAGCCCATAGGTAAAAATATTGACTAACTTTTCACTGTTTTCAAAATTGTGTCCTTAATGTATACAGGAATGACTATTGTACTGTGTATAATAAATAAGACAGAAAACATAGGAGCCCTTTTACTAAAGCCCACTAAACAGTTAAGAGGCATTTTAGCTTGCATTAACAGCCCACGGTAACTACATGTCATGTAATGAGGCAGAGAATGGTTGCGTTAGGGGCAGAATGTAAGCATACAGCACGCATTGCAATTATTGCGGGGCAATTGTCATGCACTATCTGTTGATGAGGCAACTAGTGCTGCTCCACTTAACAATGCCTCTATGGGTGACGCTCTGTGCACCCACGTTAATTGTGCCATGTGTTAGGGTACGTGTTCATGCGGTAACTGCTTGAAACATGCTGACCAAGCACCTAGCAATTACCATGGAGGCTTTGTACTTACTATGCATTAGTTCTTGCACTAAATGTGAGTTAAGTGCAAAATCTTAATGGACTTTCGTAAAAGGGGACCCATAATTTATCTTTACTTCATAAGATTTCTCCACTGAACTGGAAAGTAACTCTTTCTGCGGTTTGATTTAAATAAATTGGACTCTGTTTTCAAAAGTGCTTGAGTACTTGATTAAAGCAAGTATCCAACTGTAAGAAAATACAATTTTCATTAATTGGCTGTTTTGTAAAAATAAGCAATCAGGCTTTATGTAAATGTTGTAGATTTGATGGAGAAGAAAGGGCTCCTTTATCTGGAGTATGCAGGCAATACATTATTGTGAAGCCTTATTTTTCCTAGCAACTTTCTTCTATTCTTTTGCTCTAACAGCTCGGTTGGAATCTGTCCCAGGTAGCAGAGACGTGCATTCATTAGCGGACATTCTGTTCACTTAGGCTCCTTAAAAATTTAGTATATGCGAATGAAAACCTACAAACTGGAAAATCATTGAGCATGCATAAGAAACCAGATAAATAAATAAAAACATAAATTAAAATTCTAAAAAACGTGGCCCAATTCTGTCCCTTCTGTATCTCTGATCTGTATCGGATGCACAGTGGGGATCACGATTCTGATCCTGCAGGGCACGTCAATCCCCGCGGGATCAGAATCGCAAACAGTCCTGCACATGCAGGCCGGGACAGCAATTCTGTCTGGCCTGCACGTGCAGTCCTGCACCCGGCTAACTCAGTCAGGGCATTTAAATGGAGCTGTGGCGCCATGGCACCATGGTGCCATTTAAAAGCTGCGATGCCGGCCGCTGACCAAAACTGAAGATTCCCCGCAGCCCAACCTCTCATGCAGCCTCCAAAGGCCAGGGTCGGGCTGGAGGGAATGTCCCCTGCCCCCCCCCAGCCCCTTCCGCACCCCTAATTTAAAAAAAAAAGTCCAGGGGAGTTACTCCACCTCAGAGGTGGAATAACTTCCCCGGCCATTTTGCCGGCCCTGGACAAATAGGGCCAACATTAGAATCGGCCTTGTACATCCAGGGCTGGCGACTGCCCCTGGGCCGCTCATTCCCTGCTCTGACTAATTTCCCTGCACAACTGGCGGAGAAGTTAGTCGGGGGCCGAAGCCAGCATGTGGTTCAGAATGACCCCCAAAGGGTTTTTTAGAAGCCCTATTCATGTTTTGGATGTCTGAAAACAGGCATAGAGATCTCCAAAGCTCAGAGATGTATCTGGAGCCATTTTAAAAGCCAGGTCTGTGGATGTCCAAATCAGAACAGAGGTATAGTGGAGTTGCGACTAGTGCGTTACCAAGAATGTGGCCATCCCCGCCCAATTTCAGAAATGTCCGGGACATCCCACTATATGTCAAAGTTATAGTTACTCCAGGCAGGAACAGGCATCTGAAAGATGCTCATTTTGTCCGGCAAATGAATGAAGGAGGAGGAACCCTCATAGCCCCTTTATTTTACAATTTGACAACATTGATGGGGAATGGAGGGGGGGGGGCATGTTTTCATTTTGTCACAGCCTTCCTTGAGCGGGGTTATATCGCTGTACATAGTTATTCTTGTTACTATATGCATCCAATGTTATGTTCCATGTAAACAGTTGAAACACACTGCTATAAATTGTTCTATGTAAACCGTCTTGACTTGTAGAAAGACGGTATATAAAAATTGTTAAATAAATAAATAAATAAATAAATATATATATATATATAACCCCGCTATAAAACCATGGGGAGAGGACTTCCATCTCAAGGAAGGCTGTGACAAAATGAAAACAAAGAACAAAGAAAAATAACAAAGAACCGGCAGAAAAATGCCAGTGACATCTATGTGTGTGTGCCCAATTTTAGAAACATAGCCACACCTGACATGGATGCCCACACCGGCATAAATATATATATCTATATGTGTATGCCGGTGTAGGCATCCATGTCAGGTGTGGCTATGTTTCTAAAATTGGGCACACACACATAGATGTCACTGGCATTTTTCTGCCGGTTCTTTGTTCATTCCATCTTGTTGCTCCATATGCCTGGAACAAACTGAGTCTGTGTCGGGCCCCTTCTCTAGTCCTATTCAAATCCAGGCTAAACCTACCCTCTTTGAAGCTGCTTTTGGATCCTGATGCTCCTCATTCTCTTGTCCACTATTTAAGTGGTTTTTTTTTGTCATATTCTAGTCCCCAGTTTCGCTATGTGTTTTGTCTTGATTGGATGGTAAGCTCTGATTAGCAGGGGCTATATCTTACATCTCTATGTGCAGTGCTGTGTAGGCCTTGTAGCGCTATACAAATGATTGGAAGTAGTAGTAGTAATAATTCTGCCCTAGATGTCCCGGATTGTGCTCGGATACCCTTTCTAAAATAGCACTTTAGATTTGTGCATTGAAATAAATGTGTGAAATGAAATGGAAAAAAAATCACCTGAAAATCTGCAATTTGGGAAAATCATAGAATTAACCTAATCGTTAGTTGTGCATATCCCTTCTAGCTAGGTTGATAGCTCTGTTATCCTTTGATCACAGTCTACCATCTTTATTCCCTCCCACCCTTCGATCTTGCTTAGCTATTGTATTTTTCTGGCTGGGCATCATGGATTTTGGTTCTCCTTGACACCCTTTTACTAAGGGATGCTGTGGTGTTGCACCTAATGATCTGATAACATGCAAATCCATGGAATGTTAGAGCAACACCAAAGCATTAACTGCCTGGTGCATGGGGCCCTACTGCGGCTCAATAATAGAGCAGGTGCACTTAAAGCCATCTGTGAAGGCAGCAGCGAGTGCACCCACATTAGTAGTCTGCCATGCAGGTAGTGTGGGCACACTACCTGCGCAATACTTTCCCCATGTACTCTCCACTCCTACCCCTCGCACTTGCAACCCTAACATGCTATGGAGAGTCGGGGCCAAAATCCAGCAAGGCTAGCTGTCAACGTGTGTCCAGTGCACACTAGACCTGCACAAACAACTAGCACCCTTCACTAAAAGACCCCTTTGTATTCTTGTGTCATCCTTTCCACTGAAGATGAAGGTTTCCTCTTCAGCATCTGGGCTGGGCTGGGCTGGGAATTGAGTCCGAAAATCTAATCTTGCTGCGTTGCACTGCAACAAGGTGTGATGCTCCTGGATCATCAGGCCAGCCGCTCTTTTAAATCTTTTAGAGACCTTATACACTAAATCATCATCGACCTATTTTGAGTTTTGGAGCCAAATTCAAATAGCCATCATTTTGCGAACTCCGCATAACATCAGCAGGATACATACATTCAAAAGTTAACTTGTCAGCCTGAGAGAAACAATGGATGTAAAACCCCTTTGACAAATATCTACTGATCTAATTTATCCTTTTAGAGATCTGCTGTCACAATTTTCAAATATTTTTTCAAAATTGTTCTATTTTTCGTTTTTGTTTTCCTGGGTTATTTTTTCCTAATACACTCTTGTATTGTTATCTTGTCAGTACTCTTTTCCCTGGAATAAATTATTTCTTATCAGTCATGCTATATTCTCATGTACACACTGACAAAAGCATTGTCTCATCATCATGAATACAAGAATCCAGAAGATATTTGATCATTTAGAAAATCCTATTAAAACAAATTGTGACCAGCAGTTTTGACTAGGGCTTCTAGGAGTGAATTAGAAAGTGAAATATGTTCCACAGAGAAAATACTCTTCCGCACCGTTTTACCCATTTTAGGTGGCTTTCTTTTAAGGCATAAGAGATATTACATAGAAACTGGAGAGTAATACTAAATGCTAGACTGTGGGCAGGAGATGGGCAAACCTTAATCTTTAATAAGGTGTAGTGCTAGTCTATAACTGTCAAGGGATGACAGAGGAGCTGTGCTTTCAGCCTGCCTGCTTGGAATAGAAATGTCCCCTTTTGTAGCCAAAGAAGGCTACTTTGTTTTATAGTGGTTTAGAGTTGAGTGGCTTATTCTTATGCCATATGACTGTATTATTTACAGTAGTGAACATAAATGATATAAAAGAATTATACTGTTAATATTACATTTGAAATATAGTTGTTAGCTTGTGGGAGCTCTTTAAACTGTAAGATGCACTTGGCAAATAGATACTAAATCTGAGATAAATTTTCTAAGCCCCCTACTCTCTGATGTGAGGCTGTTCTGATTTCCCATAACATTCATGGAACCTCAACGCTTTCTAACTGCAGCACAGATTTGGGCTTCAGCGTCCTGCCTTCATCTCCACTCTCTCGTCTACCCCTTTTCTCTCACATGCATAAAATGAGTATGAGACAGAGGCATGTGATGTTTGGATATGCAGATGTATCTGCCTACAGCGGCTTCCAGTCGTTACTTTGCTAGGGGTCAGCCATGGTCTGCTCATGTCTTATACATCATTACTAGGATTAGAATTTTAAAAAGTGCCGCCTTGTTGCTGGGGAGGTGCCCTATTGAACCACTGCATAGTCAGAAGTGGGCCTACCTCCAGGAACTTTTTAGATCGATCAAAGTTGACTCCTTGGGTAAGACTTCCCCATCCAGCCATGTGAGATGTAATTGGCTTGATTTCCCCCCAAATTAGCTTGCTACTGGGTATGAAGACTCCATCCCTGTCATATAGGTGAGTGGTGGTCTGACCATCGGTCACCCAAACTCCAAATTCGATGCCTTACTCACTTCAGTGATGCATGGGGCACACCCTTGCTGTACAAATGCTTGAGAATATCACCCAAATCATATGTCGTCATAAGTGAATTGGATCAACTTTAACAGAAACTAACACGGAATAGCATCAGGCAGTGTATGAAATTACATGTAAACTTGGATGGAACCCCCAGTTTTCACCAAAGCAAATCTCTGCTCCTACACCCACCCTCCCAAGAGCAGGAAAATAAGAAGATGGCTTAAGCAATATGGGCCCACTGGCAGCTCAATCCCAGTTCCTCTTCTCATGGGGCATAGTGGTTCCCCTTGGGCCTTGGCACATCGCTGAGTAAGGTTGGCTCCCCCCCCCCCACCTCCTTCCTCTCAATCCTCGACCAAGGAGGCTGCAAACATGCAGCCAGGACACATCCCTTCCCTTCCCCTTCCCTTGACCAAAGAGGCCCCAAACCATGTGGCCATGTTAAACCCTCTACTGCATGGCAAGGCGGCCTCAAGAACTGATTTACTAATCATTACTCATAAAAAAGTGTATGAAATCCTTGGAAAAACTAATCCTCTGATAAAATAATATTTTGAAACTTGTATTGTGTAGTGAGGTTTCTGGAGTCCAGCAGATTACAGGATCCGAGGCAGCATGGATTCACCAGAGGCAGGTCTTGTCAGACAAATCTGATTGATTTCTTTGACTGGGTGACCAGGGAGGGACTGAGGGAGAGCCCTAGATGTGGTGTATTTAGATTTCAGTAAAGTCTTTGACACTGTTACTCACTGGTGACTTATAAACAAACTGAGTATCCTAGGGATGGACCCTAAAGTTACTGCTTGGGTTAGAAATTGCTTGAGTGGGAGGCAAAAAAGGGTACATGTATATGGAGCTCACTCTGAGGAGGAGGTTATCAGTGATGTGCCCCAGGGATCTGTCCTTGGTCCAATTCTTTATAACATCTTTGTTAGTGATATAGCAGAAGGGCTGTCGGGTCAGGTTTGCCTCTTTGCGGATGATACCAAAATCTGTAATAGAGTAGACACCTAGGAAGGAGTAGAGAAAATGAGGAGGGATCTAACTAAGCTTTAAGAATGGTCTAGAATTTGGCAGCTGAGATTTAAGGTTAGAAAATGCAAGGTCATGCATTTGGGCTGCAGCTATCCAAGGGAGCAATATAGTATAGGGGGTGAAGTACTTTTGTCCATTAAAGAAGAGTGGGACATAGGCGTGATTGTGTCTGATCATCTTAAAGTAGCTAAACAGGTAGAAAAAGCAACAGCAAAAGCTAGAAGAATGCTTGGGTGCATAGGGAGAGGAATGGCCAGTAAAAGAAAGGAGGTGATAGTGCCTCCGTATAAGTCTTTGGTGCAACCTCATTTGGAGTATTGTGTACAATTCTGGAGACCGCACCTTCAAAAGGATATAAACAGGCTGGAGTCAGTACAGAGGGTGGCTACTAAAATAGTTAGTGGTCTTCATTATAAAGCATATGAGGACAGACTGAAGGATCTTAATATGTACACCTTAGAGGAAAGGCAGGATAGAGGTGATATGACTGAGATGTTTAAATACCTCCGTGGCATAAATGCACAGGGGGAGAGCCTCTTTCAATTGAAAGGATGTTAGGTTGTAGTCTCCTAGTGCAATGAGGGGTTTGTGTCTTCTGTTATGTGTGCATATTGTTTCAGTTACTGTGGATAGATGTTCAGTTGTGGTTCCAGGTGGTCTGTATGTGAGGGAGATGGTTAGGTACTTGTTGGCTATAGTGAATGTATTGGATTTGATTGTGTTAGTGTTTGTTAATCAATTCTTTTTTTTTAAAATCTGAAATCCTTTCTGGTAAGTATTAATACTCCTGCTTCTCTCTTTCGTGCTCTGATGCAGTTAAATGCTGAGTATCCTGTTGGGGTTACTTGATTTAATATGACTTGGTCTGAATCGTCTAGCCAGATCTCAGTGATGCATGTTATATCAAGTTTCTTGTCGTGGATTAGGTCAAGGATAGTATTTGCTTTGTTCCTAATAGATCTGGTGTTTAATAGAGCACATCTGATGTTTGTTGATATGATTGGGTTTGTGTGTTCATTATTTGTGTGGTGAGAGGGTGTGTTACATGTGGCATTGTATGGTTTGTGGGCTGTATTCTTTGATTGTTGGCGTTCTTTGGATATGTGTGATGCTGGTGTGCATCTAGGTTGGGTGGTATGTGGGTTTATCAAGGGGATTTGTTCATTGAGTCTGATGCTGTGTGTGCAGAGTGCAAACATGTGGAGGAATGTGAGGTAGGCCATGAAATAGTGGGTAGTGGAGTGCATTTTATAACTTCTAATTACTGACCTGGGATAGGGTTTGTGGTTTGCTGACCTGGGTTCGACTTGACTTGAGTTGTGTCCTATAGGTGTAGTTTTGCATTAGAAGTGGTATCTTTACTCTGCGCGTTGTGTTACTTATGGTTAGTTTGCAGATTAGTTATGATGTGGTAGTTGAAGTGATGGAAGTAATAGGTTTGTGCAGTGTGAGTTGTTTTACGAACCAGGCTATTCAAAATTGGATAGCAAGTTCTATGCAATTAATCTACCCGCAGTTGATTGTCCAGGCAAGGTAACAGCATTAACAGTATTAACCTATTCAAGCAATGGATTACCCATTCAAGGTTACAGTGTTGACTTATGCAAGCAATGGATTACCCAGGCAAGGTTACAGCGTTGACTTATGCAAGCAATGGATTATCCAGGCAAGGTTACAGCATTAACTTATGCAAGCAATAGATTGTCCAGGCAAGGTAACAGTGTTAACTTATGGAAGCAATAGATTGTCCAGGCAAGGTAACAGCGTTAACTTATGCAAGCAGTAGTTTGTCCAGGCAGGATAAGGCAGCAGACTTAACTTACAATCAGTGGATTATTTAGGCAAGGCATGGCAGCAGATTTAACTTCGATGATGGCTTGAAAAACAGCTCTTTGGCCGATGCTTGGTCTGCGCCGAAGGGCCACGCCGAAGGGCCCTCTGGCGAGGCCCTCAGGCGTGGGCCCGCCTGGCGCGGGTCTGCCCGGCGGCGGCTTTCCTCTTAAGTTATTTTCCCCTCCTCCCACAGCCCCGATTGGGCTGGAGTCTCTGAGTGGGAGGGCTTGCCGGCCCGCTCAGGTGCTCTACCCCGATCGGGGGAGCCTGGTGATGGTCGCGGTTGAGGTTGTTTTCCCGCCAGCTGTGCAGTATATTTCTCTACATTTTATCAGTGCATTTAACTGTCATAACCCATCTCACCTACTTGGTGTGGTGATTCTTTTTTTTTTTTGTTATCTTTTTTTCATAAGGCTGGTGATTTTCTTCACTTTCTTAGCAGAATTATATTTTGTATGCCGCTGTGCTGTTTTCTTTTCTTTTTACTTTCAAAATACAATTTTCTCTTTTTAACAGAGTCAGTTGGGACTAAGCAAAATCTTTTCAAAACCACATCTTGTTTAAATATTGGTTTAATCTCATTCTGACTCTCCATTCCTAATTCATTCTCATTTGAGGAAAAATTAAATGAAAGTTCTATATAATGCTTGATTATAATCCTTTCAAAATGTCAAGTAGTGGAATACTGAACCAGAGTTCTATTATATGCTGAACATTCAACAGAGGCCTATTATCCTAGGTAAGGGCATCTGAAGAACCTGAAGTTAGTCAATGAAAATGGGTTTTAGAATGTAAATATCTTGCTGAATGGTTTGTAGTAGTAATAATGCCCTCAGAGTCAAGCTTTAGTAGTCTAGAATGGTAAGGGCTCTTGTCTTTGCGTCTTACTTGAACCTATGGGAATAATTTTGTAACTGCATGACAGATAAAAAGTGCATTGCATACTTTTCTCTGTACAGATTTTGCTGAATTTTCATAGCAAAAATATGTAGATATTTTTACTTTGAAAATAACCCCAAGAAAATGATGCACACCCATTAGGGATAATTTTATAAAGCATTTTCCATGTATAAAATATGTTTTACACATGGAAAATGTCTCTTACAAAATTGCATAGGCAAATAAGTGTGTATGTTTGCATGCCTGTGAAATTGTATGCACTTAAACACACAGAGGCCAATTCCAGAAAATGTACACCTGGCCCATGGGCACGGTCAAATTGAAAATGGGGCTAATTGAAACCTGATTTCACAAACATGGGTCTGGATACGCCCATGATGCCAGCATCAGGGACTAGGACACTGAAGGCATAATACACACAGACTAGTATAGAGCAATACGGGCCCTCGCTGACAGTACGGCACCTGGGTATACACAGCTAATGGCCCTGACGTCCATGTGCTCAGCATATGCTGCTATGATCATACAATTTGAATTCTAGCCGTGCATCTCCTCAACTCTTCCCCTCACCAACAGTGGTGCACTGATGCCAACTGCATGTGAACACGGCTGATACGGACATGCTGATGCACATCAGACCATATATACAGATATGTTGCATGGCCAGCACACTGCCAAGTAATCTCAGTGACCTCAAAGATATGCCAAAGTCAAGTTGAATGTGATATCTGTGTCCTAGCAGTGGAATGAAATCATCGGGTACAGCATACAGACATACCCTGGCTTAGAAGTGAGGGTCACGACTCTCATGGGTATCTGCAAAACTAACCCCTTTGAAGAAACTGCCCCCCGTAAACTTAGATTCCAGTGGATATGATGCGTAGTGCAGAGCAGAAAAATCTCTGCCCTTATTCCACCATTCTGCTGATATAATAGGGACGTCCTGGGGAAGCACTGAGTACATAATGGGGCCCTCCCTGAATATACCTTATGTGTCTCAGAGACTGACCACACCCGCATTCCACTCCCTCCCACTCATGTCCTGCAATCTCTGTGCTAGCAGCATGTATATACGGGGCTGCGGGATTTCCAGCATATGGTATTGGACATTTTCACTTGCAGGACATCTACCACACATATTTATCTGGCTTATTCGTGTACTGGAATGATCCCCATACTGCCCGTAGGTATCCATGGGGGTACAGTTTGGTCAGAGTTGGAGTGAAGTTGTGATATACATATACTCAAAGGTAGTGAGTGCTCCAAGGTGAATCTGGTTGGCAAGAATGTCTCTTCTAGCTCTAGCCCCAGTTATTGGTCACAAAACCAGACTGCTTCTGAACTGTCTCAAAACTAAAGCATAGAGTTTTACTGCTCAAATTATTAAATTCAAGATGTAGGTAACCAAGGATAGCATTGGTCTAATGCAGAGGGGCTAGTCACAAAACAATGCTGAAGCTTCAAAGGACAGCAATAACAGTTAGTGTGTTCTCTGTAGCATAAAGAAAAACACTGCCCTCTTGTTGTTCTTAGTTCAACCTTTTTGCAAGTTCAGGTTCAGTCCTTTCTCATTCAAAATAGGAACAAATAATAAAATGGGTATAGTCTAGGGTCCCTAGGGATCTGTACTGGGTCCACTGCTTTTTGACATATTCATAAATGACTTGGAAAAGGGAATAACGAGTGAGGTTATCAAATTTGCAGATGACACAAAACTATTTAAAGTTGTTAAAACCCAAGAGGATTCTGGAAAATTGCACGATCTTGATAAATTGGAAGACTAGGCATCAAAATGGCAGATGAAATTTAATATGGACAAGTGCAAAGTTATGCACCTAGGGAAAAACAACCCAAACTATAGTTACATGATGCAAGGTTCCACATTAGGAACCACCACCCAGGAAAAAGATTTAGGCGTCATCATGGATAACATGTTAAAATCCTCGGCCCAGTGTGCAGCGGCAGCCAAGAGAGCAAATAGAATGCTAGATATCATAAGGAAAGGAATGGAAAATAAAACAAAGGATATTATAATGCCTCTATATCGTTCCATGGTTAGACCGCACCTTGAATATTGTGTGAAATTCTGGTCGCTGTATCTTAAAAAGGATATAGCGTTATTAGAAAAGGTTCAGAGAAGAGCCACCAAAATGGTAAAGGGGATGGAAGCATACCCCTATGAAGAAAGGCTAAAAAGGTTAGGGCTCTTTAACCTGGAAAAGAGACGGCTGAGGGGAGATATGATAGAGGTCTATAAATTAATGAACGGAGTGGAACAGGTAAATGTAGATCGATTGTTTACATTATCAGAATATAGAAAGACTAGGGGACATGCAATGAAGCTACAGGGTAAACTATTTAAGACTAATAAAAGAAAATATTTTTTCACTCAACGTGTAATCAAATTCTGGAATTTGTTACCGGAGGATGTAGTAAAAGCTGTTAGTGTAGCTGGGTTTAAAAAAAAGGTTTGGACAAGTTCCTGGAGGAAATTTCCATAAACCATTATTAAGAAGGGACCCAGAATATCAATGCTTGACCCAATACATGCATTGTGGAACCTGTATCTTTTGGGGAAACTGCTAGGTACGTATGACCTAGATTGGCCACTGTTGGAAACAGGATACTGGGCTTGATGGACCTTGGTCTGACCCAGTATGGCATATCTTATGTTTGTATGTCATTTTTATTCACCAGGTTACTCGGAACAGCTCCTCTGATCCTCTGCTCACTTGCTGGCATATAGCCAGGAGGCAGACCCAGGTATTGCAGGCAGCTGAGCTAGGTTAAGACCATATACCTACCTTCAGGGGTGGAGGGGACAGCTCTTCTGGCCTATGTGCCTCCCATGTATAATTACCACGTGTGCATAGAAATCAAATGGTAAGGACTTCCCAAGCTCTTTTATGACCTTTCTCAGTTCCCCAGCTGCCGAAAGGAAGGAAAATGGAACGACAGTTTCTCTCAACTAGTTTGAAGGTTTAGTCCTAAACTACCCCATGCTGCTTCTCAAACAAAAGAAAAACAAAGGGCATTCTGTACCTTGTTCAAGATATTCCATCTCCTCCTGTTCTTCCTCCCATAGATTAACAGCATCAGATCCAACACCATAGCTTGAACCACTTCACCTGAGTCAGCTGGAGACAAAGAGCCTTTCTACCTTGCCTCTGTAGTGTACTGTGCCATTCCCCAAAGAGTCTCTTCCTTTTCTGGTTGGCCAAGGCTTATATCAGGTTCAGTCTGGTCTTTCCGGGTGAAGGGTTCTGATGGGCTACCCTGTCCCCATGCCTTAAGGGGAACCTTTCTAATCCTATCAAGAATCATATCAGGGACCTTACCTCTCTATTATTGGGACTATCGGGGATAGAGAAGCCCTCTTCATTGCCTATAGTCATCTTCCTATTGTTTTTGGCTCACCACGATATCTATTAGATATGATATGCACTTCCATGCATAGAATGCATCCACATGACTAGACTTTCGGAGGATGTGTAAATTTGAGCAAGGGGTTTTATGCATTGCTGGGGCTGGCAATGGGTGTCATGTTTATGTTGCTTTTATAAAGTAGGTTTAGAAGATGCTTCTTTTTCAGACTTTGAAATAGGAACCCTGCTAAAAAATGACCTGCACAGAGTACATACACTTATTCATACATTCTTTGAGCACGTAGGTTGTGCAAGAGAATCTGTTTGCTATTAAAGATAGCTTAGAGAGCCTATTTTGTAAAGGCACAGTGGCAACCTGTTATGAAATCCCCCCTCACCCCTACTCATAGCAAAAGACTGAAAACTGCATTCGGTTTGCCAGCTATTCACAATTATTAGCCAGGCTAAATATACTTGCATTAAAAAAACAGAGTAAAAGTCCGTTCCCTTTGTCTTGCTTTAGAATTGCTCAGCATTTGCTAGTCTTCCCTACGTAAAACAGTTTCTTTAATTTATTCCTGTTTCATATCTGCAGAACATAGCTTCAGAGGCAGTGTCTTAATACTGAATAACTTGGGGTAATTTACTAGCATGTTAGAGATGAGTGTTCATGATCGGAGCAAATTACAAAATAAGTGAATCTGTACTTAGATAGTCATGCAAGCTTTGCATTGTAAATATACTGTAATTAGTCACACCCACACATTTAAAGTTTGGTAACAGTTATTTCAATCTCATTAATTTCAGGGATTATAACATTTATAAGCAAATCCAGTTATTTATCAAGAGCGTGTACAGCTGTTAGTAGAACAAGTGTTACTCTTTTACTGGCAAATTAAGGTCAACCAAAAACTGCACTGACCTCATGAAGAGAGGATAGCTCTCAACAGCTTGTTAAGATACATTAATGTAGTCTGATAAAAAGGTATTTGCACATATCCATGTGGACTAATATGGCAACTACATTTTTCTTTTATGGGGTAATTTTCTGTATTGGCCAGTCTAAAATTGTGCAGGGTTATACGTGCATAAAAATATAGCACCTACTTGTACGGCAGGGGTTCCCAATCTGTTTATCGGGACATGCCAAGCCAATTTGCATTTCAGGATACCCACAATGAATATTCATGAGATAGGTACGCAAATCTATCTCATGAATATTCATTATGGGTATCCTGAAAAACAGACGTATTAGGAATACACCAGGTCTGACTTGCAAAACAGTGATTCAAGATAAGCATGCGACATAAAGAAGATTTATTAAGGATGTGCATAGAAAAATCTTTCAATTCATTTTTGGTTTGTTTTTGGGCTTTTGGACTGATTTTTGGCTATTCTTTTTGTTTGTTTCAGACTTTTTTCATAAAAATGTGCTTAAAATGCTTAACTTGTTATTGCACTGTAAAATATACTCTAATGAATGCATATCCTTAATTATTATAATAAAAAATGAGCAAGGCTGCTAGTACCTTATAGTTGAACACATATATTGAGGCCACTCTGTCAGATGCAAATGAATTCTTGTCCTTGAAAGTCATGCTTCAATAAATGGGTCCATCTATAAGTACCACCAGCCTCTCTCATTTTTTTGAACTTCAGGCTAACCTAGGTACCCTTCAGGAAGTGTTGGTTAATATAACCATGCCCTCACAGAAAGAAAAAAAAAACATTTGTGTTTCCCTATTTTCATTGCTATTTGCTTGATTACTTGTTTTAATGTATGGTAGCTATCATTTTATTTTACTAGTGCAATACAGAGAAAACTAGATCCTACTAATAATTGCACAGTTATTAAAACACAGAAGATTTACCTGTAGCACTTGGTTTATAAACGGTAACTATTTAACAGTAAGTCCAATGAAGTTGTGTGTATCTAGTTTGCTGAGATTTCTATTGAAACCTTTGATGGATATTAATATCATTGTCATCTCTTTCTGCAAATCCAACCACAAAGACTTGAGAGAGGACACAAAGTCTGAATCCATGGCATCCTGCATTCCTTTCCTGAAGTGTTTTGACCATTGAACCCTACATGGTGGTTCGAACAAGCCTCAGCAGGAACATGGATTGTCATCTGCACAGATACTAGGCAACCTCAGAACTTCAAAGAAACCACATTTATTGAAAGCAGCTAGAAGGATGATTAAGAGCATTCTGAAGTAACCAGTCCAAACCTGTGGACAGTATAACATACCCTCATGAGAGACTTTTGGCAAAACTAAAGAGTCATGGGATAGGAGGCAGTATACTATTGTGGATCAGGAACTGATTAAAAGATAGAAAGCAGAGGGTAGGGCTAAATGGCCAATTTTCCCAATGGAGAAAGGTGAATAGTGGTGTACCCCAGGGATCTGTGCTGGGTCCGCTGCTTTTTGACATATTCATAAATGACCTGGAAAGTGGAATAACGAGTGAGGTTATCAAATTTGCAGATGACACAAAACTATTTAAAGTTGTTAAAACCCAAGAGGATTGTGGAAAATTGCAAAAGGATCTTGATAAATTGGAAGACTGGGCATCAAAATGGCAGATGAAATTTAATGTGGACAACTGCAAGGTTATGCACCTAGGGAAGAACAACCCAAACTATGGTTACACGATGCAAGGTTCCACATTAGGAACCACCACCCAGGAAAAAGATTTAGGCATCATTGTGGATACCATGTTAAAACCCTCGGCCCAGTGTGCAGCAGCGGCCAAAAGAGCAAATAGAATGGCAGGTATGATAAGGAAAGGAATGGAAAATAAAACAAAAGATATTATAATGCCTCTATATCGTTCCATGGTGAGAACGCACCTTGAATATTGTGTGCAATTCTGGTCGCCGTATCTTAAAAAGGATATAGCGATTTTAGAAAAGGTTCAGAGAAGAGCCACCAAAATGGTAAAGGGGATGGAAGGATACTCCTATGAAGAAAGGCTAAAAAGGTTAGGGCTCTTTAACCTGGAAAAGAGGCGGCTGAGGGGAGATATGATAGAAGTCTATAAATTAATGAATGGAGTGGAACGAGTAAACGTAGATCGATTGTTTACCTTATCAGAATATAGAAAGACTAGGGGACATGCAATGAAGCTACAGGGTAAACTATTTAAGACTAATAAAAGAAAATATTTTTTCACTCAACGTGTAATCAAACTCTGGAATTTGTTACCGGAGGATGTAGTAAAGGCTGTTAGTGTAGCTGGGTTTAAAAAAGGTTTGGACAAGTTCCTGGAGGAAAGGTCCATAAACCATTATTAAGAAGGGACCCAGGGTATCAATGCTTGAACCAATACAAGCATTGTGGAACCTGTGTCTTTTGGGGAAACTGCTAGGTACATATGACCTAGATTGGCCACTGTTGGAAACAGAATACTGGGCTTGATGGACCTTGGTCTGACCCAATATGGTATATCTTATGTTCTTATGTTCAGTGATAATTGTATGATCTCATATTTCCCTCATGATAAAGAAGCCTCTGTTAGGTGTGGAGCAGTAACTAGAATACCTCCTACCAGCTCTTCCACTGGCCTGTAATTTGTTTTTTTTTAATCATCTTTCTAACTGTGCTTCAGTTCTCTGCAGCTTTATTCAGAGCTTTGGGGTTCCGTTCTTTGTCACTAATGATTAGATTTATTTTGAGGAATGAGTCTGAAGAGTATGGAAGATTGAGTCGAGCACAAAAATAATGTACAAATATTTGTGTATGCAGTTAGGGGTATGCAGAAGGTTTTATGTTTTGTATTCTGTTTCTGATGGTTTATATCCATTTCTGAGCACTGAATGTGTGTTGCAAAAGACAAACTTTCCATAAAGTGAGACTGCTGCAGACTCAAACAGGGGTATATAGACTGGTTAGACACAATTAGAGAACAGTGAACCAGTTGGGAAAGAGAACATAAGTGCATAAAGTATATAAATCAAAATTAGAAGACAGTGAGTTAATGACTTTTGTTTCTAAAAACAGAATAATTTCTTAGAAAATTAATGAGTTTCCTGAACTCCAGTTGCTTGGTAACATAGTATAAAGTTATTAACGTTTTGTTCTGTTGCTTTTTCCTGGCACTATTTTAAAATGTTAAACAAATGTACAGTAGTTACCTTTTATATAAAATTAAAATTCTACAATGCACAGGATAAATAGTTTGGTGTGCTTACCTCACAGGAACGACTTTAACTAGGGATCTGTTGAGCACATAGAGGGTCATTTTAAAAGCTTTAGTCATGATCTGGATGTCCAAAAATGTGCACGTGGACGTCCTAATCACAGATGTATCTCCAGAGCTATTTTACAAATGGCTTTAAAGATGTCTCTAGTGCAGTGACATTCAAGTAGACAGATGGCATGGCAGAGTCGTGTCTGCAACAGCTAATGGACTTAGATGCCCCTACTCCATATCAGAAATGTCAGGGATGTCTGCAACCCATCCACGTTTAGACCTGCTCCAGGCACAAATAGTCATCAAGAAAGTGCGTATTTTGGCCATAAAACATCCAGAGGGTGTAGAGAAAATGGAGACTTAAGTGATTAGCCTAAGATCACAAGGAGCAGTAGTGGGATTTGAACCCTGGTCTACTACTATTAGGCTATTAGAAGTCCCTGTTTTGAAACAGTATGCAGATATTCTTATGGTCGTCCATATCAGGCATGTCCAGGTTTGTGAAATCATGCCTGAAATTGGACATGCTAGTTTTTCTTTCAGTTTGGCTTGGATGGCCCAGATTGGATTGGGATGTCCTTTGTTAAATGTGCCTTATAACGTTCCACATGTTTAATACATAGATGAACTTCACTACAGAATCTATGCAGATGATATTATGTTTATACCATATGACATCCATATCCCAGATCTAAGCAAAATAACTAAATGCTTCAATGAGTTCTTACACTGGCTAACAGACCACGGGCTTCAGATTAATTACTAAAAAAACAGCCATACTTCATATATCCAAAAACAAATCACTCTTCCTCTCCAAAACTATTAGGGTCCAAGCACTGAACTAGAAGCCAAGCATGAAGTAAAATACCTGGGCATAACAATAGACCAGCACCTCGACTTCTCTGCTCAAATTAACAAGACTACAAGAGCCATATAGCATAAAATAAAAAATCTTCATACTTGCAGCATGCACAATAGTAGAAGCATCAAAAAATGATCACATAATACCAATTCTAAAGGATCTACACTGGCTTCCCCTAGCCAGTCTAATTAAATATAAATCAGTAATGAACAACTTCAAAACCTTACATGACCAATCATCAGCATACCTAAACTCTCTCATCAGAACATCAACAGCCACCAGAAATATGTGCAGACAACCGAAACTTAGTAGCTCTACCAACAGAAGTAACACTGACTAACCAAGCAACACTCAACAGAGCCTTCTCAGTGTATGCACCTGATCTCTGGAATGCACTAACAACCTCAATATTTACATGACCTAACAACCTTCCGGAAGGAACTCAAAACATTTTTGTTAGAAAAGACTTCAAAGATTAACTGGTCTGACACTATGGGCACGATTCCGAGTCACGACTTGCAGGGCTGCATGTCCTGGTAGGATGTGCGGCCCCGCAAGCTGTCCTGCCCCTATTCCCCCCTCCAACTCTCCCCACATGGCAGAGCAGGGGCGGGCTGAGTTGGCAGGACGTACAGGGCTAATTCAGGTCACGGCCTATATGTCCTGCGGAGTCAGGGGGAACCTGGTGCTTATTTCACCTTCGAGGTGGAATAAGCAGCACTAACAGGGTGATCGGGGCCAGATCCCCTCCACCCGGGGCCAGAGCTGGGTGTGGGTAGGTCCCCGCCACCCAATCCAGGCCCTGGCTGCCCAGCTGTGGGTCAGGCGGTGGGGAGGAAGAGGGTTAGTTGCACGGGAGCCTGCAGAGAGGACGTCCCTGCAGGCATGCAGGGTGACACCGGGCCATCCTTGGGCCCCATTTTGTATATTGTGGGAACATTTTTTTCCCGTAGTACAAAATCAGGTCTTAACAGGCCCATCCTGTTTGGAACCATCCAGATGGCCTGGACATACCCCTTTCAGAATTGGACTCCATGTGACAGCAAAACCTATAACATCCAAACTCAAACTCACTGACACCTTCCCCAAGAAATATCATCCTAATCCCACGTCACCTCGCTTACACCATCCAACATAACAAAGCAAGATTCCTTCTACACAATGCTGTGTCCCAAATGGCCTAAGTTGTTTGACACTGTTAGTTACCATCATCAAACCTTAGTCCAAGCAACCTGATTTTTTCTATATGCGATCATTCTGGTGGTGGTATTTACTGCTCTATTGTTCAGTGTAACACAGTTTGATGATTTTGCTAATTGTAAATCGCTTTGATTCCCAGATAAAGCCATATAGAAAAACAGAAAAATAAATAAATATTAGTTTGGTTATGTCCCATTTGCATAAGCATATTTATGTATGTTCCTTTTTGTATAACAGATATTGGTATAAATAGTTTTGTGCATCACATCTTTTCATAATTATTCCAGCAAAAATATATAATAAGTACATGTTTACCTCATTTTGTTTCCCAAGTGCAATTATACACTCTGCAGCTCCTCATTACCTTTCCTCTCTTATCTCTCCCTATACCCCCCCCCCCCCCCGGGAACTCCACTCTTCTGGCAAATCGTTCTATCTGTGCCCTTCTCTTCTATTGCTAACTCCAGACTTTGCTCCTTTCACCTTGCTGCTCCTCATGCCTTGGTACAAACTACTTGAGTCTGTATGTCAGGTGCCTTCTCTGACCCTTTTCAAATCTAGGCAGAGAACTCACCTCTTCGCTGTCGCTTTCGGATCTTGACTCACCTGATCTCCTTACCATTCCCCCTAGATGTATCCCATATCTACAGCTACTGTGTTGTCTGTCTTGACTAGATTGTAAGCTATGATGAGCAGGAACCGTCTGTGCAGTGCTGTGTAAGTCTTGTAATGCTATAGAAATATTCAGTAGCAGTAGTAGTAATTATTCATTATTTCTTTCTGTTTCATCCTTCTTTTTCCCTGTTACAGTATGTCTCGTCAGTTCAAAATTTCTAGGAAATTTACCTCTCTAGTTATATAATACATTTTAGTAGGCCAATAAAAGATGCAAATGAGACTTTCCCAATTAGCAGGCATTAGCTTGTCACAGAATGAATGCCCTGTACAGTACTTTTCCCTTAAGACTAAAGTGCCCTATTCAGTTAGCTTGGGATTTGTTGCATGCTGACTTTTATTGTGGACCCGCCCTAATGACTGTCATGTGCTTAAACCAGCCAATGTGACAAAATTCTCAAGTTACCTGCTTAGCACAGATTGTTGTGGGAATGGATCAGGTTACATGAGGAAATAGAGCTTTGGCAATGCTGGAAGTTAACATGTGAGGAGTAGGTTGTCGTAAGAAATTACAAAACTGTATTTCATGTTTTCTTGTGTAGATTTATATTGATATATTTAGGATTAGTATGGTTTATAAACTGCACTGAACAGTTTTGCACGCGTGATATGTAAGAGTAATTAAACAAATGAAATTAAAAAGACGGAAATACAAACATAAGGGGGATATTATCAATTTTAACAATTCAATTACCTTTTTATTATAGAAACTTAATGTACTTTTTAAAATTTGTGTTATCATTCCACAAACATCATGGCTCTAATCAAATATAAAATACTTAGCTGATATTTCTCTCCACCATTCATAGGTCAAAGTATTTCAGTTTAGGGATGAATAGCCCAGTTCATTACCTCTACATCATGATCATCTGTGCGATGGTCCATTTTTTGAATATTGGTATAATGCTCCTTCGGAATATACTTGAATGCATTTTTCATTGGGTGTGATTTGGAAAAAGGGGTCTGGCATATTTTGTGATATGCATCGGGAAGTTATACCAGCATATTATTAGTATTGATCCTTTGTGTGGATAATTAATAACATAGCATAGGTATGCCTTTGTCAAATTTCTTACTTGGCATATGCAACCAAATTACATTAAGAGATAATGAAAGTGAACAGAAAAATGACAGGGAGAAAAAAAGGGAATCGGCGAGCATTATAAATATCATCCATTAAGAAATGATTTGATATAGTCAATGCCATGGTTCAATTCCTCAGAGATAACTCTGCAGAGAAAGGGTGTGACGGGTCAATGACCCCAGCTCAGTGGTCGTGATCCTCAGCCAAACAGCTGGGAACTGAAAATTCATGGAATAAAAATACAGTTTCACATATCATTACTTTAGATGGCACAAGCTTCCAATTCATAACTGCTCAATGCCATCACAAATTCTTAGCTGTGATATTTTTCCAGTCTTTTCCATCTTGTCGCAAAGGTTATGCCAGATCAAGAATGTCTATCAGCTTGAAGAAAATAAATTAACTTTAAGCATAAAAGCTATGAAAATATAGCAGATTTTGATTATTTTATTTTTGACTGACTTTAGCAACTAATCTGACTGCTACATGTGTTAACCTCCAGTGGCAAGTCTCATGGGAAAATCAATGTTCTAGATTTCATCTCTCATAGAGAACAAAACTCAACCCCATAATTCCAAAATGTTAACAGAATACTTCTAAACGTCTTTTTGAAAGGAACATGAGTTCCTCAATGTGAGATATCTGAGTTTTAAACTTGCAGAGTTATAGCTAAGAGGTGGTTGTTGATATGATAGATTCAGTTGATAGGAAAAATTCTTTAGCAGTTCACATAGTTAGTACACTTTTCTCTAGCCCTCCCTATATCTTTCTTTAAGAAGTACTCACATAGTGTAGCCATTTTAAACAATTACACATCAGGATTGGTTCAGAGGATATAAACCTAAATCTTTACAAATTAATAAATGAAGAGATCCCCTTCCTCCTGACCTCCCAAATCCCCCTCCAGCACTTACCCAGAGGTATCCCTGCTAGTCCAGTAGTTGGGATGGAAACGATCGCCTATTGTTGATATGGAAGGACAGACTAGATAGGCCAAGTGGTCTTTTTCTGTCGTCATGTTTCTATTCCTGTCCCATTGCCACCTGGGTTCAAAATGTCTCTCACCCCTAGAAGTAATCTCATAATACTTCCCCCTAGGAGCAAATATACAAGATAAGGGCAGTTACTCCTTATTTAGCAAATTTGACTCCTAGTGTGGTAGTACTGTGAGACTAATACTAGGGAGAAAACCCACAATTTTGAACCCAGGCAACAATGGGGCAAAAGCATAGGGGAATTGCTCCCACTCTGGCTGCTAGACTACCAGGAATATTTCTGGATAAGTACTGGGGGGATCTGTGGGGTAGGGGAGGGGAGGGTGTTGAGCTTGTGGAGTAAGTGTTTGCATGGGTAGGGGATTGGATCAGGCTTTGAGTGGGGATGGGGGAATTGTATTGGGGGTTTGGGGTCTGCATTGGGGAGGTTATAATTTGGATCAATATTGGTACTTGCATCACTGCAATATTGGTAGCAGTGACTAATAGCAAAAAGTGGTTTAGTACAAGAGCTCTGATATTAATTCTTACAACAACAATGTACAGAAGCATGATTAAATATTAATGTTACATAAATTGTGCCAATATCATTATATACATCACACCGAATATGTGTGCATAAATAGTTACTTGGTTCCATTAGTTACCCGGTCTCTGCATAAAATGTAAGTTGCGGTAAAAGAAGACATTTCAATGGTGTGCAGTGCGCACTTTAGAAACTCTAGCTGTTGGCTTGACATAGCTTAAAAGACCTTTAGGATTTCTCAGTGATTATATTGTTTTGAAAATAGTTCAAAGTACGAAATAATAGGGATGTGCATATTTATAACATTTAGGGGGCCTTCTACTAAATAGCGTTAAGCAATTACCGTGGGTTACAGCACGTACTACCCCTGCACTGTGACCCATGATAACTGTTAGGGTGGGGTCAGTACAGGAAGCACAGTCCAGGTTCCATGGTAACTGTGCTTCGCATGTTGGGGTGGGAAGCGGGTGGGTTTGGGGAAGAGGTGTGAGATTACCAAAGGTGCACCTAACATGACTTCCAGAGGTGGAGGTAAGTGCACTTGCACTCTTTGTCTGCCACACTAAGGTAATTGCTGGGAAAATGCTTTCCAGATCCCAACAGTTAACATGGTGGTGTTGCACTTAACATGCTATGGTTTTGAGCGCTATTGACGCGCTAGATGCAACACCATAGTGCCCTTTATTAAAGGCCCCTTAATTTCATTTTGTAATAATTCACATTATATCATGTAAAGGCATGTTTACTAAAATGTGGTAGTATTTTAATATGTGCTAACAGCCCACAGTCATGGTTACCAGGTGATAAAAGCAGCTAACTGCTTAGCTTATGATGGGGTGGAGAGTGGGCACGGACTGCACATTTGGGTCAGCATGCGGTACTTACTGTGTGCTGTTAATTTTGCCGTTAACACGGATAAACGTAATGCTTCCTCGAGGATTGCTGCTAGGTGCATTTATATAAATGACAAATGAACATAACCACAGCATGGTTTATATTTAATATTACTCTGTTTATTTTATATTGCTTATAGATATCTGATGTTATATGTAAAACAAACTATGCTTTGTTGAATGTTGTTATCTGTAAACCGCAGCTGAACTACGGAAGCAGCGGTATATAAGTTCTTGTTAAATAAATTAAATAAATAAATAAATGGTGGGAATGTGCAGCCTGTCCCCCTTTCAGTTATTCTCTTCCCCTTTATTCCCAGCCGCACTCCCAACTCCCTCCTTTCTCCAACCCTGGCTGTCCCCCTCCCCACCCCACTCCCCGTTAACCCTCTGTTTAATTTCCCTATGGTAAATCACTAACCAGACTTCTGTTGTAGGTGGGAATAAATGAACACAACTTTATTAACAATTTTACAGTAACTTCACATTATACCCATCCCATAACATAGCAAAACTCATAACATAACACCCATGAACTTGAATAACCTAACCAACTTCAAGGAGGTAACTGGCATTCGTCTGTCAGTCTGACCTTTCTTTTAAACTTGGAGCTTCCTTCAGTCCTGCTTGCTCCATGGTTGGCGGCTGTTCTTGTAGGTCCTGCCTTCACATCTCTATAAACTAGTAGGCTGATAATTCAAAGCCAATAATGTGTTTGCTAGTAGCTATGGAAGGTATAATTGGCGTATATTTATATTTTTAAAAATTTTATGGATAGTATCAAACCATTTAAATCACTGAATACCTCAATGATATCCATTTAAAAATTGGCCAAGTTAGGGACAGGATGAATCAAACCTAAAATTTTCTTGGACAATGGCAATATTCAGTGAATAAATGTATAATTTATCTATTTAATTTATGCCTGAACTAAATAGATAGTACCAATGTGGCCATCACTGTGTGTATGTTTGGCACGGCTACCTAGATGGCTAGTGGCACTAACTATACGGATTGAGTTAATTGCTACTGGTTTTTTTTTAATATCTTTATTTAAATTTTCAAAAACCAAACACATGTACAAACATACAAACAGAGAAACAAACAAACCACAACCAACCAGCCCACCCCAACCTCCCCCCACCCTCCAAGGCTCACCAGGCTAGCACAAAAAGGGGGAAGAAACTACAACCCTCGGCCCCTCCCCAGTGACCGAGGGCAGAGCAATAGAGTCGCACACTTTAAATCACAAACAAGAGGGGGGAACAGTAGCTACTCCCGGACCAGGTCCCCTTAAATAAGCATCCAACGCCTCCCACTTGAAGGCATTACGCCCACCAGAGGAATATCCCTTTCTAGGAAGCCGTTCGTATTTACTATATAAACAGACCTGGTTCCACCAGGCCCGCGGATGAACATCATAGGTATGCTTCCAATTAACCACAATTAGATAGATCGCAATGCCTAACATGAAATCTAGAAAAAAATGGCACTCTGCGCAAAGACGGGATACCCACCATGGACCGGAAGCTGAGAATCTTCCAAGTAAGAGGGGTCCTAACCCCCAGGATGCTTTGTATCTGCTCTCACACTTCCACCCAAAAGGTTCCTAGGCATGAACACTCCAGCATTATGTGAGCTAAAGTCCCCACCTCACTTTGGCAAGACCAACATTGACTGCTCCGAGCTTTGTCCCACCTATTGAGCCGCACTGGGGTGTAGTAGGCCCTATGAGCAAAAAAGAATAAGGTTTGTGTAATCGACGCAGCTTTGGCTACACGCACTTGCCTGGTCCAGAATTTATTCCACTTCAGAGGAGGGAAAGCCACACCCACTTCAAACTCCCAAGTCAAACATACACCCAACCTCGGAAGATTCAGGCCCTGGCCCAGTAGACTATAAAAATAAGAGGCCCCCGCCGCATTTTTCCGGGCCTCTTGCACAATACCAAAAATCTCTCCATCCTTCGACAGTAACTTAATATCTACCTTAGTCCGTTTAATACAATGCATGTGCTGCAACCACTGAAAGTACAACGATGCCGGAAGACCATATTCCTGCTGCAACCTAGTAAACGGCTTCCAATTGTCCCTATCTACCAACTGACCAATCGACCATATTCCTCTAGAATACCACTGACTCCATGTAAACACCTTTTTCTGTATCTTAAAAAGAGGATTGTACCACAAGGGGAGAAGCTCCGAGTCCGCTAAACCCTCCTGCCTCTTCCCAGATACCAGCACCCTGAAGGCCTTTTACACGTCCGTTATTATTCTAGAACACCCTTTACTTTCCGGAAACACCATGTTCATTAACAACTGCATTGGAAATGGCTCTAACAAGGCCTCTTCTATATCCAACCAAGCTGGCCGCTGACCTACCTCGGTCCCAGCCCAATACGAGCCCTGCTTAAGAAGAAACGCCATATGATATAGGAAAAAATACGGAAACTTCACCCCTCCCTGCTCCTTACCCAATTTTAACTTCCTAAGGGCTATATGAGGCACTTTCTTATTCCACAGAAACTGCACAAGCAACCTCTCAATTTGCCTGTAAACAAACCTCGGCAAATAACAAGGCAACATTTCTAATACATAATTAACCCGTGGAGTTATAGTCATTTTAATAGTCTCTAAACGACCCCAACATGACAATACTAAAGGGGACCACCCAGCAAGCATGTTGCGAACCTTCGTTACCAACACCTTCGCATTATACTCAATTGTGGCCTCCAGCGGGAAACGATAATGCACCCCTAAATATTTAACCATCTGCATCTCCCACACAAAAGGGAACTCTCTCATATCCTCCCTGTGCACTCGCGAGTTAAGCGGGAAAGCCACTGATTTTGCCCAATTGATCTTGTATCCAGACAGTTTCGAATATTTATCAATTAGCGTCAATATCTGTGGTACAGACTCTGGAACAGTAAACAACAAGAGGTCATCGGCATAGGCCGAGAGTTTTACTTCCTTAGTAGCCAGCCGAACACCTTGGATCCTTGCACATTGTCGCACTAGCAACGCTAACTGTTCCAGAGCCAAGTTGAACAGCAACGGGGAGAGAGGGCAGCCTTGACGGGTGCCTCTACTCAACAGCAGCTCCCGAGACTGCGTAGCATTAACACATATACGAGCCACCGGCCTCGAATACAATACACGAAGCAACTGAAGGAAACCCTCACCGATCCCAAACCATTTAAGAGCCGAGAACAAAAAGGACCACTCTAATCGGTCAAACGCTTTCTCAGCATCCAAGGACAGACCTACCAAAGGACTATCAACATTTCCCGCTTCTGCCAGCGGCCCCAAGAACAGTGTAAGAACAGTTCCGCTGGGCCTCACGAAAGTCACTTTAGTAGGCATCCACACTCTGGACCCAACCATCAGCAAGGGCATCAATCACCTCCCCAGCAGTGTTTCATCGCATCTGAGACGCCTCCTTATCCTCCAGATATAGACGCAAGGCCTTAGGTTCCTCAAAAGTTCTAGTCTGATTGTGAAGCGTAACACGCATTCTGGCCGGGTACATCAATCCAAACCTTGCCTGCAGGTGCTGGAGTCGCGGTCTTAATGCTAGGAAGCTCCTTCTGCGATCAACCGTGCATTTCACCAGGTCAGGAAAGAAGAACAACCTGTGCCCCTCAAATTCCACTGGGGATCGGGAGCGCGCCGCATCCATAATTGTCGCAACCTGCTGCTACCGCAAAATCCGCAATATAATCGGTCTTGGCCTCTTTTTGTTAGGTTGTATCTGCGAGGGTACTCTGTGCGCCTTATCGATCTCGAAGGGCAGATCAAAGTTGAGATGAAGGACTGCTGGGATCAGCTTACACAGAAAGGGAATAATCTCTTTCTCCTCTGCCCCTTCCGGTACCCCCACAATTCGGACGTTGTTCCTGCGGGCCCGATTATTTCCATCTTCTAATTCCTTCTGCAACCAACAAATTTGTCTGGCCTGCTTGTCCACCTCATGCAGCCGCTCATCGTGCACCTTCAAAGTTTGTTCCGTCTGCTCCTGCCGCACAGAGAGCCTTTCCACAGACCCCCTCAATGCCACATCTCATCATGCATCGAGGTCAGGGACTCACCATTCGCTCTCACCATCTCCTTCGTCCCTTTTATCTCCGCAAGAATCTCTTGTAAGGCCTCCGGCTGCTCTCGCACGGCCGCCATTTTGTGCGGGGAGGGGGGCTCAGTCTTAGAGCGTTTAGCGCTATTATTCGGTGCCGCAGCAAATTCTAGCCGCGTGGGTTTAGGCCCGGACATATCCACCTCTCACTCCACCAGGATTCGCCAACCTTAATGGGATCTGGCAGCAGGACTCTTTCAGGATTCAACTCAGCCCCTCCGGAGCTCCGCTCTACCCATCTGTCCCGCTCGGCATCAGGCTCTGCCCCCCCGTTAATCGCTGCTGTTGGTATTTAACCTCTGTAATTGATCATGCTAGCTGACAATTGACCTCTAAATGAATTGCCAACCCCTTGGTGCTGTAATCAATCATGTTATATTCACTTAACTTTTTTTCTATGTACCAAATCAGCCATTCCAAAATTAACTTGGTTGTGCATTGAAGAATACAAAAGCATAGAAGATGTCTGGACATTTAAGAAAATGCTTAATTCACATGAAGGCACATTTTACAGTGGGACATCCAAGTGCATCTGGGACATCAAAGCCAGAACGTCTGGAAAAAAAACGCAGGCTATGCAAGTTTGGGCATGATTTCAGAATGTGGATGTGCCCGATAAAGGATGTCTATAGAAACCTCTACATAGACATCCCCGGAATAGCATCTTAGAACCAGTGTGGGTTTTCGTGATTTTAGATTAGTCACTTAACTCTCCATCGTCTCTACACTATCTGGATGTTTTAAGACCAAAACTGGGCACATTCCTGATGTCTCTTCATGCCTGCAGTGGGTATAAATGAGGAAGTGCCCACACACGTCCCAGTCATTCCTGAAATCAAGCAGAGATGTGTAAGTCCATAGCGCATCCACCACACCCCCTTGCATAATTGGATGTCCCTGTACCAGAGACATCTGTAAACATCACTTGTGGAATGATTGTGGAGATGTCTCCATGATTTCACCATCAACATGCACATCTTCAGATGTCCTACATCACAACTAAGCCTTTTAAAATGATGATCTTAGTCTGCAAGTAAATACCTGACTTGTGTACTGCCAACAGACCCTCCTTGATAGCCACTTTAATCCCTTCCTTGTTCTGCAGTTAATGTCTTTTTGTGTCTGTCCCAAACATGTTTATATTTTATTACTGCTTTGACCTCTACCACTTCCTCTTGTCTGCCGCCCTCTGCATGAAAAAGAATGTTCTCTTTTGTTATCGGTCTTCCTTTGTCCAGTTTTTCGTGATGATCCTTGTCCTTCAGTCTTCTCATTCTATAAGCAGTGCTATATAACCTTATCACGCTACTAGACTGTGGTAAAACATTTGTCTTAGAACTCTATTCATTCTTTTGCTTGGAACCGGTGTGTACAGTTTTAAAGAGACATCAGCCCTGTCCTGCTCATGTCCTCTATCGGCAACGCGTGCTGTTCTCTGCAAGGTTGCTTCCACTTTCAAGGAACTGGGAGATGACAGGGAGGGAGGCAGGCATGCTCTGGAGCTTGCACGAGCCTAGAATAGTACCTCTTAAAAAGCATATTTATTTATTTATTTGTTGTATTATTATGTGTGCCATCTTAAACAACAACAACAAAAAATACTGCAAAGCGGTTTATAAACCATAATAAAACACTGCATATGTATAAAAAGGTAAAAGATGATAAACCAACTTCAAATTAGTCATGAGACAGGACACAACAAGGGCAGGGGAGGAGTAGCACAAAAATTTTTTCCATTAAACTTCCCAAACAGAGCAAGAATGTAGGTGGACGGATTTAGAAATTCAAAGGGAGGGAAGGACTCCTAAGAGACCTGCAGCCTGGAGGGGTACGGAGAGAGTAAAGGCTTAATAGATAGATGGAAGCTGTCATAGCCCTCCTTTTCTCCGTGCATTGAAGTTTTCAGGCCTGGCAGCCATCGTCTCTTACTACGGGGCTGAAGTCTCATGAGATAACAGCGGAGACTTCGGCCGAGCAGCTGGAGGCGCTGACCGAGAGGCCTGAAAAGTTCAATACATGGAGAAGAAGCAGAGCGGCAAACAGATTCAAGTAAGTTTGCTGGGGGGGGGGGCACCCCTGCCTCCACCTGACAATGGGGGACCCTTATTAGAACTTTTGCCACTATGTGACAGCTATGAGAGGCCTAAACTCCTTTATCCACCATTTCTTTTATTGGGCATATCAATGTCTTACTGTGGAATTTGTGGGGGAATGACATGGGGAGAGAGTGTAGGCATTCTGTCTAAAAATTTTACTGACCCCAGTTTTGTATATTATAATAGCACAAAAATAAAACATGGATAAAATGAGCTGGGTCTCCTTTCCTCTCCCAACAAAAAAAAAAATCTTGGTTGAAGGAAAGAAGAAATAATAGAATAGCAGCATCTGAATGCGCTGATCGCCACATCGTTCCTTGAAGCAGCATCTGAATGCGCTGATCGCCACATCGTTCCTTGTAGCAGCATCTGAATGTGCTGATCGCCACATCGTTCCTTGTAGCAGCATCTGAATGTGCTGATCGCCACATCGTTCCTTGTAGCAGCATCTGAATGCGCCGATGGCCACATCGTCCCTTGCAGCAGCATCTGAATGCACTGATCGCCACATCGTTCCTTGTAGCAGCATCTGAATGTGCTGATCGCCACATCGTTCCTTGTAGCAGCATCTGAATGCGCTGATCGCCACATCGTTCCTTGTAGCAGCATCTGAATGCCATCGCCACATCGTTCCTTGCAGCAGCATCTGAATGCGCTGATCGCCACATCGTTCCTTGTAGCAGCATCTGAATGCGCCGATGGCCACATCGTCCCTTGCAGCAGCATCTGAATGCGCTGATCGCCACATCGTTCCTTGTAGCAGGATCTGAATGCGCTGATCACCACATCGTTCCTTGTAGCAGCATCTGAATGCGCCGATGGCCACATCGTTCCTTGTAGCAGCATCTGAATGCGCTGATCGCCACATCGTTCCTTGTAGCAGCATCTGAATGCGCTGATTGCCACATCGTTCCTTGTAGCAGCATCTGAATGCGCTGATTGCCACATCGTTCCTTGTAGCAGCATCTGAATGCGCTGATCGCCACATCGTTCCTTGTAGCAGCATCTGAATGCGCTGATCGCCACATCGTTCCTTGCAGCAGCATCTGAATGCGCTGATCGCCACATCGTTCCTTGCAGCAGCATCTGAATGCGCTGATCGCCACATCGTTCCTTGCAGCAGCATCTGAATGCGCTGATCGCCACATCGTTCCTTGCAGCAGCATCTGAATGCGCTGATCGCCACATCGTTCCTTGCAGCAGCATCTGAATGCGCTGATCGCCACATCGTTCCTTGCAGCAGCATCTGAATGCACTGATCGCCACATCGTTCCTTGTAGCAGCATCTGAATGCACTGATAACCACATCGTTCCTTGCAGCAGCATCTGAATGCGCTGATCGCCACATCGTTTCTTGTAGCAGCATCTGAATGCCATCGCCACATCATTCCTTGCAGCAGCATCTGAATGCACTGATCGCCACATCGTTCCTTGTAGCAGCATCTGAATGCGCTGATCGCCACATCGTTCCTTGCAGCAGCATCTGAATGCGCTGATCGCCACATCGTTCCTTGCAGCAGCATCTGAATGCGCTGATCGCCGCATCGTTCCTTGCAGCAGCATCTGAATGCCATCGCCACATCGTTCCTTGCAGCAGCATCTGAATGCGCTGATCGCCACATCGTTCCTTGCAGCAGCATCTGAATGCGCTGATCGCCACATCGTTCCTTGTAGCAGCATCTGAATGCGCTGATCGCCACATCTTTCCTTGCAGCAGCATCTGAATGCACTGATCGCCACATCGTTCCTTGTAGCAGCATCTGAATGCGCTGATCGCCACATCGTTCCTTGCAGCAGCATCTGAATGCGCTGATCGCCACATCGTTCCTTGTAGCAGCATCTGAATGCGCTGATCGCCACATCGTTCCTTGCAGCAGCATCTGAATGCACTGATCGCCACATCGTTCCTTGTAGCAGCATCTGAATGCGCTGATCGCCACATCGTTCCTTGCAGCAGCATCTGAATGCACTGATCGCCACATCGTTCCTTGTAGCAGCATCTGAATGCACTGATCGCCACATCGTTCCTTGCAGCAGCATCTGAATGCGCTGATCGCCACATCGTTCCTTGTAGCAGCATCTGAATGCCATCGCCACATCGTTCCTTGCAGCAGCATCTGAATGCACTGATCGCCACATCGTTCCTTGTAGCAGCATCTGAATGCGCTGATCGCCACATCGTTCCTTGCAGCAGCATCTGAATGTGCTGATCGCCACATCGTTCCTTGCAGCAGCATCTGAATGCGCTGATCGCCACATCGTTCCTTGCAGCAGCATCTGAATGCCATCGCCACATCATTCCTTGCAGCAGCATCTGAATGCGCTGATCGCCACATCGTTCCTTGTAGCAGCATCTGAATGCGCTGATCGCCACATCGTTCCTTGCAGCAGCATCTGAATGCGCTGATCGCCACATCGTTCCTTGCAGCAGCATCTGAATGCCATCGCCACATCGTTCCTTGTAGCAGCATCTGAATGCGCTGATCGCCACATCGTTCCTTGCAGCAGCATCTGAATGCGCTGATCGCCACATCGTTCCTTGTAGCAGCATCTGAATGCGCTGATTGCCACATCGTTCCTTGCAGCAGCATCTGAATGCGCTGATCACCACATAGTTCCTTGTAGCAGCATCTGAATGCGCTGATCGCCACATCGTTCCTTGCAGCAGCATCTGAATGCGCTGATCGCCACATCGTTCCTTGCAGCAGCATCTGAATGCGCTGATCGCCACATCGTTCCTTGTAGCAGCATCTGAATGCGCTGATCGCCACATCGTTCCTTGTAGCAGCATCTGAATGTGCTGATCGCCACATCGTTCCTTGCAGCAGCATCTGAATGCGCTGATCGCCACATCGTTCCTTGTAGCAGCATCTGAATGCGCTGATCGCCACATCGTTCCTTGCAGCAGCAGTTTTAAAAAAGTTAAAATATTCCTCACGCTTCAATTTTTGTAATATGGACTGCATTATAAGAAAAAAAGAATGACATTTATTCTAATCATTGGAGTCTTGCTAGGAAATGGAATCTCTTTAAATCTATTGTTGAGTGATTTTAGTAAATATACTACCCAGGAGAGGAGTAGTATTGTTTTAAAGTGCAAATCTGGAGGTGATATAAAAGTCTGTTTCCAGTTCCATAAGAATAAAAAGTTAGAGAAGGTGTTTACTAAAGTGTGGCAATTCTTTTTTCAAGTACCAGGCTGTGCACTAACTGTCTGGGGACATGTTCAGCAAATATCCTGCAGTTAGTACAGAGAATACCACCTACAACATAGACCAGTGTTAAATACATAGGCAGATAGAATGGATACCTGTGCTATCTGCTGAAGCATTCAACTCTAGCCACATCACTGGCCCTACAATATCAAAAAAACCCTCACTGCCAAGTATCCTAATGTCCCTCCCTCACGTATACCTCAACCTTCCACTTGATTCCCATATACCTAATTGATTCCCTCACCCTGATCTAATCCCCATTCTCCGATCCAATCATCTACCCCCGATCAAAGATCCCCAACCCCCAATTCAATCCCTGATGCTCAATTCAATCCCTGACCCCCGATCCCACACTGCAACCCTAATCCAATCTAAGTGCAATGTCCAACCCTCCAACCGTAGCCCCCTTTGCATTTACCTAGAGGTATCCCTGGTAGTTTAGTGGCTGGAATGAGAGAAATCCCCCTATACTCCTACTTCATTGCTACCTCTGTTCAAAATGGTGGCTTCCATCCCCAAAGGTAAACTTGCAATATAATCACTAGTGCTTAATCTACCAGATAATGGCAATCACTCCTTATTTGGCAGATTGACCCATAGTGGTAGTACTGCAAGACACTCCCTAGGGGTTAGAGCTACCATTTTGAATCTGGACTACTACGGGGTGGGAGCATAGGCTAATTGCTCTCACCCGGGCCACTAAGCTACCAGGGATATCTCTGGGTAAATGCCAGGGAGATCTATGGGATTAGGAACAGTCAAGCTTTAAGCTTGGGGGGGGGGAGAGATGTGATCAGGTGGGTAGGGGATTGGATCAAAGGGTTGCAGTGTGTAAGAGGGTTGCAATTTGTATCAGGGTTAGTACTTGCATTACTTTGTCTTTTGTTGTTTGTTCAGTTTGGATAGAAGCCATGCTATCACCCTGCTAATGGTCACCATCTGTTGAGGTGGAGTTAAGTATACTCATAGTCCTCAGCCATGATAGTTCCTATCTTTCATGTACAGTGCACTAAGCATAGGTACTGTCCAGGAACATATGACCTAGATTGGCCACTGTTGGAAACAGAATACTGGGCTTGATGGACCTTGGTCTGACCCAGTATGGCATATCTTATGTTCTTATATGTCCACATCCTATCCTTACCCATTTCCTGCCCAAAACAATGCTAAGCACTTAGCATGGGATATGTACTGCGCTAGCTGAATTTAATGCAAGGAAGTTTTTAGCACACATTAAGTCCCACACTAACTGCTCATCAATTTAGTAAACATTCCCCTTAGTCTTAAGGGCAAATTACCATTTTTTGAGAAACTGATATCTGCCACGGTATGTGCCAATTGAGCGCCTCATTTACATCTTTTATTTAGCCAAGAAAATGTATTTTGATTTGAGCAGACTTATCAGGAAAAAAAAACAGGGACAGCATGGGAAGAAATGAGAAAAATGGGAAATAATTGCACTTGAGAAAAACGGTATCTTACATATGGTGCACACAAACTTATTAAATATTTTTGCTTGAACAATTATGAAGAATCTGATGCACAAAAGTGTTCTATTTTGTATAATAGTTATTGATGTAGATATAAAATATGCCTATGTAAAATGGGTCATAAGCCATATTAATATATTATACACGTGGAGAGCTACAGTATCTGCTCAACATGTAGCCTAGTTAAAGCTGTTTCTGTGAAGTAAGCAAACTACACTGTTTAGCCTGTGCCTTGAAGAATTTTAATTTTATATAAAAAGTAGCTTCACTTTTTTTAACAACATTTTAAAATAGCACCAGAAAAAAGCAACAAAATAAGAAACTCATTAATTTCTGAGAAATCATTCTGAAATATTTTTAGAAACAGAACTCATTAACTCCTACCTTCTAATTTTGATTTATACAACTCTTCGTTATGTTCTGTTTCTCAACTGGTTCAGCATTCACTAATTTGTTTCTAGCCACTCTCCTGATTCAGGGTTAATTCAGTAGGAGACCTGTCCCTAGTAGCAAATCTTTTGGTGTGCCATGTTCCTGGCCAGCTTTCCTTCTAAGATACAGTTGTGGTCAACATTACTGGCACCCTTGCAGTTAAGCACTTTAAATCCCCAATATATCCTAAGTAAAAGTGGCCAGTGAAAGGGCTTTGGACTATATATGCACACATAGTTGACACATAAAAGAATCAAACAAGACCAATTTAAAAAGGAAATAGTATGGAAACTGGGACATTGCCAGGGCATGATTATTGGCACCCTTATAAACAATTCAAATCAGTTTGAACAGAACCACCACATTTTTATTGCAGTAACATTAGACTCACCTGTGATCGTCAGTACTGACATTGGCCACATTCACTCCCTGTTCCATATTTTCACAATGATGAATACAAGAGAGCTGCCCGAGACCATCAGAAAAGCCATTGTCTTCAAACTTCAAAGGGGTACCAGGCCATCTCCAAAGATCTTTGGATTCCTATATCTACAGTTCACAATGTTATTTTTTTATCTTTAACTATTTCTTAAATTTTCAATATACTTCCAACAAAGGAACATATACCATAGAAATACTGAAAATATAGTATGATCCAACCATAAAGGAAACTTGCACAATCAAACAATTATGCCATAACATATTTCCCCGTATTAGCCCACAAAAAAGGAGGAGGCATCAGAGAATAATCAAAAGACCACAAGGGACACCCCCCCCCCCAAGTCTAACAAACAACAGGTAAATCTAAACAGGGCAAAGACATACACGTCGGCCATATGAGATGCCACATTTAACCACCAGTCCCTCCCTTGGAACTAGAAACTCCAAGAGCTATCCCGGTTCAAAAAATAAACACGTTTTATCCAGATAGGAAATTATACAATGAGAAGGAAATCTCAAAACAAATGTATCCCCGAGGGAAGGAACCCTAGGCCGAAGCCCTAGGAATTCCTTCCTCCTCTGCTGGGTAACCTGTAAAAGATCAGGAAAAATATGAACAAAGGAACCTAAAAACTGCTCATTGAAATTCCTAAAATATGATCTAAGAATTACAGATTTATCAGATTCCAAGGCAAGAGTTACAAGTAGGGTAGTTTGCTCTGTAATTACCTAGAGAGAACTCTCCAGGAACCCAGTAAGGTCTGCTAAAGACCGAGCGGAATCCCTGGAGCTCATCCCCCGAGGTCCAGAACCCAAAGACAGATACTGGGCACACATAAGAGGTGGCATATTTTCAGAGGGCAACTTAAGTACCTCCTGAAAATATTTGCGCACCATCTCCAGAACAGACAGAACAGGAGACCTAGAAAAATTAAGCAAACATTTCTACGGGCTTGACTATCCAAATATTCTGTTTTTCTCGCAAGCACAGTTCTGTTTTTAACTTGGGCTACACACAAGGCCCGAAGTTGTAACAAATTCTCTTCCATTCAGCCAGTCTTCCCCACTTATTCCTCCTGCAACCGAGAAACCTCAACAGAACTAGATTTCAACTAGAGTTCCATACTCACTGCCCCAACCACAGAAGAGAAGAGTTCATTGTAGAAAGGGCATCCCACAGCACCTCTAAAGTCATTTTGCCAAGTCTCACCAAAACACCAGACATCTTAATCTGTACTGCTCCACCACCTGCAGCTGCCAAATCCCCAGAAACAGGGATTGGTAAGCCCAATGAACCTCCAACACTCCTTGAATACACACTAGTAGGGGAAACAGCAGGCTGCACTGCTGCAGAGCACTCCATCTGCAGCCAAATCACTTCCGGGTCTTGGTGGGGAGGCTCAAAACTACAGAGAGAGCCATATCCCTGACGCACCTGGGTTCATCAAAAATTCATCCAACAGTCCCGCTGAAGACGCTGCTCCCACCTCTGGAACAGTAAAGCCGTACTGAGTCAAGACTCGCTGCCCAGGTACGCTGTCTCCCACCAAGCCTGAGGGTAGGCTGGCTTGTTTCAATTTGCGGCGCCCCATGAGCTCAGCAAACCTTTTCCCCAGGCTCTGGTCCGATAATCAGATCAGTTGTCTTCCCCAAAGCAGCCCCCTGCCGCCATCTTGCCTCCACCATATGGATAGTCACAATGTTCTTAAGAAGTTTTTTTGTTCATGGAACCATCATAGCACCCCATCTATGCCTCAACTCACTTGCAAACCCACCACCATGCATACCATCATGTACAACATGCACAGAAATCCTCACCATCTCATACCTATATTGACATCCCACAATCATACCACCATGACAACAACCAACTTGCCCCCCCATACACACACTCCATTGCGCACTCATCAATTTCCGCTCAATTAGAAACAAAATACCTACCATCAGAGGCCTGTTTTCATCCCAGCAACTGGACATTCTATGCTTAACAGAAACATGAATAACTGAAACAGATAGCATACTACTGAATCAGCTCACACCAAACGGATACACCATCTACCACCACCCCCGATCTAAACATAGGAATGGAGGAGTGATGGTCATAGCCAAAACTGATAGCTTCATAACGTGATTTAATAAGTATTTAGTTCAGTCTTAAGCCTTTGTCTTGATTTCTGAAACACACTGGGACACTACACTGATTTTGCAGTGCATGAGATCAAGACCCAGGATGTCCTGGCTTGCAAGTTTTGAAAATGTTATGCTATGCTATGTTATGTTATGTTAGACTATGTTGTGTTATAATTACATGTATATACTGCCTTGATTAGACATACCCAGCCCAAAGCAAAGAATAACTACATTAAAAATACAATATGAAAATGTAATTCAAAAAATAAGATTCATAAAAATATAAATCAATGTAATTCTAAACAAGATACAAATAATTTAATAAAATAAAAACAAATGTATACATGTTTTCAAAATTATATTCCAGCCTGTCTCAACATTGAACAGATTGATATTCAAAGCCAATTATGTGTTTACCAGTGGCCAGCTTACACTTAGAATTTTAAAATCACTAAAGAACTCAATGTTGTCTATATAAATTTGGAACAGGTTAGGGGTGGTATGATGGTAGCCCTAAAAAATATTTGAATAGCAGTGATATTTAGCTAACTAGCAGGCCTAAACTAAAACTGGGAGGGTAATTTTTTTAACAAGTCAGCTATGTGTAAAAGCCATGTAGGTATCTATTTTAGCCTGTTCCTTTACAAAACTGTAGCACAAATTTGGCAGAAATAGTGGCTATATTGAAACTGTGAACATTTACCCTTGTTTGGGAGCAGGGGTAAATATTACACAAGTTTTCATATGAATATTTGGTCAAATCTAACTGGCCAAAATTTGACAACCCCCCTTACTAATGAGCAATGCTGGAAGTACATTGTGCAGATTAGCCAGTGCTGGCAAAGGCTATAGTGACCTCATTTTGTGCAAATAGAAAAATGCTGCTCTTACTTGAGATACCATATGGCTCTCCATATTTAATTTAGTCCATTTCAATCTCAGGATATTAAACACTGATTTTAGTTACAAAGGAACATCCTAGTTGAGGGAAATAAGTAGGGGTAAACTTGAGTGACTAAACCACTTCCGTTTTCTAAGGATCGAGTTTGAGTCACTTACCAGTCCAGTCAACTTGTCATTATGCCCAAACACTGTTAATCTCTGCACTGTCTTTTTCTGGACATCATTAGTAAGTGAGCAATATCTCTATGTCATCTGCAAAGAAATGGTTCCTAGTCCCCTGACCTGATATAAAGAAACCAAACACACATTGAGGAATACTGTCACAAACTGGAAGATGCATGAACGTCAATGGCAGAAACAAAATTCAAGTCTTCTGGTTGTTCATTACTATTGGGCCAATCACTATCTCTTGCCTGATACATACTTTCATTGGTTGTGATAGAAGATAGAGGATTGACACAGTATTTTTATCAACTAGAATTAACACTTTGGTAAAAAAATGTAACCATCCAGATTATTAAACTCTTAATAAGAAGTTGAAATTCAAATAATAAAATAAATTTGGATTTTACCACATTAGATTCAAAATGCATTTTTGTAATGTCCATCTCACCAAAGGAATCTGGTGGATGCACATAACATGGCTGAGCCTACCAGCCATTTTGATTGCTGTAGGGTAAAGTGTGGAAAGGGGAAGGGAGAAGACAAGAGGAGAAAGGAGGAAGAGGGCATACCTGAATGAGTTGGCTACTGGATGCCAAAGTGTCATTTGGACCACTAAATGATGGAGAGGTAAAAGGGGCACTAAGGGGGAGGTGAAGGCCATAGCGCAGATACTGAATGAATTCTTTGCTTTGGTCTTTAATGAAGATGATGTAGAGAAGTTAACCATGCCAGAAATGGTAACAAAAGAATTGAAACAAATCTCAATAAACCGGGGAAGATGTATTACAACTATTTGATAAACTAGCAAATCACCTGGACCAGGCAGTGTACATCCCAGTGCTGAAAGAACTGAAATTTGAGATTTCAGTCCTACTATTAGTAATCTGTAGTACCTGAAGATTTGAGAATGGTCATTGTAACACCAATTTATTGGAAGGGCTCCAGGGGTGATCCGGGAATCTACGGACTAGTGAGCTTGACATCAGTACCAGGCAAAATGGTAGAAATCATTATAAAGAACAAAATTACTAAACATATAAATAGTCATGGTTTAATGGGAGAAAGTCAACATGGATTTAGCCAGGGAAAGTCTTGTCTTATCAATCTGTTCTGTTTTTTGAAGTTGTGAATAAACAGGTAGATAAAAGTGTGCCAGTTTAGTGTATCTCAGTTTTCATAAAGCCTTTGATAAGGACCTTCATAAGAAACTCTTGGTGAAATTAAAAGGCAGTGTACTATTGTGGATCAGGAACTCTTTAAAAGATAAAAAGCAGAGAGTAGGGCTAAATGGCCAATTTTCTCAGTGGAGAAAGGTGAATACTAGAGTATCTCAGGGATCTGTGCTGGGCCTGCTGTTTTTTTTTATATATTCATAAATAATCTGGAAATGGGGATAACGAGTGAGTTGATCAAATTACAGATGACACAAAATTATTCAAAGTTGTTAAAACACAAGAGGATTGTGAAAAATTGCAAGAGGATCTTTATAAATTAGAAGACTGGGCATCCAAATGGCAGATGAAATTTAATGCAGACAAGTGCAGAGTTGTACATTTAGGGAAGAACAACGCAAATTATGGTTACACGATGAAAGGTTCCACATTAACAACCACCACCTGGACAAAGGATTCAGGTGACATTGTGAGTAATACATAAAAACCCTCTGCCCAGTGTGAAGCGGTGGCCAAGAAGGCAAATAGAATGCTAGGAATCATAAGGAAATGATTGGAGAATAAAACAAAGGATATTATAATACCTCTGTATCATTCCATGGCACGGCTGCCCTGTCAATATTTCTGGTCACCATATCTTAAAAAGGATATAGAACTATAAAAGGTACAGAGAAGAGCCACCAAAATGATAAGGGGGCTCTTCAACTTGGCAAAAAGATGCCTGAGGGAAGATATGATAGAGGTCTACAAAATAATTAATGGAGTGGATATACATACTATAGATCAATTGTTTACTGCTTCAAAAAGTAGAAAGACTAGGGGACATGGAATGAAGCTACAATATAGCCCATTTAAGACTAATAAGAGAAAATATTTTTTCACTCACTGCTTAAGCAAACTCTGGAATTCGTTACCAGAGGATATTGTAAAATCTATTAATGTAGCTGGGTTTAAAAAAGGTTTGGACAAGTTCCTGGAGGAAAAGTGCATAAACTATTATTAGAGGACTCCTGGGATATGCAGCATGGAATCTGTGTACCTTTTTTGGGAACTTGACAGGTACTTGTGAGTTGGATTGGCCGCTGTTGGGAATAGGATACTGGGCTTGATGGACCTTGGTCTGACCCAGCGTGGCATAATCGTATGTTCTTATGTGTCTGGATGGACTAGGACAGTGCTGGGTAGCATGAGATGGCATTGTTCATGCAGGCAGGCTTCAGTTAGACTGCATGTTGGGTGGGCGCAAGACTTTTCCGCCTCCAGGGGGCTAGTCTGGTGAGGGACCCATTTCAGTGGTGCAGCGGGATTCAAGTGTGGCAGCTGTTTATGTACTGTTTCCCACAGGGTGGGCCCAACAGTGAACAGTGAAGTGGTAAACACACTAGCAGTCAGGAGGTACATTTGTTGACCAGTGGCAGTGTAGTGGAGGCTTGAGCTAGCCTGTAGGCCGAGTGGTCCATGTGCTCTAGATAGGGGAAGAAGCAGAGCACTGGATTTTCCTAGGCTGTGGCCTGCCACAACTGACAGCTTCCACTGGGTTCTAGCATCAGTCATATCTAGCCATGCACAGTGGACAGTTGTGGTAGGTGGAAACTAGCATTGGTAGATATTACTGTAATGCATTATGACAAGCATTTCAGCATGGTTGGCAAAAGAATCGGAGGCAGGGTAGTTCCAAGGCAAGGTCATGGCTAGTGGAAATAGCTCTATTTAGTTCTGAACCAGGTTAGCTTTTTTCCTCTGTTGGTCAAGTCAAGCCCATTTGGCTTTGTTCCAAGGGTGAATATTGGGGAATGGGGGTAGAGGAGGTCCATATTGTTACCCTGGGGCAGAATAGCGCAGAGATCCCTATTGGGTAGCCTTGGGGGCAGTTAGCACATAAGGGCGCAGTCTGATGATGGTTTTCAATTTATTCCAGATGAGGCCATAAGGTAGCCTGATGCTGTTGGTCATCTATTCTGCTCAGTAGATAAGAGAGTCAGGTTTCCGCCAGATGGTAGGTAGGTAGTTGCAGTGCATGGGGTGGGTGCATGGATGGCTATGGCTAGATTGAATTGACGGTGTATTCACTACCTCTGCATGCACAGTTCTTTCATCTTGAAGTATGCCACAAAGGGGTATTTGTGGCAAATGCAAGTTTTGGCAAGTGGCGTGCTTTATCATTGCTAGGATGATTTGTGTGGTGTGCATCATTAGATACACACATGTTAATCCCACTGTGCATTTTGATCTGCAATCATGCACTAATGGCTGGGAACTTGCTGGGCATGCCCCTTCACATAACTGCGCATTTATTTTGCCGCTAATTATGCAGTAAGTGTGCACCTTTATTAAAAGGGCCCTAAGTCACACTGTAAACTACATTCCAGTAAACTAATTAAACTGATCCATTCCCTTTTCATCATTCTCTAGTCTACTAAATATTTTAGCATCCTAGATATTTATATATGGAAATATGTCATGTAGGAATAAAATAGCCATTTAATGTGAAATTTGCAAAGATTTATTTGGGAATTTTTCAATTCTGAGTTTTATATGAAATCATTTTATTTCTCCTTTCAAACAAGCACTTTATCTTAATTTTTTTTACTAATTACTTTGAATGATATACAGCTTCAATTAAATAGAAGTGGTTTACATTCTTGTTAACAGATATTAAATGCTGGCAATATTCTTCAGATAACATAAAGTTAGGAAATACTACGTTTCACAGAGCTGCATTTCCACTTCGTTAGGAATGTGTTTAAATTAGTCTAAATCTGTTTTCAAACTTTACGAGACACAGTTCTAATTAATATAAATTCCAGTGAGAACATTTGGTTGGCTGGATTACTTAATTTGTTATAAACCTTAAAGAAGGATATTCATTCTGGAGAAAATTTTATAGGTGACATTTTTCTTTGCTTGTCAAATTATTTTTCCTGAAACCTCCACGTCAACTATGAGCATGAGAGTAAGATATGGGTTGCTGCTGAGATAACCTGCCTTCTTCCTTGAATCCTGATGCCTATATACTAGGTTTCTGCATGGTTGACATTTTAGGACACTTGCATTATGACAAAGAAAGGTGAATGTCCTGAAAGAATAACTTAGCCAAAAAATGTTAGATAGCTAGCACTGTTTTGCTTATTTTCAAAGTTAATGGGAACTGAATGGCTGACATTCATACAAAGCTATGACTAGAACAGGGCTGCATCCATGGACAAAGAGCTATGTAGAAGCAAATGTGCTGGTGGAGTGAAGCCATTTCCTTTCCTGTGACCAAACAGTGCTAGAAGACACCATCAAGCTTATAATGAACTCAAGAGACAGATACTACTGGATCATTGATGTGATACTGTAGATACAGTTGGAAGAGACCTATGATGGAAGGTAGAAGTGGCAATGAAGAAGAGATTGTGCAGTGAAGAGGGTTAGAAGGTACCAAGGGAGGTTCAAAGGAGCAGGTGATGGAGGGCAGCCCAAAGATGGGTAATGGCAGATACAGTAGCTATTGGCAGGGAGGAAAGATAGAATGAATGGCCTGACAGGACTGTTTCATTGACTCATTTGAATAAAAAATTATTCCATCTCAGATGCAGTAATCATTGATGCTTTCTCTAGAATACAACTGTACTAGGTTTTTACCTAGGCATACAAATTTTCTGGAAAATTTCACAGATTTCCACTTGCAATGCCTAGTTTCATGAAATTATAGTAATTTTAATGAAAACAAACATGGGGGTAGCCTAGTTGTTAGAGCAGTAACCTGAGAACAAGGGAAATGGGGTCAGTGGAATACCTTTTTGGTTAAGGGCAGGGCAAGTAAACCAAACTAGCTTCACCCCACGTTCCACTCCCAATTTCTTACTTTACATCTATGCTTTGTCTTTATTTCTTAAATGCATCCTTCATGCAAAGATGTAATATACTGTTAGGCTACTACTACTGAGCATTTGTATAGCACTAAAAGACATACGCAGTGTTGCACAAACATGTAAGAGACAGTCCCTGCTCAACAGAGCTTTCAATCTAGTCAAGACAGACAACACAGTAGGTATAGATATGGGATACATCTAGGTGGAATAGTAAGGAAACACAAAGGAGATCAGGTGAGTCAAGATCCAAAAGAGGCGGCAAAGAGGTGAGTTTTTAGCCTAGATTTGAAAAGGGCCAGAGAAGGCGCCTAATGTACAGACTCGGGTAGTTTGTAACCGGGTAAGGCGGCATGTCGCCTCTTGCCCCCCCCTCCCCCCCCAGGCCCCACCCCCACTTTCCTTTCCCCGACAGATTAATTCAAAACAAACACATGACAACCATTTGGGACTTAAACTGGTCGCAGCTTTAATCACCTTTTAAACACACATAATACAACATCAACACATTTTAACTCCCACCCCCCCCAAGCAGAGCGAGCTCTCACCCGCCGTGTTAGTAGCAAGGTGACGCCGCATCCGCTTCCCCCGGGCACAGGCCCGACATTTTCCACGCCCTCCCTCTTCCGGCTTCGCCATGCTATTAGCAAAAGCCTGAGGGGTTAACCGGGTCGGGGGTACCCCACCCCCGCCCGCCGGCGGGCCCCCGGCGCCGGACCCCGGGAACCGCCGGGGGCCCGCCCTAGCCCCCACCCCCCCCGCGGCAACACCCCAAACCCCCCCCCAACCAACCCCTCTCCCCGGCTGGGTGGGCGGGGGGGCGTCTGGAGCCTCCAGCCCCGACCCAGCAACTGCCGATGCAGAGCTGGGTCTCCGCGCCACTCACCCCCCCCGCCGCCGGGTCCTAGCCTCCTCATTGGCTCCCGGGCGTTTTAAACGCCGCGGGGAGCCAATGAGGCGCCCGGCCGCGCGGGCACCATCGAGCCGCGCGCCGCCGCCGCAACCGAGGGGGGGGCGGACGGCCCGCCACCCCCCGGTTAGGAGCGGCCACGCGGTCGGGGCCCGCGGCCTTGCTGTAACCGGGTAAGGCGGCATGTCGCCTCTCGCCCCCCTCCCCCCCCCCAGGCCCCACCCCCACTTTCCTTTCCCCGACAGATTAATTCAAAACAAACACATGACAACCATTTGGGACTTAAACTGGTCGCAGCTTTAATCACCTTTTAAACACCCATAACACACCATCAACACATTTTACCTCCCACCCCCCCCCCCAAGCAGAGCGAGCTCTCACCCGCCGTGTTAGTAGCAAGGTGACGCCGCATCCGTTTCCCCCGGGCACAGGCCCGACATTTTCCACGCCCTCCCTCTTCCGGCTTCGCCATGCTATTAGCAAAAGCCTGAGGGGTTAACCGGGTCGGGGGTACCCCACCCCCGCCCTCATGCTTGCCACCGGCTCCGGACCCCGGAAACCTCCGGGATCCCGCCACCGGCTCAGGTCAGCCACGACCAGAGCCGCCCCCCAAAGGTAAGCTGCGACCAGCCCTCGCCCCCAACGGAATACCTTCCAAGGCCTCCTGCCAATCGTTAAGCAGTGAATCTAGCCCTATCGGGGACAAGTGCACCCCGTCCGGCCTATAGAGGCCAGGGCAGTCCACGTCCACCAAAGGGTGAAAAATTTGACAGCCCCCTTGCTGGCCCACCCACCAGCCAATTTGACGGTTAATTTTGGTCACACCCCGTGACCACCGTCGCTGAGCCCTACAGGACGGCCTTGGAATGATATCCGACCATAGCAATAATACATCCAGAAACATCCCCAAAACCACCCCCAAAGTCCTTGATAGCTGCTCGAATCAACCGCCGGCAAGTCCATGAAGCGAGATCGTTGCCACCTAAGTGGAGCAGTAACACATCCGGGGCGCCCCTGGTTCGCTGGAGGTGCCGAAGCAAAGGCAGGAGTTGTATCCCCCGGAGTCCGCGCTCGCCCAGCCATGTGATCGTCACCGCCTGCTCGGAAAGTCCCAAATTCAGCCCCATTGGGCGCGTCGCTGCTCGCCAACCCGCCCAGAAGACAAAGGAGTGGCCAGGAATCCAGCAGCTTCTATGCCCCACATCTGAAAGACAAAGAAATAGCCCCGTTAGGGCCCCCCCCCTCCCTAGAAACGCACATAGCCGTGGAAAGCTCCCGACCGCCAACGCCCAATGCACTGTATCTCCTGATCGGGCAGCCCGGCCACCGCCGCACTGGTCGCCGCCCAGATCCGGAAGGAATGAGGGGCGAAGGCACCAGGGCCCCCCTCTATCTGTCGTAACGCCAGCCATAGCACTGCGGTAAATTGGCAACGCGTAAGAACCCGCTCGACCTGATGGATAAAAAGGCTACCGCTAGCCTCCGGACGAACGCGTCAGTACGCCTGCAGCAACGCGACCGGGCACGAGGGGGAACCCTGGACCACGGCCAAGTCCACCCACATACCCATTCCCACCTGATCCGTCGTAGAACGGGCAAGGCGGATACGAACCCTACTCCCGAGCAAGTGCACGTGACGCACCTGCACCTCCCTCCCATTGTGAAGCCGCCCCGACTCCGAAACCAGCTCGCCCACCCGAAATGCGCCGAAAAAGGCTAATGAAAAACGGCCCGAAAGAGCACCCCTTCATAGTAGGTGGCCACCACCCGCGGCAAGGCCCCGCATAACCGACGCAGTAAGTCATGAGTAATAGGACGCCGCCAATCCCCGGGCGAGGGACTAGACCGCTCCCAACCCCGCAACAATGTACGCGTTAAAAATCCCCCTCCCGCCCCCCCCCACCCGATAGCCCGTGCGAAAAAGGCAAATCCTGCTAAGTTCCTTCAGACCGTGGTCCGCGACAGGCCCTGTTCCTTAGCCGCCGCCACATACTGACCCAGAAGCAGGTCCGACGCTGGCCCGGGATGCCATCCATGGAGTAGCAAGAAGGACCCCACACTGCGGTAGCCACGTTGATACGTGACCCATGTCGCCGAGGTCCGCATCTGGCGCCAAGGTCCGAAACAGCGCCCACTTGAAACGGGAAAGAGCATCGGCAATCTGGTTATGACTCCCCGGAATATGACGAGCCTTAATCACTAAATTCAACTGCAAGCATGAAAAGACCACCTGCCGCATCAGGTCAGCTACCGGCTGACATCTTGGGGAATAGTTATTGATCACCGACACTGCCGCCTCGTTGTCGCACCACCAGCGCACTCTGCGATTGCGGAGTCCATCCGGCCACAAGGACAGGACCACCACAATGGGAAACAACTCGAGGAAGGTAATATTCCTCGTAAGCCCCACCGCTCGCCAGGATTGAGGCCAGCCTTCTGCGCACCATGCGCCCCCAAAATAAATCCCCCAAACCGGAACCCCCTGCTGCATCAGTATACAACTGCCGATCCGCAGAAGTCACCTCCGGGTCCCTCAGCACCGTGGTACCATTAAAGTCACGAAGAAAATCGTCCCAAATCCGCAGATCTGCCCGCAAGCTGCGTGACATCCGAATCCGATGATGCGGCCTAGAGTCGCCTGCAGTACCTGCGGACAACCGGCGCAAGAACACTCTCCCCATCGACCCAGCAACTGCCGATGCAGAGCTGAGTCTCCGCGCCACTCACCCCCCCCCCCCCGCCGCCGGGTCCTAGCCTCCTCATTGGCTCCCGGGCGTTTTAAACGCCGCGGGGAGCCAATGAGGTGCCCGGCCGCGCGGGCACCATCGAGCCGCGCGCCGCCGCCGCAACCGAGGGGGGGGGGCGAACTGCCCGCCACCCCCCGGTTAGGAGCGGCCACGCGGACGGGGCCCGCGGCCTTGCTGTTCCAGACATAAGGAGCAGCAAAGTGAAAGGAGTGAAGTCTGGAGTTAGCAGTAGAAGAGAAGGGCCCAGATAGAAGTGATTTGCTAGAAGAGTGGAGTTACTGAGGAGGGGTGTAGGGTGAGATAAGAGAGGAAAGGTAGGGAGGAGCTGCAGAGTGAATGCACTTATAGGTCAGCAGGAGAAGTTTGAACTGGATGCGGAAAGGGATAGGAATCCAATAAAGAGACTGGAGAAGAGGGGTAATATGAGCATGACAAGGCTGGTGGAAGATTAGCTGTGCAACAATGTGTTGAAAAGACTGAAGGGAAGAGAGATGATTCAGCAGGAGACGAGCAAGGAGTAGGTTACAATAGTCGAGACAGGAGGTGATTAAGGAATGGATAAGTGTCTTAGTAGTGTGTTCAGAAAGAAATGGGTGGATTTTGTTGATGTTATAGAGAAAGAAACAGCAGGCTTAGCTATCAGATGGATGTGTGTGGAGAAGGAGAGAAAGGAGTCAAAGATGACCCCAAGGTTGCGAGCTCAGAAAACACGGAGAGTCATCCACAGAGACTGAGAAAGGAGGAAGAGGAGAGGAGGTTTTAGGAGGAAAAATAAGAAGCTCATGTAACCTGCCTTGTGCCTTTACCCCAGGAAAAGGTGGAATATCAAATGAAAAAAACATAAACAAACAAAATAAAGTCTCAAAACAAACTTTTCAGTAGCAAGGACCTGGGTGAAGATCATTTATTCAAAAGCAAGGAGCCTAGAATTCCGGAAAACTAACTGGGCCAAAATCGGAGAATACCTCAAGGAGTTATTGACATCAGTAGGGGAAAAGAAAAGGAATGGACATAATTGAAAGCAGGTATGTTAAGGGTTCCAAATCTTTTTGTTAGGACTTTAAATAAAAGGGAAAAAAATAGGTCACTATGGTTTTTGAAAGAAGAAGAAGATAAAAACAAGGTAAAAAGAGGTTAGCCTTCATAAATTACAAGAAATTACAGAAAGAGGAAGACAAACAATGATATCTGGAGAAGCAAGTAAAGAAGTCAGGAAAGCAAAATTGCAAAACAAAGAAAAAATAGCCAATTCAGTAAAATGGGGGCGGGCGAGACTTTTTAAAGATAAGTAACTAACAGGAGGGAGTACAAAAGGAGCATTGTGATACTCAATAGTAAAGCGGAGGAACATGTAGATGCTGATATGTATAAAGCAGAATTTTTTTGCAGATATTTCTGTTTTGTGTTCACAGATGAAGAGCTGGAAGTAGGACATCAAAAACTAAACATAAATATCAGTGGTACAAGTTCTAAACAGGGCCCTCCCAAGTAAGAAACAGAAAAATGACGACAGAAAAAGACCACATGCCCTTTCTAGTCTGTCCTTCCATATCAACAACTACAACAGCCCCCCTTTTTTCCTTTAGAGATCCTTTGTGTTTGTCCCATGCTTTTTTGAATTCAGATACCATCCTCATCTTTACCACCTCTACTGGGAAACTATTCCACGGATCAACCACTCTTTCCGTAAAGAAATATTTCCGCATATCACTCCTGAATGTATCCCCTTTCACCCTCATCCCATGTACCCTCATAGCAGAACCTGCTTTCAATCGAAAGAGGCTCTCCCCCTGTGCATTTATGCCACGGAGGACTTTAAACTTCTCAATCATATCACCTCTATCCCGCCTTTCCTCTAAGGTGTACATATTAAGATCATTAAGTCTCTCCTCATATGCTTTATAATGAAGACCACTAACCATTTTAGTAGCCACTCTCTGTACTGACTCCAGCCTGTTTACATCCTTTTGAAAGTGCAGTCTCCAGAATTGCACACAATACTTCAAATGAGGTCGCACCAAAGACTTATACAGAGGCACTATCACCTCCTTTTATCTGCTAGCTATTCCTCTCCCTATGCACCCAAGCATACTTCTAGCTTTTGCTGTTGCTTTTCTACCTGTTTAGCTACTTTAAAATCATTAGACGCAACCATACGGAAGTCCTGCTCTTCTTTAGTGGACAAAAGTACTTCACCCCCTATACTATATTATTCCCTTGGATTAATGCAGCCCAAATGCATGACCTTGCATTTTTTAACATTAAATCTCAGCTTGCAAATTCTAGACCATTCTTCAAGCTTAGTTAGATCCCTGCTCATGTTATCTACACCTTCCTGGATGTCTACTCAATTGCAGATTTTGGTATCATCCACAGAGAGGCAAACCTTACCCGACAGCCCTTCCGCTATATCACTAATAAAGATGTTAAAAAAAAAAATCAGACCAAAGACAGATCCCTGGGGCACACCACTGGTAACTTCCTTCTCCTCAGAGTGAGCTCCATTTACCTGTACCCTTTGTCGCCTCCCACTCAACCAGTTTCTAACCTGAGCTGTAACTTTAGGGTCCATCCCTGGAGTGCTCAGTTTGTTTATAAATCACCTGTGAGGAACAGTGTGAAAGGCTTTACTGAAATCTAAATACACCACATCTAGGGCTCTCCCTTGGGGTAACTCCCTGGTCACCCAGTCAACAAAATCAATCAGATTTGTCTGACAAGACCTGTCCCTGGTGAATCCATGCTGCCTCGGATCCTGTAATCCTCTGGACTCCAGAATCCTCACTATTTTCTCTTTCAGCAGCGTTTCCAATAATTTACTCACCACCAAATTTAAACTAACCAGCCTGTAGTTTTCAACCACACCCTTACTTCTGCTTTTGTGTAAAGGGCATATGAGCCTCTCTCCAGTCCTTTGGCAACCACTCCCGACTCCAACGAGGCATTGAAAAGGTCAGTCAGTGGAGCTGCTAGAACGTCCCCAAGTTGCCTCAGTATTCTAGGGTGTATCCCATCTGGTCCCATCACTTTGTCTACTTTAAGTTTATCTAGTTCCTTATGAACACAGTCTTCTGAAAATGCTTCAAGATGACCCTCGTTTCGTTCCTGTTTGTAGGTGTTTTCTGAGGTCCTGTTTCTGGTTCTTCATCTGTGAACACAGAACAGAAATATTTGTTAAGTAATTCTGCTTTATCCTCATCAGCTTCTACATATTCCTCCCCTTCACCCTTGATTCTGACAATACCATTTTTGCCCTTCCTCTTCTCACTAACATATCATTTTATTGCATTGGCTATTTCCTCCTCTTTTTGAATCTTTGCTTTCCTGACTACTTTGCTAGCTTCTCTAAGTTTTTCGAAATATAGATGCCTGTCTTCCTCTCTCTGTGATCTCTTGTATTTCAAGAAAGCCTCCCTCTTTTTCTTTACCTTTTCAGCTACTTCTTACAAAAACCATATCGGTATCCTTTTCCTTTTACCTTTATTTACCATTTTAACAAAAAAGTTGGATGCCCTTAAAATATCCCCTTTCAGTTTTGCCAACTGTTTTTCTACATCCCCCAGCTGTTCCCATCCCGCTAACGACTCCCTGAGGTATTGGCCCATCTTGGCAAAGTTAGTGTTCCTAAAGTCTAAACCCTTGCTTTTGAATAGATTCTATCAGCCCTAGTCCTAATACTGAACCACACCACCTGGTGATCACTGGATGCAAAATGATCTCCCATTATAACATCAGAAACACTTTCACCATTGGTAAGCACCAAGTCCAGTATGGCCTCTTCACGTGTGGGGTCTGTTACCAATTGCCTGAATAGTGCTCCCTGTAGAGAATCCAGGATCTCCTTACTTCTAGATGATACTGAAGCAGGAATGTGCCAATCAACATCTGGCATATTGAAATCCCCTATCAGTAGCACTTCCCATTCCTAGCAATGCTGCGTATGTCTTCAATTAACTCTCTGTCCACCTCTTCCTCCTGTGAGGGAGGTCTGTATATCATGCCAATGCAAATAGATTTCTCTTTCCCTCTTTCTAGTTTAACCCACAGTGCCTCCTCTCTCCCTTTTAAGCTCTGTAATTTCAAAGCTTTAATATTATTTTTTACATATAGTGCCACTCTTCCTCCCCTTCTTCCTACCCTATCTTTTCTGAATAAAGTATAGCCTGGTATAGTTACATCCCAGTCATGGTTTTCTGTGAACCATGTTTCTGTAACTGCCACTAAATCCAAGTCAGCCACTCCCATTAAAGCTTCAACATCTGGGATCTTATTTCCCATGCTACGGGTATTTGTACACATCGCTTTCCATATGTTGCCCCTTTTACCCATTTCCATAAAGGTATTTAATGTTTCACTTACCTGGGGGCTTTCTTCACCCCCCTCCCAACAAATCTAGTTTAAAGCCCTCTTCAGTAGATTAGCAAGTCTGCTACTGAAGGCACATTGACACTTCTTGGACAGAAGGACGCCATCTCTGCTCTGCAACCCTTGGAACAGCATCCCATGGTCCAGGAAACCAAAATGCTCTCAATGACACCATCCATGCAGCCATGCATTCATCTCCAGGATGCAAGCTTCTCTGCCTTGGCCTTTATCCTCAACAGGGAGGATTGAAGAGTTAAATTTTGCTGAGGGTCCCCCATGATGGGGGAGGGAGATTCAACCTGTCCTCCCTCTGTGTCCCCATAGTGTAGCAAACAACTTATTTTAAATTAAGTTTGCTGCACCACCTCCCATCCCTGCTTGTAAGTAATAATTTTCTTGCCTGGCAGCTATTACTTCCTGCTGCCAAGCTGAAGTCTGCAAATTTCATTTAAAGTAAAGTATTTGCTGCATTCTACCTCATCGCTGCAGTGTGGGTCCCAAGGGTTCATATGCCCCTTTCTTGCCTGAACCCCTCACACTGTGAAGACTGATTGGGTGGAATTTATCCACTGACAAATTGGAAGGGAAAGGAAGTAGACCTTTACCATTTTTCTAAGACTGTCTGTGAGAATCTAGCTTGATAGACAAAGTGATGGTGCTGGTTGGGATACATCCCAGGGTATTAAAGGAAATGAGGGAAGCTCTGGTCCTAGAGGATTGGAGAAGGGAAGACCTGGTTCCGCTTCACAAAAGCAGGAGTAAGGAAGAGGTTGGGAACTACAGACTGATTAGTTTGACCTTTGTCACAAGTAAGTTAATGGAAGCACTGCTAAAACATAGGATAGTGCAGCTTCTGGAATCCAGGATCTGAGACAACATGTTTTTACTAAAGGTAGGCCTTGTCAGAATAATCTTATCATTTTCTTAGATTGGATGACCAGGGAGTTGGTCTGAGGAGAAAGCGCTAGATGTCGTGTACTTAGATTTCAGCAAGACCTTTGACACAGTTCAGCATATGTGACTTTATAAGTAAAAGCCTTAAAGTGACTGACTATATATATATGTATATTCATTCATACATTTTTAACCATTTACAAACAAGTAAACCTAACAGAAAAAAAAGAATAATCTTTACATAAATATTAGTTACAAAGAAAAAAATCCAACATCTCAAAAGTCCACATCAGAGGGAGAGGAAGTTACAGAAATCTGAAAATATGAAAATCAAAAACAACTATGTGCCAGAGAAATTATTAATACATCCTAAACCCAAGAGAAATTACAGACAACAAAACTACTGGGTGTCAGAGCAAGGTTGAGGCAACAAATTCTGTACTTGAGATTGAGACTTCTAAAACTCCTCCAATTGAGAAACTTCCAAGAAAACATATTTTGCCCCCCAGTTCTGACCAAGCATTTACAGGGGAACTTTAAAAAGAAAGTGGCTCCCAATTCAAGCACATGCGGCTTCAAAGCCAAAAATGCTTTGCGCCTAACTTGTGTTTGATGGGAGACATCTGGAAAGATGTTAATCTTCTTACCACTCAGAATGAAATGATACTGGTAATGTGGCCCGAATAGATATCTCATCCCATGAAGATTCACTAAATTCAGAAATATTTAAACTTTCAACTGGGGACAAGTTATCAAACGTCAGCCCTCCGCAGTAGTACTTTTTATACCACAAGGTAGATAGTACAAATTATTCAAGGGACGGTGTAGATATCACGAGGAATGGTCTAGAATTTGGCCACTAATATTTAATGCTAAAAAATGCAGGGTCATGCATTTGGACTGCAAATGTCCAAGGGAATGGTACAGTTTAAGGGGGAAAGTACTTTTCTGCAATAAAGAAGAGGAGGACCTTGGAGTAATTGTATCTGATGATCACAGGTAGAAAAGACTACAGCAACATCCAGAAGAATGTTGAGTGTGTATGGAGAGAAATGGCTTACATAAAAAGGCGGTGATAGTGCCTCTGTATACAGTAAGTCACTGGTGAGACCTCATTTGGAGTACTATGAGCAGTTCTGGAGGCCATACTTTCAAAGGAATATATGTAGGATGGAGTTAATCTAGAGGGCAGCTACTAAAATTATCTATATTTTGGAATAAAGACAGGAGAGGGAGATATGATGGAGGCATTTAAATACATCAGTAGTACAGTATAATGAACATTGATCCTATTATCCTCAACCCAGACCTCTTTTCACAATACTCCTCCCTCTCTTCCCTAAAAGCCTTCCTAAAAAAGAAAGGTCTTCAATGCCTTACAAAAGGATTTAAGGAAATCTATATATCTCAAATGTCTGAGGAGGGAGTTCCAGGGAAGGGGGTGCCTTTACTGAAAAGGCCTTGCCATAATGTCTCACCTTATGCACACCAGTCTTCTTGTGAACAAAATGTCCGGCTAGGAACATACCAACACAATTTCAAAGTAAGGCAGAGTGGAGCTATATCATGCAGCACCTTAAAAGTCCACAGGAGGATTTTAAATTAGGTTCCTTTCTTTCTCACTTCCTGTTCTATATGCCCCCTCTCTCACATATGTGCATAGTCAGTTTTCTCCTCTGTCCCTGCTGACTTGCAATTTTATCTTCCTTCTCCATCAGTCATTCTTCCCAATGATCTACTGTAGCTTTGACTCCCAGTTTGTCCTCTACTATTCCTTTCCCTTCTGCCAGTTTACATTCCCCCCCCCTGAAAATTCCCCCCCCCCACAAATCCCCCCCCTTCTTAGACAGTCCTGTTTGTGAACTCCCAGCCAATCAGCCCCTTAGTCCTGTTTGCCAGTTCCCCGCCAACTAGTCTGCATCCTAGACTCACCCCTGCCCCTAGAAAGTCTGACAGCCTGGCTTTCTCCATCACCACCCACTGCAAGCCAGCCCCCATTCTCTTTTCAATCTTCCCATTGTTGCCTCTGAAACAGCTGATGTTAGAATAACATAACATGTGACTCTATCAGTTGAACTGCATGAGTGCCTGAATTCTCATGATGGCCATGCTGGGTTCATCTTGTGAGATCAGGCTCAGTATCAGCTTTTTTGGGAGAGAGTGAAGAGCTGCAACAGGAAAGTGGAGCAGGTCAGCTTCTTTTTTTTTTTTTTTTTTTTTTTTTATTTATGAAAATTTTACAATTAAATCAAGAAAGTTAACAAACACTCTCTTGAAGAAACAGGATGACACAAAGAAAAGAAATTCCAAACAAATAAGCAAATCTCATGCAACAAAGAAAAAACAATGTGTCAATCCAAACCAAGTCCACAAACAGGGGCCTTTCACAGAAACAGCAGGTCAGCTTCTGAGTGGCACCTAGGAAGGATTGATCCTCTTGGTGACTATGGGTAAATCACTTCACCCTCCCTTTCCTCAGGTGCAAACTTAGGGCTCTATTCACTAAACTGCTGTATGGCAATAACATGCGTCATTGGCCCATTAATGTATTATTTGGCAATAGCATGTGTTATTTACCAATAACATACAATAAGGTATCTTAATGTGTTGGGTGCCTTTTCTGTTGAATTACAAAAATAGTGAGCTGCGTCACATGTAAATGCATGCTAAACAGCTCATTATAATGGAAAATGCATAACACAGCTTACATTAAACGCCACAGGCTGTGTTATTCCTGGAAAGTTTGCATTCCCTAGGGAGTAATGGCCCACTAACACACAGGCCGATGCTCCTGCAGAGCAACTTCAATGGGCTGAAGACGTGAAAAAGAAACAAATCCTTACGCTGATCCTTTTGTAAACTTGAACTGTCACTTCCATGTCCCCCATCCCTGATCCTTTTGTAAAAATCCATAATGCCCTTGTACTGTCCATATCTTTTCACCTTTTATCCCTTTGTAAAATGCTGTGATGACCTGGGACCTACTCCTAATCCTTTTTTTTTAAATGTATGATGTCTCTTGGACTCTTCCATACTCGCCCACTCCCATGGCGCCACTAAGACATTCCTCTTATCCTTGGGTACTAGTTGAAGCAGGAGCGATCGCCAGTCTATCCTACCTCCCTTTTCCATTGCTACCTGAACCCCGAGCCGTATTACTTTGGCACTACTACTAGGAGTCAGGCTCTCAAATAAAGGAGCATTTCTCTCAATGCAGGAAACTGCAAGCAAAAAACAGGTTTTTTTGTGAGTGCTATAGTTCATGCTGCAGAAAGTCCCTGTAGCACAACTTAAGAAAAGTGTGTCTGAAACAAAAATCTTAATTCACTAATGTTTTTACCCATTTTGTGAAAATTCAGTGATCCAGATCCAAACGATCTGTATATTAGGAAATATGCCTTGTTTTGCTAAGATCTCACAAGATGAACCCAGCATGGCCATCATGCGAATTCAGAATACAATGTATTTGCTAAGAGACGTACTATGGTGAGGCCATCAAGGAAAAATGCATGAGTGCCACTTCAGCCTGAATTGCTAGCCACTTCTAGACCAGTAATGTAATTAAATCAAGTAGCTGTAAGCTGCCTTAATCTGTTAAGTCTGCATTAGGTGTTTGTGCATCGGATAATGCGTTCTATAAAGAGCCCTCCATGGTGATAAAACAAAGAGGGCATTGACAAAGAACAAATAATTGGAATGAATGTGTACAATACCTGAGCAGTTCATATGTTGAAATGTGTAATTTACATTGTTTATATTTTAAAATTCATTAGGTTCCTGTCCTTTTGCTAGTAGTCTGTTTTAGATAAACTCTTACACACTTGATCCGACTCATACACCTTGTCATGACCAAAAGGGACCATTTTCTGCGAATGACAGTGCCCCACATTTCAACGTTTTTATCACTGCACAAAAATTATATTGACAATTTTTGAAGAATGTCAAAAGTACTAAAACCAAACCACCCTATATATAACTGCAGTGGTAAGTGGTGTTGTTTTTTTTATGCCATACTCCATGGCTAATTCAAATCTGGATATTCAATGCTAGGATCTGACTATTCCGATACTGCCATCTGTGCCAGCCTTTTTTAGCTCTCAGAATACCACTTAGGGCAACCTTTTGGCTGTCTCAAGGCATGAAAATAGTTATCCGGATAACTGTGCTGAAAATCACTACTATCTGGGTACTTCACCCTCTATTGCCTCAGAAAAATCCACGTTATCAACGTCCCTGTTTAATGCACATTACCAAGTTTAAGTTACAATGTAAATCGCTTTGACTGGCATAATAATGTGGTATAAAAGACCTGTTAAATAAATAAAATGCCGGCTCCACCTTTGAATGTCTGTGGCTCTATCCGGATATTGCCAAAGACATCTTCGTTCAGTTCACACACACCGTTTAGCCCTTCCCTCTGTTTCCTGAGGTGCTGCCTTCTTTTTCCTGGGTCCTGAACTGTGGAGCTCTCTCCCTCTCCTTTCCGAAGTTTAAAGCTGCTTTAAAAACCCACCTTTTTCAGTTAGCATTCGACACATCCCTCCACCCACCCTAAAGAACCTACCATGTGACTTTGCCCACCTGTCATCCCCTATTCCATCCCTTTCTCACTCTCCTCCTCCTCTATTCTTTTTTTCTCGGCTGTCCTATCAAGCCATTGGCGTTCCTTTCCTTTTCCTCCTTCTGTATATTGTAAACCATTTTTATGCTCGAGCCCTAGCGGTATATCCAAAATTTGAATAAATAAAAAATGAAAAAGTTGTATGTGGGAATATTCAGCACAGTTATCCGGTGATACTATATTTCCCTCTCAGCAGAATTTACCAAGTTAGCAGGTGCTGAACAATCAGTTGGGATTAGAGGCAGTCCGGGGGTAGGGATAAAAGTTAGGGGCGTACATTCATTAGCACACATTCGGTTTGTTTAGGCACTTAAAGCATTTAGTGTATGCCAATGGATTGTGTGTATACCTCAAAATTAATGCACATGCAGTGAAATTGCTTGCGTAGAAAAGTTCTAGTGCACATACTGTGATGTGTACATTGAAAATTAATATGTGAAATGAACTGAAAAAAACACAAAAATCATTAAAAAAAACAAAACAATTCATACAAAAATAAAAATGAAATAAATATTTCTAGAATTTTTATGGAAAGTGGTGATATTCAGTCATCCAAGTCTGAACACAGAACAAAGGGCTAACTTTATATAGATAAGATAGCCATATAAAATTAGGACACAATTTTCAGTTCTCAGGCTAGGATATTTAATTTGGATCAAATAGGCATAAAGATATATGAATAATTTTATCCTTATATCTTTTTTTGGTCACTGGAATGTAGACTATTTCATTTTTTACATGAGCATGATTAGATTAATTATTCAGTCTGTAATATGGAAATTACTATAAAATAATGTTGAGCTGTATAAAGGTGTGTACGGCCAAAGAAAGTTTGGTTTAGGTTAATTTAAAACACATTTTCCTGATTTTCAATATAGTTTTAGGTCATTTGATACATTTGCATTATGGATGATATGCATTGTGTGTCCATTAATTCACAGGTGTACATATGTATTAATGATTGACATGTACTTAAACTTTTTAGGCACTCAAATGAACTAAAGGTATGCTCACAAACTTATGCTCCTAAAAGATAACAGCTACATACCGAACTGTTTAGTGGCAGTAATAACCCTGCTAAGACAAGGTTGGGAAAATTATAGTCCACAGGCCAGGAATGTCCAAAGAGACCCTTTAATCTGGCCCCTAGTGCCACCTTAAAAGTGTATTCTCGTCTGCCCACTATTTCTGTAGCTCATTAGCAAAGAGCCAGAGTCAAGAACATGCTTCCAATTGATGATTCAACCGTGGGGCATGGACAGCCTATCAGCTACAGTGTTGCTCACTGTGAGGCTCAAGCGGCATTGTGGGTTTGAAGAAGGTGCTAACAAAGGCTTCCTCTTGCTCCTCTAAAAGATGACTGCTTGGTGTGATCCCAATGGGAGAGAGAGAGAGCCAGGAGAGAAAATTTTGGAATAAGGGCACCCACTGCTTTTTTTTGCATTTTTCTCTGGCCATGAATCTGGAAGCAATTTAGGTAGGTGCAAAGTAACAGCAGAAAAAATGTTGGTGAAAATTCAGACACTGAAAAGTGTTTTTTTAAACAGTCACTGAGGAATTAAAAAAAAAAAAAAAGTATATTGAGCACTGCTACCCAGATGGGTGGTGATGGTGAGTAAACATAGAAAGCATTCACCATTGATGTTTTTGGGGGTCATTTTAGAAGCTTTATTCGTGCTTTGGACATCTGAAAACAGGCATAGAAACATCTCCAGAAGTTGGCTCTGGGGACATCTGAACAGGGGAATAATGGAGGTCTTCCCAGTATCCTGGATGCCCTTGCCTGATCTCAGAAAGGTCATGAATGTCCAGCATCGCATTTAAGTTTAGACCTGCTCCAGGCACCAGAAAAGTGCTTGGCTGAAACACTCCAGAGGGTGTAAAGAAAGCATTCTATCATCCCCAGTACTCAGCACAGTGCCAATGATAGCCACAGTGGGATTTGAACCTGGTCTAGTCCTGCTCCTAGTCCACTACTCTAACCCTTCGGGTATCTTAGACATCCAGGTTCTAGAATATTGTTCTGGGGATGTCTATGTAGCTGCCTCATAGACATCCATATTGGGCATGTTCATGTTTGTGAAATCACATCTGCATCTGGACGTGCCTGTATTTTATTCAGGTGCTCTGGCTGAGCCATCCCAGATTACATTGGATGTCTCTTCTAAAATTCCCTTCCACATGTATAGTGGTGATATTCAACCGCTATTGGTATAGTTAAATGGTTTAAGTTAGGACTGCTTTTTCACAAACCTAAATTAAAATGCCAAATCACTGGATAGCAGCTGAATATTGCTGTTATGGAGATAAATTTGTAAACCTTTTCTGCACATGAAGGGGTTGATTTTATAAGTGGTCCACGTAAGGTTACATGCTATTTATGCACATAATTCCATATTTTGAAGGACGTGCACTTTAGTCCGTAGTTATTCTGCAGGCACGCACATGAATCCTATCATACATTTTCTGACTAGGTATGCACAGGGGCTGAGTTTGGGCATGGCATAGATGAAGTGGAATTTTATGGGGATAAGTTATACAAATACAACTTATGTACGTTTCTGTAGAATCAAAGTGGGGGCAGTTACACGTACTGTAGAACAGGTGTAACTGCCGTGACTACATTCAGGCATGTCTTTATGCCCCTGTTTTAAAAAATAAAACGCATGTACATTTCACTTTATAAATTAGCACAAATACATATGGGAATTTATGAAATTACCATCCACATGTTGATGAAGGAATGTGGATGGTAATACACATTCATCATGCCTAAAATACACACAGTGCATTTAGGAGTATATTTGAGAAGCAGGCGTGCTCAGGGTTGGAGTTTGGGAGGTGCATGGCTGGAGTCGCTATTCACATGTGTACGTTTCACCTGCTCCCATGCGGGTGTAAATTCAGGGCCCACGATACTGGTGCTATTACTGTAGAATATTTTCTAATATTTTGTAGACACACATAGGCGCCTATGACGGGTCTTTAAAGAGTGCTGAGCAGTTAGTGTGGCTTTCAGCATATGTTATCTGCATGCTGTGGCCCATAGTAACTTAGTGCAGGTCCAGCACCATTAGCATGAGCCTATTTCTGCACTATGAATGACACATTGGGGTAGTAAATGGATCGGTTGGGACGGAGAGTGGCCATGGTGAGTGTCTTGCCAGGCTCACAATTAGCATGGGTGCAATTACCTCCTCAATAGGTGCAGGTAAGTGCACCCCTGCTAATAGTAGCCTGCATTAAGGCACAGTGGAGCATGCTAACTCATGGGAACATGCTGTCGATGCCCCTGACAGTTAACATGGTGCTGTTGCCTCTAACATATCATGGCTTTGTGGGCTCTTGCTGCATTAGGTACAAAACCATAAGCGCTTTAGTAAAAGGGCCCCCCTATGTGTCCTGATAAAATAATCTAAACATAAGTGCCTTCTCCCGCTCCTGCTTGAAAATTACTCTCTCCATGTGCAGCTATCTGGAGAATCCTCTCTCTGCCCTGGCACTGTGAGGACACCGCTGAAACATTTAGAAGGATTTTTGGCTTCATCGTCTCTATAGTGCTTCTGAAAAGCTATGAATAGGGGGCTTAAATGTTTAGTGGCAGGTGTTAACTGTATAAACCCCTTTGAAAACTGACCCATTTGTTTCTTTTCCCTGGAAAAGTGGAGCAGGGCCAAAGGGAAGAGAAATAAAAATGATTCTGCAACTCTTTCTCCCTAGTCAAGTTCGCTTCTGGGTTAGCCCATAGAACCAAACTTGCTGAGAGAGTGGTTCCTACTATTATAAGTTGAAGGGCTTACGTCCCTTGCCTCTCAGGATCCTTATTTTACATTCCAAAACTAATATCCTGATCATTGTTATTACACACAACTATTTTCTGTAAGGAGTAGTGAGTGATCATCATGCCTAGCTTATTTATTTATTTATTTAACAACTTTTATATACCGTGCTATTTGTTATCAGTGCGGTTTACATATAACAAAGGTTGAACAGTCAGAAGACTGTTCTGTGCTTACATTGTAACAGGAGATTAAACTTGGAGCAACAGGGAAACTATATACATCTGTACATCAAACATAATTAGATTAGGTTGGTATTTTCAAGAAGAGCTAAGGCAAGCTCAAAAATCCTTGTGACAGTTATCTATGTAGAGAATGAAAGGTTTGTGGGCGTTGGTGTGTGGATGATCGGAGGCGGGGTGGATGCTTGTGCAAAGTGAAGTAGGAAAATGTGGTGTTTGATTGCCTTACGGAACTGAATAAGGTCTTTGATCGATCTTATTTCTGGTGGAAGGTCGTTCTCTGATTCTTATGTCTTCTCTGATTCAATAGAGTAGCAGGAGGTGTTCCTGGGGGCATAGGCTAAGCTTTTCTTAGAATAAATATACATTATACTAGGTAAGCAAGAGAAAAGGTTTCCAGGTATGTACATAAAACATGAACCCTATTCTGCCTGAAGCCCTTTCTCTGCCTCTAGGTTCTATAGGGTCTTTCAAGACCTTTCTTTAATCTGAAGGGCTTCTTGCTTCAAAGAATTTCTTTATAGGTTTGGTCATTAAATCTACAGTGTTCAAGTTTTTTTCTTTTTATAGAGTGAATTCTTCTCATGTTCATTGCTTTTTTTTTTGACACGTAAATCAGCCATCACTCTAGTGGAAGGATATGTTTTTCAGTCATCTATCCAATGGGCTCTTTTCTAGGGCAAATGCTAGAGTTCTAGAATTTCAAATACCTACATATACCTACCTGTAATCTTATTAGCTTATCAAACCTCGTATCAGAGCAGCATACAAAGATTTGAGTTGATATTCAAAAGCATTTACGTGTTTTGCATCTCATTAGTATTTAATGTATATTGCTGTGGCAAGTTGTGTATTACATTAAATTGGCACACATTAACGTGCTTTAAGATAACATGCATTATTGCCGTAATACACTTAACTACTCACTCCTGGTCTGCTATGTGATTACATTTAGGATGGCAAAAGGGATCTGGATAGACACATGGATAGCAGACTGACTATGACTGCTATGTATTTAGTGGCGGTACACACCACTCTATTTGTACTTGGATGTCCAAAAACAAGTGCAGAGATGTCTCCAGAGCCATTTTAGAAGCTGGGTCTGTGGATGCCAAGTCTAATTGGGGCATACTGGAGGCATGACTGGGGTATTCCCAAGAATCTGGATGCCCCCCTCCCCCCACCTGATCTCAGAAATCCCGAGGCCGCGGGCAGGGTCCCGGCGGCCGACATTAACCGGGCGCGCGGCCCGGCGCGGGGACCCTGTGCACGGCCTGGGCGGGGCACGCGCATCGTTTAAATTGATTGGCTCCCGTCGGTCGCGGCCGCACGGGAGCCAATGGTCGCCGTGGATGTTGGGGGGCGGGGGGGTAGTTGCAGAGCAGCCTCCGCGTGGCCAGTCGGCGGAGGCTGCGTGCAGGTGCCAGCGTCCCTCCCTCCCAGCCTATTCCGAGGCGGGGGGCGGGTGGGGTGGTGCAGCTGGGGGGGGCGGGAACCAGGAGGTTTACGGGGTCCGGAGCAGCAGCAGGCTACACTTGGGCGGGGGCGGGGTGCCCCTGACCCGGTCAAACCCTCGGCCGACTTTTGCTTAGCATGGCGAAGTTGGGGAGAGGGGTATGGTAACTTGCCGGGTGGCGAGTTACTGCATTAGCGGTGGCGGGCACTTTGCTGAGGTATGGCTGGTGCAGCCGGGTGCCGCTAATTGGGGGTTAGAAAGTTTATTGTTGGTTTGTTAAATTATTTATGGCTAATAAAAGCTGCGACCAGTTGTGTTCCATGAAGTTATGGTGTGATGTCGTTTGTGGGGCGTGGGGTGTGGGAGGGGTTGTGGGGGGGGGGATGGGGTGAGGCCCGGAGCGCCGGGTCCGCCTGCCTCGGTTACATCCAGCGCATTGTGTCTTAGACCTGCTTCACACAGGTGCTCCTTTTGGCTGAAGAGCATCAGAGGTATAGAGGAGGAAACACTCCATCAACCCCTGTATTCAGCACAATTTCAATGACAGCAACAGTGGAATTTGAGCCCCGGCTCCCCTACTGCTAGCTCACTATGCTACCCATTAGTGCTTAAAACATGCATTACATATGTTCAACCATTGCAGCTGGAATTTAAAAACAAATAGCACCACACACAGTATTTAAATATTCACCCCTTGGCTGTTGGTTGTATTAAAAATATTGTAAGCAAGAAGAATTCATCATAATCATTCCTTTATCCATTTTCTTGGTTTAGTTTCTAGATGCTTATTTACCGCTTGTTTGTAAAATTGCTTTTAAATACAAGCACAGATGAATCAAAAAACATCCTACTTTAACAAATGTTTAATAAAATGGAAATACCTAAAAACATATTTTATACTTAGAATGTATCGTTGCTTCACGAATATGATAATTGCATTCAAGTTCTGTATTTAAGCAGTGCTGCAAAAATGTTAAATCTCTGAACATTAACATTTGCTAAAGTTTGATAGTTTCAGTAGCAGCTTTGGGAGGTAGAGAAAAATTGGTAGGAACATCATCCACTTAATGGAGGTGCCCTGCTATAAAATTACCTTCCACATGGCCAGTATTCAATAAGCCTCTGACTGGGGACTTAGCCAGTTATGGTTTAACTAGATATTTTTAAGTGGATTTTCAGCGTCTATGTTGAGACTGAAAATTCATCTAAATCTACTCTGCTAAAGAAATAGTTGGCTAGATTTAAGTTAGCTCTCCCTCCATATAGTAATAGCCATGTAACTTATCTAGCAAGTGTTAGATGTTATTGTGAAATAGCTAATTTATCGCCACAGACAAAACCATGCCCCAGTAGAACCCAGAATCAGAGTGCTGAAATATAGCCTCTTAGTGACACTTTATTTTATTTATTTATTAAGAGGTTTTATATACTGCTTTATCATTTCAATCAAAGCGGTTTACATTGAAACTTAAACTTGGTAATGTACATTAAACAGGGACATTGATAACTTGGATTTTTCTGAGGCAATGGAGGGTTAAGTGACTTGCCTAAGGCCACAAGGAGTGCTAGTGGGAGTTGAAGTCTGATCTCTGGGTTCCCAAGCCAGTGTGCTTAACCATTAGCTCATCCTCTACTCTAATAAATTGTCAAAGGGGACGAACTGGACACCAAACCCCGTTTTGAGGCAGCTCAATCCTTTTGAAAATCTTCCCCAAAATGTATAACTGGAGTCAGGTGTTGAAGTTGAACAAAATGTTGCCGATGCATTTTATTTATGAACTTAGGGGTAATAATTGCACCTCCCAGATTGGTGCAAAGCACCATGAGTAATTTTTTCTCATGAAGTTTCCACCGTTAATGAAAGCAAAGCTCTGTGCAATGTGATAATGTAGTAGTTGAAGAGTTGGCAGTAGGCACGTGCATTTCGGGTTTGTTTGGGCCTCTAAAAATTAAGCGTGCATGCAAATTTCTTGGGTTGGCCCAACCACCATACAAACTAGGCAGTCTCCTAGAGTGGCATCAAAGAGCAAGACATTCAAAGCTAAACCATAAGTTCTGACAGTCAGGAGGACATAAGGCTTAAAGTCTGCCTAAGGTGCCAACACCTTGAACCAACTCTGGGGCCCACCCTGCATATGTACATTTATTTGCATGAGTACAAATGCTATAATGCATGTAGTAGGCAAACAGTTATGACAAAAACAAGAAAAAACACTTTGGTTCGCTTTCAATGCCCAATTTCAGATGCTGTAACTTCAATTTTCCAAAGGAATAGTGGAAATTATGTTTAGTATAATACAGATGATGATGCAATGTGTGCCTTTGAGTCAATGCTGACTCCTGGTGACCAGAAGCTCCTGGGTTTTCTTGGCAGTGTCACTGGAAGTAGATTGCCAGGCCTTTCTTCTGAGGCAATGAAGGGTTAAGTGACTTGCCCAAGGCCACAAGGAGTGCTAGTGGGAATTGAACCCTGGTTGCTTGGCTACCAAGCTAGTGCTCTATCCACTAGGCTACTCCTCCACTCCACAGCTGATGACACAGGGCTTGATTTTATATCAGGCACCTAAGTGAGAATGCAAAAAGTATGCGTTGTAATTCTGATATATAAAGGAAACAGAGACACTCTTGAGCCTCTTTAAAAGAGAGGAGTGGTCTAGTGATTAGGACATGGTACCTTAGGCCAGGGGTTCAAGTCCCACCTGGGGACAGCAATCTCAGGCTGGAGGAGACTGGAGTTTCTAGTCCTATAGGCACTCCTTGTGGCCTTGGGCAAGCCACTTTACTCTCCATTGCCTCAGGTACACAAAGGTTGTGAGCCCTTTGGGGACAAGGGAATGTTTCCAGTACCTATTTGTAGTGATTACATAATGTAAACCACTTTGACAAGAAGGATAAGGCGGTATAGAAAACCGGTTAAATAAATCAAACAGTCATCCCTACAACAGAGACGTCCAAGTAGGCAGGGGGAATGGCAGAGGCATGTCTGGGACAGTGCAGTAGAGTTAGACATCCCCACGCAATCTCAGGAGCATCAGGGATGTCCAAGTTTACACCTGCTTCAGGCGCAAAAAGACATTGGGAAAGAGCTTGTTTGGGCTGTAAAAGATCCAGAGGGTATAGAGAAGATGGACGGTTAAGTGACTTGCACAAGAACATAACAAGCAACACTGGGATTTGAATCCTGGCCCTGTCCCACTACTATAATCATTAGGCTATTCTCAGATACCATTCCAGGAATGTCTATGCAGATGACCCCCTAGACGTGCATATCGGCTGCATCCACGTTTGTGAAATCATGTCTGAATTTGGACGTCTTTGGGGGTTGTTGTTGTTTTTTTTCATTCTGATTTGGATGGTCCAGATTGCACTTGGACGACCTTTGTAAAATGTGCCTTAATATGAATATTCGGTCGATCCTGCCCTGGAGTTGCTAATGTAAGAGGAAACTGCATACCCCCAGAAATGGTGCTATCTGAACCGGGGAAAGTTCCATGCTTTTGTTTTTTAGGTTATCTGGTTACTTGTTTCAGTGATGATAGGTTTTGACTCTGAAATGATGAAACGTCTTACTTTCTTAATGAAATATTTCAAGCATGGTTTTCATGTCATAATAATTTGTCTTTTTCAGCCAACATTTTGCACACTATCAAACTGTCATTAGCTATATTTGGTAGGGAGTGCTGAGCTTAATTAACTAACATAATACAATAATTATCCTGGACAGCCCTCCGTCAATGCTGATGTTCTTCAATCGTGTACCTTACTTGGAATATGCAGTCCTCATCCCATAGACTCTTTTTTTTTTTTTTTTAATGAGCATGATCAAATTGCAGCCCAAAAAGCTGAGTTAAATAATTCCAGTCACTTGGAGTGAAAGGGAACATCCGTTTCCAGCTTTGTAACCCTATTTCCAATAGTAAGAGTATAATTTTATCAACAGTTCTATCCATCCTTCCATATCATTTTTTTAACGAATTTGCTACAGTCACAAAAAGAAAACCACCTATTGATCAACACTAATTTTCTCTTGGGTCGATGCCCAATCTGTACAGCAGAAGTGCCGACCACAGCATATTGCTAGTCATGTGTATGCGTTGAGGGGGAAGGGAGTAGGACAGCAGAGACTTGGTAGCTATTCTCTGATCCATGCTATGGAATCAGCTGAATAACAAAGACTGTGCAAAAGAGCTCTTTTGTATGCCAAAAGCAGGAAAGCACCTGTCATCAGATAGAAGCAAGAATACCCAACCCATCACTTTCCCTGGGAACCCGAACAGATGATTCAAATAATTTCTTACTGCTAATTCCCCTCTTAACAGAGATAAACTGCTTTGTTTGGCTGTAAATGAAACACGAGGGTATTAGCTGTCAAGCCAGAAGTATTGGGGTAGCTGAGATTTTATCAACTGTAGTCACAGTTTGGGCAATAAATTGTTCTTGTTGGACAGAATACTAATCTCCTGAGGTACAAAGATGCAAAAACTCTTTAATGCAAATGGTTAAAGCTGCAAAAAAATAAAAGAAAGAAAAGAAAAGATTATTACTTTTGTCAAGGAGATAGACAGAGTGGTTCATTGTCTATGGATAGAATTGACAAACACGAATGAAGTTAAGGGAGTAGAAAGGCAATCATAGAAGATTGAAAAGGTGCATTTCAGATAGGACAAAGAGATCACAATTGAGACATCAAGTCAGGACATGCTCGGTTTCAGAAGTATTTTAGAAACAGCTCTGCTAAATGTGGAGCCATTTTATCATGTGCAGTGGGAGGGGCCATGTCACAAATATACAAGTAGAGAAAATCAAAGGAGAAACCCAGAAACATACACGGGTGAATAACTTAATCCCATTTCATTTCAGAGGGGAAAATAAAGGGATGACCAAAAGGAAACTATCTAAATCCCTATTTGTGCCATGGAACGGTTGTAAATGTAGAAGAGGACAATTTTGGGCTTAGATGTGCATTCCCCATATGTAAATTTGTGTAGATTTTTGTCCCACCCAGACCATGCCACGCCCCCAACATATCCCCATGCAAGTTTGACCTGATGGGAGTGATTTGACGAGAGCCCTGGAATTCCCTGCACTTGCATGCGTACTGTGATAAGGAAGCTTATCATAGCTCAGGAAGGAGCTATAGAAAAGGTGAAGTGACTCTGAACAAACAACCTGTCAGTTCTGGTAGAAATAAGAAAACAGAATTTTCCCATAAAAGACTACCAGTCCCAGAATGCACCAGGTTTCCAACAGCCATTAGAGGAGCTGAAGTGGGGAAACGTGTGTTCAATCAGGAGGGCTATGAGGTAATCCCTAAGCACTCATCTCAAAGGGCAGGGCCTGATTCAGCACAGCTGCGCTCTGTTAGGGAGGAGCACTCATCTAAGCAGAATAAGAGTAGAGTTTATTCTACAGATGACCATCTTCATGATCACCTTGGATATCCAGAGAATTGTCCTCAGTATCCTGAGAATCAGCATGAGTTTGATCATCAGTTTCATCTGAAGGATCATCAGAAGCAGAAGCCAAACCGGACGGACAGAGAGGGAAAGAGACCCTTTGGAAGAAGGAAGAGAAAAGCCTTTGAGAGGTCTAAAAGAGTCCAAAGCAGTACGTATACTGGGAGGTATTCCAAGGGCCAGCATACACCATTGGACTGGGGAAAGCCAGAGGAATGGTGCTGCAGAGCTAGGAATCACCAGAGGCTACCTGTGAGGGAGACGGCTGCACGTGGAAGGGACCCTAAGACCTGTGCCAGAAGGTATGTGAAGAGAGATCCAGTGTCCAGGGATCTGGATTGGAAGGCTGGACATAAGAACTGGACTACATACTGGCCAGGCTATATAGAGAGGAACTCTAGCAGCAATGGAAGCTCAGGTATGAACACTGATCTATGCCCTAGCTATAACCTTGAAAGACAGCAGGGAAACAAGTATTCTCCTGAAAATGCTCCATTGAGAGATTCATCTGTGCCAATCCATGATATTGAACCCATGCTTGTTGAACAAGGGGGAATAATAGCAGATGAGGATCCTGTTTATATGGACTGCTCTCTATCTAAACTCCGTTGGTAACTTTCTGTTATAAAGTACAGCAACCATCACAAAGAAATACAAATTTGTTCTTTAATCTACCCAGAAAAGCTCCTGAAGCAGGATTTGACCCACACAGTAGAAAGCAAGCCAGCTAAGGGGTTTCAGCTGGATAACTGCTAGCAATTAAGCCTTACCTAATTGCTTGTGAGCTAGGAGAGAATCACTTCTGTATCTATGTGGGAAGTAATCAGAAGTTAACCTGAAAAGAACAGTTTGTTTCTTGCTTTGTGGCTTTTCATTTGTTGTTTTCCTGATTTTGACTTTGTTTTTCCAAGTTAACACTGAAAGCAAGTTACCTAATTTATGTGCTACCAAGCATATCTGTGTTGGGAGAAATAACCCCATAAATAAATATCTTATTGGCTTTACCCAAGAGCACAACTAAATTATTGTCAGCAGCTGTGTCTGGTGTGAATGAACTACATTGCCCACAATACCTTGCAAATCATATAGATATATGCACTTGACAAGACTGTGAAGATTCTCACCCAGGCAGCCGTCTGACAGTACATGAGTACTTCCAGGGGCGGTTCTATCATTAGGCCGAGTGAGGCGGTGGCCTCAGGTGGCAACTTTTGGGGGGTGGCAGAAGGAAGTGCCCCACGGCCGCTCCAGCAGAGCCCTCCTCTCTCCCTTCAGCGCCGGCTTTACAGAGCTGCAAAGGGAGAGTTTCCTTTTCTCGCGGCTCTGCTAAGCCCGCCGGTGCTGATGGGAAACAGGCATTCTCTTTCTCCACTCATATCCAACTCATAGCTAAGACTTGCCGTTTCTTCCTTTATAACATTAACAAAATTTGCCCCTTCCTTTCTGATGATGCTACTAAAATGATTCTCCAGGACCCAGCAGGAAGTCAGTCCTCACATATGGGTGACGTCGGCGCCGACGGAGCCCTTGCAGAGCAATTTTCCCTAACTTTCAAAGAAAGCCTTTGGGAATTGCAGCGCGCAATGCGCGGTCCTCTTCCCGCCCAAGGGTGCCATCTTGCTCAGTCTTCTTTTTTCCGCGGAGCCCTACAGACGTTGCCTGTGAATCCCCACAGAAAAGTTGATTTTCCTCTATTTTTTCTTCGGTTCGACGCCGGTTCTTTTCCCGCCCGGACTCGCGACGCCGGTTACGAGTCCGTCCTTTATTTTTTGGTTTTTTTGCCCTTCGTGACAGATTTCACGCTTTTTTCCTTTTTTTCCCTGGCTGCCCGGTCGTTCGACCTCGCAGGGGCCCTTTTTCCCCCTATGGCGGCCAGTGGTTTCAAAAAGTGTGACCTCTGTAAGAAACTTATGTCTCTTACAGACACTCATGACTTCTGCCTCTGCTGCCTCGGCCCAGATCATGACCCCATGATCTGCACGCCATGCGGCAAAATGTCCTCAAAAGCATTGAGGAGTCGGCAGCACCAGCGGGAGCGTATCTTCTCTGACTCCGGCCGGGCTTGGACCTCGTCAGAGGCTTCGACGTCTCGGGACTCTGGTCCTGAGCATCGTCGGAGTTCCTCTGAAAGGGGGTCTCCTACCCGGGAGCATCATCGGAAGAAGAAACCCGCGAGGGCGGGATCGGTGGACGCTCCTGGTTCCTCGAGGGCCAGGTCGCATAGCCCCGATTCCCGTCCCGGGTCCTTGGAGTCGGAAAGGCCGTCAAAACATCCTCGACTCGAGATGGACTTGCCCGCTCACGTAAGTACAGTTGTCCTCGTGGACTCGCCTCCGAAGGACCCGACATCAGGCCCGACGCCGTCGGGGCCCGAGTCGGGGGCTGCTGGGTCTCCTGAGCTCGGACTCAGGTTGACGGCCTTGGAGTGCAGTTTGTCTGCCTTCTTGGACCAGCAGCGGGCATTGATCGCTGGCCTCGCTGGCGCTTCTGCCCTGACCGCCGGGACGTCGACCTCCAAGTCGACCCCGGAGACCGAGCCTATCCTCGAGTCCATAAGGCTTCGAGTCGATCCTCGGTCGAGGTCTCCTTCGGCCTCCCGTTCGGGACCGAGGTCGTCGACGCCGACTCCCTCGGCGTCGGGGCGGATAGCATCAGTGCCCGCCCGACCGGAGCCGGTCGACTCCTCCTCCGAGGAGTCAGCCTGGGAATCTGAGGACGAAGAGTCACCTGGTTCCTTTCGGACTCGGTGTGTCCCTTCGGACTCCCTCGAGTCCGAACCTCAGAGACGGTCCCCCCCCGGAGGATACCCGGTTCTCGGACTTCGTGAGGGATATGGCCAAAGCCTTGGCCTTCCCTGCGGATCCCGAGGAGGAGCCTCGAGTCGAGGAACTCGATGCCCTCCAATATGACTCTCCCCCGAAGGAGGCCTTTATTGTACCAGTTCCTCCAATGCTGGAACGGCTTCTCTTCCGCATGTGGGAGAGCCCGGCGTCGTCGCCGGTGTTAAGCAAGCGGGTCGATTCCATTTATTGAGTCCGCAAGAGCCCCGGGTTCCAAAAGGCACAACTACCGCACCATTCCATGGTGGTGGAATCGGCCATGCATAGACTGAAGAGTCAAAAAATGCACTCCTCTGTGCCCCCTGGTAGGGAAGCCCGAAGCCTGGATGCTCTCGGTAGGAAGTGCTTCCAGGGCTCTATGCTTGCTTGTCGAGTCCAGACATACCAGCTCTACATTTATTTATTTATTTATTACAGTTTCTTATATACCGCGCTATTCGGCATCAGCACGGTTTACATCATAACATAACTACCATGGTGACAAGGTGTCTGGTTTTACATAGAACAGGTAATAAAACTTGGATAACAGGGTTAACTATATACATAACTATATACATAAGCTATTTACACTGCAGGATAGGTAGAGTCAGATCATGAGTAAGGGGGCATCTATAAGGGGTGATTTCTTGAGAGGGATATCCAGTCTCAAAGGTTGTCTGGGAAGTATTGGGTGAAGAGGTAGGTTTTGAGTGCCTTTCTGAACTGATATAGATTGTTTATGGCCCTAATGTCAGGGGGTAGAGTATTCCAGCATCTGGGGATATAGAAACTGCAAGCTCTGTTTGTGGTTGTCTTGTTGCACTTTGTCGATTCCTTTGGTGTGATTAGCATATTGATGGTTGTTGCTCTTCTAGATCTTTTGGGGGGTACCATGTGGAAAAGATGCATGAGAGATGGGGGGGAAATGCCTTTGATTGCCTTGAATGTTAATAGAAGGGTTTTGAAGGTGATACTCCCATGGATAGGTAGCCAGTGCAGTTGTTTGAGAATGGGAGTTATGTGGTCGCTTCTGGAGGCTCCGTTGATGACCCTGGCTGCGGCATTCATAGCCAACTGTAAGGGGGCTAGTGTGGATTGGGGAAGCCCTTGTAAGATGGCATTTGCAAAATCGAAATGTGGCAGGATCAGTGCTTGATATATGGTTCGGAAATCCTCTGGTTCCAACAGGGAGCGTAGGTGTTTGAGTGAACGGATTTTAAAATAGACGGCTTTGACTATGTTTCTTATGTGGGTTCTCATGTCCAGCCGTTGATCGACAGTTACTCCCAGGTATTTTATTGCCTCTTTAGTCTGGAGATCAGCTTCCTTGACACTGACGTGGGGTGGGGGCGTAAAGTTGGGGTCTCTGGTGATGAATAGCACTTCTGTTTTTTTATGTTGGATGCGTAGGTTCTGTGATTGGAGCCAAGTTGAAACTGCATTGAAGCAGTCCGTGAGTGGGGTCAGGTCCATGTGGGTTGTGGAGAAAGGCATGTATAAGAGGATGTCATCAGCATATATCAGGCAGTTCACATTGAATGATCTTATGATATTGCAGATAGGTTGCATGTAAATATTGAAGAGTAAGGAGGATAGTGAGGAGCCTTGGGGAACCCCTTGTTTTTGATGGAAGTGTATTGACTCTTCTGATCCAGACTTCACATACTGCCATCTGCCATCCAAATAAGATTTGCACCATCCTAGTGCACTGTTGCAGATTCCTTTCTCTTTCAATCTTTCGAGGAGTATTTCATGACTGACGGAATGGAATGCTGCTTTTATATCTAAGAATATAAGCACACAGCCTTGACGGATGTTGTCAATTCTTGTGATGATGGGCATGTATCTCCGAGACCTGGCTAAAGAAACAGCCGGGTTCTCTGCTGGTCTCTCCGACGAACCTTTGCAGAGGTTCCAATTCTTGTCTACTGGCATTCGGGAGTGCTCCAAGTTTATCTCTCGAGCAGCCTATGATGGTTTTGAGGCTTCGGCTCGAGTAGCCGCGGCCGGCATCGGTGGACGCCGCCAGGCTTGGCTTCAGACGTCCGACCTCGAGCCCTGGGTACAGGATAAGTTGGTCGATGTCCCCTGCCGAGGTGATAACCTCTTTGGCAAGCCCATGGATGAGAAGGCTGCACAAATCGAGACGGAGACTCTCACCAGGACTCGTCTCTCCAGGAAGACCTCTGCTCCTTCTCAAAAGAAGAAGGCCTCGGGGAAAAAGCCCTTTTACCCGAGGAAGGGTGCTGCCTATAAATACTACCCTCAGTATCAGGCCTCCCCAGCTCCCCCACAGGGAAAGCAGGCCAAGGGTCGAGGTAATGGGCCCCGTAGGCAGCCAGCCCCCAAGCCTGCACCACCAGCCCCTGCTCAGCAGGGTGGGGGTTTTTGACTTTCTCAGCATAGCCTCTCCCCCTCAGCTGGTTTCTCTCAGCACAGGAGGCCGGCTGGTCCACTTTGCCCACAGATGGTCCAACATCACCACAGATACCTGGGTGCTTCAGATAGTTCAAAAGGGCTATCTTCTTCATTTTCACCAGGTACCTCCCTCCTACTTTCCAGGGGAGCCTTCCAGACTCCCTCTGCACAGGGACTTACTCCTTCAGGAGTTAGCAAGTCTTGTTCAGGAACAAGCCGTGGAACCGGTGCCCCACCACCTGAAGGGTCAAGGGTTTTATTCCAGATACTTCCTGATTCCGAAAAGAACAGGAGGCCTCAGACCCATCCTAGACTTGCGAAACCTCAACAAGTTCCTTGCAAAGGAAAAGTTCAAAATGCTTACCCTTGGAATCCTGCTGCCCTACCTCCAGCAGGGAGACTGGCTATGCTCCTTAGATCTGAAGGATGCGTATACTCATATCCTTATTCATCCAGACCACAGACAATACCTCAGGTTTGTGGTGGACGGACGCCATTACCAGTACAGAATACTGCCTTTCGGCCTATCCTCCGCCCCCAGAGTGTTCACCAAATGCCTAGCAGTGGTGGCAGCCTATCTGAGAATTCAGGGTCTCTTTGTGTTCCCATACCTGGACGACTGGCTCATCAGAGCCCAGTCTGCCCAAGAAGCCTCTCAGGCTACTCATCGCATGGTGGCTCTGCTCCAGCACTTGGGATTTGTCATAAACTTCGCAAAGTCCACTTTGCTCCCCTCTCAGGATCTAGAATTCATCGGCGCCAGGTTGGACACTCTTCAGGCGCGGGCCTTCCTGCCTCTGGACAGGGCCCAAAGGCTCATGGATCTCACCAGCCGTTTTCACGGCAATTCCCTGGTCTCGGCCAGACAATTTCTGAGACTGCTCGGCCATATGGCTTCCACGGTCCATGTAACCCCCTATGCCCGCCTGAACATGCGACCTGCTCAATGGTGCCTTCGCAAACAATGGCATCAGGCCACTGGGAGCCTAGCGGACTCCGTACAGATCTCCGACCAGCTGGTCTCCTCTCTGCGTTGGTGGCTTTACCTGCCAAACCTAGTGCTCGTGGTGACTTTTCAGCCCCCTGCACATTCTCAGGTCCTGACGACCGATGCTTCTCTCCAGGGCTGGGGAGCACATTGCCAAGGGACTTGTACTCAGGGTCTCTGGACTCCTTGGGAGTCCGCTCAGCAGATCAACTTCCTGGAGCTCAGAGCCATCCGCCTAGCGCTCAAAGCCTTCTCTCACCTGATTTCTCACCAGTCAGTACTTGTCCAGACAGACAATCAGGTTGCCATGTTCTACGTGAACAAGCAAGGCGAAACCGGCTCCTTCCTTCTCTGTCAGGAAGCACAGAAGCTCTGCTCTTGGGCCGTCCATTGCAACATCGTCCTCAAAGCTGTCTATCTCCCAGGTCAAGAAAACTATCTGGCAGACAAACTGAGCAGGATCCTCCAACCGCACGAGTGGAGATTGGATCCGCTGGTGGTTCAGCGGATCTTTCTACGGTGGGGCCTCCCCACCATGGATCTGTTCGCCAGTCCTCTGAACCGGCAGCTTCCCAGATTCTGCTCTCGACAGCCGCATCCTCTCCGGGTAGCGGCGGATGCTTTTCTGATTCCATGGTCCACAGGCCTCTTGTATGCCTTTCCACCCATGCCTCTGGTGTCTCGGACGCTCTTCAAAGTTCTCAGAGACAAGGCATCGATGATCTTAGTGGCTCCCCGGTGGCCGAGGCGACCTTGGTTCCCGCTTCTGATGCAGCTGGCGGTGGACACCCCTCTTCCTCTGGGGTTTCAGCCCGACCTCCTCTCGCAGGATCAGGGGACGCTCCTGCACCCCAACCTCCGGTCCCTTCATCTGATGGCCTGGCTGCTGAAAGGGTAGTCCTTGCTCCTCTCCAGCTGCCTCCAGATGTGGAAGAGGTCATCTTGGCCTCCAGGAGGCCTTCCACCCGGAGGTCCTACGCTCTTAAGTGGCGTCGGTTCTCCGTCTGGTGTACTCAGCAGTCTCAAGACCCCTTCTCCTGTTCGGCATCAGTGGTCTTGCAGTACTTGCTTTCTCTTTCCAATCTTGGCCTTAAGTCCAACTCGGTCAAGGTCCACCTCAGTGCTCTTTCTGCGCATCACGTGCCGGTGGATGGTAGACCTCTTTCCAGCCACCCTCTGGTGGCTCGTTTTCTCAGAGGCCTCCTTCTCCTTAAACCACCTTTGCGCCCGCCAGCCCCGAACTGGGATCTCAATGTGGTTTTACAGCGGCTTACCTGTCCGCCTTTTGAGCCTATGGCTACCTGTCCTCTTCGTTTTCTTTCCTGGAAAACCTTGTTCTTGGTGGCCCTCACTTCTGCTAGACGCGTTAGTGAGCTGCAGGCCCTGGTATCTGATCCTCCTTACACTAGGTTGTACAAGAACCGGGTAGTCCTACGGACTCACCCTAAGTTTCTTCCTAAAGTGGTTTCCCCTTTTCACATCAACCAGGAGGTGGTACTTCCGACCTACTTTCCCAGGCCACACTCCAGCCGAGCTGAAATGGTCCTGCATACCCTGGACTGTAGAAGGGCGCTGAACTTCTACCTGGACCGTACGCAGGAGCACCGAAGGGCGGTTCAGCTCTTCGTGTCTTATGACCCCAACAAGTTGGGGCTCCCTGTCTCCAAGCGTACTCTGTCCATCTGGATTGCGGACTGCATCGCTTGGGCTTACGAGGCTGCGGGCCTCGTGCTGGAAGGTAGAGTCACCGCGCATCGTGTTCGGGCGAAGGCTACGTCAGTGGCTTACCTCCGCTCTGTTCCGTTGGCAGACATCTGCCGGGCCGCTACTTGGTCTTCAAGCCAGACTTTTGCAGCCCATTACTGCCTGGAGAGGGAGTCCCGCAGGGACAGTGCTTTCGGACAGGCAGTCCTCCGTAACCTCTTCGAGGTATAGGCAACTCCTACCCTCCATCCCGGATGTTGGGCTACCGGTTGGAGACGTATTCAGAGAAGATTCCTTCCTTCTGTGCTGCTGAGCTAGAGGGAGCTCATTTTTGTGCTTAGGGTCTCCGATAGCCTTAAGCTTGGGAGTCCCATATGTGAGGACTGACTTCCTGCTTGGTCCTGGAGAAAGCGTAGTTACTCACCTGTAACAGGTGTTCTCCAGGAGCAGCAGGAATCAGTCCTCACAACCCTCCCTCCTCCCCTTGGAGTTGCAGTTATATGCTTTCGTTTTTTGCTAATTTTTGCTGTCTTTTAGCTATGTCATCTGACTGAGCAAGATGGCACCCTTGGGCGGGAAGAGGACCGCGCATGCGTGCTGCAATTCTCAAAGGCTTTCTTTGAAAGCTGTGGAAAATTGCTCCGCGAGGGCTCCGTCGGCGCCGACGTCACCCATATGTGAGGACTGATTCCTGCTGCTCCTGGAGAACACCTGTTACAGGTGAGTAACTACGCTTTGTCCACTCCTTGATCACCCCCCGTCTTGATTGCTGCAATATTCTCCTTGCTGGCCTTCCCGCAAACCATCTATCTCTTTCCCCTTCGATCTATTCAACATTCTGCTGCTCGACTAATTTTCTGTCAGCATCGCTTTTCCCATGTTGCTCCCCTTCTCAAGTTCCTTCATTGGCTTCCCATCCGCTTCCAGATCCAATTCAAACTCCTCCTCTTGACCTATAAATGCATTCACTCTTCAGCCCCCCACTACCTATCATCTCTTATCTCCCCTTACATCCCCTCTTGCGTTCTTCGCTCTTCGAACAGCCTTCATCTATCTATGCCCTGCACTCGTACTGCTAATTCTAGACTTCGCTCCTTTCACCTGGCTGCACCCTTTGCCTGGAACAATCTACCTCTTACTGTGTGCAATGTGCCCTCTCTGGACCTCTTCAAGTCCAGATTGAAAACCCATCTCTTCTCTATTGCTTTCTGTTTTTGATTCTTGTTTTTGCTCTTCTTGTTTATTGTATACTTTGTCTTACTTGATTGTATTTGTATTTTGTGATATTCTTGACTAGATTGTTAGCTCTGATGAGCAGGGACTGTCTTTTCTTCATGTATGTACAGTGCTTCATACATTTGAAGCACTTTATAAATGTTAGATAGATAGATGGATAGATAGATAGATAGAAATGGGTTGTGGGGGGTGTTAGGACTGGAAGTGGGCTGATGGGAGGGTTAGGACTGGTAATGGGCTGGGGGGATAGGACTGGAAATGGGCTGATGGGGGATTAGGACTGGAAGTGGGCTGATGGGGGGTTAGGACTGAAAATGGGCTGATCGGGAGGGGGGCTAGGGATGGTAATGGGCTATCAGGGTTGGCTAGGACTGGAAATGGGCTGATGGGGGGTTCGAACTGGAATTGGGCTGATAGGGAGGGGGGCTAGGACTGGAAATGGACTTATTGGGTGTGGGGGGGTTAGGACTGGTAATAGGCAGATGGGGGGCTAGCACCGGAAATGAGCTAGGACTGGTAATGGGCTGATTGGGGGTCTAGGACTAGAGTGTGCTGATAAGGGGGATAGGACTGGAAATGTGCTGGGACTGGAAATGGGCTAATGGGGGAGGGGAGGAGAGTGCTGCTGGCCCTGGAAGAAAACTAGGGGCTTGGGCTACAAATGGGCTGATGCGGGAGGATGGTAGAATAGGACTGGAAGGGAGCAGATAATGAGAGGGTCTGCCAGGGGAAGGAGTGGGCAGGAAGGGAGCTGACATGGGGGAAGGAGGGGGCTGGAAAGGAGCAGATACTTGGGATGTACTGAAGGGGGACTGGAAGGGAGCTGACACATGGGGATGGGAGTGGTGGTAGGTGGTTGGGTAATGGGGAGGAGGCTGGGAGGGAACTTACATGCTAATGGCACTGGAAGGGGGATGGACAGAGGGTAGTGAGACTAGAAGGGAGCTGACTGGGGGGTGGCACTGAGAGTGGTTGTGAGCTGATATCTGGGATTGTATTTGGACTAGAAGGGGCTGGACAGTGGTGAAGGAGGGGGGACTCAAAGGGAATGGACACCAGTCGCAGTCATGGGAATGCAAGGCGGTTGACATTGGAAGGTACTGGGAGGGGAGGACTGGAAAGAGGGCTGATACTGGGGAGGGTAACTGGAAATGGGCTGATAGAAGGAAGTGAAGAAAACAAAAGAAGAGATAAGAAATGGCAGATGGACCATGGACCATAGACCACAGAAAGAGAGCAAAGAGAAGACAGGAAAGCAGAAGCCTCAGATCTAGACCAGCATGATTAGAGAATAAAATGGTCAGACGACAAAGGGTGAAAAAATAATTGTATTTAATTTTAGTGATTGGACTTTGTGCTATTTTTATATTTTACATAGTATTGGGGAACTGCACCACATATTTATCTGATGTTTATTTATTTTATTTATTTAACAGTATTTCTAAACCGCCTTATCATAACACAGGTACACTACCAAAAAACTGCCTCCAGTTTTGCAACTGATTCCTATAGATTTTGGGGTGCTGAATCCAGGAAAAATAGCCAAAATGTTCCATCACATCACGTTTTCTTGCAAAATTAGATTTCTTACCCATATAAGGAATGTTCACATAATTTCTTTTTAGCCGACTGCAGTTTATTTTCTTGGCCCAAAATAGAGGTTGTAATGGTTAACTAACTAGAAACACTCCCTCATGATATTTTAGAGTGTTTTGTATTCATTTTATACATTAACAGGACAATTGGGAGGCGGGGGGCTAAATCCAGTACTCGCGCTGGCGCATGTTCTTTCCTGTTCGCCTCGCCTCGTTCGCTCGCTCAAACACGGTGGTTGCGACATGAACGTTCCTGTCAAATTTCAGTTTCTTGCAAGTTCATTATTACCTTTTGTTTGCTCAGTCGTAATCCAGCTTTATTCCGAAGTGGTTCACTACAGTTGTAGTTTGCAGTGCTGTGTATTTGTGATGGCTCACAGAGCCAGAGGTTGCGTCAACTCTCCGGACAGTTTTTGTTTTATTTGTGGGGAATATACCGTGAAAAAGCGGCAGAGGAACATTTCTGCATTTATTAAAAAAGTATATTTCGCCTATTTCGGTTTGAAGTTAGGCGATCAAGACAAACCGTGGGCTCCTCACAAAGTGTGCAAGACATGTGAGGAAGATCTACGCTTATGGATGAAAGGTAAAAAACAAGCATTTCATTTCGGAATTCCTATGATGTAGCGTGAACAAAGAGACCACAGCAGTGACTGCTATTTTTGCTCTTGCATTGTGAAGGGATACAACTTAAAAAATAAGAACGTAATAAGTTACCCCAACCTTCCCTCAGCAATTAGGCCTATGCCTCATAGCAACGAAGTACCTGTGCCTGAACCACCAAAATCTTTGGATCATATTTGTGTGGACGGTTCTGATCATGATGAGATTCATCAGATGGCTTTTCCCGATGAGTCCAGTACTTCCGAGTTTGAAACTGAACCAGATCCGAAACCTGAACTTTTCTCTCAAGCTGAATTGAATGATTTAGTCCGGGATTTAGGACTCCCAAAAGATGCTGCCCAACTGCTAGGTTCTCGGCTTAAACAGAAAAATCTATTGTCACCAGGAACAACTTTTTATTGGTACCGCAACCGCGAGACACAATTTTTGAAGTATTTCAGCAAAGAGGAAGATTTGGTATTTTGCAACGATATATACGGAGTGATGGAAAAGTTTAAACTCAAGTATGATCCTGCTGAATGGCGGCTGTTCATTGATTCGTTAAAAGACAGCATAAAAGGTGTTTTTCTTCATAATGGCAACACATTTGCTTCAGTTCCTATTGCTCACTCTGTTATTCTCCAAGAAAAATACGAGAATTTGGCCCTGATTCTTCAGAAGATTCGTTATGATGAGCATAAGTGGATGATTTGTGGAGACTTTAAAATTCTATCCATGCTATTAGGGCAGCAATCCGGTTTCACCAAATATCCCTGCTTCCTTTGCTTGTGGGATAGCCGGGCCCGCGACCTACACTGGGGGAAAAAAGACTGGCCAATTCGGGAGTATTTGAGACCCGGTGAGAAAAATGTTCTTCATGAGAGCTTGGTACCTCGTGATAAAATTCTATTACCACCTCTCCACATTAAGTTGGGTCTCATTAAGCAATTCATCAAGTCCCTTCCAAAAGATGGTGAGTGCTTTCGGTACCTTTGCTCAAAGTTCCCCCGACTTTCTGAAGCAAAGCTAAAGGAAGGAGTGTTTGTTGGCCCTGATATAAGGAAACTCATTTCAGATGGAGCATTCGCTGAAATGATGTCTGAGAAGGAAAAAGAAGCCTGGGATTCCTTCAAGGATGTTGTTCTCAAATTCTTGGGGAACAGGCGGGATGAGAACTATAAGGATATTGTTGCCAGGATGCTCAATGCCTTCAAAGAACAAGGCTGTAACATGAGCCTGAAAGTCCATTTCTTGCACTCCCATGTGAACTACTTTCCCGAAAACCTGGGGGCGTACAGTGAAGAACAAGGTGAAAGGTTTCACCAGGACATCAAGGACGCAGAGAGAAGGTACCAAGGAAGATGGAACACCACTATGATGGCTGATTTCTGCTGGTTGCTGCTGCGGGAAACCCCAGATGAAAAATACGCCAAGCAGCGCACCAAGAGAAGCATTCGGGGGAAGAAGAAACGGGCCCACCAGGAGATTGATTGACCCAAGAATTACTTTAAAATCTAAACTGTGTTGACAAATATCGTGTTCTTACTAAACTTTGAAATAAAAATTTGCTAGTTATTACCACAGTGTCGGATTTCATTTATTAGAATTTTATTTTCACACCATCGGGTGTTTGTCTTCAAGTATTGCAATGGTGCGGTTTTGCGTTTTCTATTCTTACATACATACCTGTACAACATTTTTTGCACATTTCTTTGCTTTGCTTTGTGTCTAACCTCGCTCTTATATGCTCAATGTTTGTGCACATGTATGTGGCTGTTTTAAATGCAGACAAGTTTGCTACCATCACAGTGTGTTTTGTTGACATTACTCTATTCTTATGTGCTGCCTTGTTACAATTTTCTTTATTCTTATTTGAATAACTACTAAACAATTAGTATAAAGAATTCATCCAAGAAACTTTTATCTCGATCGCACTCAATCTGAAACGTTCACCTCAAACTGCTAACCCAATGTAGCAAAAAATCTGTACGTGATGGAGCAAATTGGTTACCAGATTTGGATTCAGCGCACCAAAAAACGTAAAAATCAATCGAAACATTAGAGGCAGTTTAAAAAAAAATTTTTTTAGTGTACCTGTGTAATAATCAAGGTGGTATCACAGCAAACAATCTGGTAGTGTGAGTGTTGATACATGCAGTGAGGGTGGAAATTTCGTTGGGTGTGTGTTGTCTTGTTTGCTAGATTGGTGTGAGCTATGTACAATGTGGGCTATTTACAGTGGTGCTAAAATCATTTTATATACATCTAGTGTTAGGCGGTAACGTGTGCTGCTATACAGTTCCTTAGTTTATGTGATGTGTCCAAAGTGTTCTATGAACAGTATGGTTTTCAGCTGTTTTCTGAAGTCCTTGAGCTCTGTAGTTGCCCTCAAATCGTCCGGTAGTTTGTTCCATATTGTTGGAGCAGCCATGGAGAGTGCTCTGTCTGTTGTGTCCTCGCGTGAGTGTTTGTATTCACTTGGGGTGATGCCTCCGTTGATTGTGTGAATTGTTTTATGACGTGTGCTGGTGTCTGGTTGTATGAGGGTGTGCAGGCTGTTGGCTGATGTTTGCTGTTTTATCTTAAATAGGTTTATAATAGTTTTGTATCTGATGCGTGCATCGATTGGTAGCATGTTGCATTGCATGTGGACTCTGGCTTCTTAGGGTTTCAATTTAAATTTTGTCTACATATTATTATTTTTACTTTAGATTGTGGCTACTTATTCTGTACTTGGTGAGGGTCGATGTTGTGAGTGTGTGACTGAGGTCAGGTGTTCTGTTAACATGGAGTTTGTACATAAAGATTTATACTGTACTGTAGTAATTTGACTTGTTCCGCTTTTCAAATAGGTGTATGGATGTTCCAGGGCCCACTGTAGTATTTACAGTGATGCCTTTTTTGGATGGGCTCCTTCTGTGAGTTTTGGAAGTTGGTGCTGATATGGTATGGTAGGTTTGCTCTTTGTTGTACGGCTTTGTAATAGTTCACAATATGCCTGGTACTGGAGAATAGTGGTGGTTGTTGTTAGTGAGATGATCAGAATCAGATTTTTTTTTTAAATATTGAGTTCTGTGGGTGAATGTCCTGGTTCTGCTCTGCACCTACTGTGGATGCAACATATATATTGAAAAAGAAAAAGCAAGAACCATAACACAGTTTATAACAGCAAAATAAAAATGAATTATAATTTAGCTTTATAAACTGTGCTGTTGGTTCTTGCTGTCTTTTAGTTCCTTGATGTGCAAACGGGACCGTACCTAGACCTGTGCAAGCGGTGCAGCCGCACAGGGTGGAAAGGCTTGGGGGGCACATTTCGGCTGTCTGCTGTTGCCCTGCCGCCACTGGCAGGACAATATCAGGCAGCAAAAATGTGCCCCAAGCCTTTTTTCAGCACTTTAAGCAGGTCTGGTCCCTCCCTCCTCCAACGTAGTGTCAGAGTAGGGAGGGACAGATCTGCTTAAAGTGCCGGCGCCTTTCAGATCAGGCACATGCCCCCCTCCTCCTCCCCGTACCTCCATCCAGCGCTGCCTGCTCTTTCCCTGCTTCTGGCGCCACCATGAAAAAAACAGAGTGCAGCAGCAGCAGGAAAGAGCAGGCAGCGCTGGATGGAGGTATGGGGGGAGTGGGGGGCGTGTGCCCGAGTTGCAAGTTGCACTGGGTGTGATTGCAGCTCGATACTGCCCTGTGTGCAAACATCTTGCATTTCCTCCATATAAGCTAATCGGCTTTTTGGTTTGGTTCAGTCTCTGATTGGATTTCTGGAAAAGACCCGCCCCATCTAAGGTGGGGGGGAGGTGCCATTTCATATTTCGCCTCAGGCAGCAGATTGCCTTGAGCCGCCCTGAGTACTTCCATGCACACTTTGCTTAAATTAGATGTTATAAGTGCATGGGGACGTGCCCTATGCACTCTTCCTGGGTTGGAGGTGGAATGTAAGTGCTTCCTTGAGGGACTAGCATATCTTATAGAAAACTATGATGTTTGCACAAACCAGTGCTGATCTCGGCGCCACCAATGCCGCCTATTCAAGGGCAGGTGAAACTGATGCGCCTCAAGTGCAGTGTGTCAATACGCACCTATGTGCATCACTTTATAAGATAAACCAGCTAAGCATGCAGGGGGCCACACATCGACAACACGGGTTACATAATTACCCTCAATATGACCATCCATGTGTACAATGACTCTTTTCTAAAATGTTTTTTTAAATATGAAAGCAATTTACATGTTTATGTGCCAGCACGTGCATGTATTATACGTGAATAAGGCTTCTAAAATAACTCTCAAAGTGTGAAAGAATTACTACGTCTTTTTTTTGGGGGGTGGGGGTTAGTACAAAATATATGAGAAAATAAATATATTCATAGAAAATGTCGTCTTTGTGGATAAAAGTTTTTTTTCATTTTGAAAATGTTTTTGATTTAATAACTGCTACAATTATGGAAGAGTTTGAGATCGCAAAACTCAGACTTGATCAGCCATATTATATTAATTATAGCGAATATAAGATCTTACACTATTGGCAGCATAGACCAACAGCCTATGTCATAGAAGGAGATTTTATTGTTTTGAGTTATCATCCTTTGACTAGGAAACACCAGTGGTACTGAAATGTGAGACTTATAATGCGGTGGCTGATAAACTAACCTACAGGGCAGATCTTGGAAATTAGTCCTTAACGAGCAATAATTTGCTCATGCTAATAAAACGTATGTATGAGATGCAAATTCAGTTAATTCTAATTATCTTGCTTTAAACTTTCTGTGAAATAAAAAATCTTAACACACAAAAATATCATTAACTCCACATCCCATAGGTGTAGGTAAGTTTCTGCAAAAAGGAAATTATGCATGTTTCAATGAAAGAAATTTTCTTTTGAACATAAGTAATGAGCTGATTTGCATGATTCCTCAGGTCATTACTATTTTAAATAGATTTGCAAATACAAATTATTGCACATTAAAGAGCTGATTTTAAAAGCTAAAGAAACATGACCGCAGAAAAAGACCATATGGCCTATCTAGACTGCACTTCCATATCAACTACAACAGTCCCCTTTTTTCCTTTAGAGATCTTCTGTGTTTGTCCCATGCTTTCTTGAATTCAGCTACTGTCCTGGTCTCTACTACCTGCACTGGGAGACTATTCCATGCATCTACCACTCTTTCTGTAAAAAACTATTTCCACTTATTACTCCTGAGTCTGTCCCCTTTCATCCTCATCCTATGTCCCCTTGTAGCAGAGCTTGCTTTCAGTCAAAAGAGACGCTCCTGTGCATTTATGCTATGGAGGTATTCCCTAATAAAACAGGTCCTGAAATAAGACAGCTAACATTAACATTTATTTTTTGTCGGAGCCGTAAATACAAAAGAAGGTGGAAAATCCCACCACCTCCTCGCTGTAACTGCTCCTTTTTACTCGTGTTTTTAAAGTGAAAGAAACTCAGTATCACTTATCTGAGGCTTTTCATAGCGTTGTAACATCTAGTACATGCTTCCATCAACAGCAAAGAACAGCAAAGAACAGCTCAGACAAAAAAGAAATGTTAATGTTAGCTGTCTTATTTCAGGACCTGTTTTATTAGGGTATTTATTTTGGTCTTTGATTGTTGGGACGTTTCGAGAAATGGAGGTTTTCCAGCATCTCTATCATATCTCCTCTACCCCTTCTTTCCTCTAACGTATATATATTAAGATCTTTAAGACTATCCTCATATGCCTTATAATGAAGACTACTAACACTCCAGGAGGGAGGAGTGGCTCAGTAGTTGGGAAAGGTTACCTCAGGCCAGAAAGCCAGGGGTTCAATTCCCACATGGGGACAAGCAAGCTCAGGCTGGAGGGACTGGGGTCTCTAGTCCCATAGCCACTCCTTGTGGAAATGGGCTGATGCGGGGGCATGGTAGAATGGGGCAATCTAAGTGTACCATTGCCTCAGGTACACTTAGATTGTGAGCCCTTCAGGGACAAGGGAATAAAAACCACACATGTAAACCACACTGATTCTAAAGAGCACAGTATAAAAAATAAATTACTAAAATGAATAACAATTTTAGTAGCCACCCTCTGCACCAACTCCATCCTGTTTATATCCTTTTGAAGGTGCGGTCTCCAGAATTGCACACAATACTCCAAAAGAGGTCTCACCAAAGACTTACTGTATAAGGCACTATCACCTCTTTTTTTCTGCTGGCCATTCCTCTCCCTATGCACACAAGCATCCTTCTGGCTTTCACAGTCACCTTTTCTACCTGTTTAGCTACTTTAAGATTATAAGAAACAATCACACCCAGGTCCCTCTGTGCTATCATTGAGAGAAGCACTTCGCCTGCTATACTGTACCACTCCTTGGGTATTTGCAGCCCAAATGTATGACCCTGCATTTTTTAATATTAAATCTCAGCTGCCAATTTCTAGACCATTCTTCAAGCTTAGCTAAATCCCTCCTCATGTTTTCTACACCTTCCTGGTTTTCTACTCTATTGCAGATTTTGGTATTATCCGCAGAGAGGCAAATCTTACCTGACAGCTCTTCTGCCATATCACTAACAAAACTGTTAAAAAGAATTGGACCAAGGACAGATCCCTGCAGCACACCACTGATAACATCCTACTCCTCCGAGTGATCTATTTACTACCTGTACCCTTGTTGCTTATCATGCAACCAATTTCTAACCCACTTTCGGGTCTATATCTAGGATGCTCAATTTATTTATAAGTCGTCTGTTAGACTCCATTTGCATATCTAAAAAGCTAATTTACATGTGTAAATGGCCACACATGTGTAATTAGCGATTTCAAGGAAAGTGCTACTTACATGTATATATTCAAAATAGGTACAAAGCATGTGCTGTGGGTCTGGCTTAGGTGATGTTTGTCTACTTCTAAAATTTTGCATTTACACCCGATCCCTGCCATGCAAACGTTTCAGATAATTGCTTGTTTGGATCTGGATTTTGATAGAGGGTGCAAATGTGTGTACCCAAGAGTGCTGCTTTTACAAACTTACACTTAAAAATGGAGCCAATTAAGGCATTTTTGACTTTGACTCCATTTGTACATGCGAGCAAGGCCGACCCGGCCCGGCCCATCCATTGCGCGAGAATGTTGTTCGCACAGGGCACCGCGTGAACTTCATTCTCACATGGTGCTCTTCATGCTGGCAGCTGTGCAGAGGGAGCTGGGGAAGCCCGCATGAAGCCCTGGTTCACCTCTGCACAGCCGCCAACATGAAGAGCTGCATTTTCCCTCATGCTGGCAGCTGTTACTATGTAGCACCCAAGTGCCGGGGATGCCCTTTGACCTTTCCTGGCATTCAGCACGCTTCACTAGAACACAGCTGCCAACTTGAGGAAAAATGCTGCTCTTCACACTGGTGGCTGTGCAGAGGTGAGCCGAGGTCTCATGCGTGCTTCCCTGGCTTCCTCTGAAGCAGCTTAGACAGTCGCAGGGTGCTTCGGGGGAGGGGGGAGGATAGAACAGGAAATGGATGATGGGAGGCTAGGATTGGAAATGGGCCGATGAGGGGTCTAGGATTGGAAATGGGCTGATGGGGGGCCTGGACTAGAAATGGGCTGATGGAGGGAGCTTGGACAGGAAATGTGCTGATGGGGGGCTAGGATAGGACTGGAAATGGCTAATGGAGGGGGGATGGGACTGGAAAGGGGCTGATGGGGGGACTAGAATAGGACTGGAAATGAGATGATGGGGAGGGTTAGGACTGGAAATGGGCTGATGGGGGGGCTAGGATTAGGACTGGAAATGGGCTGATGGGGGGGGGGCTAGAATTGGAAATAGGCTGATGGGGAGAGCTTGGACCGTAAATGGGTTGATGGAGCACTGGAATAAGACTGGAAATGGGCTGTTGGGGGGGGGGCTAGGACTGGAAATGGGCTGATGCGGGGGGCATGGTAGAATGGGGCTAGAAGGGAGAGGATGCTGGGTGGGGTTGGAAGCTGATGTTGGGGGAGGACTAGAAGGGGATGGGGTTGGGGAATGAGGATGGAGAGGGGAAAAGATATTTTGTGTGGGAGGGAAGAAGAATCTACGATTGGCCAGGTATTGGGAGAGTAAGTGGGGATTGAGGATGGAAGGGTGAAATTTGAGTAGATGATAAAGGAATAAAGAAAGAAATGGAGGAATGAGCAAAAGGGGAAGGATCAGTATGTTAAAGCAGATATAGAAGAGAGAAGAAAGGACAAATGGACAGCTCGCAGAAGACACGAAGAAACCAGAAGAAAGTGACTGGAGCAATTGCAACTAAAAAATAAAATGCCCAAACCAAAGGTAGAAAAATACTTTTTATTTTGAATTTATTAACTGAAATATGTCAGCTCTGGGAAATGTGTATCACTATCATCTTTGTGTTTTTGTTTAGTACAAGAGGAAATTAATTGATAGTTTTATTTCTCCAGTGTTGTTGTACATTTCATATTTGGCTTTTGGGGTTCCCAATTTAATAATTATTTTCCTGTTTCTAAATTGTGATCCCTTGTTCTTTGTACAGTGATGGTCTATGTTCTGCATGTGTAACCATGCTGAGGTATTCTAGTCATATAGTTCTCATTTGACAGTGCCACTTGTTCTTTTTTCCCCAGTACAAGATGTATTGGTTTAATATTTGCAATGTTGCCTTTTTGATAGGTAGGGTTTGGTGCTTTGTGAGTCATGGTAGTGCTGCTATGATACGGTGGGTTTGCTATGGGTTCTAAATGGTCAGTATTTATAGTACTTCCTAATGTGCCTGGCGGTTGGCACTGGAGTATAGTAATGTTGAAATCTTGTAGACTTTCTTTATCCAGACACCCACTAAGAGGCATGTTTATTAAAAGTTAGTGTGTGTGTATATCCAACTGTTTTGCTACTCCCAAAAAGTTTACTATGTAAAAAGTTAAACCATTGTTCTATGTAAAATGTTCTGTTATCTGTAAATTTCCCCTGATATTTTGAAAGGGCAGTATAGAAAGATCAAATTAATAAAGAAATAAACTGTTAACATTATGCAAATGACCCTCCACACCTGGCCCACACCCCCTTGGGCCGCCCCTGCATGCAAAGTTTGTAAAATCAGCACTTATACATGCAAAAGCCGACATTTACACATGCCGAGCCGTGAGTGATTCCACTCCCTTTTTTAAATGTTTGTTTGTAAGATAGCTGCACCCAGTGTATGTGCCACAAACTATGGGCCCGAAGCAGAGACACGGTTTGTGGAGCTGCACATCACAGCGGACATGAAGCCCCGCAAGCCGTCTGGACCCGATTTCCCCCTCCAGCTCTCCCCGCATGTCCAGAGCAGCAGGACAGGAATAGCCAGGAGGGGGTAGGCCAGCCTGGCAGGACATACAGGCCGATTCAGGTCATAGCGCTCTACGTCCTGCTGGGTCAAAGGGGACATGCTGTTTATTCCACCTGGAAGACGGAATAAGCAGCACCAACCCGGCGATTGTGGCATGATCTAGCAGCTAACATCTGACTGAGTACCATAATGAGTGACACACTCAACACACATATACCTAGCAACACCCATAGAGGTGGTGTTAGATGAGCCCATGCTAATTGCCACGTAAACTACACTTGTGTACTAATGTGCTCTCCATACCCGCACTCCATCCTAACCCACTACTCTCTAGGTTAGCATGAGTGCCAGTTAACATGCTTTTTATTGGTCGCTAGTTGCTTCTAGTACAGTGAACAAAGACAATTTTAAAAAAGCAAATAAAATGTAAGAAGAGAGAAATGGCGTACGTTTATATGGTGCTGGAAGAAAAATAATTGAAAATACTTTTGCATTAGGATTCTTTTATTTATTTTTGTTGCATAGCATATCATTTCTTAGCAATTTTAATGCTCCAAATAATTGCTCAACTATGACATTTTTCAGTGCTCTATATATATGTCTTTTAATACAGTCTGGCTCTGATCTTCATCTAGGTTGGCGATGCGCCACCATGGAATATAGCTGTTTGCGCCGACCCTTAGCCCTGTATATTTAATGCTGGGGTCATATGCGTCCATGGCATTGAATATCTAGATTTTCTGCACAGCTTTCCAGCCACAGTAGCTAACCAGCCAACGGCGATATCACATGCTGCCCGGTTACGTCCTGCGGCTAAAAGATAGGTGAGCTTTTGCTTCGCTTGTCTTTTAGCCGCAGGCTCTAACCAGGCAGCATGCGATATCGCCTCTGCCCAGTTAATGACGGTCCCCACCTCTGCTCCTCCCTGGAATGCCCACGACACGGCCCGATGCTAAGCGGTTGGCATCGGGGTGTGTAATGGACATAATCGGGAATATTCAGAGGCACTAACCATGTTAGTGCCATTGAATATCCTGGTTAGAGGCATTTACATGCTTTACGGGACTGTAAACCATGTAAATGCCTCTTGAATATCGGGCCCGCTGTGTATAGTATTTTCAACAGTTCTGGTAATATTTTGTCTGTTTCCAGGAAATACTTGTACAAAATGAAGAATTTAGGGGTATGTTTACAAAGCAGTGGTAGCAGCCTCGGTGCGATATCAGAGCTGCGACCCCATTGAATTCCAAATTGAATTCAATGGGGTCGCGGCTCCGATATCACATGGAGACCGCTGCCGCTGCTTTGTAAACATATCCCTTAGAGTTGGTCAAGAGTGTTAATATTAATACAGTCTAATATACATGGGGATGGTAATGTTCGAAGCCAGTTACATGGATAAATTGCAATTTACATGTGCAAACTGACTTTAACATTTCTCTACCCACCTCCAGTCCAGCTAAGAGTATTCAGCGTTTCCATAAAGTATATACTAATTTGCCATATTTTGAAGAAGAGTTTTTGGTGCTGTGTTTCATGTGTCTTATTCACTGAAAAATGTACAGTTTTCTCTCTCCATTTTTCAAGGTGGGAGGGGGATCAGAAAATGTGCGTGGACTATATTTTAAAATCTATCTACTTTATTTTTTCATAAAAATTTTATTTGCTTAAAAGAAAGGAGGTGTAAATGTCTACAGTTACTTTATTCCCCAGCAATTCCCAAAAGACAAAGTATGTTTAAATGTTCAGACAGATTTTGCACTTAAACCATTTGAACATTCTCTCCAGCCTTCAGTGAATGTCAAAGACGAGTTATTGGCATCTAAGAGTATGTGTGTACAGTAGTTCGAAACATTACTGCAAGCTTTCTACACTAGTTAAACAATGCATAATATTTTGGCTTGTATTATCACGGGGATTGAAATCCTCTGTGCATCCAGAAAATGAACAGACACTGCTAATTTTATCAATGAATGCAATAATCTGCAGATTATGGATGTTGTATGTGTTCATTTTTTCAAGGGCTGGAACAAAATAACAAAAAATGTCTAATTCCTTTATGGGAACTGAGCTTTTCAGAAGTTCTTTTTCTCTCATTCTTCAGGGCAAATGCACATACAATACAAATAGGTTCAGAAATATTTGATTTGTACTTTCTAATTCTACTGCTAATCTTTTCCCTGAATTTGAACTACTTTGAAAATCACACCTCTAAAAGTTGCCGATAATTAGCTAAGTCTAGACACATCTACCTCTTGCCAACAAAGTCAGACAAGTATTTCATTGTTAAACTGCATGTTACATTCTTCTGATCCAGCATATACCAGGGATATGTATAGCAGAGAACAAAAAGTCTATCCCAAGATGGCCAGCTTTCCGCAGATGGATAATGTTGTATATACCATGGGACTGCATGGTTTCTTGTCTTCTCTTTCACTTTGCTATCTAGAGTTTAGACACCTGTTTTCCTCAGGCATGCTATATCACATGTATTGACAATTAAATTAGACTACTACTATAGATAAGTTATTTAGTAAGATAATGAGCAAACCATCTCTCTTGCACATGATTTTGCATTTTGTTATAATATGTTTTTACATATTGAGGGGTCTCATTCAAGGTTGTCAGCTTACCCTAAACTAATGAACACAAGAAAAGTCCCTGGACAGGAACTGAAACGGAATGCTGAGTTTTTAACATTTAGGGCTAGATTAACTAAAGTATGCTACCGCAGTAGGATGTGCTATTGCCATTAAAGTAGATTAGTAAATTGGTTTCATTCATAGAAAAGGGCCCATGACAAGTATCACATGGTATTGTATGTTAACAGTAGTGCCTTTCAGTAAATCCAGCCCTTTGTTCATTAGTCTTCATTTAAACAGGTTAACGTTACACCTTTCCTTCAAATGTTTGTTCTGGCTTTACCTTTTCCTAGAAAAAATATCCAGACCAGTATTAGGGCAGGATGACAGGGGATTTGCTTCAGGTGCCGTGTTTTATAAGACACAAGAGGAGAGGGACAGAGGGAAGAGAGATGATGTTGCTACTGTGACTTAAGCCTGACCTGGTTCTTGCCCCAGGCACCAAAATACCTACAGTAGTTCTAGCCTTGATCATAAACTACAACATATCACAAATGATTTATATGGGTAACTCTTGGAATTACCCCAAAAAAGTGTTGGTATTTCAATTTTGGCAAGATCGGCTTCTTGAATTTTGGCCAGACAATCCGATGTCCAGAGATGGGGGCTCAGAGTTAAATAGCTAGCAGCGGTACTTGACCGCTATCCAGTTAACTTCATGTGATTGGTTGGGCTGCAGATTGGGCAGGATAAAGTTTGCAGAAATCTTTAACCTGTGATTTCTGGTGGTGCCAAAATAATCTGATGTCATCCTCCTACAGTATCTTTAAGCAGATGTGTTCCTGCTTGTATGTTTAGGATGGTGGGGCTTATTTTAGAAGGCTTATTCATGATTTCTGCATGTAAAATCTGGCATTTGCACATGGAAATGGCATCCATGTGGAAATGGTGATTTTAAAAAGGTCTCAGTTTACAAGTGGATGTCCTTACTACAGAGAAAATTGTAAGAGGCTGTGCGGGGGGTATGGTTGGGGAATAGCCTGGGTAGGTAAAAAATGTACATATGTATTCCCCATTTCTTATACCTTTATGACCAAAATTGTCCATGTTGGAATTTATACCCGTTCTCTGGCAAGTTTAGGTTTAGAAAGAGTGTGAGTTTCACCCAATCCTTTACAGGAGGGATTAAGGGGGTTAACCTTCTTAATCTCCCCATTTATATTTCCCTCTCCAAATTGAACGTAAATAAAGATAGCTGCCTCAGTAGTTGGTGGCATTTTTACATGGAGGTTTGCAAAATGGACCAGCTACATGTATAAGTGCCGGCACTTACACATGGAAGGTGCTGAATTGCATCCTTTGGTTCTTCCCACGTGTAGGTCTGTGAAATGTGTCCTTTGTCTTCTCATATCAGCACACACATGTGAACTCGTGCAGAGCCTTTTCTAAAGTACTGGTGGAACTGCGCACGTCTCAATTCTGATCTACATGGAGTACCTAAAATGTGCCTTGGTGTGTATGCCCAGATCGTAACGCATTCATTTTTGCCTTGTAATCTGACAGACTGTAGTGTTTTATCATAGGAGGAGTAGCTTTGTAGCAGGGCACATTTACAAATTCTCAAAGACACACAGTGCCTATTTTATAAAGGCACTATAGGACCTCTCTGTGCCTATATAAAATAAGTTCCTAGAATAACCCCCAGGAGGGCACAAATTGTCTCACACAAATTTACACGAGCTCTGGGGCAGATGTACATGTGCACATGTATTTTATAAACCGTGCAAGTACGTCACGACACTGTCTTTGCTCTGCCAAGCTTATGGCCCTGGAAATGCCTATGCACAGAATGCATAAATGCACGCATGCTTTTGTTGGCATACATATTTGTATGTGTTTATATGCCCACACAATTTTATGAGCCATTTTGTGAGTATAAAACATGGTTTACATATGGAGAATGCTTTATGAAATTAGAGAGTAATTTGGTAGAGAGTAATTTGGCACAAGCATCATCTGTGCAGTTGAATTTGGTTCAAGATAAAAATGTGGTACACCCTAGATTGGAAAGTTTGGAGCATTCAGCCCATGCTTTGATCTTGCAGGTATTAGATTTCCCAGTAGTATCCTTGTTATCTCCAGTGGAACTTATCAGAAGATACTTTAAGTGGGTGTTTGGCCTTCCAGATGACAAGATTCCTCTACTGAGTAGTTTATTATATACCAACATTGAGAGACACTCACAGGGATTCGAGGAAGGGGGAGAAATTTCTGCAATGAATGTGTCTATGCATAGTTTGAGTCAAGTCCTACGTGAGACATATTTAGTGGTTGTAACTAAGAACTCCACTCTGCTGGTAACATTTGTGTTCCTAAGTGATCAGGATCGTATCCTGGGCTTGTATTTTAAGAAGAGGGCAACTTTGTTTATTGATAAAAGAAAAAAATAGTTTATTTTCCTGATCTAAATCCTGCTACCCAGAGAATAGCACCAAGGGGTTCTTGTCCTGAGAGCTACTTATATTTTATGATTTTTTTGTTAATGTTGAGTTGTTATTGCCTTGCTTAAGTATTTTTTTTAACCTTTCCAGTGGCATTGTTTTATAGACTCCAAGGAAGAGCAGTTAAACCCCTTTGATGGAAATCTGCAGCATAAGCTGATTTATGGATTAGGTGATTTGCCTGCTCTATTTAAGTTTCCGGTTTTCCTTTTATTTTATTGCAGGGTTGCTCAACTCCAGAACCTTCTCACTCCCACACACCCCCAACACCACCCCCATTAATGGGCTAATTTGGAAGCATACCCGAATGTCTCTTTTTTAAAATTGTGTTTAATACTTTATTTTTCTTTGTTATGCTTTCAAATTTGCTGGCTTCTTTGCTTGTCTTAACCATTGAAATGCAAATAAAAATAAATTACTTCTATAAAATTCGAGCTTACATATGTTATTGATTACTTTGACTAGGTCGATGTTAGTGGTGGTTATTTTTAATTTATTAATTTGGTGTAAGATCCTACTATATCATATTCTAAGGTTTGCTGAGGCTCATCCTAAGAGAGTACAGCAGGGATTACTTAGTTTTAATGAATGCTGAAATACATCTGCCATTCATGTTAATAATTAGGAGTGAATTAGTGGAAATTTTGCCTACAGGCTGTCATAATATGTTCGCACGATTGAGATTTTGTTGCTTTCCTTATGAATATGAACAGGTCTATGAATCCCTTTAATATGTGCAGCATGAAAGAATGCTTTATATTTAATGGTCATATTTAAAATTGATGCTTTGTGCCCTTCCACTTTATTTCCATTAGCGTTCTTCCGTTTATTGCAGACCTTGTATTGATCTATTATAACCAAGGCAAAGAAAAAGTTGGAAGAGTGGCATTAGTTGTTTGCTGTTGATTGTATTCTAGTGCAATGAGATGAAGTTTTAAAGAGTACAGAGGTATTTGAAAACTTTATATTAACTTCATACACTGGAACGTGGCAATCTCTATCAGTGTCTGTTTCTTTATGTGGATTTGCCTTTTGCCTTTGCAATGGTAACTCAAGAGAGTTACATTCAGATACAGTAAATATTTTCCTGTCCCCAGAAGGCTTAAAATCTAAGGCTCTTCATTTTAAACCTATAGTAAAATACCAAATTATATGAGTGCAGGAAAATTTAGCATGAAATTAGTTAATCTTTAGTATCTCTTGAGGCTGTTGGAGAGGAGATCTGGAGCAATATCAGGAAATATATTTTTCATAGATAAGGTGGTAGATGCATGTTTACTAAACTCTGCTCTCAGGGTAGCATGCAGCTTGGGTGCCACACTAAAACGTAGCGCAGGACCGTGCGCTAAAAGCCTTGAGCTATCCTTGTGGCACATGTTGGGGAGGGGGTGACCGGGAGGGCCAGGGGTGTTTTTGGCATGTGAAAACTAGTATGGGCATTAGTGGCTTGTGCTAACCACATTTCAGGCCATTCAATGGGTGGCATTAGTTGCACCCAAAACCCATGGCTTGACAATGCTAATTGCATGGTTACAGATGCAAATACCTCTACTATTCAGGGCCGGCCCGTCCATTGAGCGAGAATGTTTTTTGCACAGGGCCCCGCGTTTCAGGGGGCCCCGCGCAAAAAACATTCTGATTTAAAAGTAAAATTTAAAATAAAAAAAGAAAAGCTGTCAGCTGTCTGCTGCCGCTGCCGGGACCGCCGCGGCAGAATCGAGTGTGCCGTGGGGCCCCCCCTGCACGGCAGAGCCTGCCCTCCCCTGTATCAGCTCCCTCTTTCAGCTGCAGTCACACGCGCCGGCTTTCAGAGCGCGAAGGGACTAGTTTCCCTTTCGCGGCTCTGTTAAGCCCGCGGGGGTTGATGGGAACTTCCCATCAGCCCCCGCGGGCTTAACAGAGCAGCGAGGGAGAAACTCTTCCCTCGCGCTCTGAAAGCCGGCGCATGTGACTGCAGCTGAAAGAGGGAGCTGATACAGGGGAGGGCAGGCTCTGCCGTGCAGGGGGGGCCCCACGGCACACTCGATTCTGCCGCGGCGGTCCCGGCAGTGGCAGCAGACAGCTGACAGCTTTTCTTTTTTTATTTTAAATTTTCCCTGGGCTGGGGGTTAGGAGTGGTGATGGGCTATGGGGGAGCTAAGCCTGGATATGGGCTGATGGGATTAGGACTGGAAGTGGGCTGATGGGGGGTTAGGACTGGTAATGGGCTATGGGGGCTTAAACTGAAAATTGGGTGAGGGGGGTTAGGACTAGAAATGGGCTGATGGGATTAGGACTGGGAGTGGGCTGATGGGGAGGTTAGGACTGGTAATGGGCTATGGGGGGGCTTAAACTGAAAATTGGGTGATGGGGGGTTAGGACTGGAAATGGGCTGGTGGGATTAGGACTGGGAGTGGGCTGATGGGGGCTTAAGACTGGTAATAGGCTATGGGGGGCTAGGACTGGTAATGGGTGGGTGGGAGGGGTTGCTAGGAATGCTAGTGGAAGGGAAGGCTTGAACTGCAAATAGCTGATGGGGAGGGGGGCTTGGAATGGAAATGGGCTGAGTGGAAGGGGGCTTGAAATGGAAATGGGTTGAGTGGAAGGGGGGCTTGGAATGGGCTCTTAGGGGAGGGAGCTAGGACAGAGAATGGGCTGATGGGCTAGGATAGGACTGGGAATTGGGTGTTGGGGAGCTAAGATTGGAAATGGGTTGTGGTGGGGGCTTGGATTCAAATGGACTCATGGAGGGGCCAGAACTGGAAGTAGGCTTATGGGGGGCTTGGATTGGAAATGGGCTGAGTGGAGGGGAGCTAGGATTTGACATGGGCTGATGGTGGGACTAGGAAAGGACTAGAAATGGGCTGATGAGGGGACTCGGATAGGACTGGAAATGGATGGGGGAGCTAGGACTGGAAATGGGCTGATGCAGGGACTAGAAGGGAGTGGATACTGGGTGGGGCTGGAACTAGAAGGGAGCTGATGTTGGGGGAGATTAGAAGGGGATGGGGCTGGGAGAGTGAAATGGAGAGGGGAAAAATATTTTGTGTGGGAGTGAAGAAAAATCTACAATTGGCCGGGTATTGGGAGACTAAGTAGGGATTGACGGGTAAAATTTGAGTGGATGAAATAGGAATGAGGAAAGAGCAAAAGGAGAAAGATTAGTATGTTAAAGCAGATGTAGAGAGAGAATGGAAAAAAAACTAGAAGAGAGAAGAAAGGACAAATGGACAGCAGACAATGGAGAGTTAGCAGAAGACACAAATAAACCAGAAGAAAGTGGCTGGAACAATTGCAACTGAAAAAAAATGCACAAAAGGTACAAAGATATCTCTTTATTTTGAATTTATTAACTGGAATATGTCAGCTCTGGGAAATGTGCATCATTAACGTCTGTGCTTTGTTTAGTACAAGAGGAAATTAATTTATAGTTTTATTTCTACATTGTTGTTGTAAATTCCAAGTTTGGCTTTTAGGGTTCCCAGTTTAATTATTGTCTTCCTGTTTTTAAATTGTGATTCCTTGTTTGGTGATGGTCTGTGTTCTGCATGTGTAACTGAGCTGAGGTATTCTGTTTATGTAATTCCTATTTGACATTGCCACTTGTTCTCTTTCCTCAGTAGGTCATGTATTGTTATTCTCTGAAATGTATTGGTTTAATATTTGCAGTGTTGCCTTTTGATAGGTAGGCTCTTGTGCTTTGTGAGTCCTGGTAGTGCTGTTAGGATACTGTGGGTTTGCTATGGGTTCTAAATGGGAAGTGTTTGTAGTAGTTCCTAATGTGTCTGGCGGTTGGCACTGGATTATAGTAATGTAGAAATCTTTTAGTCTTTCTTTATCCATACACTCATGAAGAGGCATGTTTACTAAAAGTTAGTGTATGGTAACATTATGCAAATATTTATGCAAATGAGGCCCCTTATGCAAATGAGTCCCCGCACCGAGTCTCCGCACATGGCCCCGCACCCCCCTTGGGCTGCCCCTGCTACTATTACTACTACTACTACTATTATTACTATTACTATTACTACTGACCATCTATATAGTGCTACAAGGCATGCACAGTGCTGTACAGAGACATGTTATGGACAGTCCCTGCTCCTAAGAGCTTACAATCTACTCAAGACAGACAACACTAGGATATATCTAGGAGAATGATAAGGAAACACAGGAGGTGAACAGGAGACTAAGTGGATCAGGATCCAAGAGCAGCCTTGAAGAAGTGAGTTTTTAGCCTGGATTTGATAGGGCCAGAGATGGCGCCTGAAATACCGACTCGGGTAGTTTGTTCCAGGCATAAGGAACAGCAAGGTGGAAAGATCAAAGTCTGGAGTTGGCAGTGGAAAAGAAGGGCACAGACAGAAGGAGTTCCCGAGGAGGGGTGTAGGGAGAGATAAGGGAGGAAAGGTAGTGAGGAGCAGCAGAATGAAGGCGCTTATAGGTGAGTAGTACAAGTTTTAACTGGATATGGAAATGCATCCCGCAGTTCATGCTGGCCTCTCTGCTGTAAATGCAGCAGAACATTGTATTCCCGGTGCGATGGTTAGTAAATTTGCCCCAGAATGTTCTTCCAGAGTGGATGTTAGTAACTTGTAACAAACTTTAAGAAGCCCTGGGATTAGCACAGAGGATCCTTACTTGTAAAAAAAAATGAATGTGCAGTCAAGTACAATGTGTTCAAAATATTTGATGTGCCCTATTGAAAGAATTTGAGAAAAGGTGAGGCATTAAACCTGCCAGAATGATTGGCAAGTGAGTAACGTTAAGTGATAAAAGTCTTAACGGTCACGCATGCAAGCTGTGATGCAGTGAAAAAATTAACAATGATAATAGAATTATCTAGCAGTTGGGTTTGTCTGGAAGGTTGCATGTCCAGGAATAACTAGTAGAGGAAATATAGGCATTCATTTAGCCAGGTCTGTCTGGCAGGCTGCATACTGCTTTCCTCAACCGAATCGCTGCTTCAGATTATTGGCGGTAGAGCGCCATCAGAAAGAACTATAGGAAGCTAGATAACTGGATGTTCAGGTAACAGATATGCTAATATTGGTGGATATTTAGAATATGCGAAGCTCTATGTTTAGACATGAGAAGAGAGGGATGCTGATGGTAAACTAAACAGGGATCTTGTAAGCTATCTTCTCAGGAAGATAGATACAAATTGTCAAAACTAACCTTAGATAAGGTGTGATATCCCAAATGTAATCAATATACAATGACTGGCAAATGGGACAGATCCTTAGCATGTGTGGGCAAGAATAAGTGGGCACACTGCATGAGCCAGGTGGTCTTTGTCTGATGTTGTACACTATGTTACTGTGTCACTATGTACTAAGCTTCTAGTCTATCATAATATTATATGAGATATTATAATGCCTCTATATCGTTTCCATGGTGAGACCGCACCTTGAATATTGTGTGCAATTCTGGTCGCTGTATCTTAAAAAGGATATAGCATTATTAGAAAAGGTTCAGAGAAGAGCCACCAAAATGGTAAAGGGGATGGAAGGATACTCCTATGAAGAAAAGCTAAAAAGGTTAGGGCTCTTTAACCTGGAAAAGAGGCGGCTGAGGGGAGATATGATAGAGGTCTATAAATTAATGAACGGAGTGGAACGGGTAAACGTAGATCAGAATATTATCAGAATACATCAGAAACATTATCAGAATATAGAAAGACTAGGGGACATGCAATGAAGCTACAGGGTAAACTATTTAAGACTAATAAAAGAAAATATTTTTTCACTCAACGTGTAATCAAACTCTGGAATTTGTTACCGGAGGATGTAGTAAAGGCTGTTAGTGTAGCTGGGTTTAAGAAAGGTTTGGACAAGTTCCTGGAGGAAAGGTCCATAAACCATTATTAAGAAGGGACCCAGGATATCAATGCTTGACCCAGTACAAGCATTGTGGAACCTGTGTCTTTTGGGGAAACTGCTAGGTAGGTATGACCTAGATTGGACACTGTTGGAAACAGGATACTGGGCTTGATGGACCTTGATCTGACCCAATATGGCATATCTTATGTTCTTATGTTATGTTCTTATGTGCAATTTTGTCCTAGGCGGAACTTAATTCCTTGGAAGCGCTTGCATGTTGCATCCAAACAAGTTTTCTGATTAACTCTGATCTCTGTGGATCCATTTTCTTTTGTAAATGATATATTTTTTTGTTTTTTTGTTTTTAATAAATGTGTTTGTTCTTCTCCCTCCTTCTGGCACTTGAGTTAATTCCCTTGTTTTGTATTCAAAACCTCTGTGGTGCTATAGTCATGGGTGATGGGAAAAGTAGGAATATCCATCAGCGGTGCACACAACAGAAGAGATGCATTCCTCAAATAATCCAGTCAATTAAAAATTGATTTTTGTTCTAGACAGCATGGTGGTAATGTAGTGGGAAGACAGTGTATGCATTACGAGCAGAGCTCACATCGGTTAAGTGAAATTTAGGTGATCTTCTATCATGGGAGAAAGCAGTGCAGTTGATGATCTTTCCTGCTGAAGAAGCTAAATTGAAGTGTCAGATACCAGAATTGCATTTTATTTCTAATATGTTGGGCTGCCAACTTGGGAGAAGCTATGTGAAGTCTGTGAATACAAAGGCACAGAAGTGCTAAATCTAGCAGAAACCAACTGGTTCAAAGAAGCTTAAACTAAAACATAGCCTTAAGAACTCTCCAGAAAATACCTTTAAATGCACTAGAATTTGCAGTTTGTTAGTGGGGTTCTGCTTTTCTTTTCTTTTTTTAATGTATCGGTGAGTGCAGGAAAAAGGGAAAGTTGTCTTTCTGAAGACTTCTAAGGACAAAAATGTGAAACAGTTAGGGCCCAATTAACATGCAGTAAGATTTTGAAGTTACTGTATGTTAATAGCCAAAATTATTGCACAGTAACTGCAAAACCTCTATTAAATCTGGACAGTAAGTACATGACCTTTTAAACATTTGTTATCAATGCAAGCTCCATGTTTAATTTAATAATTGCCAATTTAGTTCTAAAGTGGGCAATTTTCAAAATCATTTTCAAAGTAAAAGCACTTTATTCTCATAAATGGGCATTCTGAAAATTACCCACCCCACGCCCAGATAAATAATACATATAGGGTCATTCCAGAAGCCAACTAAGCATTTGAACATGTGCCAGGGATGTTTATGTGCTGAAAATGTCTATGAACGTATTCCAGTACATGACACCTGCCCACGTTTATCTCATTTGAATGGGGATGTCTGCATCTATCCCCAAAGAGGTAGAATGGGGGTGTGGCCAGCTGTGGAGACAGGTATACTGTATTCCTATATTTCCGTGTATGTTTATGGCCTTTACTGGAGACGTGCCCATTATTCGTTCTGGAGATGTGGAATAAGACCAGGACATTAAAAAATCTTCTGCTGTGTTCTACAATTCACCCCTGCAAGTGAGAGTGTGTGTGTGTGTGGTTTGAGGGTTGCACAAGGTAATTTGAGTGCTTATCTACTTCAGGGAGGACATGAATGCCTGACCAGTACCTGGACCTTACAGATGACCCACAGTGTCATCTGGTTCCACTGTGATAGGGCAGCCATACATCAGCTGTGCCAGGCACTGGGAGACATGACTGATGTTGTGCCAACATTCCCCAGATTGTGCCTTGAGACCTATATTCTTACCCCATCTAGGATCCATACAAACTGCGAGAGTGGCAATATATCTGGAGGATGGCTACCTGGAGTGATGGCACAGGGATCCCCCTCCCATGGCCACACAAGCCTGACCAGAGGAGCATTGCCATAAAGCAGACTGTGGGAAGGCAGGCAGGGTTGCTTCACAGATAGCAGATGTTTACAAATTTATTTATTTATTTACATTCTCTTATATACCGCGCTATTCTGCATCAGTGTGGTTTACATTGAACAAACTGAAATTACATTGAACAGGGCATTATAACTTGGAGATAACTATTTTACAGGGAACATGGGCTATGGAGGGTTAAGTGGCTTGCCCAAGACCACCAGGAGCACCTGTGGGACTAGAAACCCCAGTCATTCCAGCCCAAGGTTGCTGTCCTCTAGTGGGATTTGAGCCCCCGACCTTCTGGCCTGAAGTACCTTGCCCCAACCACTAGGCCACTCCTCCACTCCAAATCGAAATAAGCCTAGACAGAGAGTGGAATTGTATGGGACAGGTGTAGCCACATGTAGGGAGCTGCTGTGAAAAATGCCAGTACGTGAGAAATAGATGCTATAGCCAGAAAAAAATAGTCATTAAAACTGCACTGATTTAAAATAGCGCAGTATATAAACCCAAATAAATAAAATAAATAAATTATGCATCCTTTGGGGAATCGCAAAGTTAGTTTAGGTTGTTGTGAACCTGGTAAAGGTCCACACTTAGCATTTTAAAGAGTGTTTTTAGAGATGACCAATGCAAGATTAACTGAAGCATTTTTATACTGCCAAGTAATTTTGATATAAGGTATGTCATGGCAAACATGTTAATATTTACTTTATCTTCTAACATATTAGAGTGCACTGAGATTACTTAGCACTTTTCTGGTCATGAAAAGACTAGTATATATAGTCTATTTTGAATCGGCATTTATTTATCATCAGTATTTATCTAGTTTACTTCAGCAAAATACTGGCAGTGAGAACAGCAGTTTAGGAGATGCACGTTTTAATCAAGAAGGTGAGACTGTCAGAGCTGTCCATGGGAATATTGCAGAGACAGGCACGATCAGAAAAGGGCAACTGTCCAGAATACAGTGAGTGCAGGGACATCCAAAACCATTTCAGCATTTACCCATGCCCATAATATTAGCGGGTGGGATGTGCTGCTCTGCTTCACTGCGTGGTCTGTGCCTGCACCCATACACGGTCTCGCTGTGAAAACATGCACATGCAGGCTGAACAGCATGTGTTGGATGTGCCGTGCTGGACACGTCTACGAGTCAATCCCAGAAACATGGGCATATCTATACATGTGGATGTGGAAATAGCATGGAATCATTCCTATGCTCGATTTAAATGTCCCTCATAGGCACCTATGTGTCTTTAAAACATACTTGTGTAAGTGGCAGAAATCTACTACTACTGAATGTTTGTATAGCTCTACGAGATATATGCAGTGCTGCACAGACACATGTAAAAGACGCCCCTGCTCATCAGAGCTTACAATCTAGTCAAGACAGACAACACAGTAGCTGTAGACATGGAATGCATCTAGGGGGAATGGTAAGGAAACAAGGAGATCAGGTGAGTCAATATCTGAAAGTGGCAGCAAAGAGGTGAGTTTTCAGCTTGTATTTGAAAAGGGTCAGATAAGGTACCTGACGTACAAACTCAGGTAGTTTGTTCCAGAAATAAGGAGCAGCAAGGTTAAAGGAGCAAAGTCTGGAGTTAGCAGTAGAAGAGAAGGGCACAGATAGAAGCGATTTGCCAGGAGCGGAGTTCCCAAGGATTGGTGTAGGGAGAGGTAAGAGAGGAAAGGTAGTGGGGAGCTGCAGAGTGAATGCACTTATAGGTCAGCAGGAGAAGTTTGAACTGGATGCAGAAATGGATAGGGAGCCAATGAAGTGACTTGAGAAGAGGAGTAATATGAGCAGGTACAGTATAAGGCTTCACTCATGATGCTTGCAAGTATGCTTGTAAATTAGGATATTTTAGAATTGATATGCCTAGTTGTAAACTCCATCCATATTCTGTCCCATCCAGAACCCTACCTATACCTACCGGCAAAGTCTGCGCCTTCATGAAAAGCCAGCCGCTATTTTATAAAAGTCTTCAATGCACATATGCAGCCCCATACATGGGAAAAAGACTATTTAAAATTACCTCCATAGTGTCTCTATGCCCTCAATTTTATCTGTCTTAGGTAGAGGTGTTCCTGGGAGAAAGAAGGCTGTGGGAAAAGCAAGATTTTAAGTTTGGCTTCCCTAGTTCTCAGCCCATTGCTCTAACCACTAGATCACTTTTTTTTCCTCATTTCAAGGGCAGCTGAACATCTTTTTGTTTTGAGGGGCCAAACAAACTAATGTCCAGCCCTGGTCCTGAGCTCTCTAGTTATTCATGCTGTATTGGACAAATATTGTGGGGCCATTCTCTTGTCTGCCTCATTTCATGCACACAATTTGATTTTACAAATAAATTTCTTGCGGATGACTTTACATAAAATAGTTTGTTTTTTTTCTGAAAACAACTTGAGAGACTTTTGAGTGCATATTTGTGCGCTGTGAACATAGGTAATGAGCTTCTTTGCATGACCTTCCATTGCAGCAGCTCATTAACTTCCATTTTGTGATAAACATTTACATCCGTAAGTTTACCACACAAATCCAAAACGTTTTATGAAATTCATTTTAGAGAATGTTTCCCAAAGGTTAATGTACGTTAATGAAAGTTTATTTCTATGAGCCATGGCAGCACTTAGCATGCTTTAACTTTAGTTAACCTGTATTAATCTTTGGGGGAGGGAGTCACTTAAAAAGTCTTAGTCGTGATTTGGATATCTGAAGATATGGAAATCGCAGACACATCTCTGGAGCCATTTCACAAATGACTTTTACAGATGTTTCTAATGCAGCAACATCCAAGTAGGCAGAAGGCATGTCTGAAGAGGTGCAATTAATTTAGATGTCCCTGTTTGATTTTAGAAACGTCAAGGACGTCTGCAGGCACATTCACAATTAGACCTGCTCCAGGCATGAATAGGCATCAGGAAAGTGCTTGTTGTGGCCTTAAAACATCCAAAAGGTGTAGAGAAGATGGAGAAGTAAGGGACTAAGCTCGCAAAGGTCCATGCTGGAATTTGAACCCTGTCCACCTTGCTTCTAACCCTCTACTTCAACCATTATGCTATTAGACCTCCGTGTTCTGAGGTGCTATTCTGGAGATCTATGTAGGCGTCTCCATAGACAGCCATATCGAGTACGTCCACGTTTCTGAAATCATGCCCGAACATGCACGTGACTGCTTTTATCTTCAGACGTTCTGGCTTTGACATCCCAGATTGCACTTGGACGTCCTTTTTAAAACGGGCCTTTGCATAAACATTCCCCAAAGTGAATTTCATAATATGTTTTGGATTTGGATGCAAAAAGGGAACATTGTGCACCTAAGTCCATCTTATGTGCACAAATTGGTCCTTATACTCACAAGAGGGCTTTATAAAATTTAACACACTATAGTACATTGCTATCTAAATTTCACATGCGTCTGTTTATCCATCCCCTTTGATTTCTGAGGGAAGAGACGTGTTAAAAAATCTCTTTCTCTATTGTCCAAACCCATTCAATGAAAACTCAAGATTTGTTCTAAATCCATATAAAATATTATTGCAAAAGACTTAAGATAGCACAGAAGACAACAGAAAGTGATCCATCAAGTCTAAAGTATACACTAGTGCAGCGTTTTTCAACCACTGTGCCGCGGCACACTAGTGTGCCGTGAGATATTGTCTGGTGTGCCGTGGGAAAAATTCCAATTTCATCCGTAACATGTGGCCTCGGCTCACAAATTAGGGTTGCCAACCGGCCAGTTTTCAGTTTTTCCATGGCCAGGCCGGCTGCCAGCACAGTTGTAAAACCGGCCATTGAAAAGCCGGTTTTTTGCTCTGGCCGCAAGATCGGGAGCAGCCAGAGCAAAAAAACGGCTTTTGTGCCAAAGTCCGCGGCGCGAACGTGATCGCGATTCCCTATAGCAGTGCAGCCGCTGGTTCTGCTTTGTACAGAGCAGCGGCTGCACTACACTTACATTGAAAAGTAAAGAGAACTGTGTCAGGAGCCCTCCGATCATGCAGAGCCCGAGGAAGTGATGTCATGGGGGCGGGCTCCTCACAGGCTGTCTTTCCTTTTCAAATTAACTTTAGCTGCAATAAAGTTAATTTTGAAAAGGAAAGACAGCCTGTGAGGAGCCTGCCCCCATGACATCACTTCCTCGGGCTCTGCGATGACCGGAGGGCTCCTGACACAGTTTCTCTTTACTTTTCAATGTAAGTGTAGTGCAGCCGCTGCTCTGTACAAAGCAGAAGCAGCGGCTTGGGCAGAGGGGGTGTGTGTGTGAGTGAACCAGTAAGGGGGGGGGGGGAGTGTGAGTGAACCAGCAAGGGGGGAGTGTGAGTGAACCAGCAGTGGAGGGGGGGGGGGTGGTGTGAGTGAACCAGCAAGGGGGGGGGGGCGATGGTGTGAGTGAACCAGCAGGGGAGGGGGGGTAAGTGAGTGAGTGACCCAGCAGGAGGGGTGAGTAAGTGACAGGGGGGTGGGTGAGTGAACCAGCAGTGGAGGGGGGGGTGTGAGTGAACCAGCAGTGGAGGGGGGGGGGTGTGAGTGAACCAGCAGGGGAGGGGGGTTGGTGTGAGTGTTTGATTCCTATTCAAGAGAATTACTTTATATATAGTCAATATAGGCACAGAGGTAAATTTTTTTAACATTTTCTAATGGTGGTGTGCCTCGTGATTTTTTTCATGAAAAAAGTGTGCCTTTGCACAAAAAAGGTTGAAAAACACTGCACTAGTGAGGTAAAATGGGGCCATTTACTCACCTGCATCAAGGATTTGCATTTAACATGCGTTAGTTGACAGAGTTGAGAGAGATTATATAAAAAATCTCCAGACATTTAGAGGAAAGCAACTATTCCACTAATCTGGGACCCTCGTCCCTGTTGTGAATTAAAGGTACGGCTGCTAATGCAGAACGCCATTAACTATACCTTTGGAGGTGCAATTAACTGGTATTATTTACTGTATTAGCAATTAACATGCATTAACAAGGCTTGCCTTAACTGTGAGGCAAACGCTCCACCCCCTTCCCTGCCCCTTCCCCATTCATTCCTTGCCCTCCAATATGAATTTCTAAGTTAAGTGTCTAATGCACCGCTTACTGCCCATTAACTGTTTTTTGACCACCATGTCAACAATTAACATGCATTAAAACCTGTGTTAAACACCAGATTTGGTTTAGTAAATAAGCCCCTGAATGCATTAATTGTGACACTGAACTTTAACAAATGATTGGTGGGTTTTCATCATTTTGTGCACTTTTTCCAATTTTCTGCATGCCGTTTTCCTTTTGGGATCTCGATGCAAATGAGTCTAGTAGAAAAGTAGCTTCACAAAGTTTAGTTGTGAATGTTTTCATAAAAAGACTAACTTCATTCTTATCATATGGCAAAACCCTATAGCAATATTCAGCCTACATTAGTAAAAATGTCCCTAAGTGTGAATGCTGCTGGTACATGTTAGGATAGCTGCTTGTCCATGCTGTAAATGCTATGGGTGCTTTTGAGTCAATGCTGACTCCTGGTGACCCAGCAGCTCCTGGGCTTTCTTGGCAATGTAACTAGAAATGGGTTGATAGACCTTTCTTCTAAGACAATGGAGGGTTAAGTGATTTTCCCAAGGTCACAAGGAGTACCAAGCCATTGCACTAACCACTAGACGACTCCTCCACTCCATCCATGCTTTACACACCTCCAATAGGTTGCACATGACTGTTGCACATGCTAGGTATTGGTCTATACTCTCAACATGTAAGATGAGTACCTACAAAAAAAAATTAGCATAACTTAGTAAACATCCACATTAGTCTATGGAACTCACTTACCTTAGAATTATACAATGACTGGTTGGTCTTGAAATTTCGGAAACTTCTAGAAACATGGTTTTTCATTAGAAATGTAAATATGATCTAGCTGGGGGGGGGGTGTAATCATTACAGTTATAATTGAATTTTTGTTATGTTTGAATCAATTAAGTATAAGAGAAACATCCGAGTGCAATAGTTCTCTCCATTGTTTCTTAATTTTTTAATTCTCATAAATACAAATAAAAGTTCATTTAAAGTACTTTAGAGGTATATATCTCATGCTGCCACAGGCTCCTCTCTCTGCTAATTTTATTTGCATTTATTCAAATTTAAAAATTAAGAAACAATGGAAAGAGTTATTTGACGTTTTATTGAGTGGAACCAATGATTAAAGTGAGGAGGTAGACAAGGTATTTCAAAATATGGATTGGTTTGGACAGTTGAATCGCTAAATGTAATTCCCTTGGAAGCTCCACTCATTCTTAATTGTTTCGGAAATTAGGTATAGTTACTTTGAACTGAATTACAAAACGAAGGATTTTGAATTTTTAAAGTACATGATCTTAGTGAGGCAGAAGGGTTTCTTTATATATGTGGACTGCTGGGCTCTAAAATCCCAGTAAGAGGTGTTAGTGGTCCCTTATAAAATAGACATAAAGAAGAAACATCTGAAAGACATTTTTACAGGTGTTCTGTTATGAAATTACCTCCTCAAATGTATAATTTATGGGTCTGTGTGCAGAGGCATCTCTAAGGGGCATGTTTACTAAAATGCACTATTGTAGCAAGCAGTAGGCTCTGGGTCACAGAATAAAATCTTTTGTGTGAAGACTTTTTGGTGTGGCCATGGTTTTGATTTTCTCCGCTTTGTGTATGGACCGTGTTAAGTGTACCCACTGCTGGGACCATTAGTGCACACTATGCATTGTTGCTCAGAGCAGCATCACCCACTCTCCTCCCTAACCTGTACTACCTGTAGCAGGCCACAGGGCCAAGGTCCCGGGGGCTGAGCAGTAACCAGGTGCCCCAGCACCTGCTGGCCTGTAGGGCACATGGGAGAGATGGTAATAGGGAGGAAGGCGGGAGGGTTGCCAGGGCAATAGAGTGCAAGGTTCAAAATCTTGGAATATATATATATATATTGTAATGAGTTATGTTGGCTCGGGGTGGCTCGAGATGATGTGTGAAAGCTGCGATCATGTTTAGTTCACCAGTCATGAGTGTGTTGTGGTTTGTGGGTTGAAACGGGGAGAAAACATAATTTAATAAAGGGGCTGGAAGGGTAATGGAGGAGTGCTCAGAGAGGCCTGGTGTCCGGGCTACCTGGTTATTGCTATCATGGGATTTTTGCCACAGTAAATAACGGTTAGCATGGTCCCACGGTAAGCAGGTTTACTACATGGTAACAGTTACCACACTTTAGTAATCATGTCCCTTAATGTATAACTATACAGGTTAATTATTTTCAAAGCAGCACTTATACATGCCACTGTAAATAAGTAAAAGTTTCGATGTATAGTTATACATCCGGGTTATACAGCTGGGGGTCTCCTAATATCTACGTCACAAAGTCTATAAATGGTTTCCTATGAGTGATTAGGTGTATGCTAGTAAGAGACCACGATAGATCAATACATTTTTTAAAGGTATTTTCTACCCGTTTTATACTCAAAAGTAATTTTAGGGTTGTTCATGTGTCTAATTTGTAATAATACAACAGATGCGTGAAAATGGAAGTGCTCAGATAAGGAAAGGACCCAGGCCGTGTGCACATCTTTGTTTCATTCGTTTAGCACTGTCTTCCATGAGAAAATTAGTCCTCGAATGATTAGTAGGTATATTGTTTGAGGCAACATGCTTCAGGTTTCAGGTGTTTGGGAATACCAAAGGTTGCTCAGATTCAGTCATCAGCCTGAGCTGAATACAAACATCTCACTGTGATAAGTGTGTTAGGCTGCCTCCTGTTAATTACAGTATTTCACATGAGACTAATTTGACAGCCACTAGTATATAATATGCTAAATACTTCATATAGAATTACATGGAAAAAGAATGTGCCCCCCATGTGAATATCTTCTGATAGGACATTATAATTTAACAGCCCTGCACCAAAAGCAGATATTATCTAATTACTTGGTGGCCCCTTGTTTATTTTGACTGAATGTACTTCGCTAATGACTAAATGAAAAAGATTTTATCAGCTCTTGATGAAACAGGTATTACAGTAGAATTGGGCAAGGGTTTGGTTTAGTAATTCATTAAAAAAATGTGTTGGGGGATTAGGGAAGAATAATGGGTATACTACAGTTCATGTATTGTAACATTGTAAGCAGAATTATCCTCAGTTAGAGCAGTTTTGGAAACAGGTCTGTCTCACATCATCGAACAAGACAAATTCAAGCAACATAGAACATTCTGGAATGCAATATTCCCCTGGTCTTGATTTTAAAGCATGTTAAATCTCTACCTGTATCTAATCCCACAACCTCTAAGATGGTTCATTCAGCACTCCAGCTTCTAATTATCACAACTCAGAGACAAATGGTTTCTTAATTAGCTCATAGTTTTTTAGATGAGTGCTTCACTATACAGTAGCTTAAAGTAAGCTGGTTCTGTGTTTGAGGATACTGAGGTTGGTGTTCATTTGCTGTACTGTTCAGTCTGCATTTGGGATACAATGAATGCAGGCACATGTTTTGTCATCCTTTAATAAGGATATTATAAAGTGAAGGCTGCAGTTTTAAAAGAAGAAGAAATGTTTCCTTTTGGAATGAGATCCTAGGTCACTGTTGAAATGTTTGGATTACATTTTGTAGGCATAAATCGATGCATACAAAAATGTGGTGATAAAGAAAAGTCGCTTTATAAAGGCACACATGGTAAGCTCCTTCGAAAGAAATTAAAGGGTTTATCCAGCTGCTGCAGGGTACTGTTTATTTCATGTAATTTCATCCAGATTCCAGCAGGTGATGCCAAAAAAACTTTTTGCCAGAGCGACATTAGCAGTGAGTATAGAAAATGCCTGTTAACATTCGTGTTACCATAAATGGACCCATTAGCAATTAAATCTCTTCAAAACTGACTGGAAAATCCAACCTTGTTTCAGAAAACACTTTAAACAAATGCATAGACAAAATCCAAAGACAACACTTTCTATGGGTTCTGTAGCCAATACAGAGGAAGCACTCAATTAAATATAATGTATCCCATTTCTCTCACTCCCTGCTCTTCCTTCACGCCACCCCCCACCCCCATCACTCTCATTCCCTCTGCCTGTCTCTGTCTGTATCTTCAATCTACAAATACACATTAGCAGTTCATTCCGACAAAGTGGTCATTTCTTTGACTCCTGTCAATTGATTTCCACAGATTACATCATAACGGAAACCTCAGGGTCACTGTGCACTGAAAGTGCCATTATTTTGGTGCCCTAATTTTTACTCAAATACACTCCAAATATATCAAAAATAGTAGATAATGTATTTCAAGTTGCTCACACAGGTATTGTTATAGTGAAGTACAGCCACAATATGTCCCACAAGGTCTCAGACGTAAGGGTGCCAGGGCCAAGACTGACCAATGGCAACTCTCAATTTGCATCAATGACCTTCTTATGTGTTTTACAAATAACAAGGTGCACAATCACAATTATTCATCCTGCTAAAAGTGAGTACTTGAGTTAAAACTATTCGCTGTATCAAAACCAATGTGGCCAAAAGAATCTTCTCAATTGTTAGAGTCACCCAACGCCGTCAACAGGCCCTGGCACCCTTAAGTCTGATATATTTGGAGTGTATTTGAGTAAAAATTAGTGCATGCACACTCTATAACGAAGACCCATCATTAGGTGTCATTATTTTGGTGCCAGCACCAGCACTCCACCGCCCCTCCCCCAGCCATTTTCCTCTTCAGCACCACCTTAAAAGCCCAAACAACAGGAAAAGTGGGGTACTCCAAGGGCCAAGTCCAAGATGAAATTAGGGCTGAGGCAAGTCTGGCTATACTGTAGGTGTTTTCTGTTCTATGTGCGTTTTAAAGTATAATATTTAACACAGAGGTGGCTTTGATATTTCAGTCTATCACTTGGTGTGGTCTACTCTCTTGGGTCTTGTGAAAAAGGAGAAGAAGATTTGTGAGAAGGGATCCAGTTTGGTCACCTGCAAATTTAAAGTGTAGGCAAATTGCTTGTACACAAGTATATCTACAAATTAATGCATGTATGCGTAAAAAAGATGCCTAAAAAAATGAAAAAGGTGAAACAAACACCAAAAATGCAAGAACATCAGAAAAAGGTCACAGGAATATTATTTTTGGGCAGTGCACAGTGTGTATCACTGATGCTACAGCTCTCAAGGAAGATGCACAATTAATGTGCTCACTCTATCATGAATTCAATTACTTATATTTCAATCACAGCATAACCCCTGTATAAACCAATCTCTTGAAAGCTTATGTATATCAAAATGGACCTCAAGCGTATAGAGCTATCAAGCTTCCAGCAAGTAGAATCTGTAGTCTAAATAACTTAAGGCCACCAAGCTAGAAATGTTCTTATATCATCATCTATACATGTGATTGTGAGTGGCCATCTTCTTTTTCTTTGGAGAAGCCATCAAAGAGGTGTAGAGCCAATTGTGTCGGTGCCGATTCTTCAATAAGTTCAGCATTGATGAAAGGATGATGGATCTATAGCAGAGCCTATTGACATGGAATATTTTGTTGAGAATCCTTGATGCAAATAAGTTATTCAAAACACAATATTGTGTCGGATATCGTTGTGTGTATGAGTATGAACATCTAACAGATTTTTGCCATAAACCATTTTATATGGAAAAGTGAAATAGTTAAAAATTGAATGCAGCTCTGGGTGTTATGAGCGATTTATGGACCGATAATCACATAAAAGCATTCCTAGCTTGGTGGCTTCAAGTTATTTTGACTGCAGGCTTTACTTCCTTGAAGCTTGCTAGCTCTATACGCTTGAGGTCCATTGTTTATTAAGGGATTTCGCTGTGATTGTGGTATAATTTTTCCTCTTTTCAAGAGACAGTTGAGGGTATGTCTTCTAAGCCAGACTATCTGTTGTTCAATGGGACCTAGGAGCAGAAAGCCCGGGCTAACCATTAGCCTCGTTTAATAGACATACTTTTTGGTATTATTGGATTTCTTATATTTCAGGCAAATAAGTTGGAAATGTGTCTCCTTCCTTTAATAAAGACCTTTATCAATGACAGATTCATAATCCTATAGTTTTACCATATCTACATAAGAAACTCACTGCTCCTGCATTGCCGTATTTTAAGACGTTACTTCTTGCCCTAGACATACAATTCAGGTCTCTTTGAAAAGGGATTATACCATAGTTTGGTAACCCCAAAATACTTTCTTGGACAAATTACTACAGTTACTAGTAAGAGAAATCTTATGAGGTTCACATCCACAGCTGTCAAAATGGCTGACACACTGCTGATGTCAGGTGTAAGAGGGAAGGATTCTATCTCTTGGGTCTCTCTTTCCCTGGGTCTGACAGATACAGTAATGGGAGTGGAATTGGCACCCTGGTTTTCCTTCCTCTAATCCTCGGAGGCTCCACTATTCTTTTTCACTTACATAGAAACAGAAATATGACAACAGAAAAAGACCACATGGCCTATCTAGTCTGTCCTTCCATATCAACAACTACAACAGTCCCCTTTTTACCTTTAGAGATCCTCTGTGTTTGTCCCATGCTTTTTTGAATTCAGTTATTGTCCTCATCTCTACCACCTCCACTAGGAGACTATTCCATGGATCCAATACTCTTTCCGTAAATAAATATTTCCGTATATCACTCCTGAATCTATCTCCCTTCACCCTCATTCCATATGGGTGGAGTGGAGGAGTGGCCTAGTGTTTGGGGCAAGGTACTTCAGGCTGGAAGGTCGGGGGTTCAAATCCCACTAGAGGACAGCAACCTTGGGCTGGAAGGACTGGGGTTTCTAGTCCAACAGGTGCTCCTTGTGGTCTTGGGCAAGCCACTTAACCCTCCATAGCCCATGTTCCCTGTAAAATAGTTATCTCCAAGTTATAATGCCCTGTTCAATGTAATTTCAGTTTGTTCAATGTAAACCGCACTGATGCAGAATAGCACGGTATATAAGAGAATGAAAATAAATAAAATAAAATAAAATGTCCCCTCGTAGCAGAACTTGCTTTCAATTGAAAGAGGCTCTTTCCCTGAACATTTATGCCATGGAGGTATTTAAACATCTCAATCATATCACCTCCATCCCGCCTTTCCTCTTAAGGTGTACATATTAAGATCCTTAAGTCTGTCCTCATATGCCTTATAATGAAGACCACTAATCATTTTAGTAGCCACCCTCTGCACCGACTCCATCCTGTTCACATCCTTTTGAAGGTGCAGTCTCCAGAATTGCACACTATACTCCAAATGAGGTTGCACCAAAGACTTATACAAAGGCATTATCACCTCCTTTTTTCTGCTAGCCATTCCTCTCTGTATGCACCCAAGCATCTTTCTAGCTTTTGCCGTCGCCTTTTCTACCTGTTTAGCCACTTTAAGATCATCAGACACAACCACACCTAGGTCCCGCTCTTCTTTAGTAGACAAAAGTACTTCACCCCGTATACTAAATTGCTCCCCTTGGATTGCTGCAGCCTAAATGCATAACCTTACATTTTTTAACATTAAATCCCAGCTGCCAAATTCTAAACCATTCTTCAAGCTTAGCTAGATCCCTCCTCATGTTATCTACACCTTCCTGGGTGCCTACTCTATTGCAGATTTTGGTATCATCCACAAAGAGGCAAACCTTACCCGATAGCCCTTCTGCTATATCACTAACAAAGATGTTAAAAAGAATCGGACCAAGGACAGATCCCTGGGGCACACCACTAGTAACATCCTTCTCCTCAGAGTGAGCTCCATTTACCTGTACTCTTTGTCGCCTCCCACCCAAGAAGAAACTTTAGGGTCCATCCCTAGGGTGCTCAGTTTGTTTATAAGTCACCTGTGAGGAACAGTGTCAAAGGCTTTACTGAAATCTAAATACACCACTTCTAGGGCTCTCCCTCGGTCCAACTCCCTGGTCACCCAGTCAAAGAAATCAATCAGATTTGTCTGACAAGACCTGCCTCTGGTGAATCCATGCTGCCTCGGATCCTGTAATCCGCTGGACTCCAGAAACCTCACTATTTTCACTTTCAGCAGCGTTTCCAATAATTTACTCACCACCGAAGTTAACTAACCGGCCTATAGTTTTCAACCACATCCTTGCTTCCGCTTTTGTGTAAAGGCACCACATGAGCCTCTCTCCAGCCCTTTGGCACCACTCCCGACTCTGAGGCATTGAAAAGGTCAGTCAGTGGAGCTGCTAGAACGTCCCCAAGTTCCCTCAGTATTCTAGGGTGTATCCCATCCGGTCCCATTGCTTTGTCTACTTTAAGTTGAGCTAGCTTCTCACAAACACAGTCTTCTGAAAATTGTTCAAGATGTCCCTCGATGCTGTTCCTGTTTGTGGGTGTTTTCTGAGGTCCTGCTCCTGTTTCCTTTCCCCCATGCAACAATCCTGAATCTTTCTCCTTCTCTCTGCAACAACCCTATCTTTCTCCTGCCTCCCACCCAACATCCAAAATTGCCACCTATTTTCTCCTCTTTCTTTTTCTGTATCCGAGCTGGCATGAAAGGGGAAAATGGTCATTAGGTGAACTTGCGTTTTCGCTAAGCACGCAGCAATTGCTCTGGTGCTAGTGGTAATGTTTGTTTGTTTGTTTATTACATTTGCTTAACCGCCTTATACAGAAGCACCGAGGCGGTGTACAAAATTAAAAACAAAGATAAAAACAGAAAACTGAGAAGAACTCCATAAAATTATAGGACAGTTAAAAAAACATTTGTTCTGACAGCAGAGAAGACAAGGGAACAGGGGAAGGCAGTGGAAAAGGATGGGGACAGAAGCCAAACGTAGTGGTAAAGAGATGCGCTCTTCATGCCCACTCTCTGCCCATTCCCCACCCCATCCCATGATTGCCAATTAACATGCACTTTAGCATGTGGTGGCAGACACGCTTACATGTTAGTGTTCCCAATGGCCAATTGCCATGTGTTAAAAATAGGGGTGTCAAACACCAGTCCTGGAGGGCCACAAACCAATCTGGTTTTCAGGATGCTCCTAATGAATATTCATTAGATATATTTGCATACAATGGGGACAGTGCATGCAAATATATCTCATGCATATTCATTAGGGATACCCTGAAAACCTGACTGGTTTGCGGCCCTCCAGGACTGGAGTTTGACACCCCTGTAAAACATAAGTTAACTGGCTAACGGAATTTAGGAAAAAGGCCCCTAAGTTTCAAGTAGGGATGATGTGCATTTCTGAACAGGAGCCCCTTATAATATTGACCCCGCATGCATACTAGTAGTGAAATGAACATGAAAAATGCATAAAAATCAGGAAAACTTTGTTTTAAAGGAGCACAAGCTAAATTTTGTTTTGGCCATGCACATCCATACTTTCAATAATTATCCTCTTTTGGTCAGGTCAGTGAAGAAACACCATAGCTACGTGGAGTTTTAATAGTACGGTATAGAAAGGTGTAAAGGAGGGAGCAGAACATCTAAGGAGCCTAAGAGCATGTCTAGGTCCCTGTGCTGATGCGGCCACTACTTTGCTCTTCTAGCCCCGCAAAAGAGAAGCATAAAGAGTAAGGGAGCAGGGCTGATGCAAGGGTCCCGGCACCCAAGGCGAACATTTAATCTTATATCCACTCCTGAGATTTTTAGAATAAAGCTTAACAATTATGATCACCCTAATTACATCCCTACCACAAAATTCCTGTAAAAATAAATGATTGGACATCATGGGCCTGATACTCGGTGGCATTAACCAGCCAAGAAACTGAATATCCCCACATATCACCTTGGCACAATCCAAATAGTGCTGGGGTGTTTCTGGCACCTATCTTGTCAGCGGTGATTTTCAATGGATAGGTAACTGCATAAAGCTAGGTCAATAACTGTCTTAACAATGTGGGTTCGCTCTGTAATCAGTGGCTGAATTTCATCGCTGAGCGGATAGCAATGGAGAATGTCGATGAAACTAGATATTCAGCGTTGGTGGATATTTGAATATCTAGTTTCACCTTTGCCTGTAGTGATCAAGCATTTTACAAGGGCTGAATATTGGGCCTCATATGAACTTTGCTTTATATGCACGTGTGCGCCCCCTCTCCCTTCAGGTAACAGAATGTGCTGGCTGCTCTTTGAGTTTGGGGGGCCCTCAGGATCTGCTGCTTTTCTTGGGGGCTGCTACTCTTTACCATCGCTCAGAAGCTGCTGCAGTAGGCAACCATTTAGTCTTCTCTAACGGTTGGGATGGCCCTGGAGAAGAGGACTCTATGTTTGAAGAAGAAAAGAGAGGAGAAGGAACGTGAGACCCAGGTGAGGAAGAAGAGTATAAGACTAAGAGTTGCAAGATAAACTATTGAAATGAAAAGAAAGAAAAATACATGAAAGAGGGAAGAGGGAGGCAAGCCTGGGCCATCATTTTTCAAAAGTTACCACTTTTATGCAAAGAACACTTGATGGCATTTAATGGTCATTTATTATACAAAAGATTGTTGAGCAGTAGGGCACAATATGGAGTAGTAGGAGATTACCACCAGGCATCCCAGGGTCTCAAATGCAATTTTGGAACCTCTGGCCAGCCAAGCAGGAATAAGTGGGGATTTTTGGAGATCCACAGTAAAACCAGGGATGGGGATCAGTGGGTGGATTGTGAAGATTCTTCCAGGGGGGCCTTGGGAGTGGTCTTTATTGCTGGGGGGGGCAGGGTCTTTGAGCTGGGAGGTTTCTTGTGGGGTGAATTTGATGCATTGGAGGGTGGAGAGATTGCAGGATCATCTGATGGGAGGGTCAGGAGGAGATCGGATGCCTTCACACGTAATCAGGTGAGGGATCAAGGTTGAGGTGAGATGAGGAGCAACGGAAGACCTTGATGTTGATAGTTGCCCCTTGAAGCAGGCACTTATACGTGCTCAGGGCAGCTGTAAATTCCACTAGCTATGACTTTCCCTCATGATGTGGATTCTCTATGTGAATCCATGTGCATGTTGTAAGCCCACCCAAATCACTCCTTCCCCCCACCCTCCCACATTTAAAAAGCTCCTCTTCTAAAATGGCATTTAAATGTGTATGCCAATCTGTGCATGCAAATACTGCCCCTATAGGTGGGGCTGCTTCTAAACCTCTTAGCTGACTAAATTTAATATAAATTCTGTTGCAGAATCTTTGTCCAATCTGCCTGTAGCTTTGCTCTAAACCTTTCATTAACAGTTCAGTGAAGCAGACAGGGCTACATGACTTGGTATTATAAACCTCCATACTTGCTATATTCACTGAAGAGACAAATAGAACTTAAGAGGTAATTATTTTTACTGCATGGAGGATGGAATTTATTTTTTCTTTCAGTTTGAAGAAGGAATTTGTTTACAAGACAAATGTGGGGGTGAGAAGAAAACCATTTTAAGAATAATTATGTTAAAAGAATATATAAAATAGGTTTAATTGCATGAGGGTATTTGGCAGTTTAATAATTTAAAAGTGGAATAGATGGAGATAAATAAACATACAGCAGAAAATGAATTAGAGACAAGTTAGCACTGAAGGGAGACTAGATATGATGAGGCTCTCATCTCCCTGAAAATATTCCATTATTTTCTTTGCATTTTTATTCCCTTTTGTTCTGTATGGTTGGAAGGTAAAGGAAATGCTTTTGCCTATCCTGTGGCCTTGACTCTTCTATTTGCAGTGCGTCTGTTGTCCTTGGAGGAGGAACGTTCGCTGGGGAGTGCTAGAGTTGAAGAATCACCTCTATCTTTCCTTAATAAGAATGTATCTTTGAGTCGCAAGTCAGAGAACCACTTGTGGACCCAGCAAGAGATTAGCAACTTGGTCCATGTCTGCCCTGGCATAGAAATGTGATATCATCACAGTGCTGCCAGGTGCACAGTCAACTCTGGAAGATTCTTCAATGGCTGAGATTGTCCAGGATACCAGGGCAGTTTTGAAAGAATCTGTTGTGGAGTGGAAGCTCGGTCATGGGATTAATACTCTTTATAGAAAATTGAGGAATTCTGGAGAAGCTTTTGTCTTGAAAGACCTTGCACGTTTACCCTAGAATCTACCTGGAAGCAATTGTGGGACTGGGTCAGGTTTTACTGCTGAAATTTCAGAGATTATTAGGAAGTTCTTAACCTTGGAGGTGTCATTTAAGAAGCAGCAGGGTCACATGCAAGATTTGGGTTAATCAAAGAACTGATGAGAAATAAGTTGAGGGATCTAAGGAGTATTAAGATGTTGTTGTCATGATTGAAAATTTGAAAAATCTAGTTAGATGATGAAATTCATGATTTATAAACTTTCCTCAGAGAAATGTGGCTAATTTAGAGGTATCCCTGCATGTGAATAGCAGCATTTCCATGTGTAGATTGACATGCAAGAATAAATGCTATTCTAAAAGGGGGCTATTCATAATGGTGCACACCATGTTTAGATTTTGAGCAGATGTGCTAAGGGCATGGGAAGGGAGCGAGTAGGAAAGGCCTACAATACTGATGTAGATTCTCTGTCTTACAAGAGGTATCTATGTTAATGAGAAAAATGTGGATATCAGCATTTACACCTTTTTCAATACATGAAGCAGAGACTGCTCAAGTAGGGCAGGTGTGAAGGCCAAGGTAAGGTACCCCCAGATCCCCTCAGCCCCCCTTAAGGCATCCAATCCCCAATCACCCCCCAAGTGATTCAACCCCCCCCCCCCTTACGTCTCCAAGTCATCTGATCCCTAATCCCTGCCCCAGCATGACGACCCTACCACTCGATCCGGCATTAACTAACTGTTCCTGAGGACCCCTCCACAAGACATTTCTCCCCTGATCCTACCCAAGTTCTTATTGAGTTCCCTAGTGTCTAGTGAAAGCAGAGACAAACCTTAATCACTCCTGCTCTTCCTGTTCCGTTGTACTCATGCCCTAGTGATAATCATGTGATTGTATTATTAGGGGGTCAGACAGCTAAACAAAGGCATTTTGTGCTGGTGCTAAGAGGGGATCATGGAAGTCAGCAGGGTAGCAGTCTATTTGTAGAGTACAGAGAGTCAAGAGGGGGCTTCACAGGAATATCTGGCAATGTATTAGCAGCTCAATGTTCCCTTGGAGGAAAGATAACATCAACACAATAGCAAAAAACACAGCTTGGGGGGCCAAACACAAGTTGCATTATTCAACTAGCGTAATAATTAGGTATGTTTTTGCACTGTTACTTTGCATCTAAATATTCTGATCTTGTGACAGTAAACTAACATGTTAAAAGCAAATGATACATTCTTTGCCATTCATTGTACATTATTTGGCTAAACATGTCATTCCCTTAGGGGCATGTTTATTAAACCTTGCTAAGAATAGGCATCTTGGCACACGTTTAGTGGCAAAAATTAGTATGGGAAATGTGGCTAACCCACACTAACTGTTCAGGGGAATTCCCAACAAGTCTTCATACAGTTAGCGCAATGGGAAGCGCCCTACTGTACTAAGCCTGCAACTGCGATTAATACTGCTACTCTTTGAGGTGGCAATAAACACACCCATACCAGCTGCAGCATTGACAATTAGTGTATGCTGTTGCCTGCACTAATTACAAGATGCAAGCAATGCTTACCCACTCCTGATTGTTCATTAAGCTGTTAGTGTGGAGCTTTTGCAGTACTGCCTTTTTTAGCGTAATGGTTACCCCATGCTGTTAACACATTTTAGTAAAGATGCCCTTTCACGCCTGTTAGTAGCTACATATCTTTGTCTTGGATAAGAGTTCTGCAGAGCTCTAATGAATATTAAGGTGTGCACAGCTTAAGAATAGTTCAGTTCACTCTTGCTTAAAATTAATATTTTCTAATCTTCAGGGGGGGATTTAGTTATTTTTACATATTAATTCTTTAGTCATGCATCACATGCACACAAGAACATTGCTAATGGTCTACCCTCTAACTTCCATACCTCAGTTCTTCCATTAATTACCACTACCTCTTAAGTTTCTCTCTCAATCACTCCCATCTCCTCTCTTCTTTTTAGGAATCTTCATTATTCGACCTCTGTTTCGTCCCTTCCTTCTTCCACTTTGTCTGCTGAGTCTGTTGATGTGGCTGTTTCTTCCTATAATGCCGCTCTTTTCTCCTCTTTAGATTCCCTTGCTCCACCTGTTCCTTATCCTGTGAAGCACACTTCATCTCAGCCCTATTACCTTCACACTTGTACCCATTCTGCTGAGCTCTCCTGGCTCAAATTCTACTCTCTCTCTGACCTCCTACATTTTAAATTTGTGCTTTCCATTTACCAGTCCGCACTTGCTCTAGCCAAGCACAACTATTTTATCCAAGTGATCTCTGGCCTAGTCTCTAACTCCCATCACCTCTTTTCTACTCTTGATTCCCTTCTTAAGGCACTTCCTTCTCCTATCCCTGCATTTCTCTCCGTTCAAGCCTTGTCTTTCTGCAATAAAATTCTTAAGATCACTCTTCAATTCCCCACCAATCCTTCTTCATCTCTAATTACCTCTCCCCAATATCAACTTTTCCCTTCCTCTTCCCCTACTTTCTTTTCCTTTCCTATAATCTCTCTCTCTCTTCTGTCCACGAAAGAAGAACGGTACCCATGTGTGATTGTGTCTGATGATCTCAAAGTAGCTAAACAGGTAGAAAAAGCAACAGTGAAAGCTAGAAGGATGCTTCGGTGCATATGGAGAGGAATGGCCAGCAGAAGCGGGGAGGTGATAGTGCCTCTGTATAAGTCTTTGGTGCAACCTCATTTGGAGTATTGTGTGCAATTCTGGAGACCACACCTTCAAAAGGATATAAACAGGTTGGAGTTGGTGCAGAGGGTGGCTACTAAAATGGTTAATGGTCTTCGTTATAAAGCATATGAGGACAGACTTAAGGACCATAGAAACATAGAAAAATGATGACAGAAAAAGACCACATGGCCTATCTAGTCTGTCCTTCCATGCCTGAAAAACATAAGTCAATTGCACTCACACCATACAGTAACTGCCTTGTCACACAACATGATAATGGGTAGGTGCTCCTCCCATATAGATCTACACATTCGCCCATCCTGACCTAAAAATGCCCACGGTGTAATGGAATAAATTTCTCTATGTAAATACTTGTATATACCATGTAAATAGTTTCCCTGTTTTTCCCAAGTTTGATTATGCCATTGTTATTGTAAAAACACATGTTATATGTAAGCCATGTTCTATGTAAGCACATTGCGATATTTAACGCATTGTTGCTCTGTTCAGTTTTAATGTAAACCGAGCTGATTTTCAATAGCGCGGTATATAAAAAATAAAAATAAATAAATAAATAAAATATCAACCACTACAACAGTCCCCTTTTTTCCTTTAGAGATCCTCTGTGTTTGTCCCATGCGTTTTTGAATTCAGATATTGTCATCTCTACCACCTCCACTGGAAGACTATTCCACGGATCCACCACTCTTTCCGTAAAGAAATATTCCCGCATATCACTCCTGAATCTATCCCCTTTCACCCTCATCCCATGTCCCCTCGTAGCATAACTTGCTTTCAATCAAAAGAGACTCTCCTCCTGTGCATTTATGCAACGGAGGTATTTAAACATCTCAATCATATCACCTCTATCCCGCCTTTCCTCTAAGGCAGGGGTCTCAAACACGCGGCCCGCGAGAGCATTTTGTGCGGCCCGCGGCCCGCGACCCGCGACGCCACGGAGTATCCTTTCTGCTATTTTTGCTATTTTTACTCACTGTTTTCCTTAGCGTGATGCCCGGGGCTGCATGGTGTTGGTCTCACATGACCGGCGTCACGCGCCTGCCCTCCACCAATCAGGGACTTGCAGGAGGATTAGAAAAAGGTGGAGGGGGGGGAGCGGGCCCAGAAGCAGTCTGAGCAGCCACGAGGTTCCAGCGTTTGAAGCATCGCCTGCTTGGAGGAAGGATCGCCTGCTTGAGGATCGCCAGGGTGCACAGCTCTTCGCGGCAGGTAAGGAAGCAGTCTGCCCAGAATTAAGCCAGCCCTGCCTCCCTCAGTTCCTCTCCTCTTCGGCTTTCAGAGCCGCGAAGGGAGAGCTTCTCCCTCGTGACTCTGTTAAGCTCGAGGGGGCAGAGGGGAAAATTCCCATAAGCCTCACCGGCTTAACAGAGTCCCGAGGGAGGAACTCTCCCTTCGCGGTTCTAATCTAAGCCGAAGAGGAGAGGGACTGAGGCAGGGAGGGAGGGATGGCTCTGCCGGGGGGGGGGGCCTGTGATTTTTGCTGAGGGAGGCCTGTGATTTTTGCGGAGGGAGGATGGATGGATTGGGGGGAGCGGCGGCTGTGATTTTTGCTGAGGGAGGGAGGGAGGATGGATGGATGGATGGATGGGGGGGGCTGGTATTTTTGCTGAGGGAGGGTGGATGGATGGATGTGGGGGGGCTGTGATTTTTTGCTGAGGGAGGGAGGGAGGATGGATGGGGGGGGCTGTGAATTTTGCTGAGGGAGGGTGGAAGGATGGATGGGGGGGGGCTGTGATTTTTGCTGAGGGAGGGAGGGGGATGATGGATGGATGGGGGGGCTGTGATTTTTGCTGAGGGAGGGTGAATGGATGGATGGATGGGGGGGGCTGTGATTTTTGCTGAGGGAGGGAGGGAGGATGGATGGATGGATGGGGGGGGCTGTAATTTTTGCTGAGGGAGGGTGGATGGAAGGATGGAGTGGGGGGGCTGTGAATTTTGCTGCTGCTGCTGATGATGATGATGATGGATGGGGGGGCTGTGATTTTTGCTGCTGCTGCTGATGATGATGGATGGGGGGGGTCACAACTGGTCATGTGCTGTGGGCTGGGGGTCAGAACCATCACCATTTCTGAACCCCCCAGCCCCACAGCACATTACCAGTTCTAAACCCCCCAGCACATTACCAGTGTGCTGTGGGCTGGGGGTTCAGAACTGGTAATGTGCTGGGGGGTTTAGCACCCGGTAATGGGCTGGGGGGGTCAGAACCATTACCAGTTCTAAACCCCCCAGCACATTACCAGTGTGCTGTGGGCTGGGGGGTCAGAACTGGTAATGTGCTGGGGGGTTTAGCACCCGGTAATGTGCTGTGGGCTGGGGGGCACATTGCTTCTAATATTATTTTAACACACGCCTCTTTTGGGAATGTGCATCATTAATGTCTGTGCTTTAGTACAAGAAATTAATTTATAGTTTTATTTCTACAGTGCTGAGGTATTCTGTGTAATCCTATTTGACATTGCTACTTGTTCTCTTTTCCCAGTAGGTCATGTGTTGTTCTCTGAAATGTATTGATTTAATATTTGGCAGTGTTGCCTTTTGATAGGTAGGGTCTGGTGCTTTGTGAGTCCTGGTAGTGCTGTTATGATACGGGGGGTTTGCTATGGGTTTCTAAATGGGCAGTGTTAGTAGTAGTTCCTAATGTGCCTGGCGGTTGGCACTGGATTATAGTAATATAGAAATTTTCTAGTCTTTCTTTATCCATGCACTCATTACGCAAATATTTATTCAAATATTTATGCAAATGAGGCCCCTTGTGCAAATGAGGCCCCATGTCTTATGCGGCCCCCGGGTTACTTTACAAGTCCTCATTCGGCCCTCAAAGCAATTTGAGTTTGAGACCCCTGCTCTAAGGTGTACATATTAAAATCCTTAAGTCTGTCCTCATATGCTTTATAATGAAGACCACTAACCATTTTAGTAGACCTTAATATATATACTTTAGAGGAAAGCCGGGACAGAAGTGATATGTTTGAAACATTGAAACATGACGACAGAAAAAGACCACATGGCCCTATCTAGTCTGCCCTTCCATATCAACCACTACAACAGTCCCCTTATGGAAACATAGAAACATGACAACTTAAAAATGTTTGCTTATTTATTTAACAGGGTTTTTTTTTATACCACTTTACCATTTCAGTCAATGCAGTTTACATTGTAACTTAATCTTGGTCATGTACATTAAACAGGGGGCATTGATTACTTGGATTTTTTTTTTCTGTGGGAATGGAGGGTTAAGTGACTTGCCCAAGGCCATAGGGAATACTAATGGGAATCAAACCTTGGTCTCTTGGTTCCCAAGCTAGTGCTTTAACCATTAGGCTACTCCATGGCATAAAGGGAGGAGAGCCTCTTTCAATTGAAAACAAGCTGTGCTACGGGGGGACATAGGATGAGGGTAAAAGGGGATAGACTCAGGAGTAATATGCGGAAATATTTCTTTACCGAAAGAGTGGTAGATGCGTGGAATAGTCTCCCAATGGAGGTGATAGAGATGAGGACAGTATCTAAATTCAAAAAAGCATGGGACAAACAGAGGCTCTCTAAAGGAAAAAAGGGGACTCTTGTAATTGATGATATGGAAGGACAGACTAGATAGGCCATGTGGTCTTTTTCTGCCATCATGTTTCTATCTCTGAAGAAGAAACTACATTACTCCTTTCTTCTTCTAAACTCACTACTTGTTTTTCTGATCCTATTCCCTCCCACCTCTTATACTCTTATCTCCTTTTCCATTATCCCTTCCATCACTTATATTCTTAACTTGCCCCTCTCCTCTGCAACCTTCCCTACAGCATTCAAGCATGCTGTCATCACTCCGCTCCTTAAGAAAACTTCTTTTGACCCTACCGCTCCTTCTAACTATCATCCTATTTTCCTTCTCCCTTTCCTTTCTAAGCTTCTTGCTGTTCGCCTATGCTGCTTTTGCTATTCTCTCTTCTCATGTCCTCCTTGATCCCTTTCAGTCTGATTTTCGGCCTCTTCATTCTACTGAAATGGCTCTAGTCAAGGTCTCCAGTGATTTATTCTTGGCTAAATTCAAAGGCCTTTACTCTGTTCTTATCCTTCTTATTCTCTCTCCTGCTTTTGACACTGTCAATTACTCTCTTCTCCTCAACACCTTATTGTCTCTTGGTTTCAGAGACTCAGTGTTGTCTTGGTTTTCTTCCTATCTTTCCAGTCGTTCCTTTAGTGTTTGTTCTGGTGGCTCCTCCTCTTCCTCTGTCCCTCTTTCAGTTGGGGTCCCCCAAGGGTCGGTTCTTCTCTATATACAGTCTCTTGGTGCCCTCATTTCTTCCTATGGTTTTCAGTACTATTTTTATGCTGATGACACTCAAATGTCTCTCTCTTCTCCAAACATTTCTCCTATACTTCAAACTCGCATCTCTGCTTGCTTATCTGACATTCCTGCCTGGATGCCTAACCTCCATCTGAAATTGAATATGGCTAAAACGGAATTTGTCATCGTTCCCCCTAAACCCTCCCTCCTTCCTCCCTTTCTCTATTTCTGTCAATAATACTCTTCTTCTTGCTGTTTCCTCAGCCTGCAATTTCGGGGCCTTCTTTGATTCCTCTCTCTCCTTTTTCCCTCACATTCATCAGATTGTTAAAACCTACCACTTCTTTCTCTATCATAATACTAAAATTCACCCTTTCCTCTCTGAATACACTGCTAAAACTTACTTCATTCTCTGGTTACTTCACCTCTTTACTGTAACCTTCTTCTTGCAGGTCTCCCTCAGTGTCATCTTTTTTCCTCCTCAATCTGTTCAAAACTCTGCTGCATGTTTAATCCTCCATCAACCCCGATACTCTCATATTACCCCTCTTCTGAAGTCACTTCCCTGGCTCCCTTCCACTTCCATATCCATTATAAACTTTTTTTTTAACCTACAAATGTATTCATTCTTCTGTCCCCCCGCTACCTGCCTTCTCTCCTCTTTCCTTCTCTCGTCCTCTGGTCTCCTTCTCTCTTTACTCTTTTCCTCCTCTGCTAACTCCAGACTTCGCTGATTTCACCTTGCTGCACCTTATGCCTAGAACAAACTTCCTTTACCCTTTCATCGGGCCTCTTCTCTCTCCCTATTCAAATCTATGCTAAAATCTTACCTTTTTGTGGCTGCTTTCAACTCCTGACTCCTCCCTTTCCTCTAGCTGTTGTTTGTGCTGTATTGTTTGTCTATTTGCTAGATTGCAAGCTTTTCAAGCAGGGACTGTCTCTTTCTGTTTGTACAGCGCTGTGTATGCCTAGTAGCACTTTATAAGTGTTAAATAATAATAATAATAATAATAATAAATAATCTGGATGTGTGTTGATTTGTACCTGTACACGTGTACAAGCAATTTGTGTGCACTTTAAATTTTTAGTCCCCAAATATGCAATCAAAAATGCAAACCTTTGTGCAAATTTGAACCCGGACAATTAATTTTGGAGCAAATTTATATGTTGAAATTTGTACAATTATGGCTTTTTATTCTCATGTTTTTGGTGTAATTTCCAAACGTGCAATTATAAATGGGCAAGCAACTGAACAAACAAGTGCTACTGTATGCATATAGTCCTCTACAGTGGTGATAGGTAAAATAAGTCCCATGCCCACGGAACTTAGATTTCTAAGTACCATAGGAAGGGGAGAGAACAACCTTAACAAGGTCAAAAGGAGGATCAGTGAGATAGTGGTTTTTAATCATGGTTTCCTTGGTACCAGCCCACTAGGCCACTAATCACTAGGCCACTTCTTGTTACTGGCTTAAATTTTAGCATTTTTTGGAATCTATACAATAAATTTTAACATGTTAAAAGGCTTTTGTACATGCTAAAGATATCAAGTGATGATGCATGTTAAGATGCCCCCCCTTTTAAATGAATATGTGCTAGCTATGTAAATGAGAGACTGTAGTACATGCAACTGTGCTTTATGTATTCAAGGTTCTAATTGTAGTACAACAGACTTTGTATAGTTGAAGAAGCCCAAATTTACAAGATCAGATAAGCCACGTCATTAATTACTACATTAAGAAATGCAGCATTTTATATGATATAAAAACGACAACGATTTTTGCAAACATTTTTAAAAATTGAGAGAATAAATGAAAGTATTGCAATACATTAGTGATAACTTGAAAGTTGATGTAGCTATACAAATTTGTGTTTCACCTTGAAATGTTTGAGGACATGGATTAAAGGTTTTGCAAGCAATAGTGATTTAATAACAGTTTTGTATACTTGCTACTTCTAAATTACAGTTTCACCATTCTCCCAAGTAGCAGGAAACCTCACCTCTAAATCCCCCTCAATCTTCCCAGATGGAGACTCCAACTATTTAACCCCCTAGCCATCCTTCTGGAATTAAGGATTGCCATACTCAAGCTTCCTGCATTTCAGACAGATGCCTGTACTACTGCTGACTATTGCACGACACTGCTGGGGTGCTTCAACACTATCATACAATAGTACTGAAGTATGCTAGGCAGTAAAGATCCACATTTATTAGCATACATTTTGTTTATTTGCACACACCTTAATAAATCTAGTGAAAACTGAATTAATTTAATGCACAGCAACCTATGAATTAGCATGCATTGTCAATTAGAAGGATAGTTAATAAAGTGTGTTATGGCAATAATGTGCTTTATTTGGCCCTTAACGCAACATTTTTTCACCACAGCACACAAGTTCCCACCACAGCATGAGATGCTCCCGACTGCCAACTTGGAGGGGCTGTGAGGGTGATTTGGTAGTGGTGGGTTGAGGTCCTCATCTCCCAAAAATACCAAGAAGACCCAGACCTTCCCCCCCCCCCCAAATACCATATCCCCTCCCCTCATGTGATTGATCCCCTCTTCCCTGCCAAAGTCATAGTCCTAGCTCCCACTTAACCACTCCACACCCCTCAGCAGTTCGACTGAAAGCCTCCCCATCTCCCTACAGTCTTCTAGTCCTACCTTAAAGGAGCCCTGGTGGTCTAGTGAGGCCCTATAGGGAACTACTCCTACTCACTCCCATCCAGGCTAGCACTAGGTTCAAACTGGCACCCATAATTCCCTAGCAGTAGTCTCATGGTTCTACAATTAGGGAGTCAAACCAAGCATTTGTTCCATGAGATTACCATTAGAGGTGCCATTCTGTACCCATCAGCCCATATGAAAGCAAGTGGGAATTGCTTATGTTTGGGCCCCACTAGGCCACGGATTCCTTTAAGGTAGGTCCTAGGAAGACTGAAGGGCAATGGAGAGCTTTTAATTGGGCTGATGGGAGTCACTAACCTGCAGATACAGATTTACCATGGATTAGCAACTCCCAGTAGAATGTCTGATTTTACCATAACATAGTAACTACCCCACTTACTGAGCTTCCATAAGTTTAATGCATATTAAATTATTTTTTACTAAAATGAATGTGTGAAATAAGCTGGGAAAAAAGTCCAAAAATCATGGAAAATTTAAAAAAAAATAAAAATGAACCAAAAATATTTACCTTGTACAAATCACTCCTACCAGGCAACATTGTTCACCTGCCAACAGTGGTGCAAAGAATAAGCAGGAGGTATTATTTTTAGCAAAAGGGAAGACTAATGTTGAATGAGACTTTATTATAATTATCTACCTGCCTAAAATGCTATGAAAATAGCCCACCCTGTGAGCAAAATCCTAACCTAAGTTCATTGAACATAGTAGAAGTGGGTTCCATGAAATATTTCATGATAAATCTCAATCCCCAGGATCCGATGTATTGGTATTTTCAATTCTTTTGTTATCTGCCTGCTTTCCCCTTCTGCTACATACCTACTGTACTTTCAGTGAAGTATTAGATTAAGCTAGAGAAATTCACAAGGCTCTGTTGTGTTTGCTTTCTTGCTGGTGGGCATGCCACACAGGGGTTTGAGAGCATATAATTTCTCTTTAGTCCAATTGCTTTGATATGGTACTTGCTTAGCAATCAAAAAATGTAGACATGTGGAAATTCCTGATAAAATGAGAGCATCTGAAATTTGAGTTGCAACATGAAATTGACTTTATGATAATGGACTCTTCTGGAGTTAAGTCAATTTTTATTCTGAAGAATTCAGTCCAATGTTATTTATTAAAACAGTCGACTTGTTTTCAGAGCTGTCTGGTCTTTGATGTTCTGGTTTTAACTTGCTTTCCTATGTTATGCATCTTGTGAAGATGCAAAGATGTAATTCCTGACTTTACTAATATAATGGACAATTTTCAAAGCCTTTTACCCAGATGAATAGGTGTATATACTGTAGCTAGGCCTATTGGCCTGGTTGAAAATGTCTCTTGTCGGTCTGGCTAAATGTTTGCACACTGCGCAGAACTCGAGTATATTTAGCCAGGTTAAAGAGAAGTATTTGAGGGAGTGCTGAGTTTAGGAAGGCATTTGTGTTTTCAAATGTGCACATGATGTTTTGAAACCCACCTGCCCATGCACTTACAGCTCGGTCACAAATAGAATATGACATAATTTATACCCATATACTTAAGAGTACCTGGGTCGTTTTCCCTTTTCAAATTAATTGCCAAGTGTGCATGCACAAAATTTCATACATATTTTGCAACTAGAGGTGTACATGGAAAAGAATTCCAGTTTTGTGGCATTTTTGGACTTCTAGATTTTTAAAAATGTTTTCAAATACATTTAGGTTTCATACACGTTTTAAATACAAAATAAACGTAACACACATTAGAATGGTTTGTATTAACCAACAGTGCACAGTAACATGTAGGTTAGCATGTGTTAAATCGATTTAGTCTACCAGATGTGTGCTAATGAGTACATTTTCCTATGCACGATTTCCCCATCACTGCCTATTTATGCGTTCCTGAACTCCAAACCATATAAATGACTGTATATGCTTAGAATGCTAATATTTTTACAACACATTATTGCATTATATCATGTTGTTTGTAACTTGTTTTATATTCTAGTATGCTAATTATTTGTTATAGCTGTTCTACTCTGGAAATTATTTGCTTAAAATTATACATTTGCGTGGTTAAATACCATTCTTTTGTCTTTTATTTAATATGTTGCTTATTGTAATTGTATTGTTTTCGTCTTATGATGTATTCTTGATATGCAAAGCCGGTTATGCATTGACTGGCAGCTGAGCCATTTAAATTATTAAGGGGTCCTAATGTGCAATTTGGTGCACATTAACTGAGCATTCAGATCCACGGTAACAGTTATCATGGGGCCATAACAATTAACGCATGCCGATTTTAGCACTAACTTTCAATTGCACGTTAGGGTGCTGAATGAAAAGTTAAGGGTGTACTGTGGTCCTGATTAATGCATTGTAGGTATGTATTGCATGTTAACTGTCCATGTTGCCGTTAGCACAGGTCAGTGGAGACAAGTGCACCTGCGGAAATGGCAGCATGGATTAGGGTATGCATCTGCACAGTAACTGTTGGAAACATGTTGGCCAAGCCCCCGACAACTACCATAGAGACTTTGTACAAAAGATATGCTAGTTTATGCTCTAAGCGCCCCTACATGGCCATGTATTTGTGGGCTAAATAAGGGAAGAAGCAAGCACTGGCCAAAAACATTTTTTCAAATACTAAAAGGAAAAATAGTAGGCATAAACTAAATGGATAGTGCCGACAAAGTCAACGCACTCTCCAAATATTCAGCGACATTACTTGTGTCCATAGCAGCATCGGATAAATGGACATTAAACTTAAGTTGCTTGCTCCAGCTGAATATTTGGCTGGTGTTTTTTTTTATTATAGTAGCATAGCGTATGATAGCAGATATAGACCAGTAGGGTCCATCTAGTCTGTTCAGTAAGGTGGCTAGAGTGGTTGTACCCACCACTCTGTGCAGATCACCTCCCTCTATGTCTTTGTTTAGGGTTGTATCCACTGCTTTGTGCAGGTCACCATCCTCTATTATGCATTGTAACACACTTTGAATTTTTGAAAAGTATGTAGTAAATAACTTAATTTGGATAAATCTCCCGCCTTTTCAGTAAAGTTCAAGGCAAGTTACATTCGTATACAGTTGATATTTCCCTTTCCCCAGAAGACTTACTGTACAATTTAGGAAGCCTATTTATTAACTAAGGATGTGCAGAGGCAAGAAAAATTCAGTTAGTTTTTTTGTTTTATAGATGAATGTTTCCTGATTTTTCATTTATTTTCACAAAATTATTTTAATAAGAAATATTTGATGTGTACTAAATTGTTTTAATGTAAGACAACCAATAAAATAAAGCACACTAAGGGGGTTATATTAGAAGACTTATTAGTGATTTAAACATGTAAAATTGGGCATACACATGTAAATTACCTACACATATAAAGAGCTGTTTTAGAAGTGTCCTACATGTGGGCATCATTGATATGTGTATGTTTTGAGGGGTATGTTAGGGTTGTGGCCTGAGTGGGTCAAAAATCTACATATATATTTTCTGTTATATATAAGAATGCATATTTGAACCCAAAGGTGTGGTAACATTTTTGTGTTGCTGAGACCAGGACCATTGAGCATGCCTAGCTACAGCAATACATACGAGTAGGCCTCAAGTCTACCTGCTGTGGTTTCAAAGGGATGGCATGTTCTGCAAAAATTAGTCTACCTCCCCCTCCCTGAATCCCATAAGCACTTGTATTAAAATAGGTCCTCCTCATCAACCCTGGAACAAACTGGGGTATTTCTGATGTCCAGTGGAGGACAGAAGCAATCCGTGATAGCTCCTGCCCTTATGGATCCATTTTCCAAAATTGTGCTGCCTGACCTCCTGCAGTAGTCTCATGGTACTGCTGGTAGGGGTCAGGCTGCCAAATAAGAGGGCATTCATTATTGTGGTAACCTTACCACTAGTGGTAATAGCATGAGATTAACCCTAAGAGCCCTCCACCTCGAGCCATCATTCACCAAATTCAAAACCGGTTTAAAATCTCATTTTTTCTGTGCCGCTTATGATCTCCCACCCCCTCCCTCCATCCCCACGGCCCCTCCTTAAGCCTTGTGTCATGTCTTGTGTGCTCCAGTTTGTCTGTCTCCCCTTTTCTCTTCAGCGTACTTTTTGCTTTCTCTTTAGCTTTGATGCTGTCCCTTTCCTGTCATACCAATGGAGTTCTGTTTCCTCTCTCCCTCTTTTTTCCAGCAGCAACTCTGACTTAGTTTTGTTTTTACCTATTGTAAACCGCTCTGGTACCCACGGTGTGGGCGGTATATAAAGAAACAAATAAAGATAAAGGTGACACCATTTTTAAAAATGAAGCTACTGGGACTAGATAGGCTGAAGGGAGGGTGTGAGATCCAGGAGGGATGTTTTTTTACAGGCCATGCTGTCCTCTTTAAGTCCTTCCACAGGAGCATCATATTGTGCATTAGAGATCACTGATCCTGGGGGGAAATTAACACTTCTAGAACATAAGGACATAAGATACATCATACTGGATCAGTCCAAGGGTCCATCAAGCCCAGTATCCCGTTTCCAACAGTAACCAATTCAGGTCACAAGTACCTGTCAGGTTCCCAAAACGTATAGAAGAGTTTTTAACGTTTCCTGAATAATGCAGCTTTCATATTTCAATGCAAGCTGCTTTATTTAAATTGCATAATAACGATCTGCATTGCCTACAATGTAGCTCATGTTTATGTTTATGTTTAATCATTTGATAAGAACCGCCTTTCTAATTCCAATCAAGGCGGTGTACAATAATAAAAAAATTCCATAAAAATTGGCCGAGGCCGGTAAAAGAAAAGGAAATGTACAAAATTATAAAAGGACAGAAAAGAAAAAGATAATAGGGACGGGACAAGACACGGAAGGCAGACTCAATATACAAGAACGGGTAGGACTCATACAAAAGGAGAAGGAACATTGAATGCTAAGGAGAACAGGTGGGTCTTCAGGTTTTGCTTGAAAGTGGCGTATTGTGGTTCCAGGCGGAGGGAAGTAGGAAGAGAGTTCCAAAGAGCAGGACCGGCAAAATAAAAAGCAGAGAGGCGGGTGAGCTGCAGATGGGCACGGGAAGGAGGAGGAAGGGTAAGACGGTTAAGGTGGAAAGAACAGGGTGTGTGCCTAGGAGAGTGAAAATAAAGGAGATCAGCTAGATATGATGGGGTACTGGTGTGGAAAACTTTATGTAACAGAGTCAACAACTTAAATTGAGAATGAAATGGAACAGGCAGCCACTGAAGACGAAAGAGCAAAGGAGTGACATGATCTCGGAGAGAGGAATGTGTAATAAGACGTGCGGCAGTGTTCTGTATTCTTTGGAGTCTGGTTACCTGATTCTAGGGAGACCGAGGAACAGTGAGTTGGAAAAATCTACCCGCGACATAACTAAAGATAATACCAGAGTGATCAGGGCTGAAAGAGAGAGGAAGGGGCGGACTGAGTGAAGTTGGCGGAGGAAGAAGAAAGAAGTTTTAGTAATATGGGAGATATGGGTACAGAAAGATAGGTCTGAATCAAAGTGGACACCTAGGTACCGAAATGTGGAGACCAGGGGAACCGAGGAGCCAGAGAAGGAAGGAGCCAGTGAAGGGGAAGGACCACCGTAGGTGAACCAAATAGCAAGAGTCTTGGTGAGGTTTAAGTGAAGACAGTTTTGGGTGAGCCAGTTTGCAACAGATGAAAGACAGGAATTCAATGGAGTGAGGTCGGGAGAGGAAGAAGAAGTATGGTGAAGCAGAAGAATGTCGTCGGCATAGAAGAAAGCTGATATACTTGACTGCTGTATAAGAAGAGCGAGAGGGGCCAGGAAAAGGTTAAAGAGAAGAGGGGCAAGAACAGAACCCTGTGGGACCCCACAAGAAAGGTGCTGTGAGTCGAAAGAGGGGACAGCAGGTGAAGAGGAAAGAACTGCACTGGAGCGGGAGGAAAGGAAAGAGTGAAACCAGTTGTGAACCGTTTTAAACATCTGTCCTCTGAATATCGTTCGGCTATTCAATCTGCCCGATCAGCTTTCTACTCAGCTCAAATTACGGCGGCAGCTAGCTCCTCCCGCCAACTCTTTAACATCTTGCGGACGTTATCATCCACTAAAACTGGCAATTCTAAGGTTCCGGTAGCTCCAGACCCCCAATCTCTTGCTGCTTTTTTCTCTAATAAGGTGCTAACTCTTCACTCATCTTTTATCACTCCACCTCCCCCTCCCCCTCCCCCTCTCCCCCTCCTTCCCTCCCCGCCTGCTGTGGCCCCTACCCCCTCCCTACCTCCCTTAACTGTTTTCCCACAATCCAGCTCTGCTCCTGTTGAACCTGTATATACTCATACTTGGTCATCTTTCCAGCCTGTCCTTGCGGCAGAAGTGTTTACATTTCTATCCACTGCAAGGAAAACTACTTCCCTAGAGCTAGTCCCAGTTATCACCACTATTATCAATTCTAGCTTTTCCTCTGGTCACTTCCCATCGTCTTGGAAATCAGCAATCCTCCGCCCGCTACTAAAACAATCATCCTTAGACCCATCCATACTCTCACACTGGCGTCCAGTATCTAACCTGCCATTTCTCGCTAAACTCCTTGAACGGTGTGCCTTTACTCAACTCAGTTCCCATGTTGAGGCTATCAACACTCTTCACCCCCGTCAGGCGGGATTCCGCCAGGGACACAGCACTGAGACTGTGCTTCTGGCTTTACTCAACGAATTACACACATCCCACGATCGTGGTGATATCACTCTTCTCGTATCCCTTGATTTGTCTGCAGCATTTGATTTGGTTGACCACCATACACTTCTTTCTCGGCTCTCTGATATTGGTCTTCGTGGTTCTGTTTGGTGTTGGTTTCATTCTTTCCTTTCATCCCGTTCCTTCTCAGTTCATGTAAATGATCAATCTTCATCCATCTTCCCCCTCACTTGTGGTGTCCCACAAGGCTCGGTGCTTTCTCCTCTGTTGTTTAACATCTTTCTTGCCCCTCTGCCCCTGATTATTCAACAATACTCGATTTCATCCTACCTATATGCAGATGATATAGTTCTTCCATTCCACACATCACCTCTCTCCCCTGACATTACACAGCTGAACCTCTGTCTTTCCCACATTGCCTCCTGGTTATCAGAAAATTTTCTTCATCTTAATCCAGCAAAATCTTCGGCAATGTGAATTTCCCTCAGTAGTACATGCCCCACTCTTGCAACTTCTATTGGATCATCTAGCATTCCCCTTACCTCTTCTGTTCGGTATCTGGGTGTAACTCTAGACTCTTCTTTAACTTTCTCTGAGCATATTTCAAAGGTTTCCCGTTGTTCTTTCTCTGCTTTACGGCAAATTAGGGCCGTCCGGTCTGTTTTGCCCTCTAGCGCTCTAATTACTCTTGTCATTGCCCTTGTAATCAATAGACTGGACTACTGCAATGTCTATCTGGCCAATCTTCCCAAATATTGTCTTCAGCGGTTACAACGCATTCAAAATACTGCAGCTCGCCTCGTTACTTTCTCCAGTAGATATGATCACATCACTCCTGTTTTGCTCCGTTTACACTGGCTTCCTCTCCAATATCGCTTTCACTACAAGTTTTTGATTCTCCTCCACCGGACCATTTACACCTCTACTCCTCGTTACCTGGCAGACTGTATCTCACGCTATACTCCCCATCGGTTGCTTCGTTCCACTCAAACTAACCGTCTGTCTCTTCCTTCACCTTCCCAAACCCGTCTGGAGCAGACGCGGCATTCAGCTTGGTTTTTCCTTGGCCCTTCACTCTGGAATATGTTACTCACCTCACTGCGTCTAGAACCATCCTACCCTCAGTTTTAGTCGTTACTCAAAACTTACCTTTTCCAGAAAGCTTTTGACCTTCCCCCTGAAGCTCCCCCCTAATTGGTTTTTGTCTGTGTGTTCAACCCCAAGTACTGTCCGTGTTTGCCCACTTATGTATTTTTGTACCCTGGTTTGGTTAATATCATTCTCCTTATGATTTGTTATGAGTTGATGTTAAATGTTAACATGAGTTATGTGCAACTTATTATGAGTTATTGTTAAGTGTTTTAGTGTGATTTGTTCACTTTCTCTCTAACCCTCTTTCCTGTCTTAATTTTGGCGTTCTGTTTCTTGGATTGTGGTGCTAATCAGTTTTATTGTACACCGCTTAATGCTTTTGCCACAGCGGTATATCAAATTTTAATAAAGATAAAGATACTACAAAGACCAGCTTCCCGAAGACGATGGAGGAGAAGAAAGTGATCAACCAGGTCAAAAGCAGCCAAAAGATCCAAAGCATTTTTTAACGTGCGTTGGGGCAAGTTTTTGCAAAACAACATAGCCTATGTGCAATTAATGTGCATTATAGGCTTTTAAAACATGGTTATGGCCATATTCCCGTTGATTAAAAAGGAGTAACCTAGTGATTACAGCACTGACTTGGTAACCAAGAGATCAGGATTCATTTCCCACTAGCACTCCTTGTAGTCTTGGACAAATCACTTAACCCTCCATTGCCTTGGAAGAAATACCTGGCAATCTACTAATGATCGCATTGCCAAGAAAATGGAGGAGCTGCTGGATCGTCAGGAATCAGCACTGACTCAAAGGCATGCATTGCATTTGCAAATAGGCCCATAGGTTTGTACCAGAGGGTTAAGTGATTTGTCCACTGTCCCAACAAGCATCATTGGGATTTGAACTATAGCCGCCTTGGGTTTTAAATACTGTGTGTGTGAGGGATTTGTCTTTGTATCAGTGGAAAGGGTAAAGCAAGAGACAAAACACAGGTGACAATAAGTAGGTAAAAAAATACATTTAAAATAAAATGAATAATTATTTAAAATACGGGGTTTCTATGAAAAAAGAGGATAATAAAACAATGTCCATCCTTTTCTAGTTTATATAAGCACATTTATAATAATTTAGTGAACATTAGATAAACCATTTACAGTATGAAAATGTTGACTTTTTAATTTCTGTAGTAGCATTAATTTTAAGGCTGCTATTCAAAATCATGTATGGGGTAATTTTAGAAGGCCGCATCTAGTTTAAGCTTATTTTCAGTGCATGTTTCCTAGTGAAAAGAAGGTGTCAGTGCTCATATGTGGGGCTCTTTCATTGATGCATGAGGACCAGGGGTCAGTTTTAGCAGACACTGAAAAAGGTGCTGGTGGTTAGTCAGCACCACCCACTAGGGCAGGCCATTCAGGTTTTCAGGATTCCCGCAATGAATATGCATGCGATAGATTTGCATGTTCTGCCTTCATTGTATGCAAATGTATCCTATGCATATTCATTGTGGGAATCCTGAAAACCTGACTGGCCTAGGGTTCCCTGAGGAATGGATTGAAAACCCCTATTTTATAAAGACAAGTTGGTGCCTAATTGCTTTTAGAAAATAATAATGTAACTGGCAGAGATTTCATCTTAAGTGATGTAAATGCCTACACCTATTATTTTATAGTAGTTTATCATCTAAGGCAGGGGTGGGCAATTCCGGCCCCCGTGCACCACAATTCAGCCTGGCTCTCACGATGTCCCTAATGAATATTGATGAGATCTATTTGCATCCACTGCCTTCCATTGTATGGAAATAGGTCCGTGAATATTCATTAGGGACATCATGAAAACCAGGCTGGATTGTGGTGCACGAGGGCCGGAATTGCCCAGCCCTGATCTAAGGGGATCATTTTGGAAGCCCTATTCATGCTTTGGACATTCAAAAATTGGTATAGAGACGTTCAAAGTCATATTAGAAGCTGGTTATGGAGATGTCCTCAGTGAGAGAATGTGCCCAAGTCTGAACCAGAAGCATGGTGGTGTTCCCAGCAGCCTGAACAGCCCACCTGAGCTCGGAAACGTCTGAGGTCATGTCTAAGTTTAGACCTGCTCCGGGCACGAACAGGCATCCGAACAGTGATTGCTTTGGCTGAAAAATATCCAGAGGATATAAAGAAGAAAGCACTCCAGCACCATGTCAGCAATAACAGCAGTGGGATTTGAACACTGGCTGCACTGATCTTAACCCATACTTGAACCTTCAGGCTTATCGAAATGTCCATGTTCCAAAGTACAGTTCTGGGGATGTCTGTGTAGACGACCCCACAGACCTCCATATCAGGCATATCCACATTTGTGAACTTGTGTCTGTACCTGAATGTGTCTGCATTGTTTTCCGACGTTCTGGTTTAGATATCCCAGATTGCACTTGGACATCCCTTCTAAAATTCGTCTCCATATGCATAGTTGTGTACTCCATCCACAAACTGCTCATTCTCCACCAATGTGCATTTCTTCCACCAAAGTATGCATCGTTGTGGGGCATCTTTACTAAGCAGGGCTAACAATTAGCACGCGCTATTTGTAACTGGGTCCCATGTTATTCAATGAGACCTAGTTACAAATAGCACATGTTAACCCAGAAGCTGCGGAATGCATCTACCGTTTTTGGGGGGAAGGGGGTGGCAAGCTTCGCCTTGACACCACTACAAGTTCCACCCTAAATCCACCTCTAGCGCACCCCGCCCTCCCCCGTGGCCTTCCCCTACCTGAAGGGATATGATCTCCACAGGTAGAAGACAAGAGAATTGCTGCAATTGCAGTAGACTCCTATCTGCCCTTGGGAGATCGGATCCCCACGCACAGATAGATGGAGTCTTCCCCTCTGCCTGTGGGGATCCAATTTCCTGTGGGCGGACCAAATGAGTCTGCCACAATCGCTGCTGCTCTCTCTCTACTGATGGGCAAATGTTTGGTGGGGCAAGGGACCATGTGGCACACCCTGGGGGTCATTCTGAGCAATGAATAGCGGGGATGGATGTCCCACGTCCATCCCTGCTTTTGGTGCCCTTTCCCGACTCTGTCCTTCCCCGCGCACTGTATGGGGAAGTTAGACGGGGGCAGGAAAGAGGCAGATTGGGAGCAGCGTTAGGGTGGGCAGTGGGTGGTTGCCGGCCCGGGACATACAGAGCCAATTCTAATGTCGGCCTTGTACGTCCGGGCCTGCGACTTGAACAGGGAAGTTATTCCACCTCTGAGGTGGAATAACTTCCCCAATGTGGCAGAAATGGCAGGACCGGGGCTGGGATGGGGCAGCAGGGGGCTGAGGGCATTCCCCGCAACCTGACCTTGGCCCTGGGAGACTGGATTGGGGGACGGGTTGCGGGGAAAGCACTTTGGGAGCCGGGGAACGTGGCTTTTAAATGGAGTCGCGCGATGCCATGGCACCCAGATTCCATGGCTCCATTTAAGTGCCCTGACTGAGTTAGCCAGGCAAGGCCTGTATGTGCAGGCCAGGCTGAATCATGGTCCCAGCCTGCACGTACAGGCCTATTCACGATTCTGATCCCGTGGGCTAGACATGCCCCACGGGATCAGAATCATGACTTCCTCTGTGCGTCCGGTTCCTACCGGGTGCACAGAGGGCCTGTAGGTCCCAGATGGAATCGGGCCCTATATGTTTAGTGGTGCCCACTGAACATATAACTGTCTTATTCATGGACTTTTAGTCCTGAAATAAATAGAATTGATTGTTATGTATATTACTCATAAGGGCATAAAAACACAAAATATGCCATACTGGGTCAGACCAAAGGTCCATCAGGCTCAGTATGCTGCTTCCAACTGTGGCTAATCCAGGTCACAAGTATCTGTCAAGCTTACAAAAGGTAAACAGATTCCATGATGCTTATCACAGGGGTTAGCAGTGGATTTCCCCAGTCCCCTTTAACCATGGTCTATTGCAGGGTCCATAGAATGCCTCTTTGAATGGAGGTCCAAACTCCACCTTGACTCCACCCCAAACTCTACCTATCTCTGCCCCTAGCTCCCCGCGACCTTCCCTTCCTGTTCTGCCTGTGAGGAACCCATAAACCACGGGCAGAACAGGATGTAATGGCTGTGATCGTGGCAGACTCCTGAGTGTTCTCTTCACTCTGCTGTTGGTAAAACTTTGGTAGGCCAGGGCCCATGTAGCCCACCCCATTCCGACGCCTTTGGTTTATGGACTTTTCCTCCAGGAACTTGTCCAAAACTTTTAAACCCAGCTACATTAACAGTTTTTATGACATCCTTCAGCAGTGAATTCCAGAGTTTTATTACATGGTGAGTGAAAAAATATTTTCTCCTGTTAGTATTAAATGTGCTAGATTGTCGCTTCATTTTATGCCCCCTAGTCTTCCTGCTTTTTGAAGGAGTAAACACCTGATCTAGGTTTACCCATTCCACTCATTTTATAGATCTATATTTTATCTCCCATCAGCCACCTCTTATCCAAGCTGAAGAGCCCTGACCTTTTTAGCCTTTGCTCATAGGGGTATTCTTTTATCATTTTGGTCACTCTTTTCTGTATCTTTTCTAATGCCACTATATCCTTTAAGATATGGCGACCAAAAGAGCACACTATTTTCAATATGCAGTCACATCATGGGGTGAAACCAGAGGCATTATGATATCCTTGGTTTTATTCTCTGTTCATTTCCTTATGATTTCTAGCTGTTTGCTTTCTTGGCCACCAGCGCACACTGAGCAGAGGGTTTCAGTGTGTTATCTACCATTTTTAACAATCCTCTTGTGTTTTAATAACTTTGAATAATTTTGTGTCATCTGCAAATTTGATCACCTTACTCGTTATTCCTGTTTCCAGGTCATTTATGAAGATGTTAAAAAGCAGCAGGCCCAGCACAGATCCCTGGGGTACTCCACTATTCACCTTTCTCCATTGAGAAAATTGGCCATTTAGCCCAACCCTCTGCTTTCTGTGTTTTAAGCAGTTCACGATCTACAATAGGACACTGCCTTTTATCCTATGACTCTTTAATTTTGCCAAGAGTCTTTCATGAGGGACCTTGTCAATGGCTTTCTGAAAATCCAGATACATTATATCAACTGGCTCACCTTTATCTACCTGTTTTTTCACACTTTCAAAAAATATGAGAGATATTTTCCATAACAATAAATTTAGTGCCACTTTGTTGGTATTTGCGTTTAAACTGGAAGTCTGCATCCAAGGAGGGCGGAGGTGGCAGATAGTGGAAGAGAGAAATTGTGATGTAGTGCCGGAGGCTGCATTGCTGTTTTTGAGCCATTGCCAGCCCCAGACAGAGGTGGCAGTGGTCCAATCGGTAGCAGCAGGCACCCCTAGATGGCAGGCACTCTAGGTGATTGCCTAGATTGCCTAGTGGTAGCACTGGCCCTGGAAATCACATCTGTGAATCAAGGGATTCTTCTGAATGTTATTGTCTATAAATGGTTCTATATTTCTACCCACACACTCACCTCCCCATCTGGGGAAAGGACCGAATACAACCTCAGTGCAATCATAATTTATTTGGGTTGACTGTGGTTATCCAGATGGGTCCCAGAGACTGTACATACTTATAAATGTTCAGCTGGCGATTTGGAGCTCACTCAGCTTCTTACTGCCAAGCAGTTGCATATTTCTGGGAGAATCGGCAGGTAGCTGTGAGTAGTCTACAGACAGTTTCTTGCAAACTACCGGAGCTGCCTATGGAAGCCTGAGGGACTCGGCAGCTGTTTACCAATCTGCACCAAATGTTTGAAATTTCTGAAGAGCCGCTTTCATTCTCTCACACACTTCTCTCTGCTTAATCCTACCTTGCCTGAGGAAATGGCCATGGTAGGCCTGAAAGCTTGCATCTCTAAGCTTTAGTTAGCTTAATAAAGGGATCACCTCTACCCATCTGTTTTGTGATTATTTTTTTCTTTTAACAAATTTGAATCCTTTTGAAACAATTGTTCACACTTTGTGCTCCGCAGTAATACTTGTCCAGTGATGAGCTGCATTCAGCAGTAGGTTGTTAACTCAAATGGGAAATGACAGACTCACTAAGAGAAAATTTCCCTGCCAGAGAAATAGATATTACTTCTTTTCTCACAGATTACTCTGTGCCTGAGCTGTACACATAGCAAGCTTGTGGTCACATCAAAGATGCCTACTGATCAATATCAGACTAATTTGATTAGAATAGAGACTTTCATATCAAATTGTATCACTCTGTAGTATCTAATAGATGTTGGCAAGTGGCCAGAACTTCAGTTTGGTATGAAAAAAGAAGGTGATTTAAAACATACTGTGTTTTATAGAATGGCTTATCATCCTACTGAGATTTTGTTCAACTTGGCTTTGTGTGTAACACTCTCTGTTTTATTCTATATTCACTGACATATCTGCTGCCATTTTTGTATGATTGGGATGTGCACACAAAAATATTTCGCTAGGTTTTTGGGCATTTTTGGACTTGCCCCAATTCTTTGACTTTTTTTGATTTATTTCACACGTGTTTTAATAGAAAGTCTTTCAGTTCGCAGAACTGTTAACACATCAATTGACTGTACCAGGGCAATTTCATAAAGAGCCACGTAGGCTATGCACATTCCCGTGCATGCGTGCAGGCCCTATTTTATAGAGTAAAGCACGTCCACACTTTGAGTGAGTGAACCCACTGGGACTAGACACGGCAGCCGCAGATGTGATCTTGAGTGCCTACATTGGCTTACTAAAGTATGTAAGTCATAGCATTCTATAACTTACACGTGTCAGCCAAGGCTCACCTATGTATTCCCAAGCACCACCATCGTGCATGGCCATTGGAAGTTACGCGTGCGCGCAACAAGTCGATGCTCACGTGGAAGTGCTCATCCACACATTTAAATCCATGAAAAGATCTGCAGTAACAGCTACTGCACTTGCTAAAAACCTGCGTTAACTGCTTAATGCGCAATGGGGCAGGGTCCGGGAGGGTTATGGGCAAGGAGTGGGCATGGACTATGCTTTGCAGTTAGTACATAGTACTTATCACATGCTGTCAATTTTGCAGCTAACGCAGGTAGACTTAGACCACCTCAAGAGGAGCTGTTGTGCCAATGAACTTAACTTGCTGTAAGAAACTTTACTGTGTGGTAAATGTAGAGGACATTCTCGCTCTACCCCTGAAAGTTAGATGTCCTTTATATTTACCACACATTGGCTGTTGCTCTAAGACAGTAATTTTATAAGAGGAGCCTAGTTTAAAACAGCCAAAATGTGGCTGTTTATGCTTTCAGTAGACCTATAAAATACTGAGGTCCCTTTGATAGGTTTTTTTTAAAAAACGTATTTGTCCTTATCGTTTATTTGTTTGTTTGGGATGCTTTTTTGTGTGTCTTATAAAATATCAACACGTGTAAAAGTACACATGTTGACATGAAGGGATGCACTTTGCAGCAGGCTTAGCTGGGAGTATGCTCTAGTCAAGTACAGTTGGAGTTCACAAGTACCTGTGAACTTAATGTGCATTCTTTTAATGCCCACCCCTGAATTTAAGGTGCGATCTCTCCTACTTAACAAAAGTATTGATAGCGCCATAAATGGATGCTAGCTGACTTCAATCCCGTCTGCCTCCCGTTTCAATTTCCCTTACCTTTTTCTTTTTCGGTAAATCTTCCTGATGCCACATGCAGGCAAGAAGAGGAAGGCCAAGCTGGCGTCGTTATCGTCGGGGGAGATTCCGGATGCGGAGAGGACGGCGGTGAGTGCCGTAACCTTAGAATATTAAATTTTCCTAAGGTTCCGTCGGTATCTGCTTTGGAACTTTTCAAGAAGTTCTTGGTAACTACTCTAAAGGTTTCAGCTGATTCTATGCCACCTATTTCCAAGGCCTTCTTACCAGCTGCTAAGGCTGGCCCTGTGGGTTCTGACGAGCACCAGTTATGATCTTCGGACAGTTTGGATCTACCTACTTTCCTGGAGCAGTCCCCTTCTGCTGTTGGGATGACTGCTACGTTGCTAATCACTTTTGCCCTAGAGGTGGACAGAGATTGGTTGCTAAGATTGTTTTTCAGGTCCCTATGTAAAGTGTTCTTGGATTCTCACCTAAGAATATTTCTGGATGTTTCTAGAGCAACCCAAAAGAGAAGGAAGCAGTTTTTGTTATATCGTTCTGGGGTGATTCAGAGGGAGGGTTATTTTTCCTTCGTTTTCCATGTACATGCCTGGTGAAGCTAGCCAGGCATAGTTACCTGTTCTTTGAACCCTCTCAGTTAGCCACCTTTATTTCTTCTAGGTTATGTAATGTGCAGGGTACGTCTCCTATTCTCCCTAAAATTAGCTCTTCTGTTATGGAGGGCTAAATTCGGACTATATAGTTGTACACTCTCTACCTTAGTCCATTCAATTTCCTGTATTATGCATTGTAATCAATTTATCCTATATATTGTGACCTATCTTGCTATTATTGTGGACTTGTGGGCTATGTATTAGTTGATTTTTCCTTGCAGAGAATTTTCCCGATTATTTGAGAAATATGTAAGAAATGTGCCCTTTCTGTACAAGTTTTTTCTTGTATTTATTTAAAAATTGCATAAATAAAAAGTTTTTTTTAAAGTATTTTTTAAAGACAAGTAGACACTCGCTAGTCTGTATGAAAAATGCTTAAAATAGGTACATATGTACATTAGTTACTTTATAAAATTATGTTCAAATGTGTATTTTATATCTCTGCTGTCCCCCCTCTTCTCTATAGTACAAATATTTAAGTCCTTAAGTCGCCTTACTGATCTATAGTCTTCAAAACTAACCACGGTATTCTAAATAAAACCTCACCACCAGCCTATATAGGGTCCTGATCATCTCCTTTTTTCATACTGGTTATGCCTCTTTAGATGTAGCCTCCAACTTTGGCCACCACCTTGTCACATTGTTTTACCACCTTGATATTGTCACCTCAAAATCTTTCTCTTGGTCCATGCACATCACCCTCTCCCACCTTATTGCATAGAGCACTTTCACATTTTTTGCAACCTAAGTGCATCATTCTGAATTCATTCACATTAAAACTCAACTCTCAAGCATTGACTCATTCTTCCAGTTTTCGTAGATCCCTTCTTGTGCTGTCTACTCCATCCAAGGTATCTGTACTGCTGCAGATCTTCATATTATCAGCAAAAAAAAAGGAACAAGTTTCCTTCTGTCTTTCAGAAATATAACTCCCAGAAATGCTAAACAGAATTGGTCCACAGTCTAATTCCTGAAGCACTCCACTTTCTCTCCTGTGAATAGCCTTCATTGACTACTACCCTTTGTTATCCATCAACCAGTTTCTAATCCAGTTCTTCGCAAATAGGATCTGTTCCAAACTTAATCAAAAGCTTTGCTGAAATCCAAGTAGACCACTTAAAGTGCATGTGCTCAATCTAATTCTATAGTCACCCAATAGAAGAAATCAATCAGTTTTATTGTACATTTTATTTATTTAACAGGTTTTTTATACAGCTTTATCATTTCAATCAAAGCGGTTTACATTGTAACTTAAACTTGGTAAATGTACATTAAACAGGGACATTGATAACTTTTTCTGAGCAATGGAGGGCTAAGTGACTTGCCCAAGGCTACAAGGAGTGCTAGTAGGAATTGAACCCTGGTCTCTTGGTTCTCAAGCCAGTGCTCTAAACACTAGGCTACTCCTTCACTTGATCACTCTACTCCTCCACATGATCTGCATCTGGTAAAGCCATGTTTCCTCAGAGATGGTTCACAGTGAGTTTAGAAAAAACTGGAAAAACTGACATATGTAGATTCTGTAAGCAAGAGCTTGAAATGGTTATTCATCTCGTAACTGGCTGAAAAGTTTAGATGGGAGAAAATCTCTGTATAAAAAGGCATAATAAAATGGTGTGCCTCATCCAATGGAAACTTTGCAAACATTACATCACTGTACAGGAAAAAGCATTGGGATCATGACCCTAAGAAAAATGTGAAAGATGAAGACGTTATGATCACTTGGGACATTCCCATTCCAGCTGGTTGCCAGAAGACTAGACCTTGTGGTGAAGGAGAAAACAGAACAAAAGCATTGATAAGAGAGGTTTTGGTGCATCGAGTAGAGAAAGAGAAGATCAATGGCATGCATCGTATTTGGTGCCACAGGCTTGAATGAACGGAATTTTTGAGCACACCTTGATAAACCGCTTATACTTGTCACATTTTTAAACTCCAGAAGGAGGCTATCTTTGGCATGATGTGAGAGACCAAGATCATACTCCACATAGCCTGGTTTAGTTATAAGGTTCATGAGGGCATCGTATGCGCAAAACTAACCCATATTGAGAAAATGACCCTGTAACCTAAAGCACTAAGAGGGGAACAAATAGTACAAAGTGACATAAACAGTCAAAGGCACCTTGAGAAAGGCAGGTCAGAAGGATTGGAATGAACTGCAACATTGTTTGATTAATCCCTTAAAACTGCCTCCAAAGACTCCATGTTAACATCCCAAGGAAACAAGTGGGCTAATTGCCTTCCATTTGATGGGTATAGAAAATGAGACAGATAGCAGACTGTCTCCTCAGTGCTGCTTGGGGCAGGGACTCATGGATGGTTATTGACGCCTTCCTCCGCTGACGTCTAACCTCCCCGCCGGATGTGCAGTGAAGTTAGATGGGGTGGAGAAGAGGCGGAATCTGGGTGGTTGCTGGCCCTGGACATACAGGGCCGATTTCTAATGTTGGCCCTGTATGTCCGGGGCTGGTTACATGTGGGGGGACACTGGACATGTTTTTTTTGTAATGCTGGGGCGCGGATGGGGCAGAGGAGCTGGAGGACAGATCAGGGGTCGGGCTGGAGGACAGATCAGGGTTCAGGCTGTGAGGAATAAGCACTTTTATCCAGCGGCTGGCATCGTGGCTTTTAAATGGGGCCACGGTGCCATGGCAACCAGATGACATGGTGCCGCAGCTCCATTTAAAAGCCCTGACTGAGTTAGTCAGGCTTGTCATGTACGCGCAGGCCGGACTGAATCATAGTCCCAGCCTGCATGTGCATGACTGATCGTGATTCTGATCCCATAGGGCTAGATGTGCCCCGCGGGATCAGAATCGCGAGCCTCTCTGTACGTCCAGCTCAGACCAGACGTACAGACGGGCTGGACGTCAGGGATGGAATGAGCTCTATCTCCTTCAGGGATTCATGGTTCATTGGTGTAAGGCCTTCTTGTAGCTGTTTTGGAATGGTCTGAAATGAACAGAGGAAAACTAATGTGACCAATAATCTGTAAGTACCACAATAGTGGATTTGGAGAAGCAGAAAGCTTTTTAGCCAACCCTGCATGTCTAGCTGCTAGATTCTCCTTTAAAAAAAAATCACACTCACTCCTGACTGGAGGATTGCTATTTCTAATTTTATAACTATCCCCACTTTCACCACTGCTGCCTATCCTGTGTCCCCTCCCCCTTTTGCCCTTACACACGCGCGCAACTTGTTGGTGCAGCCTTCCTTTCCACGGGCTTCCTTTCCATGGGCTTCCATGCTCTCCCATTCCCTCACCTCTGCGTTCATGTAATAAATCTTCTGGGGAAAAAAAGTCAGATCACCGGCGAGTGGAGACTGGAGTTTTATGGTGTTACATTTTGCACACAATAGAATAAGTGAACACACAATCACTTTTGTCAGAAAAACAGTACCGCACTAGTAATGCATTCACTGGCTCTAACTCAGTCCAGTCTCTATAGTTCTTCGGTGTGTACCACTATTACTTTTACACAGAGAGAGAGAGAGTGCAGTCTGTCACAGAGCACTAAGCACAGGTGCAATCTCTGTCAGATAGCGTACCTTTTCTAAAGATAAGTGCTAGAAAATTCTGGCAAAGACTGTGTTGTAATACTGTCCTATTAGCAGAGTCTAAATTGGAACTAATAAATCAGCAGCACACTGACTGTAATGAAACAGGAACAAGCAAACAGTACCTTTTCTCAGAATACCCACTGAATCCTTGTTGAGTGTTCATGAAGTCTGAGAAGGAATACGCTTCATAAAAGGCTTCTCAGGTGACCAAAAATCAGTTCTGGTAGCTTCTGTTGTGATTTCACTTTAAGGCATGCTGGGTTTGCGTTAGGAAACCTGCTTGCAAGATATTGTTCCTGCTCCCTTCCCAATGTCCCACTGGCAAAGAAAATGAAATAAAAAGAAAAGAAAATTAATTTTCTTGGTGTGTTTATTTTGTTTCATTTGAAAATGATTTCAAGTGAAAGAGCCTGTATCATTTTTTGTCGCTGGATCATCTAATGGATACACATCCCTGGCATCTCCCTTAACTCATCAACCTCTCTTCCCTCCCACACTCACGCTGCCTATCCTCACCATTCCCATCTTTTCTTCCTGTCTTCTTGCCCCCTCCCTGTCTCTGTGTCTCTCTTGCAGTCCTTCCTTAACTTCCATCCCTATAGTGCTTTTTCTCTTCCTTTCTCTTCTCAAACATTCCTTCCAATCCACTCGTCTCCCAAATCCCCTTTCTCAACTAGTCCCCTTTCTTTCTCTCCCCATCCTTTAATATCATTTCTCTCGCTCTCCGTTCCCTTCTCTTAGCCCTTCCATTCCTCCATACCACTACCTCTGGCCAATTTGATCAGCCTTTCACTGGCAAGAAGGAAGACAGAGTGTTTTTTCATAGTGCACATACCTCTTCCTATCACTCAGGCAGACTCATGATTTAAACTGCACTGAACGCTATGCATACCTGTGGGACTCCATGTGTTCAAACCAGGAACATAGCCTGGGTGGTAAGAGGAGGCAGACTGAAAATATAGGATTGCTGTTGTTCTCCTATAGATAAGAAAAATGATTGGATCTCTTGTAGAGGATCTGAGATTGAGGATTGAATAATATGCAGATTGGAAAGGTGTAAGGATCAACGGTATGCAGCATGCCAGGTAATTGTGCAGATCCATGTGCTGTAGAGAGAGACGCGTCAAATGTGTGTACACGTCAATGCCCCAAGCCCTGCTATCATCTCCTGTGGCCAGCCTGCATTTGCTAGATTCTCAGTTACTTGGGGAACAGTAAAGTCTTGTTCCTCACCAAATCCAAGGGCCTTTACTCGATCCTCATCCTTTTTGACCTTTCTGCTGCTTTTGACACTGTTGATCACCATCTTCTTCTTGATACCATGCCCTTGCTTGGATTTAGAAGTTCTGTCCTGTCCTGTCCTGGGTTTGTTCCTCTCTCTCCCACTGCACGTTTAGTGTATGTTCTGATGGATCCTCCTCTGCTGCTATCCCACTTTCAGTCGGTGTATCCCAGGGCCCTGTTGTGGGATGTCTCCTTTTCTCTCTGTACACTTAGCCCCTTGGTGCATTCATGTCCACCCATGGTTTTCAGTACCATCTCTGCACCTGAAATCTCTCTAGAAATCCAGACCCGGATCTCTGTCTGCTTATCTGACGTTTGTGTCTGCATGTTTCACCCCCATCTGAAATGGCCAAAATGGAGCTCCTTATCTTTCCCACTAAGGCCATCTTCCCCTTTCTCTGTTTCTGTGGATAACACTCTACTCCTCCCTTTCTTCTCGACTCACAACCACGGGGTCATCTTTGACTTCTCCCTCTCCTTCTCCACCCATATCCAACAAATAGCTAAAATCTGTCACTTCTTTCTCTGACAGGCTTGGTAAAGAAGAATTTCCAAGCACATCTTGACAAATGTTACATCTTCGCACGATGCAAATACTACGCCAAGCCCTAGCAGTAAATTTGAGAGACTGAGATCATACTCCACATGCCCTGGCTTAGAAGTCGGGTTCATGACTGTCATGGTATGCGTGAAACTAACCCATTTGGAGAAACTATCCCAAACAAAATCATCATCAGAAGAAAACTGCAGTAAAATACGGCCCGTAGGTATCACCAACAGCATAAGAGGCATAACACGGGGCATGCTACATTGGTCCTCTGGTGCTTCTGCTGGTCTGCCCCCTCCTCCCCCTACTTGACACATGAATCACACAACTTCAGTGCTTTAATGCAAGGCCACTTTATTAGTGGGAATAACAGGCCACAGCTTTTGGATCATTACCCCAAACCTATATTTACATTATGAAAATAACAACAACCACCACCATAACAATAACAATGTCCCCCCTACTCCTCATGAGTGGGACTACCGTGGAGGGGCATCACACTGTTGTCTAGTTTTTATGACACTTCGGCCCGCACCGTGGCTGAGGAATACCTCTCCCCCACCACCAACTGCTCTATGTTGACACCTGAGTGGACCCCTGTGCTTTTAATGATCATTGTAACAGAGGCCAGACACCTCTGGCCCTGGTACCTGGCCTCCCCATTACCAGGCCCAGGCACCCCAAAACAGAACCATATCCCCCCTCCATAATATGTAGTACCTCCCTTTTTTTTTTGTGAAGTCCTGCCTTGCCCTGCCAGCTGTGATGAACCCCCCCCCCTTTTGCCCCTACCACTATGGGTGCAGAAAATGGAGGGTGGAACTTGCAGCTCCGAACCAAAAGAGAGGCTGCACCTTCAACCTCTGGCATTTATCTGGTCTTGTCTCCCCCTGCCCTCTCCTTGACCACCTATCCCCATGTTGCCCCATGCAGCCCTCCCTCACCCAGCAGTCCGGTTATGGGCTAGCACTCTTTTGTGGCTGGCCTCACATTACCCGGGGCATTTTGTATGGGTCCTCCGTGCTTCTACTGGCCTGCCCCCCCCCCTAACTTGACACACAATTCACACAACTTCAGTGCTTTAATGCAACAACGCTTTATTAGTGGGATTAATAGGCCACAGCTTGCGGATCATTACCCCAAACATTTACAGCATGAAAATAACAATAACTGTAACAACCATAACCAGGCCTTTCATAAGCGGGACCACACTGTTGTTTGGTTTTTATGACACCTTGGCCTGTGCCATGGCTGAGGAGTTCCTCTCCCCTGCCACCAACCACTCCGTGTTGGCATTCAGGTGGGCTCATTTGCTTTTAATTATCATTGTAAACAAGATGGGGCACCACTGGCCCTGGTACCTGGCCCCCCTATTACTAGGCCCAGGCACCCCAAAATGGTAGCTGAGCCCCCCCTCCTAATATGTGATATCTCCCTTTTTGTCAGTGAGGTCCCGCCACTAGGAGGAGCTGTGGCCCGACACCCCATAGTGAGAACCAAACCAATGGCCTTCCACAGATCCACATTGAAAATGTCTAAGCCAATATCATTCAGATGAACCCCATCTCCTTTATAGACCGCTGCCCCCCCCCCCCCACTATAGTGCCCTCATTCCTGAGCATCCCCCCCCTAAAGCCCAGACAAAGTTCCCCACCACCACATTCAACATTTTTCTTCTTTTTTTTCTATTCCCTCTAGTCAGATGGCTCTTGCCCATTTCAGCTGGGGAATAATCTGGGATCAGATGATGCCTGCCCACAGCTTGGCACGTATCCAAGTCAAGTCTCTCTTGATCTTGATGATCAGATCTATGCCCTTGGTGGACACTAAATCATTGTTGCCTAAATGTAGCACCGTGAAATCTGGAGGATGGCTTACCTGCAGCTGGTCCCAATGCATCCCCCTCGTCCCCAGCCACTGTATGTTCATGGTGTCCAGGGGGAAGCTGAACTGCTTTCCGAATCGACTGCCCACTGCTCTTCTCCTGGTCCAATAGATGTAGGAATGACCAACTATCCACACTGTGATTCCTTTGTTAGCTAGTGGAATAAGATGAGAAAGAGGGGTAACTCTGGGTACCATACTACCTGTTGTACAGTTTGTATCTATTAGAGGCTCATCTCCCAATAGCCTGGATCTGCCCAGCCCAACTCAATCTATGGGCTGTAGTGGCACCACTTATGCTGAATGAATACAGGGTCAGGCCCACCTTTTTGAACCCTGCTCTCTCTACTGCCTGAGTCACATCTCCTTGAACTGGTATTGGGATAGACAAATGCCTTCCTGGTGCCACAGGAGTGCACCTCCCAGTGGCAGGCATGCACACAGATACTCTCTCATGGCACTCACTGGGCAAAGGTCCCAGACTCTAATGTTGTTAATCAGACTGTTTTCCCCTTCCAGCTCTGATCCATCTTAGACTTGCCCAGGAAGAGCCTGATACTGTCCTGCCCCACCCACCAGAGTGGTGTCAGATCAGGACTTGTACATAGCCTTGCTCATCCTGATGGCATCGAAGAACATAATCAACAGGGCCACCCTGAATAGTCTCTCCTCAAATTCATCCCTTGCCACCTCTGCCGCTTTCAGGATAACTCCTCTCAACATGAACAGGGTGATGGGTCTGAGCCCATCTAGCCTTTGTGTGGCCTCTCTTGCCCAACTCTCCATCACCTTTTTAACCACAAATTCCTTCGTCATGTCCCTCCACTCCCCAAGTCTCAGGAAGAAAGCCACACCCACCAGCATCAACTTAGCATGTAGGAACAAGGTGCCTTCTTCCCACAGCCATGTTATAAATTACAGCAGCTGCCCCAGGGTCACACCCCACTCTGGGCTGAATCCCTGACACTTGGCGAAGCTCTGAAACCAGATGCACGCTCTCCAGTATGCCTTCCATGTGCTAGCTGACAGGGAAGCAATCAACATTCTGCAGGTGTCTAGCATTCAGTGCTCCACATTTCCACTGGCATGCGGCTCGGTGGGGGGGGGGGGGGAATGCTGTCGGGGCAAGTCTCCTGAAACTCTGCAGCTGAAAATGAGAGAGAGAGTATCTGCGATCTTGTTCCTCCGGCACATTGCTGGTTGTGATAAAAGCATTCAACTCCAGGCTAAGCCAAACCAACCTCATTACTCACCCCCCTCCCCCCCGGCCGACTGCTTGTTTATTGCATATACCATTTATTTATTTATTTAACCAGTTTTCTATATGGCCTTATCCTTCAATCAAAGCTGTTTACATTATGTAATCACTACAAACAGGTACTGGATACATTCCCTCATCCCCAAAGGGCTCACAATCTATGTGTACCTGAGGCAATAGAGAGTTAAGTGGCTTGCCCAAGGCGTGCCTATAGGACCAGAAACCCCAGTCCCTCTGGCCTGAGATTGCTCTCCCCAGGTGGGACTTGAACCCCCAGTCCTCTGGCCTAAGCTATCATGTCCTAACCACTAGGCCACTCCTCCCATTGCAGTGAACTGGTGTTTTCACAATGCCATAACCACAACAACTGGGAACATCTTGAGAAACGTGATGTCACTGGTTACACCCTTCCTGTGCCACTCTTCTGGCCATCTCTTGTGGCACCACTGCCCTCTAAATAGATTCCAAACCCAATGCTGCCCGCCGCATCTGTGAATAACTCCATTTCCTTGTTGCTGGTGAGAGTTTCTCTCCGTATGTTCTTGCCACTGCACTTCGATAGGAACTCCTGCCACATGGCCAGGTCCTCCTGAATTCTAAAGCTGACCCTGATAAAGTGGTAGCTCCTGTAAATGCCCCTCATGGAGTCCACCAACTGCCTTATGAAAACCCTGCCCATAGGCATCACCCTGCATGCTTTCAGTCCGGGTAAGACAGGCAATATATGAGCCAATGCTCCCCTGGTTCCTTCTTCGGGACCAGGCCCAAAAGTGAAATGATCAGGTTAGCTATGGTCTGCACCTGAAGGGCACCACTTCTTTTCTTTCTAAGGGTGATTTTAGGTTACCTGCTGCCCATGGCCCTGAGGGGCTATTAAAAGATATGCTGAAATAAAAAAAAAACCAAGCCACCTCTTGTTTGTTATAACCCGCCAGGTTCCACTGTAACGCATTAATCTTAATGGACATAGCGCCTGCCCAAAAACATCTGCTTGATCATAGCCTTTAAGGTTCCCCTTCCTGTCTTCCCATATCTGGATTGGTGGTGCCCTTCTCCGCATGTCCTGCAGGCATGTCTGTATTTGCAGCTATTGTTAAATCTACAGGAGCCCCCATTAAATAGCCTTCAAACACCCCGTCAAGCACTCGTGGTGGGCAATGGGGTCCCGCCACTTTCCTAGATGCTGAACCCATTCTCTCCTGAAGCCCCTGTGTTTTCCCCCTGCTCTGCTCCCCCACTGGCCCTGTGTCATCAGCCTAATCCATAGGTCGATATCCTTTCTGTCCCAGCTGAGTCCTTTATTTCTTGCCATAACCCTGCAGAACTGCTTGTCATAGTCTAACCAGGCATTCCCCCCATATACCCTGTATGCCTTGCAGATACTGTCCTGGTATTTGAAGAGGTCTTGACATTGCTCAGGGTGCTTCTTGCATACCATGCTGGGCAGGATATGGAAATTGGCACACCAGTTTGCAGTCGTTCTTGGTATGATATCTGCTTTCCTGCTGGCCAGCTTGCACTTTCCATGGCAGCCTGTACAGTTGCAATTAATATCATTCTGTCTAATAAGTAAGGAGAATATGTCAACATATTCGCCCTGAGCACACAGGGGTCAGAAAGTAAAAGGTCTGTTAATAAAGAACCTTTTACTTTCTTGCCCGTGTGCTCTGTGATCTTCAGTGGGACAGTACATGTGGTGTTTCTGGGCCGTGAGCACATGGCTATCTGGTGCGCTAGCAAGACAGACATATTCTACCGGCCTTGGTTTGGACAACAGAACCCCATCACCTTTTTGTGTACGTGTCGTCTGACTCTTGTCCACGCCTTGCATCTCTTCCCCGGAGTACTTGCAGTAGCACCACCATCATTGCCCTTTTTGGGGGCACTGCTCAGGCACCCAGGCAGACTTGCCCCCTCCTGTGCTGTGCCCTGTGTTGCACTGTTATTTGCTACCATTTTGACCAGTTTCTGCAACAACCCCAAGACACCTGGCTGTTCCCCCCACCACCCCCTTCGCCCACCCTCCTGCCATTTCTTGTTGCCACCATAACCCCCTCCCTCCCTGCTTCCATGTCTAACACATTTTGCGATGCCAGAGTTTTACCTTTTGGCCCCGCTTCCTTCCCTCCTCTTACTACCATTCATTTGTACATTCCCACCTGCAAGCCGTGCCATCCTCACGGTCCCGCTTGTTCTTCCCCCTCCCCTTTCATCCAACATTGTCACGCATCTCACATGTGAATTGCTCGTACTTGCCGCTCTACCTGTGTCTCCTGGGTGTCCCTGCCAGGCTGACCCCCACATCCCTTGTCATCAGATGTGCTGTGTCCTGCGTTTCCTCCAGAAAACTCAGGAGACTCTGCATGCATCCCATTCTGTGGACCGTGACCATGGATCTCCTTGTTCACAAGCTCTGGCATTCCTGGTTCCTCCTGCCAGTTTCCAACAGGTGATGGTGCTGCATTGTGGAGGTTTAGGCTGCTCACATAGCAGCCTATCAGGTTGAGCTCAAGCTCCTGGCACTTCCAGGTGGACCTAGCATCCCATCGTATGCTCCTGCTTTCTGTCCCAGCCACCTCATTACTGCTTCCAGTGCCGCACTTCCCTTTACCCGTGCTTGCCTTACGCTTGTCACTCCAGCCTTGGCCATCTTGCTGCCTTGCATTGACCCATCAGTCTTCCTCAGCTTCTTACTCATGTGTCCTCTTGTTTTATACTCAGTGACCTTTCTCTTGCCCTTCTTGGCTGGCTGCTGATCTCCATTCTCTTTGTCGATCTGCCCCAGGGCTATACTTTCATCTCAGCAATGATTTTCAGTGTGGTGTCCCTTTAAAATTCTGCTCTTGTCCTTAGGCTCTGCCTCCTTGCTGTGAGGTCAAGAATTCAAGATGGCTGCTGCCTGTGTCAGACACTCTTATCTCTCACCACTGATGCCTCTGCAGGTAGGCTGCTGCCCCACTCAATCCGGTCTCCCCGGTTCCCTAGCATGCAGCCAATTCTTGCAGATCCTGTGACTGCAGACATGCAACCCTCTCCCTGGGTGTCTATTGGCTTCTGCCCCGCCAGTTCGCCTTGCAGCCACCCACTGATGCCACCCACTGCTGTGGCTGGATCTGCTGCTGCTCCTTACTTGGTACTTTGCGGGCCTTTCACTGCAGCTGCAGTTCATGGCGGCCCTGATCATTGCACTTCCAGCTCCCGGCCCGTGCGGCTGCTCACGACTCTGACTGCTCTTTTTGCGGCGGCTCCAATCATGGCAATCCAGCAGCCCCTGGTTTTCTTGGCAAGGTATAACTGGAAGTAGATTGCCAGGCCTTTTCTTCTGAGGCAATGGTAGGTAAAGTGACTTGCCCAAGTCACATCAGTGAATTCACCTTAGTGATTTCAATTTTGGAAGCCATGCCTTTTTAGGGGCACTGAAAATATGGAAGCAGTTCAAAGAAGGTGTAGCAAAATGTCATAGGGCCTACATCTTAAATCCTACACAGAGAACTTAAGAATCTCAAAATATAGATGTGACCATCTGACCATGCTCAGTATTACACACACAACCCATTGTAGGTTCTTAACTGTAGAACACCACAAATTACTGTTAGGCCCTTTGATGAATTGTGTCCTCTGTATGATCCGACTCCAGACAAGAGGCTTAATTCTATATCTGTTTAGCAAGAGGCCATGGTTTGACTCACAGTTCCAAACTGTCACTGTCTGCAGTAACAAAACCAGCACTGTTTTCAGCTTCCAAATGTCCCAGTTAGCAACTGTACAGTTCACATACCTTTCTTCTCCTTGGGCAATTAATTAATCAAGTTGCAATTAACTCAAGTCCATGGACTACCAGCAGCCTAGCAGGCTGAGACTTGTGCTTTCTGTCGAGAAGAGCCAATCCCCCTATTTCCTCAATATGTTTATTCCTTTGCAGCCCCACACAACAAATGCATTAAGTTTGTCAAATCAATTAATATAAGCAAAGCCTTTCCTTCTACTTTCCCCTCCTTTCAGCTTCAGAAACACCTTGATAAGGTAGAAAGTGGCAGCCCCTTCCCAGCAGAGTTTTTCTTTCCTCCAGATACCTCTGTTATTCTCTTATGTTGTGTCCCTGTGAGCAACAAGTCAAACATAGAGCATGTCTACTGACTCAAGGATTGAGAATACCTTGTTCCTGAGACTCTACTTCTTGTGTGTCTGAAGCAATAGAGCCCAAGTTCACCTCCATTTCCTCTGTGTCTACATTCTCTTTAGCAGAGGGAAACAACCCCTGACTCTCCCAGCTGGGCAGTGCCGAGCTTGGCTTCCAAGGGGGTCTCCTCCCTTTTTGTTTGGCTCTTACATAAGAATCCAGGTCAGTTCCTTGGCATAGCAGACTCTGGCTGGAAGCCCTGCCCCCAGTTCTTAAAGGGGACATCCTTATTTTCACAACCATCATTAGCCCTTATTGACTTCAGAGACTGGGGAGACTGTCTCTTGAGAGACTGGGGAATGGTTTTCCATGCTTGCAAGTAGATTCTGGTGTCCTGAGCATAAGCAGCAAAATGGGGTAGGCCACAAGGGCCATGGCCCCACCAATATTTTGCCCAACACAACATCAGCAACTAGTGTTTGGGGGTGGGGCTAGAGATTGGTTTGTTTGGCCCCTCCAACCGAAAAGACATTCCACTGCCTCTGGCCCTGACTGTTCAAAGGAGGTTGCTGTACCAATTTGGAGTGTGTAAACATCGTTGCTTCATTTTAGAGGGCTCTGGATTTTTCATTGCTTTTTGAGGGTTTGTTTGGTTTTTTTCATTTTGTTTTGTTTTATTTCAGGTGTGGCTTTTGCACATTCCATATGTTGTTTGTAAATAGCATGAGGCATAAATAAAACCACACACAATTCATTGTATTTTTTAAAATGTTATTTTCAAATGAAACAAGCCTTTTTCATTGCATTTCACATTTTGTTTCGAAACAAAAGCACATCCATACTTTCAATGAACATTATGAAGTCTGTTTTGCAACTGGCTAACCAGATAGGGCTACTTATAAAATTGCCAGATTGGGGTAATTTTATCAGTAACCTTGAGAAGATGTGCACTATTTATGTGTGTAAATCATATCTTTGCAGTGATATACGTACATGAATGGGCACTTATGTGTATGCTGTAGGTGGAACTTTCACAGAGAATGCGAGGCGTATAAATTTACATGAGTAAATTCTAGAATATTATTTATAGACATTCTTGAAAAATCTAGCTGAGGGCATTTACACCAACCATAGGACTGGCATGCGTGCTTGTGCCTAGATTTAACACGTTTGAACACTTACGCTCCTATTTGATACCGTAAAGTACGCATAAACTTTACCTTATAAAATTGGTACTAGTGATGCACATAAAAAGTGAATTAATTACATGGTGATGTATAAAATTACCCTCACACTACTGAACTGCAGTTTTCAGTGGCATTATCAATTTGAGTGGGTACCACTGAAAAACTACAGATAGTGTTAAAAATCAGATGATAGGAATGTGCACAGGCATGACATATTTTGTTAAATTTCATCCTTTCATGAATTTTCCCAATTTTTAGGGGGTTTTGGGTTAGTTTCACATATTTGTTTTAATGGGAAATATACTAATGAATTAAGGAGTGCTAAGTTGATTAATGTGCATTAAATAAATTTAGCATGTTCTTAATTTTTGAAGGCACATTAAGGAGCCAAACACGCGCTACGGATTGCACATCTCTAACAGAGAATTGTTTCTTGTTATATCTTTCATGTATATCTGTTTAGTGGTTGAATTTCTTGCAGATTCGAATCACATAAGTGGATTTTTGTAGCAACTATGAATAGAGGTGGTTTATAAGACTTATGGTATCTAATATCCTGGGGTAAAATCAGAATCTTATTGATTGCATAGAAGGATCGAACCACTACTGTGTTTAGAAATCTGTGTTTAGGGGGGAGTTGATTGAAATGTATGTTTATGTAATATACCTTGTTTTAAAGAGTCAGATGCAGGTATGTGGCCTGAATTTATTTTTCAAAAAAAGTACTTATGTGATTGGTGCTGCTGATGACCGCATACGTTCTTTTAAATATCAATTTCCAAAATCCTATACTAGCATCTACTATATCCGATATGACTTTAGCCTTGCCAGATGAAGAGTGATTTTATGTAATAAACCATTGGAAAATGAAAGGTTTTCATAGATAAAGGTGGTCATTTTAAAAACCTTAGTTGTGATGTAAGGCATCTGAAGACATGTACATGAACAAAGACGTCTTCGCAGTCATTTCACAAGAGACCTTTACAAACATCTCCAGTACAGAGACATCCAAGTAGATGAGGGGGTGTGGTGAAGGAATGTCTGGAAAGGTACTATGGACTGACATGTCTCCATTCGATTTCAGGAACAGGGACATGTGTGGCATGACCACCTTTAGATCAGCCGCAGACACAAATAGGCATTAGGAAAGTGTTTGGTTTGGCTTTAAAACGTCCAGTGAGTGTAGAGAAGGTGGAGAGTTAAGTGACTACTCTATGATCACAAAGACCCACACTGGGATTTGAACCCTGGCAACCCTACTCCCAACCCACTACTTTTAACATTATGCTGTTGAATGTAAGCTTGTCTGTACAGGGTGGTGTACACAACCAGACTGTTAAAGAAAACCTGAGAAAGAGTCTACATTCTGTGATACTATTCAGGGGACATCTATGTAGACGTCTCTATAGATGTCCCTACTGGCAGATCCACATTTCTGAAATTGTCTCTGAACTTGCATGTGCCTACATTTTTTTTTCAGAAGTTCTGGCTTTGACATCCCAGATTGCACTTGGACATCCCATTGTAAAATGTACCTTCACGCACATAGTTACCAAAAAGAGAGACAACTAGTTCTTTAGGTGACCTAGTTGAAAGCATATACAATACCATTCGTTAAAAAAAATTGGCTTATAGGTTAGTATGGAGGAGCTGACTCTAGGTACACTGAATCCCAAGGATGGAGAAACAAGTCTGGGTCAAGTAGAGTAATGAGAACAAAAGGAGAGGCAACTATGGACTTACTGCAATAAAATATAAAAAAGGTAGTTTTAGGTGGTGGTAAATGGTAACATGGGAAGAAAAATCTGTTTCTTTGTTGTCCATCATGAATGCAGAGCATAGGCTGCAGAATTAAGTGGACAACTGAGGCCATGGCCAACCAGCTTTTTGCCCCACATAGCATTAGAAACTGGGGAGCTTGGGGGTCAGGGATGGAAGTTTATTTAGACACACTGACCCTAAAGGAGTTCTGCTGCTCTAGTGCAGAGTGCAATGAGTGGAAAGAAAGGACTGGCAGCTCCCAATAACTAACTTTTTTTTTTTTTAAATCTGTTTATTAACATACACACATATCACATTACATTACATAGACAGTAACCCCATCACTTCATCTCCTGGCGGGGTGAACTCTTATCCACCGCCTTCGAGATAGCACATTTTTTAGTGATAGAACACACCGCTCCCCATTTTCTCCCCCCTCCCTACCCCCCTCCGCACCCCTCCCTACCCCCCTCCAATCCCTTCCCGTGCGCCACCCCCCAGGCGTACCCTTTCTACCTACCTCCCCTTACCCACTCACATTGTGCCCTTAAATATGTGACTCCCCCCTCCTCCCCTCCAATGGCTACACTCTAATTCCTTCCTAACCCTCCTGCAATATTCTGCTACGTGTACGTGGTCCTAGTGTTTGGATATAAGGTTCCCATACCAACCAGAAGGAAGACCAGTGGGAGGCATTACCCCTCGCCACTCCTCTCTCAAAAAAGCATCAGTTGGTGAAAACTATTACACCATTCCCAAAAGGTAGGGGATGCTGGCTCTCACCATCTATGAAGTATTGGTCCTTTACCCACCAGACAGGCCTTCCGCACCAAAATATGCTCCCAACGCCCTTTGGGGTGCAATGGCCCAAGTTGATCTAGAGCCACTAACGTTCCCATCCAAGTAATTTGTTGCCAGAGCAGGCCTCTCAAGTATGAGCTTATTCGAGCCTAGTAGCGTCGAATGTTGGGACAACTCCACCACGTATGACCCAGATCAGTGAGAGGGGCCGAGCACTTTGGACACGCACCATCTAAGGTAAGATGACTCCGCAAAGCCCGTCTCAGAGAAAAGTGGGTGCGTATAATGCATTTGAACTGTACTTCCCTCCATTTTGCCCACACTACCAACCCGGTGATACGGCATAGGGCTCTAACAACCGACCCCGGGGTCACTCCCTGACTCAGTTCCACCACCCACCTGGTCTCCTCCTTTGAATAGTCAGGGAGCACCCTATATTTGTCCTTCATGCCCTCTTACTCCATGATATCAACAAAAGACCAAGAAGGTTATCCACTTCTAACACCCTCAGCACCCCAAAAAACTACTCTAAATCATGCAAATGTACCTCACAAAGAGCAATTTCTTTGGCCGCCCCTTTAATTTGGAACTCTCTCCCTCCTGATTTACGCTCACTGGATGATTTAAAAGACTTTCGTAAACAATTGAAAACTACACTTTTCATTGAACAATATGGATCAACAATTGACTAAATATATTATATTTATTTAATTATTTTAACTAATTTGCCTTATTGTTAACCCTTGTTATTTTTCCTATATTACCATTGTACTGTTATGTTTATACTGTGTTTGTTTCCCTTGCCTATAACCTTTGTATTTCTTGTGACCGCTTTGATTGAAGGAAAAGGCGGTATAGAAAACTTGTTAAATAAATCTCTTCTTCAAACCTGAAATCGTTGACAAGCTTCTCTGCCCAGTAAAAAAAAATCCAGCAAATGTGCAGAGCGCTCCCCAGTTAACTTATTTCATGAGAGAGAAGCCACATAGTGAGAAAGCTGCGCATATGCAAAAAAAGTGGCCACTATTCACCCCGTATTCCTTACACAGAGTCTCAAAGGATTTACATTTCCTCTGTAGATCCACAACATGTCCGATGGTTCTAATGCCCAGTCTATACCATACTCTACGGGCTGGGCGACTCCTTCTGTAAGATGGTGGAGTTATTATATACGAACCCTACAGCAGGGGTGCTCTGTAATGGAGAGCTGTCGGAACCTGGCGTAAATGCTACATTACCCTGCAATGGCAACCAACTTGAAATAGCCGGGGACCTACCCCAATACCTGTTTAACTGCCGCCAAGTCTTCTGCATGGACAGCAGCAACCCGCTCCTACCCACTCCTTGAGGCAACAATGAGATCTCCAAATGCAAGACCGCCAGCAACGAATGCAGCCCTACCATTGCTTCCTCTAACTCCCTAGGAGTGTATCTCTGTCCCCCCTAGCCAGTCTCCAATGTGTCGTGCCTGACAAGCCAGCGCGTATAGGCATAAATCTGGAACCCCGATACCCCCTCTTTTCCACCCCCTTGCAGGCGGCCCATCTGGATCCTTGCCCTGGTCCCCTTCCATAAAAACCCACAGAACTCCCCCTCCAGTCTATTCAGATCCTTCCGCAAGAGCCATACTGGGAGTATTTGTAGCCAGTACAACACCCGGGGCAAAACCACCATCCCCACTGCAGCAGCCCAACCCAACAACGACAGAGGAAGAGGGTTCCACGCCTGTAGCTGCATACGTACTTTCAGAAAAATCCTCTCAAAATTCCGCCTATACAGCTCTGTCGGATTCCGGGTCAGGAGAATTCCCAAGTACAGAAAGGAGTCAGCCACCCACTTAAGTGGAAAGGCACCTTCCCATTGTCTTTGAAGCTCGCCCGACACATCTAACGCTTCCGACATATCTCTGTTAATCTTCAGACCCGCAAAGCTGCCAAATCTCACAAACTCCTCCAACAGCCTGGGCAATGCCCATTGCGGGGAGAGCAAATGTACCAGCATGTCATCGGCAAAGGCTGCCATCTTGAACCCCCGCCCCCCCAATCCGCACTCCTTGTATCTCTTGTGACGCCTCTATCGTCCATACTAAGGGATCCAAGGACATCACAAAGAGCAGCGGGGAAAGTGGGCAACCTTGTCTCGTACCCCTCTCCAAGGTAAATTTATCCAACAGCTCTCCATTACAGAGCACCCTTGCTGTAGGGTTTGTATATAATAACTCCACCATCTTACGGAAGGAGTCGCCCAGCCCGTAGCGTGGCAGGAGAAACTGCAGATGCTGCCAGCTCACCCGATCAAACGCTTTCTCTGCGTCAAAGCTAACTAACAATGACTGTAACTGTTTTTTGCCGAACCCACTCCAGCGATGCTAAAATTTTCCACAGGTTCTGCACCACATATCTCCCTTTCACAAACTCTACTTGCATATCATGTATCAAGTCCCCTAACACTGCTGCCAGCCACTCTGCCAATATCTTAGAAAATACCTTCCAATCATAATTTAGTAATGATATAGGCCTGTAGGACGCCGCTTGGAGTGGGTCTTTTTTCTGGCTTGGGTATCTACACAATGTGTGCATGGTTCTCCCCCTAGTGAACACCGCCCTGCCTCACCCTCTGGTGATACATTGCCAACATAGCCGGGGAAACCAAGTCACTTAGCAGCTTATAAAATTCTGCCCCATAGCCATCAGGTCCCGGTGACTTACAACAGCTAGCCATCTGAATAACTTGCTGTACTTCCCCTAACGTTATGGGTTTATCTAATTGGGCCCTCTGCTCCTCCCCAAGCTGCGGCAACTCCAACCCCCTAAAATAGTCCTCCATGTGGGACCTAGATCCCTCTTCTGCCATGTATACCTTCTGAAAGAAGACTCGGAATGTTTGGGCGATCATTCTACCGTTTTTATGTAAGGTACCCTGTCTATCTCTCAGGGCCCCCACCATTCTGGAGCCCCGAGATCCTTGGAGACATCTCGCCAGGAGTTTCCCTAGTTTATCGCCAAACCGGTAAAGCTGATAACGATAATACAGAAAAGACTTCTTTGCTCTTTGGTGAAGCAGCTCATTAAGAGCCGCTTGCATCTCCCACAACCTCTTTTTGTTTCCTGCACTGGGGTGGCTCGTACATTTCCTCCTTTCTCTCACCAGCTGCCTCTCCAGTCGGACTACCTGTTCTGAAGCTAGTCACCTTTTCCGTGTCACATACCCAATGATGTCTCCTCGCAGCACTACCTTAGCCGTCTCCCAGTATAATTCTGGATCGTTCTGGTATTCCTGATTGTAAAACGCAAAATCCTGCCATTTCTGCTTCACGTAAATGTGGAAAGCCGAGTCTCTATAGAACTCCAAAGGGAATTGCCACCATCGCACCTGCGTATTGCTATCCTGCCATTTCAGGTCTATCCAGATCAGGGCGTGATCCGAGATCTCTACCGGGCCAATCTGTGCATCAAGAACATGGGCGAACAGCCTCTCGGAGGTTAGAAGATAATCTATTCATGCACTGGAACCGTGTGCTCGTGATTGATGGGTAAACTCCTTATCCATCGGGTGCAGCAAACGCCATGGATCCACCACCCCCAATCTCTGGCGCAACCCTTGCAGCGCTTTAGTGGTTTGTGAACGCCCACTGTCTCCACCCCTCATTGTGTCTAACTCCACATCCAGCACCCCATTAAAATCCCAACCTAAAATCAAGGGGGCTTCTGGCATTTGTTCAATGCAGGATGCCAACCGCATATATAACTCTCTATCTAGCGTGTTAGGGCTGTACAGGTTCCCCAGGACAATAGGCTTCCCCTCCAGTGACCCATATACTAGCACAAATTTGCCATCTGGGTCATGATACTCCTGCTCCAGCACAAATCACACTCGTCGATGTGTCAAAATTACCACTCCCCCTTTCTTTCCTTTAGCTGGCGCCCCCCACCCTTGTCCTACCCACTCTCTCCGTAGCTTCTGGTGCTCTGCCTCGATCTGGTGGGTTTCTTGCAGCATAGCAATATCACATTGCTGTCTAGCCAAGGCTTTCAACAATTTATATCTCTTAATCGGACTCCCGATTCCACATACATTCCACGAGATAATCTTCAGGTTAGTATTTCCCATTTAGGCTCTACTTTCTCGGTACCTAACCTTATCCCAGAGAGGGCCCCCCACCCTGAAGCCCCCCCCCCCCCCCCCCGTATCTCCTGCTCATATTGAATTATGCTAGTGTCCTCCCCCTCCTGGTATTCCGCGTTCCTACTGCTTTCCCTTATGTGTAGGTCTACCTCCCTTCCCCCTCTTCCCCTTCACCCTTTCCCTTCCCTTCCCTTCCCTTCCCTCCCCTCTCCTCTCCCCCTACCCCCTTCCCCCCTACCCCCTCCCCCCACTCCTCCTACTCTCCTTACCTCCCTCCTCCATTCCTATGAAGTCAACCAAATGTATGCGGGACCCCTCCCCCTCCTTCTCCTCCCCCCCTTCTCCTCCCCCCCTCCCCCCTTCAGCAGTTCCCCCAGCATTCTTACTTGCCCAACTTGTCCCTCCAACCCCCCAACCGAGCGTATAGAATACTCATTAGTATGCACCCTCCGACACGCAATCCTATATTAACAACAATTCCAAAAACATATTTTAAACAAACTTTCAGGGGCCCAGGTCTCCAAAGACTCTCGCCCTAGTATTAGGTTCATCTCTCAGTCATGGAAACGACTGCGCTTTTGCGCAACCCTGCCACTCCTGATCCGCATCTTGGCTCCTTCAGGTCGCCACTCCCAAACCTATGGAGTGATCACCCGACGCTGTTCTCTCTCCTCTTGTCAGCTCATCTACATAATGGGCCGCTTCTGCAGCAGAGTCAAAGGCCCGGCGTCGTCCCTCAGAAGTGACAATCAGGCGATGTGGATGTTTGCGTCCACCAACCTTTGGCATACAGGTCCATATGCCCGCCTGAGCTGCCCCAGGGCCGCGGAGTAGTCCTGCACAACCCGCATCTTGATATTATCCTGTGTTATAGTTCCTTTTTTGCGTGCTGCACGGAGCACAGCCTCTTTCTACGGGAATCGTAGGAACCTTGCCAAGACCACACGCAGCCGGTTATCATTTGGCCTCCGAGGTCCGACCTGCACTCGTTCAGTTTGCACCGGGCTCCCCTCCTCTCCGCCCTCCAATATCCACATCACCAATGCCTCCAAGTAGGGCTTTAACTCTCGGTCTGCAACTTTATCAGGGACGCCCAAGAAGCGCAGGTTGTTGCGTCAGGACCTATTCTCGAGCTCATCCAATTTTGCTTCCTGGGCCTGAAGAAGTGTTTTCATGCGGCCTACCTCCTACTGGAGCTCCGTCACACTTTCCTCTGCCATTGCAATATGTGTTTCTGCCTCCAGCACTCGATTTCCCAAGGCTCCGCCGAGGTTTGCAGTAGGTCAATTTTCCCGCTCAGGGCATCAAATTTGGAAGAGAGTGCCCCCACTATCGCCATCGAGATCTCCTTCACCAGTTCCGGGGTGGCCAGCGAGCTAGATTTCGGCGGGGTCTCTGCCATCTTATGCTGCACAGTGGTCTTCTCTTTCTCTCAGCGTCCCAATTTCACTGCCGCCGCTATCCGCTTCCGTTCCGGCACTGCTGGCAAGTAACTGCGTTCTCCCTTGCTAAGCCAGGGCCGTGTGGTAATTCTGATGAATACTTTTTGGCACTTTTACCGGCAGAAGGAAGGGTTGGGGCCTGGAGTTTGAGCAGCCACGTCCGCTCCCGCTCACCACATCACGTGACTCCCAATAACTAACTATTTAAGGAATGTTGAATTCTTCTTTGGGATATATCGAAAATTGGAAGGAAGGAACTGTTAAAGATGAATGAATTTGTGCTAATATGGGTGCTAACGATCTTAGTGGTTCATGTTTGGGATGTTGGTCTGAGGAATGCATAAACTCTGGCCATATAAGTTGTTCTACAGCCAAAATTTATCTTTAGAGGAATCGGTGGTATTAGAAGCATTCTGAAGAGGAGCCTAAAGTTATACAAAGAGTGAAGGAATTCAGTCACTCTCCTTATAATTCTATGTAAAACACACAAATGGCAGGTAGAACTTCAGCTGGATAAGTTATCAATTTAGACTAAGGGGGGTGTTTACTAAATGGCGGTAGCGGACTCCGTGTGATATCAATGGGGCCGCGGCTCCGAAATCGCACAGAGTCCGCTACCGCCGTTTAGTAAACACCCTCCTATATGTATATTCAGCCATTCCACCCAAACGCATAGGCTGGCTGAATATACACAAAAATCTAAACAAATAACATATCCATTTAAAATGATGTCTTTGATCCTCAGCTCAATATTATCTTCAGTCATTTTAGCCCATGGTTTAAACCAAACAATATCATATGGCATATGCTAAACAATTAATTTGTTTTGTCTATTATGATATGTGATATTGTTTTTAGAATAAAAATGAGTACTTTTTTCTGATAATACTGTTTTAGAACATAAACTAAGCAAACCCAGTGACGGCAAAAATGTTAAATCAGTTTGAGTTCAATCACAAAATGGAAACATTTGAGATACACATCTTTGTTTCGACAAAGGCAGTTTGGTTGAGGTTGCTTTAATTTTGTTGTTGAACTTAGTACCAGTTATTGACTACATATGCTCTGTAGAAATGAGCTAAAAAGGACCATTAGTTTGTAAATCGTAAATAGTGCAGGAAGGAGAATGACCGGTAAGGTTAGAACGAAGCACAAGAGTTGTCAAAGTCAGCATTTGCATGCCTCTTCCTGGTTGTATGTTTTCCTGCAATTACGGCCCAGAAGGGTTAAAGGTTGCATATAGCTTTCATTTTCTTTCTCATAACGATGATATGCTCTTGTCTCCTGCTCATCTACTAGTCTTCCTGCCAGATTTGTATTAAAGACATTACGGAATATTACTTTACCATGAATTGCCTTTTATCACCCTCTTTGCTTGCAAAGGTCATCACCTTATATGCAAATCGATATGGAAACCGCCAGCATTTGTGTTGCTTTTTTCTTTTTCCTTTAGGGCTTGGTGGTTGGGGGGAATGGAAATGTTGTTTTCTGGATTTGAAGGTAGCCCTGTTTGTAAACCTTAGAAAAATCTCTTCCCAAACTCCCCTTTTCCTGTGCCTCGACGCAGCTAATTTTGCACCTTTGTGAGGGCAAATTGTTATTCTGCCTTGTCAGAGGCTTTTGTTTTGTCTCCTATTTGAATAATACATTTGATTGCCATGGCAAATGTTGCAGGGTATGCATGCCTGACTGTAGTGCCTAATTAACTGATGATAACAAGGCAGGACTGCCCTCTTCCCTTTCACTAGCAATCATATACATGACAGTTCTTTTATCTTTTTTCAAAATTGACTTGCTCTCCTGACCCTTAAGCAGCTCCTGTTTTGTGTGTTTACCTCTGATGTCTTTGCAAGACTGTTAATTTTCTATGGCATATCCTATCTGGTTGTAATTAACACATCGAAGACTGTAGAAGTAGTTCTGCTTGCAGATGGTAATGGGGGATGCTTTCTTTTTGTAATTATATGGCTTTATTTTAGTGATCTGCATTGACCTAAAAGGATATATTTTGTTTACTTAATATACCTATTTTTAGAGTGTCTTTTGGCATCACAATCCCCACTGTTCTGAATTAAATCAATTAATAATTGCAGCTTATATTGTGTATCTCTATATCTTGGTATGAAAATGTTTACTTTGAAGTATGTTCTTGTTTTTTTGTCTATTCCCAAATTAGCAGTCCACCATTGGCAGATCCTGATGAAAGATTTGTTAGGCTGTTTTGTATTTTTTGGAAGTGATGAATTCTTTCATTCAGTTAGGGTGGTTGTTTTTATGTATTTGATCCTGGATTTCTTTTGTTTTGCCTGATGTACCTTGGTAAATGGGGGATTAAGGCTGTTTTTGGCTTTTTTTTGAGTCGTAATTTGGGGAGACTGAGTTTGCCTCTCCAATATGCCTAAAAATCAGAGAAGAATTTCTAGCTAAGAGTGTTTAGGATTGAAGCTACAAACTGAATATCATTTTAAAGGAATAAGAAATAAGAGGAAGGTTGGTAGTTACTGCAGTAATAACAGAGGTAAAAAGAGCTGCTTTTGTGAAGGACTCAGGCTAGAATGATAATGATAGAATTGTCTAAATCGATATACCTCTTGTCAGCCTTATGTCTGATGTTTGAATCAGCCCAAGTCCCTTCCTTTCTGCAAAAGCTTTCCACAGGAATACTGAATTATTTATTGTTTGTATCTGGTATTTTTTCTTTTTCTTTTTCTTTTGTGATTTAGTAAAATATGTTTTTCATACTGCCAGGTTGAATGCTGTCTGCTGTTTGATAAACAGCAGTGATTGGAAGCGTAGCAGAAGTCTGGTAAAAATGTATGACTTCAATTATATCTGCAACCATTTTTTTTCATATTGATCTCCCTCCACCCCCACTCCCCTTTATAAAATCCTCACTCTCTTGCCTGCAGCACACAATTTTTAAAGTAGTGTTGTGGGTCCATAGGTTGGCATGCACTTTTGAACCTGCATGAGTTCTTGAAAATGGGATCCAGTCCGACGAGAAAATCAGGCATAAAATTAGTTCTCAGACAAATGAGCTAATCTCATTAGGTTGTGCCATGAACAATATTCCAAGAACATGGCCCTTCTGTATCCTCCTAAATCTAGTCCTCCAAGTTCTACTTATCTGCTGTTATTTCATTAGTATTTGTAAAATGCCATCAGTATACAGAGGTGTACCAATATGGCCGAAGCATATTGACATGTTAAATAAACAGGATATTTTTTCTATGACCAACAATGGAGATATGAACTAGCACAAAGGACTGAAGAATCCAGCCCCCTAAGGACAGAAAATGTAATATGCAAGTGTATGAGAGCTGGGAGGATGTCCCTTTATTTTACCATTTTGTGCGTGTGGTCTGATTTGTGCTAAACATTTTTCCTATAGATAGAAAATGAGGGTACCCCTCCCCCTAGAACTCATTTAGCCCTAAATGCATTAGAAATGGTCATCGTGCAGATTATGCAAACTCCATGGTTAATGCATATTGCCTGTCATGAAAGTTGGAATCAAAGCTTTTGCAGACCATGTTCCCATGACATAATATTAATTTGACTCATACAAAATTTTGTTTTGATTCCATCTAGAATATCATCAACATGAAATTCTTAAGATGATAACAACTTTTATTTTTATCTTTATGTTACTTGAACAGACCTCATCTGGGCTTAACCCGAGGGCTGCTTTTTATGATACCACTGAGAACTATAATTTATGTTTGAGACTCGAATCACGTGATAAGAAATGGCTAATGTGCTGGAATATAACAAACGCTGCATGAATGTAAAGAGACAAAAAAAAATGTTCCGTCTGTCAAGTATTTCCACTGCATTCCTAAGTTATATCAATATTAGAAACCTACAGTTAGAAATGGAAAGGTCTAATAACTGCTCGTTTAAAGTCTGTGCTACGTATGTAGGATATCATTATTCTATCAAGATTCAATAGATTAGTGTTTGAAATGGGTTTTTTTGCTTTAATTTTATTAATTAAAATAGCATACCTAATTCTTATGTAGACATTTATCACTGTAAGGTTTCTACAAAGATCTCTTAGATAAATAGTGCAGTTTTGGAGGCTCTGTAAGACCCCTTTTCTTTTCATGAGAACATAAAGTAGGTTTTCAAAAGCACCTATGCAGACAAAAGGGTCAACCACGTATCTGCTTTATGAAAACAACATCTGAGCTACATAAGTAGATTAGCTGTTATCCATCTGAAAGGGGGATGGGTTTTGAGGCCTTTATGGCACCGAGATGGATGACAATGGGGTGCCCTCACAAATTTTACTGTATTCTCAAAGTTTTTATTATTTGGATTATACTGTAACTCATTTTATATTTTTTCTGTAACTCACCCTGAGCTTTGGGCATAGGTGAACTATTAATGATCGGTTAAATTAAATTAGATTATTACATCCAAGTGACAGTATTCACTGAGTATGATTTTATAAGGGAAGAACCTTGTGATGCCTTTGTTAAGCCAGTTTTATGAAGACAAGTAGGCACCTACTTGTCGTCATAAAATACTAGTGTAAGTGGCCTGATGCGTGTCTATATTGCAGGTGCATACATGGTGTATATGCCTGCACTTATGTTTTTCAAGAACTTGGGGTAAATTATAGTATTTTATAATCTGTGCCTGCACTTATGTGTTCTGCCCTTTTCTTGCTAAACTCCACTCACACACCTGCCCACTGGCAAAGCATCCACTATTATACGAACTGTGTACGTTTACACTGGTTGGTAGTTTATAAGAGACTATTCGCACACATGTGTAGACACAGACATGTATAAATGATTAAAACACTGTCAAAGTAAGCACATATTTTGCCACTTAAAGTATGTGCCCCCTTATAAAATTTACCCCGAAATATATATGGCCCCATATTCAGTAATACCCAATCCAGATAGCAGCCCTTGATATCCATATAGGTGCACTGGTCAGTCTGTCCACTGAGGGACAGCCCTAGATGTGGTGTATTTAGATTTCAGTAAAGCCTTTGACACCGTTATGCACAGGCGACTTATAAACAAACTGGGCATCCTAGGTATGGACCCTAAAGTTACTAACTGGGTTAGAAATTGGTTGAGTGGGAGGCGACAGACTACAGGTAAATGGAGCTCACTCTGAGGAGAAGGAGGTTACCAGCGGTTTGTCACAAGGATTTGTCCTTGGTCTGATTCTTTTAAAAATCTTTGTTAGTGATATTGCGAAACGGCTGTCGAGTAAGCTTCACCTGTTTGCGGATGATACCAAAATCTGCAATAGAGTAGATAACAGTAGAGTAGGAAGGAGTAGATAACATGAGGAGGGATCTAGGCTAAGCTTGAAGAATGGTCTAGAATTCGGCAGCTGAGATTTTTATGCAAAAAAAATGCAGGGTTATGCATTTGGGCTGCAAAAATCAAAGGGAGCGGTACAGTGTATGGGTTGAGGTACTTCTGTCCAGAAAAGAAGAGTGGGACCGGGGCGTAATTGTGTCTGATGATCTTGAAGTAGCTAAACAGGTAAAAAATGCAACAGCAAAAGCTAGAAGGATGCTTTGGTGCATAGGGAGAGGAATGGCCAGCAGAAGAAAGGAGGTGATAGTGCCTCTGTATAAATCTCTGGTGCAACCTCATTTGGGGTATTGTGAGCAATTCTAGAGACTGCACCTTCAAAAGGATATAAACAGCTTGGAGTCAGTGCAGAGGGTGGCTACTAAAATGGTTAGTGATCTTCATTGTAAAGCATATGAGGATAGACTTAAGGATCTTAATATGTATACTTTAGAGAAAAGGTGGGATAGAGGAGATATGATCGAGACCTCTGTGGCATAAATTCACAGGATGGAGGATCTCTTTTGATTGAAAGCAAGTTCTGCTATGAGGGGACATAGGATGAGGGTGAAAGGGGATAGACTCAGGAGTAGTATGCAGAAATATTTATTTACAGAAAGAGTGGTAGATGTGTGGAATAGCTTCCCAGTGGAGGTGGTACAGATGAGGACAGTATCTGAATTCAAAAAAGCATGGGACAAACACAGAGGATCTCTAAAGGTAAAAAGGGGACTGTTGTAATTGATATGGAAGGGCAGGCTAGATAGGCCATGTGGTCTTTTTCTGCCATCATGTTTCTATGATTTTCAGTAGCACTGCCCGAATAGTACCACAGAAAATCATACTTGGCACTGTCTGTATAGTGCCAAGGCAGAGTATGGGCAGGGCCTAGCATTTATCTGGATAGTGGTGATATTCATTCAGCTATCCAAATAACAACGCAGATAATCTTAGGAAAGAAAAATGGCTGTCCTAAATTATCCACACTGATACTGGGATAAGAGATTGGGTATTACTGCAATCGAGAATTGTCAGTACTTGACTGCAGAATACGTATATTCAATGCTGGCTGCTATCTTGCTAATGGTGATAAATATATACATATTGGGGAGCATATTTAATGGAGGCAACCATCACTGTTAAAACAGTCTGCCACTGCTGCTTTAAACAATGCCTGGATATTCAGTGTCAGGACCATATCCAGCCAGCGGCACCGAAGATCCGGGTTGCCCAATTAGCATTTTAGCTAACCGGTCACTGGCAATACTCAGCCACTGGCTGGATAGCTAAACCAGCAAAAGTTAGGAGATCCTTTGTTCCTGCCTAATTTGAGCCGGTTAGCAGCTGAATATCGCCACGGACCAGCTAACCTATGTCACTGCCCCCGCTCTAGCCCTAGAATGTCCCGAGGGTAAGTGGGTAGGGTAAAGCGTCTAAACTGGAGGGGGGCTATTGAGCATCTCTATCCACTTTAATGGCTCTGAATATCCCTCTGAGCATAGTTTGTCTGGTTAGAAGATGTGATAACTGGTTTAACTGCTTTGAATGCACCGTCCATTTTATTTAGCTGCCACAGTTGGTAAATCAAATATCTAAGTGGGCCACAGAAATAGGAAGTATAACTTGAAATGTCTAATTTGAATAGTTCAAGTTCTACAAGATATTCAGCAGTGGATAGTTCCATTGGATATACGTATGACTTGAAAATGTCTAATCCCTTGGTCTTCACTCCCAGACCTTGAGAGCTGCCAACAGGTCAGGTTTTCAGGATATCCCTAATGAGTATGCATATGAGAGAGATTTGTATTCAGACTACTCTCATTCAATGGAAATCTCTCTCTTGCATATTCATTAGGGATACCTTGAAAACCAGCCTGTTGGCAGTCCTCAAGGACTGGGAATGAAGACCAAAGGTCTAAGTTATATGTTTCAATTATATGTTGACAGTGTGGTGGAATATTGGCTTGTATGTGTTGATATATTGTAGAGCTACTCGGGGGCAGAGGACTACCATGTTGGTTGGAAGGACCACACAAACCAATCTCCATTCTGCCCCTATATTATTGCTGATGCTGTGTTGTACAAGATATTGGTGGGGCCATGGCCCCTGTGACCCACCCCTTTCTGCTGCCTCTGTAGCTACTGTCATTACAAATGTGTTGAATATTTTCCTTCAAACTGATATAATGAGATTGCAAAAATATCAAGATAATATATGTTGCACACAGTCGTTCTAGCTCAGTCCTGTGCTTATTCTAAGTAAAGAGGGAATAACCTAGGGCATGAGCCATGTGCCGCAGTACTACTGATCTGCAAATCACTTGTGGTTTTTCCATCTCACACTCTGACTCTCATGTTGCAATTTGTGATTCATAGAAATGATTTATTGCTTTGTAGATCATGGTTCTTGATTCTGAATGCAGTTTTGGGGAGCCACTTGTGGCTAATTTACTGAGCATGTTATTTGGACTTAACTTTTACAAGGCAGGGTTGCTGAAGTACACTTCACTCTTGACTTTTTCTGGGAAGCTATTTGAGCATTCAGGAAAGGTAAATTTGAATGTATAGCTCAAGACGATGATCCTATGAACCTCTGAAACTGGTGATCCACAGTTTGCTTTGATTTTTGAGATCATAGTCCAGTCTAGGAGGATCATACATTGTGATCTGTGGCTTGTGGTTTGAAGGAGAAGGATGACGAGTCTGATTACCACACTGTAAATTGTTCATGCCAGATTTTCATGGAGCAAAGATCTAAATAGCATGCAAGCTCAAATCACTGCATTGCTTGCTTAAGGGTTAAAAGTCTAATTTTGTTCTATAGTAGATTGCCTCTGTGAAAGGAGTCTTTATATTTGTTCTATTTTAGCTTTTCATTGAATGATTTGAAAAATAGCTAATTGTAGCTTTTTGGTTTCTAGGTATCTAGACCCTGAGTAAGCTTTTAAAATTAGCAGACAGTATTTTGTAGCTGCTCCATCCAGTGGATACCCCTGTATGGTAAAATTTATGATTCCCAGAGTCTTAACATTCTCCAATTCTGCATTATGCTGGTTCAGTCTCTCCTTTTACAGTGGCCTGTTACTGACTAGCATGGATTATGTTAATAGATCCATCACTTACAATTTGACTGTTCTTTAGTCTAAGTGCATTTAAAAAAATCAGCTTAACATGTTGAACAGGGGCTATTTAAATGCATATATAATGCAAGGACACGTATCTGCGCTTTAAATGGATCTGGTGTGTTTGCATCAGGTTTTAGACACAGCTGAAAGGAGAGATACTCTTCTGCTGTCATAGATACAGCAGCAAAGAGTTTCTTGGCTTTAATGAACATGTAAGAACAGACTCAAAGGGTTACATGTTGTAAATCATGCTTCAAAAACCGATGCTTGTGATGCAGAGAGTTCATTGGTTTTAATGAAAATGTAAGAACAGTCTCGGAGGGTTACATGCTGTAAATCATGCCCTAAAAATGCTGCTTGGGTTTCTCTGAAGGCGAGAGAGCAGGATGTATAGCGAAGCGTGTCTATACTGAGGAAGTCCTTCTGTGTTTTGATTCACATTGAACCGTTGGATTGCATGTGCATATGTAAGCGTGGGAGGTGGGAATCACCGGCAGAACCGGACAAAAAAGAAGCTGGTAGCATTTTTAGCAAAAAAGCCTAGTTTAAGCTTCACTAGCCCTACCCCCCCTCCCCCCCGCCTTGTAGCATTTTGATAAAATTGCCTTTTCTACCAGCAGCCTGTTAGGTGCCTAGCACAGAAACAAAACCCTATTGTTTTAGATTTTCTTTCATATCATGTAGGTGTCTATGCCATACCACCCACACAGTGAAGCAAGTGAGCTGTGAAATGTATTCATTGTTAGAGTTCAGGGGAAATGGAGGCAAGCAATTGGCAGTAATAACGTACGACAGCAAGGGGAGGCTGCCAACATTACCTGCATTATTTCAGTTGCCTTTTTCATTATAGGTTCGGGAAATAGGTAGCAATTCGATTATGGCATTATTTGGGGGGTGGAATTGCTTGCCATTCACTGACCCTGTCACAGGGGGATCAAATGAGAAGTCAACTCAAATAAAGTTTATAGTGCATTAACCGGACCAAGCATTGCCTAGCTGGGAGCATGATTTTTCATCTTCCAGGGTTTTGTAACTCCTTCACGGATATATTTGTACCTCAAGGCAAAGGCAGGATTGGCTGAGATGTATAGGAATGAGCTGAGTCGGCCAATGGTGAGCACTCCCCTCCCCTCCCATGTACAAATCTCAGCTCCTCTCCAGTTAGTGAGAAGCAGCATGATTAATAACACTGAAGAATCCTGACTGTTGGATTATTAATTTCCCATCCCTTTTCCCTTCTCTTGTACAAACCCCTGACGTTTTGGCTTTTTGTTGTAGTTGTTGTTTAAAGAAAAGCTGCTTCTATCTTTTTTTTTTTTTCCATGGAGCTAACCACTAGTCCCTAATACTGTCTCGTGGCTATCCAACCTCGCGAGGGCTTGCTTCACCGTGGGGTGAGTTGTATATTAAAAAATAAATAATAATCTCAATTTCTGCAAGGAATCACCCAACAACAAAATTGTGCGCTGCTTTATCACAGTTACATGTAACTACAACTGCAGGAGGCTCAGTTAAGGATGACACGTAGAGCAGGAGGAATTGTGTCAGTGACAGTCTGTTAGTCGTAGAGAGTTCTTTACTGTCTGTGCAAGGAAAAGAAAAAAAATGCATTTCTTTGTTACAAACTAATTAAAATTGGTCCTATAGAAACCTTGATTGCATAGAGGGGGCTCAGCTTGATAGAAGATAGCAGTTAATGATAGTTAATTGCATGGGTTTAGACTGTATTCTTTTTCTCGAAGCCAAAAGCTGCTTATTTTAGAAATAATGTGGAATTTTCTTTCACCTTGCACTCTCCAATTGTATCACTGTTCACATCTGTGGTCAGCCTGAAAAAATAACTGAACCTTTGCATTGCTGTGTTTGAAGTGTGTTGTTTAGGGCTGAGTATGTTTCTAAACATGTGACAGTAGTATTCACTTTGAAGTTGCTGATAATGGATTTTTTTTTTTTTTTTTTACTCTGTGCATGTGATTTCTGGGGATTCTCCCTTCTGATTCGTTGACCAGGTCATGTGTCCAGTCAGTGTAAAGCAAGTTGAGAAGGTGGGATGTGTCCTTGAGATATAATTAGCCTGCTCTTTTATAGGAGATGATCTATAAACCTTTCTTTTTATGGCATCATACTAAATTTTAAAAATATATTGTGCACTCCTTTAATTCATTTTCTTGTTGTTGGTTATGATGATGGTATAATAATAATAATAATACACTAAAGTAAAATAAATAAATACATCCTTTGCTAAGTACAATATTTGTGATATTCACCTGAACGGCATGATATGGTAATAGTGAAGTTGTGCAGATCTTACGTAGAAGGGGGGGGGGGGGGATAATTTCCATATAAGTAAATCAAAGGCTCTTCATGAACATGACCACTTACCAGTTTTTACATTCTAGAAGTAGCTGTACCTTTGAGTGCAGGCTACTCCACTGTGTTCAAAAATTATTTTATAGCTCATTCTTGAGGTGGTAAATTGACCCAACTCTTTTCAGTATGTATTCATATGATCTGCACAGCTGAGAAGCATGCAATATAAATTATAAACACAGAGACTAGAAACAGCATGGGAGATCTAGTATAACCACAGAAACAAGTTTACCTTATTACCTAATTGTGCAGCATTAGGTATGAGGTCAAATTTAAGGAGGCTTGCTGCCATAAATAGCTGAAGTCCTTGTAATGGTGGTGCACGGGTCTTTCTTATTTTTCCATTCATTTTCATTATGCTTAATCCTTCATTTTCATTTTCAAATAATCCTTTACATTGCAATGGGTTCTTTGCAGATTCAGAGAAACCATCAACGATGTTGTTACAATAATGCTTCTCTTTATTTTTTTTCCATTTCGAAGTTTACAAAGAATAAGGGGGAGGGGGGGGGAGGACCATAGGCAAGTTGCTTTGTGCATTTTTATTGTGCTTGAGAGATCATGAGCACTGCACATCAGTAGGAAGACTTGACATTGATTGATTTCTCAGGTGCCGTTTGCTTCCTTTTTTTTTCTGACTGAGCATTAGTGATACGAAGTTTGGATATGCACAAGCAGAGCAATACAAATAGCCAAACTTTCAAAGGTTATCATTGAGAACAGAGGATAGATTGCAGTGGGAGGCTTTATGCTAAGAAGAGTGACAAGCCTTATACTTTTATGATAATAATTGCTCCCTAAAAATATTTCTTTGCCTTCTGCAAGTGACAAGCTGATGCATCTATGCCAAAGAACAACTTACTTTCTTATTTTTTTTTTCTGAAGAATGAGCTACAATGTGTTTGATAGCATGAACTGGGAATTAGAGGCTCTGATTTCAGCATTTTGTATTTGTTCAGTTTACGTTAATGTCATAAATTAGGTCACAGTAAAATGAACGAAGGGCAAGGTCTGGTTTGGTATTCTCAGCAGCTCTCCTAAAGGTCTGGGCGTTTAGGAGAATCTGGGCTATTAAAATGAAAGGAAACCTTACCTTGTCCTTTTCTCTAATTTTCACAATTTTGCATGCGCTGTGTGCAAAAGAAACGTATCATGGCTGCCACACATCGAGCCATTGAGTCAGTAGTTTCAAATGAAGGGCTTTCCCTGCACCTGGAACAGGATAAGATTTGATCATTCTCCATGAACTAATGAGTTTCTGAGGGGAAAGGTGGCAAGACCGTCTTTTCACTTGTCAGGGGTGCAGTGCTTGTCATTGTCGATGATGTGAGCTACAGCTTTGTATAGTCTCTCTTCTCGCATATTGCTCATTGTTACCAAAGCTGCCGATTTTTTTTTTCCTAGGGAAGGACAATGTGGGAAAGTAATAGGTAGGACAGGCCAAACTGGATGCACAATATCAACGAAGAACGAGATGTGTGTCTTAAAGTCAGGATGCCATAAGCGATTTCGTGGTATTTGAATAGCTACATCCAGCAGTTAACAAAAAAGGATCATCCGTTAAACAGCAACGACACCACTTAAGATATCCGTGTCCGAAAAACAATGAAAGAAAACCTCACCGATGTATTTTATTTATTCTAGTCTTTTTACTCAAAATTCACATTCATGGTCTTTTTGAAACATGCCTAGAACCTGTTCCTTTTATTTGTCATAATAGTCCTTTGGTAGGTTATAGTTTATAGGATGCAACAGTGTTACATTATTCAGAACACAGTAATGATAAGTGTATTTACTGATAAGGCAGGTTGATTTTTATAGTGCATCTCATCAGGTAAAAGCTCTACAATATGTACGCTGAAGGCAGAGCCTTAATAGCATTTTGCATTTCCCTTTACCAAGTGAATGTATTAATATGCAGAAGAAAGCTTGTGTGCTGTAGCCATACACATGCTGTGTCCACACTTTAAAGACTGTTACATAGTTAGCAATTCCTAAAGCTCTTAAGGAACAGATTACAGACTCATGATTGCTCACAAATTGAGTCTTTTTTTCTGCTTGACACTGATCCTGTGATAGTCTCCCCACTTAATCCTCAGTGGCAATTTGCCTATAGTTGCAGCTAACAGGAGGTGATTAGGGGGGAGTTGCCTGTTGCCTTTGTACTTTTGTTGTACTGGCATGTTAGACAGAGGCTAGTGAATCAAAGCTGTTTTCCTATTAACTCAACACCTCCTAGCACATTAGACCCACTGTTATCTAATAACAGTTCACAGCCACTAAAACTACATTTTTTAATGTAATCTGGGGTGTTTAGGAGAAAACGGCTCCAGTGAGCATGACAATACTGCAGCATGAAAGCACTACCTCTAAAAATATAATAGTAATAATAGATGAAAGCAATTGTGTGAACAAATAATTTAGCTAATTAAAAAGCTGGAGCCAGATAGGGGCACACTATATTTAAAAATCAGCACAGTGTGAAGTCAAAGGCAGTCTTCTTAGACCATTCTTCAGATGTTTCTTGCAGCAGGATAGAGAAGACTGTTTTTTGGTTTTTCTTAAGGGGGAGGAGAGGGGGAACAAGGGGGCAGAAATAGACTGAAAGCTATTACAATGTCAAAAGTATCCTGTTGGGTTTTTGGGGCGGTTTTACCCTGGGAACCATTCTGAAAGACAGATTCTAATCCTCCAATAAGAGAGCGACGTGAACCAGTGGGGTTTGGGGATGATGACATGCAAGGAGAAGAAAAGGAGGCAGTGATAGGAATTAAAAATATGGGAGACGCCGCGGAGCTCCAAGTATAAGAAACAATAGAAGGAGGAAAATATGGTGATGTGGATAAGGGGGCGTTGGGAGGGGGGAGGATGTGACAGGAGAGTAGGTTGACTGCGATGAGAGAAAAATATATAGAAGCAACTGTGATGGAAGGGACAAGAGGAGTTAGTGTGGGAGAATATGGAAAAAAGAAAAAAAGAGAAAGACGTATTTAAAAAAACCACACACTTCTCCAGAATGGATTGAATATTTTTGCCTGAGAGACTGTGGAAAATACTTGCAAATAAGTGTTTTGTCGGCTTGACAGTAAAACTCCAGTCTGCTAATTTCTCCTGATATTAACCCACCAGTGTACCTCACATATTTGGCAAAGTTAAGCACTGGGTAGGTGCTGTGCCCACTATTATCGTGCAGTTTTTAACAGATGTAGCTATGTGAATGCTGTACTCAGTATTAGAATGAAAGGTGCCAGAGAAGTAGCCAATGGAATGAAATATCATATTCATTCAGCAGAAGCAATTGGTTAATTGCAATAATGAGCCATTATGTAACAGAATTAAAGATATCTTACAGCATTGGAACACTATGGGGCATATTTACTAACATGCATTAAGCAATTCAGAACCACACTAGGGTTAAAAGCCCATGCTGAGTGCTTAGTGTGGGTTGGGGCAGGATTGAGGGGGTTCTGAACAGAGATCGCGTTGGCTGCTGGTGCAGCTAGTGTGCAGTAGGTCATCACCTGTTAACTGTCATGACTGCCAATAGCATAGCTGCACTTAACACCACCTCAGGAGCAGCTGACATTCACATAAAAAAAATTGTGGCCACACAATCCAGTCCCTCCCAATCATACCCCTCTGGACAGTACCCCTCACTTCAAACAGAAGCCAACTCCAAAAAGCCCTTCCTCTAATCCAGTCACCCTCAAGATCAGACTCCCCAACAAAGAAACCCCAAGGATCACCCAGTCCCACTGGAACATCTCAAGCAAAAGCACCACAAAAAGAACACTTCAGAAAAAATCATAAGTTAATGTTCCCTCCACCCTCAATTCTCCACAAATCACTTGATGGTTTCTCTGATGTCTAGTGGTCCTGAGCGATAGTGGTGCCCCTTATTCCTACATTGGTAGCTGCTATGTTCCAAAATAGTAACAATGAGCTCTAACTATAGTCTATGGTACTACTACTAAGGGTCAATCTTCCATATAAGGAGTAATTTCTTGACACCACCATATGCCATGGAAACTCATGGGTGGGTCTCAGGAGAGGGGGAGAGGTTGGAAGAGGGTCATGTTATGGTTTGAGGGGTGTTTTACTAGGGAAGAGTTCCTCTTAAGATGGATCCTGTTGTAGGGATTTCCAGTAGTAGGGTTGGCCTTTTTGGGGGGTGCTGATCAGGGAGGTTGGGGTGCTGTCCATGCAGGAGGTTTGCTAATGCGGGGATCCGATCAAGCAAGCAAATTCTGTGCAGGGGAACAGAGCCTCAAGGCAGGGTCAAATCAATAGGGAGTCTTGATTGGGGGGGGGGAGGGACTGTCTAGGGAGAAAGAATCAGATCATTGATTTCTTCAGATGAATGGATCTTGGGCAGGGTATCAGATCAAAGGAGGGATGCTGATCAGGGGTAAGAGTTGCATTGCTGTGGTATTTCTTTTAGCATCAGGGCACATTTTACATGCCTCAGTATCTGCTGAACCAAATAAATAACAAAGCACACCGATCTTCACTAATGTTTCACAGGGACGCCACCTAACACAAAAGTGAATCACTTGGTAAGGGTCATCCTTAGCAGTTTCAAGTGTGTTTGTAGAGATGACAAGACAGGGATCACTGAAGTCGTTTTATAATTCCATTTGATGCAAGGTTTGTCCTGACATACATGTTCATATTAACATTATCTTATACCATATTAGGTTGCACTGGGATTACTTAACACTTTTCAGGGGCTGAGGAGGACTGCTAAATGGTCTAGGTTGCATCAACAGTCATTTCTCATTGGTATTTGTCTAGTTTGCATCAGCAAACTACTGTCAGTGTGAAGAGCAGCTTAGGAGATGCACGTTTTACCAAGGAGGCATGGCGTCCATGGGTACATCCTAGTGATGGGCAGGATCCGAACTTTTCAGAATATGGTGGGCGTGGGGACGTCAAAAATGTTTACCCTTGTCCCATAATATTAAGGGAATATGTTTCTCCGTTATATCGCATGGCCTGTGCCTACACCCATGTGTGGGTTGCATGTTGGATGCGTGCATGGCCCGGCTGCATAGTGCTTTGCCAATGCTACACTGGACATATCTATCTTCCTGATTCTAGACCTGCGGGCACGCCTGGAACCGTGGATGTGGAATTAGATTCAAAAGGGGTCCATTTTCAATTTAGACATGTCCATGGGCCAGACGTGCATGTTATGGAATCGGGCTCCAAGTGTCTGCCCTGTGCGGTAAATGCAGGGTGGATCCTGGCAAACCCCCACCCCACCACCACCACCACCACACACACACACACAGTTTACTGTACAGGTTTTGCAGTTAAGATGTGGTTAAGTGCAAAATCTTACCACATTTTAGTAAACATGCCCCTATGTTCAATGCAATCTTTTTCCATCCATATGAAACTAATTTCAAAGCAACATTGTTGCCACTTAAGATATTTGAGGGATTTATAATTGAATGCCATTTTTATATCTTTCTTGATGGAACTACAATTTTTTTCTTTTCTTTTTATTATCTTAAATAGTGATCTAGAAACGAGCGCTTACGAATTGGGGGGGGGGCAATTTTCTAACAAAGTGCTTATAAAAATTTCAAAAAAAGAGCCTATTTTATGTCTATTTTATAAAGCAGCTTAGGCACCTCTGTACCTTTACTAAACAGGCTCTCAGAACTATCCCTAGTAGCTGTGGCTGATGCTGGAATGTAAAACAGCTGAAAGATTACTAGAAATTTTAGGCAAATAAGAAAAGGTTTGCAGAATTTCTAGCACAAGAACATGGCAAAACAAAAATCTTTAAGTCTGTGGAAGATCATGAGTCAATAGAGTCACATGGCAAAATATCCAGGAAGGATTTTTCAGAAAGTTTCAGACCAGACAAACTTTGGGCCAATCAGGAAACAGAAATGAAGATTGCCAGCAATACAAGACAGAGTTAAGAGCAGGCTGGCTAGAACTAGCCTCCATGGAGAAGTAATATCTCTTACTGCAAGATGCCTGTCTTTTAACTGAATGGTTACTGTAGGGCACATTTTACAATGGGATGTCCCAGTGCAATCTGGGACATCAAAGCCAGAACATCTGAAAAAATGCAAGCACATGCAAGTTCAGGCATGATTCCAGAAACGTGAACATGCCCGAGATAGATGTCTATACAGATGTCTACATAGACGCCCCTGGAATAACATTTTGGGACATGTATGTATAACAGCATAATGGTAAATATAGCGAGTGAGGAGCAGGGTGGCCAGGGCTTAAATCCCAGTGGGGGTCTTTGTGATCTTAGATTAGTCACGTAACACTCCATCTTCTCTACACTCTCTGGAAATTTCAAGGCCAAAACAAGCGCTCTCCTGATGCCTCTTCATGCCCGCAGATGTCCCCATTGCTCCTGGAATTGAATTAGACATGTAAGTCCATAGCATGTCCCTGGACATGCCTTCACCATGTCTTCTTGCCTACTTGGATGTCCATGCACTGGAGATGTCTGTGAACGTCGCTTGTGGAATGGCTGCAGATTTCAATGTCCACGGGTGCATCTTCAGACATCCTACATTATGACTAAGCCTTTTAAAATGAGGGGGGGGGGACCAAATCTTTGATTTTTAATGTCATGTTTGGGTTAAAAATGATATAAAATTGCACTTGTGTCACTGATATTTCTCATGTCGTTGCAAATGAATACACATTCCTTACGTTTACATCAGTTTCTGAGCTGCTGTAAATGACCATGCCTCCAATTTAGCTACAATTTCTGCAGGCTTAGCCCTAATATTTTATAAAGACACATAGGCACCCATGTATTTTTATAAACTAAGCTATAAACAGTCATCTTTTTACCCTCTGAACCTATGTGACTTGTTATAATATTACCCATGTAGAGGGTAGTTTTATGGTTATGGTTTATTATATTTCATAAACCGCCCTTCAAGGGGTCTCAGCAGAACAGCGTACAAACAAAGTTTATTACAGGGTACCTAGTAAAAGCATTCCTTAAGGCTCCTAAATTAAACTTACTTTCTGTGTGTGTACATGCTTACGATTATGCCCGTAAATCTCAACTTTACCCCAGCTCCACTCCTAAAGATGCCCACGTGCAAATTGCATGAAAGTTAACACGTTTTTGCCATGATTACTTACATATACTGATGCAACTTTACTTGTGGAAAATGGTTCTTACAAAACATAATTTGCATATAGAAATGCCTTATAAATTGCACCAGTAGTTTTCATAATCTATTGCTGGAGTCACAGATCTTTTTCTATCCACACATTGGAGATTTGTTTACTGGAAAAATATGCATCAAGAAAACTGGTTGGCCAATTAAGTTCCATGACAATATATGTTTGAATTGGGCTTTTTCTAACTGACACTGTTGCATTGGTTTCTTAGAAATGAAGAGAGGACATATTTATATGGATCCAGTCAACTAACAAATCAGTTCACTGTCTAGATCCTTCGGGGTTAAATGTATCCCTGCTTTGTGGCTAAACATAGCAGCTAAAAAAATGGACATTCTGCATCGTGTGGTTGGGTCAGTGAGGTTTGTCATCTGGGGGAAGTTTAGGGACATGTTTACTAAAGGTTAACGCATGTTAAGTAAAGTTAATGCATGTTAAGTACTGCTGCAACCCATAAAAATTAATGGGCAGTGGAAGCACTTAGTGCACCATAGTTTAAACTGGGGGTCTCAAACTCCAGTCCTGGAGGGCCGCAAACCAGTCAGGTTTTCAGGGTATCCCTAATGAATATGCATGTGATATATTTGCATACAATGGGGACAGTGCATGCAAATATATCACATGTATATTCATTAGGGATACCCTGAAAACCTGACTGGTTTGCGGCCCTCCAGGACTGGAGTTTGAGACCCCTGGAACATGTTAACCTTTAGTAAACATTCCCCTTAGTTAGCTGCCACTGAAATTTCATTGTTAGCCAGCTAAATTGCATGACTTTTCAAGACAGTTTCTCCAAACGGGCTAGTTTCGCACCTGCTATGACAATCATGAACGTCACCTCTAAGCCAGGATATGTGGAGTCTAGCTGGATATTGTAGCCAATTAAATTTGTCACTTTTCAGCTACAACATAGATGTGGATGACAATGCACTTAAACCTAGTCAGCTGTGTAGCTGCTCAGTGGTTTACTAAATATGAACTATAAAGTGAATTGGCATGTCCGGTATCTTTTCCTATTTCTTTTCTATTTCCATCAAACATTCATAGATGTGCCTGGGACATATATCTTTTCTTCAGAGACACTGCAAATGAATTTACAGTTCTAGGGAGAGTTCACCTTCTTGTCATTGCTCTAAATTCTTTTCATGTTATTGACCTTGCATGTTTTTAGCAAGGATTTGCTTGACTGTAGAAAGCCAGGTCGAGGCCCATTCACATTAATGCAATCCTAATGAGGCATGATTCCCATATCCTTGCCTTTCACTGCGTAGGATACAGCTTCATATTTGGACTTGAATGGATCAGAAGGGAGTCAATCCAAAGCCACTCTTTGAGCTTCTCACTAGATATTTGACTTTTCCCAAGTAGCAGTGGTCCTAAGAGGGTCTGTTTGGCAGATGCTTGGGGTGTGATGCAACATAGTAAGGATTGTTTCAAAAAGTAATTTGTGGCACAGAGGAGACAGAACCCATCATAGATGCTCAGCTAATGTTATTTCCTATCATGAACTAAGCCAAAACTAGTTCTTCACCCACACTCGTGCCCTTTTTATTCTCCTCCTTGTAGGAACAAATTAACACTATATTGGGCCCTAGGCCAACGTATATTTGTGGGCCTTTACCTTGGATCCCATTTCCTTCCTTTCTCACCCCCTCCCCCGAACAGAGTCAACTTTACTTTTACGCCGCCTTCACCCCTCCACCCTCCCCCCAGTCTTTTCTCGTGGCCTTTACTGGCCTTCACCTCTGCAGAAGTAGCATGAGGAAAGTTGCAGAGCCTAGCTTTGAGTGTGGTGGCAGTATGAGCTTGGGAGCTATTATGGAGTCAGTGCAAGAACATGCTTCCAGTGGAGTGACTAGGCAAGCGCACTACCAACATTTTCATTGCTTTCCTTGCATTCAAACTGATTTATTTTCCTTGTCATGATTGTGCACCTATTTAAAAACGTGGAGCATGACTCCATAACATGCATGTCCAGTCTGCAGACACATCTGAATTGAAAACAGGCCATGTTTGAACCTAATACAGCATGCACAGGTCTGCACATGCCCACAGGTCTGGAATCGGGGACATAGACGTGATAGATGCAGCAAACGCAAACCCCAGGACATGGGTATACATCGTAAGCAGCCTGGATGAGCCTGCCCTTGGCGAATTCCAAAAAGGTGTACGGATCCACTGCTGCCCTTCTCCATGTGGCCACGCCTTCTCAGTTAAAACGTGCATCCCCGAAGCTGCTCCTCACACTGACAGTGTGGTGCTCATGCAAACTACCCATGAAAACGGATGGTACAGATGTGTTGATGCAAAACAGACCTTATAAGCTAGTCCTTTGCATGATCAGAACACTGCAAAGTGATCTCTGTATACTCAGAGATGTTACAACAGCAAGTAGAAAGTGATATGATTGTCCTGACATACTTTACAGCAAAACGTATATGGCAGTAGGAGAATATTTTAGTTGTGCTTGTATTGGTCATCTGTGACAACAGTCTGTACAATGCTATGTATGGACCAGAAGAAATCAGAAAAGGTCCTCCACAGCTAAATGTCAGAGCATGTCCCTGAAGGACCCTCAGAATGAGTGCATGCACCAACGCAAACTGCACTACTAGATGCCCAAGAGCACCAGCATCTGTCTATACAAATGTGCACATTTGTGAGACCTCTGATGGTGCAGTGTGCCCTGTTGCATGCACTCATTTGAAGGGTCCCTTATCATTGACATGGATATGCTTTGACATTTAGCCATAGGGGACCCCTTTCTGACATATCCTGTCTGATCACACTGGCACTTGGTCATGCTGCAGTCATCCCTATGGACCAGGTACTGACCAGGCACTAATATCCCCCCAAAATTGTGGTTGCACATACCAGGTTCCCCCATGCATCCCTCTAACCACAGTCACACAAAACATACATCTGCAGTACAGATGTCCTGCACCTTTAGAAGACAGCTGTTATAACATACTGGCATGGAATACCAGGACTACTAATCCGATCTGCGTTTCTCACTCACACTTGAATCCATCCTATCTCGTCCACATACAATCCCTACATCAACAGTCCCACTTCTCGGAAGACAGGAAATGTTAGGGTGCCCTAGATTATCTCCTCTAGCTCACACAGCAATTGTTAACATAGCCAGAAAAATCACCATTGCACCTCTACATATTTCTGTAGGGGTGTTTATTAATGCAGATTAGAAACAGAATGGGAGTGGAGAAGTAGCCTGATGGCTAGAATAGTGTCCTAGAACCAGAGAAGTCAGGGATCAAATCCCACTGAGACGTTGTGACCTCGGGCAAGTCACTTAACCTTCCATTACCTCAGGGATAGGGGGCTCCTTACTCTACCTAAATGTAACCCATTTCAGTTACCACTGAACAGGCATGAGACAAATTAAAAAAAAAAAATCTAATATAAGCGTACAAACATAACTGGGCAGAAGGGTAGACCAAAGAGTTATATCTACAGGCATAGGGGATTATTTTAGAAGTTTGCATATGATGATCATAATATTTGGTTCTTGGCCACCTTCATGACCTAATTCTTGTTTCTTTATATGAATTTCCCTCACCCTGTGTGTTCTCCCCTTCTCATGATGTGGACTTATTGTGGCATTTACTAAAATGTGTGCCGCTAGCATGTGGTTAGTGCTACTCAGCCCATGCTAGTAAATAGAGGAATGCCCGGCATGTCTCCATGTTCCTAGCGCAGGAATCACACTACTCCTATGCTCGGTACCTTTGGTGTGATCAGTGGAGATGCAGTTAGCGCCACCCACTGAGGTAGCAGTAAATGCAACTGCACTAAGCGCTACATTGATGAGGAGCAACTGCCGAGAACACCTGTGCTACCTGCGATGTGGACACTCGCCTAAGAACTTTTCTTTTCGCCGTCTCAACCTCTGCTGTTTGGGTGACGTGGGATTTTTTGCTTGCCTGCCTTTTCAGCAAATAGTACTTTTTACCGGATCGCAATTCGTACATGCTGAACCGGTGCTACCCATTAGCACACTTCAGAAATCACGCCCCCTTGGAAATTAATGTGGTGATCTGAAATTTTATTCCCTTTTATCTGTCATTTGCCTGAATTTGTGTTGTCCAAGTAAATTCTTAAAACCTCAATTAATAAAAATATAGTTTCCTCGGTTTGTTTTAAATCTTTTAGTTTCAAAGTGTCCCCTAATTTACCTGTTCTGCCCCACCCCCATCATATCCCCTTCTAATCATCTCTTCTTAAAGCTGAAGGGCCCTCATCTGTTCGGCCTAAGAGAGCACGTCCATCCCCTTTGTCATTTTGTCATCTCTGCAGCTTTTCCAGTACTATTCTATATTTTCAGAGGTAGGACAACCAGAACCATAGACGACAATGAAGGTGCAGGTACGCTATGGATTTATACAGTGGCATTATAATCAGGGCCGGTTCAGACATCAGGCAACATTAGGCAGTTGCCTAGAGCAGGAGCTCCTGAGGGGTGGCATAGAGCAACGGCAACAGTAGATCCCGACAACCCCCCAAATCCAAAGAGCTATCAGCACATTGTGTTACCTGCAGGGGACGGTGGTTGCACACATACATGCAAAGGAGTTAATATTTAAAAAGTATGATGTCTAATTATGCATTTTACAGCATTGTCGTGGGGGGTGGGTGGTGTTGGGATAATCATAATTAGTGAGTTCAATTATTAAAATATTTTGGGGAGGGACCTAAGGATGAAGGTTTGCCTAGGGCACCCAGTTCCCTTGCTCCAGTCCTGTTTATAATATGACCTGATTTATTTTCTATTCCTTTCCAATTAATTCCTAACTTTGTATCTGCTTTTTAGACTGTCACCATCGCACACTGAATGGAAAATTTCAATGTATGTCAATAACACTAAAGGTGTCTTTTACTAAAGGGTGGTAAGGTATGGCACCTAACGTGCCCATAGTTCTAAACCTATGGTGTGGTAGGTGCACCAACACCATGTTAATTGTCGCAGGGGGGGGGGGGTGTGGAAAGCATTTCTCCAGCAGTTAATGCAGAGTCCTGTCCCCTAACTCAGATTGTTGAGGTGGCGTGAGGTGAACCCATGCTAATGCAGTTAGCATGTGGTATGAACCCAATGCTAAGTGTGCTGAAGTCATCACACCCACTTTCTGCTCCCACTCTGTTGACTCATCACCCTAGCGCAGCTTGCACAGCACGGGAACCATTTTGCGCTGTCATGGCTACATGCTAGCTGGCAACACGTGTCCCAGTGTGCCTTCTGTGCACACAAGAACACATGTTGCCAGCTAGTGTGCTTTAGTAAAAGAGCCCCCATGATTATTTTCCTCAGTGGTGACTTCTAATATGGAGCCCAGCATTGTATAAGCATAGTTGCAATTGTTTTTCCCTTTGGGCACCACTTTGCACTTCTCCACATTAAGGAGATTATTTTAGATGCCCTTTTCATGCTTTGGATAGTTGAAAATGGACATAGAGATGTCCACTGCGTGGAGATATTTCCAGAGGCATTTCAGAAGTCGGGTCTGTGGATGTCCACAACATGAGGACGTCTAAGGGGTATGTTTACTAAACCGTCCTAATGTGCGCCCAGTGCTAGTGTGAAGGATGCTATATAAGGAGTGGGCGTTTCAGTCTTAACCTAGCAAACCGGGATTATCGCGCGCTCTTGTGCGCTAATGTGCGCCGCGCACATTAGCGCATGAGAAACGCGCGCGGGAAGCATAAGCAGGCGCGCTGATGTGCAAACAGAGGAACAGGGCTGCAGTACAATGGTGAAGACACTGACAGATGGTGCAGGGGTCATGGGTTCAATCCCCCACTGTGCCCAATGAATAAGGCTGCCTGAGGCACCACCTGTTATGTGTAATATTGCATTATGAGGCATATTTAATTTTATTTTAAGTACTGCTGCTAGCAAACACACTCTCAAAGCGCTGTAACATAAGGTGCTGCATAAGGCACCCCATAAGGTACCCCAGAGGGCACATTTTAAAGTGCACTGTCCGCCACGGCACCCTACAATGTTGCATAAAGGGTGGCCTATAGGGCGCCATATAGGGTGCCCTATGAGGCACGGCAAGGTCATAGCACTGGTTTTGATGGCAGCACTGTGCATTTTAACACATGAAAATGTTAAGTAGGTGCGCTGACATGCAAGGAGAAACAGCAGTGTAGCACAATGGTTAAGACACTGACTGATAGTGCAGGGGTCATGTGTTCAATCCCCCACTGTGCCCAATGAATAAGGCTGCCTGAGGCACTACCTGTTATGTGTAATATTGCATTATGAGGCAATTTAATATTGTTTTAATTAGTGCTGCTAGCAAACACACTCTCAAAGTGCTGTAACATAAGGTGCCACATCAGCCGCTCTATAAGGCACTCCAGAGGGCATACTATAAAGTGCACTGTCCGCCCAGGCACCCTATAATGTCCCCTATAGGGCACCCTATAAGGCGCTCCATAGGACACCTTATAAGGCACCTTATACGGACTGTAACCATAAGGTGCCTCAGAAGGCGCTTTATAGGGTGCCCTATAAGGCACCTTATGGTTACAGTACCCCGAGGGTGTTATGCTGGCAGCACTAATGTACATTAAAAATAGACATTGCTTCAGACAGCCCTATCAAATAACCCCACTGTGGGTTTGAACCCATGACCTCTGGCTCCACAAGCAGTGAAGTAACCAGTGGGCTACAGCTCCATAGCTGCTAGCAAACCCCTGGCTGGCTGCAGAAGGACTGCACGTCACCACACAAACAGTCTGCTGTGGTCACCAGGATAGGGTTAACCCACCCATACCCATGATGCACTGAACATGCAAATCAGCAGTCTACAGATGATCACAAGATGGGGTATGCACCCCCACAGCACCCCAGCCTGGTAGGGGGAACTGACCGTGTGTGGCACTGGCACAGAGTAGCTACACACTGTCACATTGTGCAGGTATGGTACTCACCCTGAGGGTGAGGTAGGGGGCCCAGCACCAGGTCCACAGCAGAAATAGGACATGCTGCAGGACCCCAGCAGTGCTAATGTGTGAGATAGGTAGTGTCTGCAGACACACCTTGGATACATCTGTATTTCTCAGTCAAGGTTTAGCCCTTATGGACCCATAGGTGTATTATGTACCACCCCCCCCCCCCCCTGGGGCTGAGGGTGGGAAACACGGTCTCCTACCAACAGATCCACATTCTACCTCCCTGCAATGGTGGCAGTAGGGGGGACTATCAACCCCAGTCCTGCTGGGGAACAGACACCCTCCAGGGCAGTCAATGCAGCTCTGTACACATCCATAAAGCAATAGCAGACAGACATTAGGCCTGGATATGCTAAGCTGCACCCCACCACTATCTGATATTCTCCTGCAGCAAGCCTTCAGCCGCTGCACCCTGCAAGGTGTTCCAGCAAGACACATACCAGCTGCAGACAGTCTGCTAGCATGTCCATAGTGCATGTTGCTGGTGGAAATGCGTGCACCCAGAACTGGGATGTCAGCATACACACCAAGCAGATAAGTCAGTGACTAGGCCCCAAAAGGGAACCCATAAATATCACATTAAAGAAAGATTACATAGCACTATGGGGGAACCTAGCCATGCCGTGTTCACTGCTCAGTCAGGGTGAGAGTGATCTCCCAGCAGAACATGGTGTGGCTACCCTGTCTGTGCAGGTGGTGGCCGGGCACTACAATGTCCCAGCCATTGCCCTATGCCCTGTGAAGATGCATCCTGGCCAGGCCACCCTGTCCGGGCTATACCCATGGTACCTTGCTCCTCATTATGCACATTGGCAGGCCAATACTGGCAACAGTGCTGGCAGTGTGGGCTGTGGAGGGTGTTTGCAGCCACCACACACTGGATAGACAGACACACACTCCCACACCTATGCCAGCATTGTGCTACTATAGAGGTGTTTGGCAGCCCTGGCCACCACACCAGTCCTGGGCACAGTGCAGGCATGGCTATGGTACGCAATACTGTTGGGGTCACTCTGTCAGACACCAGACCTGAGGCTCACTCCACAGACATCAGAAAGGTTGCTATGATGCAGCTCAATCAGCCAATTGTGCTTAACGTAGGAATTGCTATCTGCCAGTAATCATAGCTACCTTTTGATAGCTGTGTACCATATTCCCAGGTTTAGGGTGGCATTGCTACGGTATGCAAGTGCTAGTATTGGGAGATGCACGCAGGGCCCAATGTCCTGCCTCTCCAGGAGGCATTGGCTAATGGAGCCTGTGGGTGTGGGTGTGTCTGCCCCTGTTGGCTGCTGCTTTACGGCAGAGGTTCCCAACTCCAGTCTTGGTGTGCCAAACACTGTTCGGGTTTTCATGCTGTCCCTCATAAATATGCATGAGATACATCTGCATACCATGGGGGCGGTGCATAGATATGCAGCACAGGCATCTTTATTAGAGGCAGCATGGAACCTGAATGGTGTTTGGCCCTCCAGAACTGCATTTGGGAGACTCTGCTCTAGGTAATGCGCCTGCTTATGGTGTCTGTGCTCTGTAGGATAAAATGTAGGTGTTTTGGGCATGTTTACATCATCTGCAATAAAGGTTCTGTCTGTATTAGCACATTTTAGTAGTGGGTTAAAAATGGGGGCTGGGTTGGCAGGAACCACAGCTGGGACTTGAACCTGTAACCTTCCGCTCCTGAACATACTGGCTGTGTGCACTGCACCACCGTGTTGCCACAGAGACAGTACATCCCCTGGGGATACCATGACTGTTCATCAGATGAGGCCTGTCTGCTGCAGTGCATGGCACCCACCTACACAGGGCTAGGCCATGGTCTGCTCTGCCCCCTCCACCACCAGTGCCCCTCTGCCACCCTGCTGACATGCCCTTCTGCTGGTGGTGCTGGTGGAGCGCAGTCTCAGGCCATCCAGTGTGCGGGTAGGCGGCTGCCTATAGTGCGTGTTCTGGGGTAGGGGTGCCTGCATAGACGTCCACGCTTCCCCCCAACACCGCCTGCCAATGTTCTGTGCCCTTGGAGATACCTGCTGGGTACTATCCCCTGTGACACTGTGATAAACACTCTTGTGCCCATCAGTTGCTGTCTGGCTGCTGTACAGTTTCAGCATTCCTAAGTGCCACCTAGGCATCTGCCTAGTTCGCACTGTGCCCCAGCTGCACCACAGCATGTGCCGCCTGCAGCCCTCTGTATCCGCTTTCCCAGCATCTGTCCAGTTGCCCATTCCAACATGCCGGCCCTGCTGTTGTGGAACATGTGCATGCCATAGGAAACCTGTCCAGTGGAGAGGGAAACCCTGATCAGTGCTATTTCACTGTGGGATCATTCACCTTGTATGGGGACGGAGCGTAGACCCTTCCAAACTTCATATCTTTATTTTGGAGCTTTCTTGGGAGTGGTTTTTGCTGTATCCCATTACTATCACTATTGCCCAGCTTGTATATTTTGTTGGGATCCTTTTCAATTTTTATTTGTACTTTTATTCCGTGCACATTTATCACCCTTATCACTTTTTTGTAGGTTTCCCTGGTTTTGCTGTACATTGCTGACAGAAATGGTTTCTTTTCCCTATAAATTAGCTCTAATGCGAGGTTTTCACTGGCGTTAGTTTTGGCCTCGGATTTCACAGCGTTAGTGTGCGGGGAGCCTCTCCCCTCCCACTCTCCACCCATTGACCCCTTCTCTCCGCCCCTGGGGAGCCTTCCTCCGCCCTCCGGGAGCCTTTCCCCACCTTCAGCGCTCGTTTGCACCGCAGCGCGCGTTATCGCACGACAAGGTACCTGTGCGCCTTGTAAAGCGCCATTATTGCACGATAAGGTACCTTATCGCGCGATAACATCACAGAGCGCACATTATGACGGTTTAGTAAACATACCCCTAAGTCTGAATGGAGGAATGGCTGGGGTGTTTCCAAGTACCTGGATATCACTGCCTGATCTCTGAAACATCCTTGATGTCCCGAGTCGCATCTAAGATTACACCTGCTGCAGGTATGAACAGGCATTGGGGAAGTGCTCGTTTTGGCCATAAAACATTCAGAAGGTATAGAAAAGATGGTACTCCACTATCCACCATACTCTGCACAAAATTTGAACCACAGCTTCTCTGGTCTTAGCACACTATGCTAACCATTAGGCTATTCCTAGACATCCAAAGTCTGGAATAGTCTTCTGGGGATGTCCATGTAGATGCCCCTGCAGACATCCATGCCATTCACATCCGCATTTGTGAAACTGTGCCAAAGCTTGGATGCACCTGCTTTTTCTTTCAGCAGTTCTGGCTTGGACATGCCAGATTGTACTTGGATGTCATTTCTAAAGTGCCACTTTATATGTTGTCTGCTATTTTGAAACTCAGTTCATCACTGTGGCAAAGTGTGTCTTCATTTCCTCATAGTATACTTCTGTTTTACATAAGAACATAAGAAATGGTATACTGGGTCAGACCAAGGTCTATCAAGCCTAATATCCTGTTTCCAACAGTGGCTGTTAGAGGTACCTGGCAGGTTCCCAAAAAGGCACACAGGTTCCACAATGCTTGTCCCGGGGTACGCAGTGGATTTCCTAGGTCCTCTTTAATAATGTGGGCCTTTCCTCTAGGAACTTGTGTCCAAACCTTTTTTAAACCCAGCTACACTAACAGTCTTTACTACATCCTTTGGTAACGAATTCGAGAGTTTGACTTTAAGTCTTAAATAGGTTACATTGTAGCTTCATTGCATGTCCCCTAGTCTTTCTAATGTTTGATAGTGTAAACAACCAATCTACATTTACCTGTTCCACTCCATTCATTAACTTATAGACCTCTATCATATCCTCCTTAGCTGTCTTTTTTCCAAGTTGAAAAGTCGAGTTGAAGACTGAATATTTTTGTGTCATCTGCAGATTTTATAAATTCATGCATTTCTCCTTTTTCCAGATTGTTAATAAATACCTTAACACATTTGCCATTTCCCTGAGGCACTTCACTCTCTACCGTTTTCCATTGAGACAGCTGATCATTTAGTCCTATTTATTACTTCCTGTCTTTTACCAGATGGTGATCTACCATAAAATATTCCTCCTATCTCATGACTTTTTTATTTCCTAAGAGTGTCTCATAAGGGACTTCAGGAAATGCCTTCTGAAAATTCAGACACAACAGATTGACTGGTCCATCTTTATTCACACACCTTCAAAGAATTCTGATAGATTAGTAAAGGATAACCTTCCTTTTCTGAAACCATTCTGGCTCTTCCCCCATTAAGTTATGTTTATTTATATAGCCAGAAGTTTTATTATTAACAAGAGTTTCCACCATTTCATCTGGCACCCAGCTTCAGACTCGCTGGTATGTAGCTACTTGGCTCGCCACTGGGATCCATGTTCCATTGGCTACTCTTCAGAACTCGGATATGGAGGCAGATGTGACTGATAAGTTGTAGTTGACCAGAAACAGGTCAGCAATTTCCTACTTGATTATTTCAGAACTCTGTGGTGAATAGCATCAAGTTTTGGCAATTTGATGCTGTTCATATAGGGCATACCCTATGCAGAGTCCAATGAGGCAGGAGACTGTACAGTTCAAGTTCTTTGGTAGGAGAGATGAAGAAGCTACAGTGCCTAACGCTCCTACCCTTGCCATTCTACCTTGAAGGAGCTTAATATGTATACTTTAGAGGAAAGGTGGGACAGAGGTGATATGATTGAGACATTTAAATACCTCCGTGGCATATATACACAGGAGCAGAGCCTCTTTCGATTGAAAGGAGACATAGGATGAGGGTGAAAGAGGATAGACTCAGGAGTAATATGCGGAAATAATTCTTTATGGAAAGAATGGTAAATTCATGGAATAGTCTCCCGGTAGATGTGGTAGACATGAGGATAGTATCTGAATTTTAAAAAACATGGGACAAACACAGAGGATCTCTAAGGATAAAAAGGGGACTGTTATAGTGGTTGATATGGAAGGGCAGACTAGATAGGCCATGTGGTCTTTTTCTACCATCATGTTTCTATAATGTGCTCAAAACTACTGAAAGCATGTTAGACTGTAAAAGCAGTTTAACATTTTTTAAAGGGCTATGTAAGAGAAAGGTGTGCATTACCTGGCTAGGTGCTGATGATGTTCCTTAATAGAAAGTGAAACTCTCTTTTATTAAAAGATAGAATGGATTGCACAGATTGGAAAAGGGGTTATGGTATGTCTTCTCATAAGTCAATAGACCATATTGGTTTGTATCTTGATATGCTATGGTTATTTTTTGGATGCAAAAAGACATTTTCAGTATCAGTTATGTTGCTGTTTATACCCCATTATTTGCTATAGATCCAGGCAATATATGTATTTGAGATGAAATTTAAATGAGGCAGTAAACTAATGGAGTTTTGGCTGGCTCCTGTCCATACTTTCTACAGACATTAATATGGATTTAATTGCTCATTATTCTCAATGCAAGCTCAAGGAAAGCTAGAAATCTAGGTGCAGCTGGTAGTATCCAAAACAGCTCGTAATCTAATTTGAAATTGAAGCCATAGAGAGTCAAATAACTTGTGTAGCGCCCTCTACGGGTTAGGCGGTTGCCTATATGTAGTGGGCGTACCTCTTTATGTCCCTTATCACCTGAATTCCCAATGCTGAGGCTTCTCAATAATGTAGTTGTGGGGTAAGAACCAAAACAGCCGAGGGTTTCAAAGGTAACAGGAATTTTATTTTCTACTTAACCATTGAACTTCTTTGTCAGCAGTTCAGATATAACCAGAACAAAAATGGGATACTTCTCCCTTCAAAAAGTAAAAACAAAACTTTACAGCACAGTCCAGGCATTAGCCGTTTCAAACAGCTTGTTTTAAACGAAGCAATAAACCTTGCCTTCAGTCAAGCTTACATTCTTAGGTCCCAGGCTTGGTATAGCACAAATCTGTATCACTCAGGGCTCTGCACAGCACCTTGGCTTCTTGGTTACAAGCTGCTAAACCCATGTATCATTCCTTTTTAAAGACATTGGCATTCTTCACTTTCAAGTTGCAAATATTGGCTTTTAACTTCCAGCATTCATAGCCTTCTTTGAGCCTGTCTGACTAGCTCAACCTTAGTGCTTTAATTAACCAAATTTCCAGCAGGTCATAAACTTTCCAAAGCTTCTGGCTTTTTCACTATTTTTAAAAACCATACAGCTTTTACTTCTTCTGACTCACACAGTAAGAGCAATCCATTTCAACATCAGAACATACACTTTCTGAAAGGCATTCTTCTACTTCCATACTTTCCTCATTTGGTTCAATTAGCACCATGCTGGCCTCAGCGTCTCTAACGTTAGGTTTCAACTGCTCCAACAATTTCAAAACCTGTTCCCATTGGGAATCCTCACTACGCTGAGTTGCAGGGGAAGGACATAGGAGATCTTTCTTTTTTAATAAACCTTTTAAAACTTGCAAGGGGCTCACCTTGTTTCCAGCACCCTGTCTTCTCTCAGGCTGTGCCACAGGTAGAACCTTTTCCACAGACTCTCTCACAGAGATTCCCGTTCCTTGCCTTCCACCAGCATTTCCCCCAGAATCAACTCTCCTGCGTTCCAAGCCAGCTGTACCCTTCCTACCAGCTAGGCTTCCTTCAGGGCTTGAGTTGTCTGAATGCTGCATGCAATAAGGATCTCCTTTGAGGCTTCTGATAGAGCACTTTTCTCTTACACGTGTCCTCCTAATCTCCTTACTTCCTGTAGTTTCAAGAGATTCTCTGCTAGTGTCCAGCCTGCTAGGGAACGTCTCCTCCTCAGAGGATTTCCCTCCTGGACTCTGCCCCCGGACACGATCTCCTCCTGCTTTCCTTCTTCCTGGTCTCTCTCCTTTCACTCCTCCTCGTCCTTTCGTTCCCCCTTTCGTTCCTCCTTCTCTGGAAGACTCTCTCTGTTTATATGATTGGGGCTGCCCTATAGCCTCAGACTCCACCCCCAGGCTTCCCTCGACACCTCCCCTGGTCACCATGGAGCTAGGGCGTGGCTCACTCTCTACATCTCTGTGCACAGAGTTTTTTTCTTTGGTTAGAGTTTTAACCCTTAAACTCCCTGAACCTTTCTTCTGCCCAGAGGTAAAAGGCTGTTTTTCCCCACTTTTTTTGGGCTCTATACCTGTCTCGCCACCACACTTTTCAAAGGTCAAAACAAGCATCGGTGGAAAACAGCAGGATTTGAAACATGGCTTCCTTGAATTCTCTGTCCTCAATGCTCTAACTTCTTAGATGTCCTCCTCCATGCTACTATACCGATACCAACTCATGAACATACTCTGTGCTCCCCATCCACTCACTCCCACTTTCCGTTTACATTGGATTAGCAACATTGCATATCCAAAAAGGAATATGGAGGTTTATGCATATTTAATGAGGAAGATTTTGAAAGAAGAGCCTGGCTAAAATTCTTATTATATACACATTTAATAGCATTTATGTCATCATTTGGACTCCCAATTAATATTTTATTAACATAGCCTAATACATAGGGTCGATATTTAAACTCTGACTGGCATTTTTTTAAATGTCAGCTGCATCACTTAAATTATTTTAATATATATTCAGTGTCACTCGCTGGATGGTCAGCGGCACTGAATATACACACACAGGCAAATTTTAGACAGTATTTGGAGATTGGAATTGAGATGTCGAGGTCGGGACATATGTAATTACAGAGGTATTTTAGAAAAGGCTCTGTCAAATAAGGAGCTTTTTCTAAAAAGCTGCATGTGTATTTGCTGATATGTGGAGTCAAAAGAGCCATTTTACAAATCTGTACATGGGAAAAATCAACAGAATAATGCAGCAACTTATATGTGTATGTGGACTGTTCTGCAAACCTACATCTATAAATGCCATCAATTAACTAAAATGTTACTGTCTGCATTTCATTTCAGTTTTGTGGGCGACATAAACAATGGGGGATTAAGGAGGATAACCCCCTGTATCCCTCCTGTAAAAGGCTGGCAGATACAAGCATTTTTTCAAAACCCGTATGTGCCAGGGACTAGATGTAAATCCTAACGTGGATAGTTTTGATCATACATGTGCATTCCCTATTTGAAATGGAAAATATTTGTGTAGATTTTTGACCCACCCATACTCTATCTAGACCCCGGCGGGCCTCTTTGTAATTTCTACATATTATGGACATCCATGTGTGGAACTAGGCCCTTTCTAAAATCACTGTTTGCACATGAAAATGTCAGGTTTCACACATGGAAATTGCAAATAAGGCTTCTAAAATAACTCCATAGAACAGTGAGCATCACTGCCATCCAGACAACTACCTGGACAAATTTAGGACAGTGGACTGAATATCCCCACTCTTCAGATAGCTGAGTGAAATACCTACACTCTGCCTTCACTCTAGCCCAGCACTATCCAAATAGTGCTGACACAGCTTGTAAGGATTTTCAGTGACGCTATCTGAATAGTGCTGTTAAAAATCCCCAGAGAGGATTGGCTAGGGAACTTATCCAGATACTAGCTGCTGTGATTTGGACAAGTGCTTTAAAATATTGGGGCCTGTGACTTCAGTTAAGTAAATCAAACAGCTATTGGCCTTATCTTTTCTGGCATCTAAGTGGGTAAAGTGACCCTACCTGAGATGATTAGAGTATCCTGCTCATTCAATGCACATTGCTTCTATCTTTAATGTCCTTTATACTTGGGTTGCATTGTGCAGAATGAGGATTAAAATGTGATATCCAAGAATAAAAACAAACGGGTTGATATTCAAAAGCAAATATCTGGCTATGTGCAGACAATCTTGGCGTAACCCTTATTTTATTTATTTATTTATTTACATTCTCTTATATACCACGCTATTCTGCATCAGTGTGGTTTGCATTGAACAAACTGAAATTACATTGAACCAGGGTATTATAACTTGGAGATAACTATTTTACAGGGAACATGGGCTATGGAGGGTTAAGTGGCTTGCCCAAGACCACAAGGAGCACCTGTGGGACTAGAAACCCCAGTCCTTCCGGCCCAGGGTTGCTGTCCTCTGGTGGGATTTGAACCCCCGACCTTCCGGCCTGAAGTACCTTGCCCCAACTACTAGGCTACTCCTCCACTCCACTTATGAAGGGTAATTCTATAAGAGTGTGCCTGAGGTGCACGTGTACATGCGTGCACCTGACACACCAATTCAATAGAGCACGTGCATGCTTGACTTTATGGACTAGGGCAGACATGGCCCCTAATATGCACATACGATGTGCAAGAACTTAAGCCTGACCCATGGCAGCTGTAAATGCCCATGAATAGATTTTGGAAGGCACATGTGTAGGTTATAATAATTTATAACCAATGAGCATATCCCTGCACTATGCCTTGGCTCTACTCTAGTGCCAGCCCTATGCACACCCACCCTGCAGTTAGGCGCAATAGCATACACCTGTGTACTTACAGAATTGCAGCCAGCCATGAAAGAGCACCACATACATTATACAATCTACGCAGATGACATCATGATCTACACACTCATCTCAGTCGACAACCCGGACTACACCAACATAACAAACTGCCTCACCCAAATGGCAAACTGGCTTCAGGAAAACAACCTATCCATCAACTACAGCAAGACAGAGGCACTAATCATCACGCGAAACCCGGCCTTTATCCCTCCACCCGACATCAAGATAAGAGATGCACTCATACCCATAAAATCAGAAGTTAAGTACCTCGGAGTCATCCTGGCCAAAGAACTTAACCTCCCAGCACACATAGGCAGAGCAACCAAAAGTGCATACCTAAGAATGCAATTCATCAGAAGACTCAAGCCCCTCCTCGACCCAGAGCACTTTCGCACCGTTTGCCAGGCGCTGATAACCCCTCTACTAGACTTCTGCAATCCAATATTCACCGGGCTACCAAAGCAGACCCTCAGACCACTACAACTGGCCCAAAACATGTTCCCTGTAAAATAGTTATCTCCAAGTTATAATGCCCTGTTCAATGTAATTTCAGTTTGTTCAATGTAAACCGCACTGATGCAGAATAGCGCGGTATATAAGAGAATGTAAATAAATAAATAAATAAATAAAAACACAGCTGCCCGCATAATAGCCGGTACTACAAGACACAATCACAAAACACCCATACTGAAAGAACTGCACTGGCTCCCAATCATCTAACGCATCAAATGCAAGACTATCATAAACATATTCAAGATCAAACAACATTCCTCCGCCATAAGCCTACACACACTCATACAACCCGACACAAGCACACGGCCAAAAAGAAGAGGCACCTCCAATCGGGTTAACACCCCAAAAGACTTCACCAAAACCCGCAAAGACACCGCACAACGACCATCTCCCTGGCTGCTCCATCCATATGGAACTCCCTCCCAGATGATCTGAGACTAATCAAAGAAATCAAGGACTTCCAAAAACAGCTGACGACAACCCTGTTCATCGATTACTATGGACATACCCACTGAACCAGCATACAAGTCAGATCATCAACCCCCCCCAACCACCCCAAGACTGTATATAAGACTGTATAATAGCTCATGATGTATAATAGCGCACTATGTAGATAAACCAAATCTAATCACATCCCTGCCAACAAATACACACCAATCTGTACACTGCATGAAAACATTTGCCCCCTTGATTGTTTATTTATTACAAGTTCTTATATACCGCACTATTCGGCATCAGCGCGGTTTACATTATAACATAAAGACCATAACAACAAGCTGTTTGGTTTACATCGAACAGGAGTACCAACTTGGAGAACCGGGTTAAACTATATACATGAGATATTTACATAGAACAGAATAGAGTCATAGTCATAGTCATAGTAATATAAAGCACGGAAGGGTGGTTTAAAGAGTGTGTCACTTCTTTTGGTTCAATTGCTGTTAGGGTAGTATTGAAGGAAGAGGTGGTATTTGAGTGCCTTCCTGAACTGTGGTAGGACAGTAATGGTCCTTATGTCGGAGGGTAGAGCGTTCCAGCATTTGGGGGCATATAAACTGAAAGCTCTGTTTGAGGTTGTCATGTTGCACTTTGTTGATGCCTTCGAGGTTGTTAGTAGGTTTACGGCTGTTGCTCTTCTGGATCTGTTGGGGGGTACAGTGTGAATCAGATCTGTGAGTGAGGAGGATGAGATACCCTTGATTGCCTTGAATGATAGGACTAGGGTTTTAAAGATGATCCTCCCATGGATGGGGAGCCAGTGAAGCTGTTTAAGAATGGGAGTTACGTGGTCGCTTCTGGATGCTCCGTAGAGGACTCTTGCTGCGGCATTCATGGCCATCTGTAAAGGGCTAAGATTGGATTGAGGGAGACCTTGTAAGATGGCATTTGCAAAGTCGAAGTGTGGCAGGATTAGCGCTTGGTATATGGTCCGGAAGTCGTCCGGGTCCAACAGGGAACGTATATGCCTGAGAGAGCGGATTTTGAAGTATACCGCTTTGACTATGTTATTTATGTGATGTTTCATATCCAGACGTTGGTCCAATGTAACTCCAAGGTATCTTATTGTTTCTTTAGTTTGTAGGTCAGCTTCCTTGACACTGACGTGGGTTGGAGGAGTGAAGTTGGGGTCTCTGGTGATGAAAAGCACCTCTGTTTTTTTATGCTGAATGCGTAGGTTTTGTGATTGGAGCCACTCAGAGACCGTATTGAGGCAGTCTACTAGTGGTGCCAGGTCTAATTGAGTTGTAGAGAAAGGCATATATAAGAGAATGTCATCTGCGTATATTAAGCAGTTGACTTTGAATGATCTTATGATGTCGCAGATGGGCTGCATGTATATATTAAATAGTAGGGAAGACAATGAGGAACCTTGAGGCACACCTTGCTTTTGATGGAAGCGTTTTGACTCTTCTGAACCAGACTTCACATATTGCAATCTTCCATCCAGATAAGAGTTACACCATTCCAATGCACTGTCGCAGATACCTTTCTCTTTCAGTCGTCCTAGGAGAATTTCGTGGCTTACAGAGTCGAACGCCGCTTTGATTGAATGATAAGGCGGTATATAAATACCATTAAATAAAAAAAATAAAATAAATCTGCACACAGAAGCCACTAGAATACCGTGACTTACATACATGGCTGGTGCATACCTGCAGTTCCCTCTTTATGAAATTACTCCCATAGAGCCAGGACAGAAAATGGGTGGAGCGTGAGCATCTCTATGGATTGAAATTCTATGTAAAAAGGGGAAGGCAATGACAGTGGGGGTGGGGGTGTACTATCGACCGCCTGGCCAGAATGAACAAATGGATGATGAAATGCTCAAAGAAATCAAGGAAGCTAACAAAAGGTACAGCGCAGTAATAATAAGAGGTGATTTCAATTACCCCAGTATCGACTGGGTCAGTGTCACGGCAGGACATGTTAGGGAGATAAAGTTCCTAGATGAAATAAATGACTGCTTCTTGGAGCAGCTGGTTCATGAACCAACCAGAGGGGAAGCCATATTAGACCTAATCCTTAGTGGAACACCAGATCTAGTGCAAGAGATAAGGGTGTTGGGGCCACTTGGCAATAGTGATCATAGCATGATCGCCTTTGATTTAATTAATGGAGGAGGGATAGTAAGGAAATCCACATTACTACCATTTAACTTTCGAAAGGGAGACTATGATAAAATGAGGAAAATAGTTCAGAAAAAACTAAAAGGACCAGTTGAAAAGGTTAAAAACTTATATCAAGCTTGAGTGTTGTTGAAAAATACTGTCTTGGGAGCCAAGACCAGCTGTATTCCATGCTTTAAGAAAAGTGGAAGGAAGTCCAAAAAACAGCCAGCATGGTTTAAAGGTGAGGTCAGAGAGGTGGTTGTTGCCAAAAAAGCAATTTCAGGAAATGGAAAAAAGAGCCAAACAATGAAACCTGGAAACAGCACAAGCACTGGCAAGTCAAATGCAAGGCATTGATAAGGCAGGCAAAGGGAGAATTTGAGAAGAAGCTTGCTGCGGAAGCAAAAACGTGAAATAAAGACTTTTTCAAGTACATTTGTAGCAAAAAACCTGTGAGAGAGACAGTTGGTCCATTAGATGATAGAGGTGTTAAAGGGGCACTAAGAGGCGACAAGGCGATAGCGGAGAGACTGAATGAATTTTTTGCTTCGGTCTTTACTGAGGAAGATATAGGGATATTACCCATGACTGAAGTGGTATTTAAAGGTGCGGAAGGATTGAAGGAAATATTGATACATCGGGAAGACGTATTACAACTATTAGATAAACTGAAGAGTAGCGAATCACCTGGGCTGGATGGTATACATCCAAGAGTGTTGAAAGAACTGAAATATGAGATTGCAGACCTGCTATTAGTAATCTGTGAACTATCATTAAAATCATCTCTAATACTTGAAGATTGGAGGATTGCCAATGTAACACCAATTTTTAAAAAGGGTTCCAGGGGTGATTCGGGAAACTACAGACCGGTGAGCCTGACGTCAGTACTGGGAAAAATGGTAGAAACCATCATAAAGAATAAAATTACTCAGCATGTAGATAGTCATGGCCTAATGGGATATAGCCAACATGGCTTTAGACAAGGAAGATCTTGTCTTACTAATCTGTTATGTTTTTTTGAAGGTGTGAATAAACAGGTGGACAAAGGTGAGTCAGTTGATATAGTGTATCTGGACTTTCAGAAAGCCTTTGACAAGGTCCTTCATCAGAGACTTTTGTCAAAACTAAAGAGTCATGGGATAGGAGGCAGTGTACTACTGTGGATCAGGAACTGGTTAAAAGATAGAAAGCAGAGGGTAGGGCTAAATGGCCAATTTTCCCAATGAAGAAAGGTGAATAGTGGTGTACCCCAGGGATCTGTGCTGGGTCCGCTGCTTTTTGACATATTCATAAATGACCTGGAAAGTGGAATAACGAGTGAGGTTATAAAATTTGCAGATGACACAAAACTATTTAAAGTTGTTAAAACCCAAGAGGATTGTGGAAAATTGCAAGAGAATCTTGCTAAATTGGAAGACTGGGCATCAAAATGGCAGATGAAATTTAATGTGGACAAGTGCAAAGTTATGCACCTAGGTAAGAACAACTCAAACTATGGTTACACAATACAAGGTTCCACATTAGGAACCACCACCCAGGAAAAAGATTTAGGCGTCATTGTGGATAACATGTTAAAACCCCCTGCCCAGTGTGCAGCAATGGCCAAGCAAGCAAATAGAATGCTAGGTATAATAAAGAAAGGAATGGAAAATAAAACAAAAGATATTATAATGCCTCTATATCGTTCCATGGTGAGACCGCACCTTGAATATTGTGTGCAATTCTGGTTGCCGTATCTTAAAAAGGATATAGCATTATTAGAAAAGGTTCAGAGAAGAGCCACCAAAATGGTAAATGAGATGGAAGGATACTCCTATGAAGAAAGGCTATAAAGGTTAGGGCTCTTTAACCTGGAAAAGAGACGGCTGAGGGGAGATATGATAGAAGTCTATAAATTAATGAACGGAGTGGAACGGGTAAACGTAGATCGATTGTTTACGTTACCAGAATATAGAAAGACTAGGGGACATGCAATGAAGCTACAGGGTAAACTATTTAAGACTAATAAAAGAAAATATGTTTTCACTCAAACGTGTAATCAAACTCTGGAATTTGTTACCAGAGGATGTAGTAAAGGCCGTTAGTGTAGCTGGGTTTAAAAAAAGGTTTGGACAAGTTCCTGGAGGAAAGGTCCATAAACCATTATTAAGAAGGGACCCAGGATATCAATGCTTGACCCAGTACAAGCATTGTGGAACCTGTGTCTTTTGGGGAAACTGCTAGGTACATATGACATAGATTGGCCACTGTTGGAAACAGGATACTGGGCTTGATGGACCTTGGTCTGACCCAGTATGGCATATCTTATGTTCTTTTCTTCGGAAATTATCTTGCTTCCAATCCCTACTACAGAAACCCTCTACAAACAGACCACGAAGACATACTACAATCAACAAACTTAACATACCGCGATCCAAAACTAAATAAAACCTATATACATGCCATACAACTCTGCACCCCTTCCCTATGGAACTCCCTACCTGACACCCTAAGAAATATTGCCAGTCTCCACTCCTTCCACACATACTCGAAAACCCACCTATTCACTGAACATTTTGGTCCTTCCATCTAACCTTCTCTTCAACATGATACTATCAAAACAGACTCACAATTATAAATAGTTGTTGAATATACCGTTTAGTTGCAACGTTTGTATTTAGTGTTCCTCTATTTATACCATGTAAGTCTTAATATTATTTTGTTATCAAAATGTTGAGTGTTTCACTGTAAGTGTTGTTCTGTTCCTTATACAATATTTGTTCATTGTAAAAAAACATTCTGTTCCCTGTAAACCGCTTCAACTCGGTGAAAAGCGGTATATAAGCCTAGCTAAATAAATAAATAAATTATCCAGATAATGTTGATATTCAGTCTGCTATCCAGATACCCATCTGTAGAAATTTAGGTGAGGTAAAAAGCTGTCCTAAATTTATCCAGATAGGTGAATGGATGGAGGACTAAATATTGCTACTATTCGGACAGCCATGGCGCTGACCGCTCTTTAAATAAATTCAGCGCTGACTGTAGTTCAGATAATAGTGATGAACACACAGATTATATTAAATGCCACTACTATTGTTCCTCTGCCCTGGACCAGCCCAAGCTTTGGTAAGTCCCTGTCTACAAGGGAAAGGGAGCTGCAGGTAAAAGCGGAAATGTGACAATGTGCTCTTCCCAGCTTGGTTTCCATTATTTTTTAGTGTAAATATTGACAACCAAGAACACTTCTAATTGGCTGATGGGCTCAAAATCATACATGACAGCTGGCTTTTATTTTAGAAACCATCCGTTGACAGCAGTCAGTCTGACTGTTCTTTGTTGTGGTGTTAATTTTTGCTAAGTGGCTTCATGGGCCTTGAGAATTGAGTTGAGAGACACTTACCTATAAGAGTACTCTGGTTTTATAAGGACATTCATATCTGATCCCAAAAATGCTCCAATGAGCGGAATTGTCTTAATGCCAAAACTCTCTTAATTCATGACTTGTTGGTTCGTGAATCTTTAGATATGTTGTTTCTTACAGAAACATGATTTAAGGAAGGGGATGATCCCCTCCTTACCCGTTGTCTACCCCCAGATTTCTCTGCCCTGTCTACGCCTTGGCCAGGCCATCCTGGTGGGAGAGTAATGTTTCTTTATCATTCCTCCCTACCAGTATCCCAACTTCTCTCTCCCACTCTTCATTACCCAGACTCCCTGCTCCTTTGCCTTCACTCTTCCTCCCCCTCCTTGCACTTTCTCCTGATATACGCCCCCCCCCCCTCCATTTGTCCTTCCCTCTGGGAAGCCTTCCTTCTTACTATTTCCAAGGCCTCAGTTCACTACCCATGTCTGGTCCTGCTCAGTGATTTTATGTTTAAATCTTTTTTATTAAACATAGCTGTAACATCATAATCATTAACCTTTGTATTACATTTTGATATTAAACATCTATAATCTTTTAAACAGTTTACATTATTTTATATTTTTCTCCCTACTCCCACCGCCCACCTCCCCCTGCCCTCCCTTATCCAATTATTATTTACCTACATTCCAATCAGTAGTATTTTCATTTCCGCCCAGAAGATGTGTACACTTTCACCTGCTCTCATATCCATAAACAATGTAGTAGATTATAACCATATAATCTATATTTCAACAATTTAACTTTCTAATACAACTAAGTCTAAAACACCCTTTTTAAATCAACAACATATCACCCAATTTCCTCTACTTCTCACCCCTAACCTTCATTTGCAAAACACTCCTTCCCTCCCCCTCCCCCCTTAAAACAGGTTCCATGTTCCAATCTCTCCCAATTGCCATTCAATTCCACCTTGGAGACATCATCAGAAAATCCCCCCGTCCTATGAGATCAGCATTGGAGTACATTAAGAATTCTGCTCCTGTTTTGTGGTGTCAGTGTTTGTATATATGGACCCCACTCTTCCAAGAATTTTCCTGTAACTCCCTCCTTAACCCGTACCCCTGCCTGCTCAGTGAGTAATAAAGTATATACTTCTTTTTTCCAGTGCCCCATAGTGGGCCCCCTTAGGAGTAACCAATTTAGCAACATGACTCTCCTCGCCACTAATAAAACTTTTCCCAGCCAGTTCCATTGACTCTTCCCCAGCCTTATCCCTGTTGGAAACAAACCTAGCATCAAGATTCTAGGGTCCTTCTTCAGTGTGACTCCCACAATGGACCCCAGATGCTTTTAATACTCACTTCAATGCTCACCCCACCTCTCAGGAGGAATCCTTTCTTTGCCTGGTCCAAGATCTCGCTCTTAAGCAGCATGTCTGCTTTCCAACTCACATCACCGGACATACCCTTGACCTTCTTCTGACTCCTTCCAGCTCCTCCCTGGATTTTTCCTCACTCTCCTCTTATCCTTTTCCTTGGATCGACCATGTCTGTATCTCCTTTTCCCTCTCGGTCTGGACATTGCATGAAGTCAATTCTAATGGCACTTCTCAACGAGCCTCACATCTCTCATGATCGGCGTGATAATTCTATTGCTGTCTTTCTTGATCTATCTTCGGCATTTGATCTAGTCCATCACCACACTCTTCTTTGTCATCTTCATGCAGCTGGTTTATCTGGGACAGTTCTACACTGGTTTCATTCTTTTCTTCTCTCTTGATCCTTCTGTTTTCTCAGGTTGCACTGCTTCCACTTCACTTCAGCTTACCTGTGGTGTTTCCCAGGTTTCAGTCCTTTTCCTCTCTTTTTCAACATTTTTTGGCCCCCCCCTCACTCTACAGATTCAGCAATGTGGTCTATCAGCATATTACTATGCCAACAACATTATTATTTTGCACCACACCTCTCCAATAGCCCACGATCACACTCCACTGAACTCTTGTCTCTCTCTGGTTACTCTTTGGCTTTCGTCTAACTTCCTGCACTTGAACACTACAAAGACCTCTACCATTTGGTTTACTTTTGGTGGCCCCATTCCTGTTACCCCCATCATCTCTGGGTCTTCAGGCTCCATGGTCACTTCACTCTCCTATCTCGGGGTTACTCTAGACTTGGCTTTCTCATTTTGTGAGCACATTTTCACTCAGACACTTTCTTTTCACTCAGACAGATCAGATATCTGCACCCCTTCCTTGATCCCCCTCTTTCACTACCCTGCTTCTCTCCTTGGTGATGTCATGTCTTGATTATTGCAACTCTGTTCTTGCTGGTTTCCCATTGTCACAGCTCCACCATTTGCAACTTATTCAGAATACTGCTGTTCGAATCCTGTCGCCACAACTCGCTCAGAGAATATCACAACGGTTCTCATCAATCCATTAGCTTCCTGTTCAGTACCATATACACTATAAAATACTTACCACTATACACAAGGCAATATATACCCAAACTCCACAGTATCTTTCTGACCGCCTTCAATTCCACAACTCAGACCACAGTCTCCATTCAGCCCACGTTAACCGTCTTCATCTCCCCTCCCCGAACAATGCCCACCTGGAATGTACCCGTCACTCCGCCTTCTTCTTCCTGGGTCCCTCCCTCTGGAATTCTCTCCCATCTCCTCTCCACCTTGAACCCTCCCTCATTTGGTTCAAATCTCTCCTCAAAACATACCTGTTCCTCTTTGCTTTTGATCTTCCCTCCTCTACCTCCTGACTCTCTCTCCCTGCTCTAACTCCTCCCTGGTTGTTGTAAATGTCTTTCTTCTGTCCTATCACTGACTGTAGTTCCTTTCCTTTCTGGCCTTTGGCCTCCCTTCTTGATTTTTTTTTATATTGTGAACCGCTTTGGTGGAGTTAAGAACGGTATATAAAATGTGTGAATAAAGATTAAGCATTAAGGTCTAGCAACAATGGCACATAGTAACTGATAAAGTCCCTGTGGCAGGAATTTAAAGCATCTACTGAGACTAAAACACTGTGAAGCAAAATGCAAATAAGATCTCCTGGTATTAACTCTTTGTAAATTCTGATGTAAGAGGGATTATTGACCTTATGATCTGAGTTGTTACTACTTCTGTGCTCAACATGAAAAGGGAGATTTTTATAGCATCATTATGGAGAGACGCATGCTGTTAATGACATAGGAAAAGCCCACTGGAATATCATTTCCGTGGATCAGTCTTTGTTCCCTCTGAGTGCACTGAGTTTTTTTATTTTTGCCATTTTTATTTGTTTATGAAGCATCTTGGCTAGAGATGCCAAGAGCGAAAAGTAGAACAGAATCCAAACTATAAGCTGTGGAGTTACAAAAGCCTTTTTGTTTGATGACAAAAAAATCATGTTAAGATGGGGTGTTGTATGGTATTAACCAATCCCCCCAGTCACAGGATCACATTAAAGCAGCTGAGAGTGTATGAAGAAACAAAGGCCAGCAGCAGAAATAAAAGCTATTAACATTATAAAGAACAAGGAGCACTTACCATTTCATATTGGCTGACATACACCTCCCCCTTTTTTCTATTTAGGTTAAAAAGGCAGTTGTAAATTACGAATAATTCTACAATGTCTTGAAAAAATTGAAAATATTAAAATACATTAAATCATCAAAGCATAACCTTTACTTTCCAGTGGATACTGTATCTGGTTTTAAATTGTTTAAGAACTATCTTTGTGAGATTGTGGCGTTTCCAGAATCTTCCTTACTTCCAATACTATCTACTTATTATTTGCCTATGAAAAATATTTAAAAAGGAAAAGGAGAAAGCTGGGAGCCCCACTCCTAGGTTCAGTTTGTCATTAGCTGAATTATTCACAAAATTGCTTCCTAAGATGGCTAGGAAGACTACCTTGCTTGTGACTATGTTTTTAGAATCAAATCGTGATTGGATTTCTAAATTGTTTTTCCCTGCCGTAATAAAAAAATCTCTGGGTTGGATTATTAGAATGTTTCATTTGCAAGTCAAAGCTCATTGGCATAATGTTCTTTCACTTAGGTCTCAGGCATTGGTGCTAGGTGCTACTTTTGTGATGAATTATCTTTGTAAGTGTAAAATTAGATATGTCTCTGATGCATATATTTTCTTTAAATCTGATCAAATGAAGGCCTTTTTACAGAGTGCTATGTGGAGCCTAGAGATTGATTGACAACTAAAACCTCTGTCATATTCTGTCTGACAACTGTTAGCATTCCTGTTGACGTGATGTTTTTTCTTTTCCTTGTTTTCTTGGATACTCCTTGGTGTAGATGGTGGACTTATATTTATTGGCAGTTTCATCTTGTTGTAGATTGAAACGACTTTCAATTGAAAACCCTAATAAAACGATTGAACAGGAAAGGGAGATGTAGTATTTCATTGTGGGCCAAGTGGAAGAAGTTTTTACATGAAAATTTAGTAGATAAAATCCTCCTAGAGGGTCTTGCCTTGCTGTAAAGGCCATGTAGGCATTTATGTTTAGCCTACTTTCTGAAGACAAAAATGTGCCTATTTAATGTTACATGTGGAGGGGGCTGTACGGATGTCCCCTGAGGAAGACAGGCTAGTGAGGACCAGATTTTGGACCGCGGGAGCAAAACATTCCTGTGGTACACAGAAACGGGCCTTTGGATGGCCCAGGGTGCCCCTGCCACTTGTGGGGACATCCTCCCTGCAGGTGCCCCCAACTTCCAGAGCTTTAGCCCCCTCTTTCCCACCATCCGACCCATGGCTGGCCTTCTGGTGCTTGGATGGGGTGGCAGGGGGCCTGGATGGGGCGGCAGGGGACCTGGATGAGGCGGCAGGGTCCCCCGATAATCGGGTTTGTGCTTCTTATTCCACCTTTGAGGTGGAATAAGCAGCATGTCCCCATTGACCCGGCAGAACATACAGTACTGTGACCTGAATCGGCCCTGTATGTCCTGCTGGGCTGGCCCACCCTCGCTTCACCCAGATCCCACCCTCTCCCTTCCCCCACTGGCTCTCCCCGTCCTACTGCTCAGGACGTACGGGGAGAGCCGGAGGGGAATCGGGCCCATAGAGGCTAGAATGAAGCCACTGACATGTTTGCCTGTTCAAGAATAAACATAAATGTTAGCTTGTTATTTGTATGAGTATTTTACAAAATCATAATCACCATGTTTATTTAGAGGTGCAGAAAGTCCTTTCATTGCTGTTTTTAGTTGAAGCTCTCCATGCTTTATTTCCATCTTCATACGATTTAGAGATCCTCTGTATACATCCTACTTCATTTTGAATTCACATTGCCATTTTTGTCTCTATCACTGTCTGTGGGAGGGAATTCCATGCATCTACCACCCTGCCTGTGAAAAAAAAAATATTTTCTGCCTTTGCTCCTACTTCATTGCAGCAGTACATCATGTCCCCTAGTTTTACATCTTTTATTGTTCATTTATTGTTTATCAATACCTTTTATGTTTTTCAAGTATTAATATTTGGAAGTAGGGATGTGCAGAGGTCAAAACATTTTGGTTCATTTTCAGTTTTCTCTGATTTTTCCCTGATTTTTGACTTTTTTGTTTCTGCCATTATTTTCCCAAAAATGTTTTTCCATGTACTAAAACTCTGTAGAGTGCACTAATTAACTAACACAAATTAATTCTTAGGTTTGTGCAAGTTAATTAGATTTAGCATGCAGCAAATTTTTTAAAGGAGCACTAATGAATCAAATATGCATTAAGAGATGCACATCGCGATGTTTGTTTATTTATTAAAAGTTTGATATACTGCCCTTCACAACAGTAGCAGAGTGATTTACATTTTATAAACAGTCTAAGATATTAATTTACTTGGAGTTATTTTTACCAAAATGTGAGGTGGAAGGGGGCAGGGTCTGGAAGGAGCGGGGGCGGGCCAGCCCAGCAGGACATACAGGGCCAATTCAGGTCATGGCCCTGTACTACCTTCCAGGTCAGAGGGGCCACCATCATTATTCCACCTCAAAGGTGGAATAATGAGCACCAGTGGGGCAATCAGGCCCTGGGATCCCCCACTGGGGCTGGGTATGGGGGAGTCCCCACTGCCTAATCCAGACCTGGCTGGCGGGGAAGAAGGGTTCCTAGCCGTGTGAGCCAGAGGTGCCTGTGGGTACCTGCAGGCAGGCAGGCAGGTAGGGGCACACTGGGTCGTCCTCAGGCCCGATTCTGTTTACTGCGGGAATATTTTGTTCCCGTGGTCTAGAATCGGGTCCTAACGGGCCATCTTGCTCGGGGCTGTCCGGACAGCCCGAACGTGCCCCTTCGTGAATCAGGATCCACATCTCACAAAAAATATAAAAAGACTGGAAACGATTCAGAGGAAGGTGACCAAAATGATTTGGAGCCAGTGCCAGAAGACATATGAAAAGATACTCCAAGATCTAAATATGTATACTCTAGAAGAAAGGAGGGACAGGGGAAATATGGTACAGACCTTTAAATGCTTAGAGTATTAATGAACAAACAAACCTTTTTCAAAGACAGGGAAGCTTTAATACTAGAGGGCATAACATGAAGCTGCAAGGAGATAAATTGAAAGGCAATGTCAGGAAATACTTTTTCACTGAAAAGGTGGTGGATGCTTGGAATTCCCTCCCGATGGAAGCAGTGGGGGCAAATATAGTGACAGAATTCAAAATGGCATGGGACAGACACAGTGGATCCCTTTACAGCAACAGGATAAAATCAAAATAAACTTAACTGTCTCTTATATCTCAACAAATAGGGGTGACCTGCATGGAGCTGTGGGTACACCCCTAAACAAAGACATGGGGAGAGGTGACCTGCACAGAGCGGCGGGTGCATCTACTCTTGCCACCTTGCTGGGCAGACTGGATGGACCATACTGGTCTTTATCTACCATCATACCACTGAATGTTACTATGTTACTATGATAGATTCATTTCTCATAATGCAAGATCAGGTCAGCCATTTAGTTAGTGTCTTTTTTGCAATTGCTTCTCATAAGGAATCTGAGGCCTTATGTTTCAAAGGGTCATCTTAGATTGGTCATTCAGGCATGGTTTTGGGGTACTTGTATTATTTGCTAGTGGCCTGTATACAGAAAAGCCAGGCATTTCAACTATAGTACATGCAGAATACGGTTGCAAGGGTTTTTTGAGGTTTGAAGTTTAGGGAACATGCTACCCTAGCTTTGGATGCTTTGCATAGGTTACCAATAATATTTAGATATACATTTAAGCTTTTGCCTTAATCTTTACTATTCTTGTTCTAGATGGCCCAGATTTTCTGAGAGAAAGGGGACCTTGGCATGTTCCATTTAGAGCTCTCCATTTATCTAGAGACTGCCTGTTGAGGATCTTCTTCCCTGCTGAGGTAGCCTTCAGGAGACTCTTCGGTTTCCAGAAGAGGCTTATAAATTTGAGTGGTATGAAGCAAGTTACTAGAGAATGGTTATTTACCCTTTTGAAGTGTAGTAGGACTAGGAGACAATGCATGAAACTAACTGGCAGCCAATTTAAACCACATTTCAGAAAGTATATTTTTTTAGTCAGTGCAGAATGTAACAGTGGAATTTGTTGTCAGATGATATGGTCAAAGCTGGTAGCTAATTAGCCAGATAGACTCGGATCGCTTCCTCTTTCTTTGGGAAGTGAGCAAAATGAAATGTATTTTCCCATATGCCTCTGCTGGATACACCCATGTGATCTGGATTGATTACTATTAAGAAAGGGTTCTGGGCTCAACGGAGCATTGGTCTGAACCAGTATGGCACTTCTTTTGTGAAATTTGTCTCTTGCTTTACCAAGACTAACTTCACCATAAAGAAAACACCCAGTGACTACCAACTGATCCAACTGATACTTTCTTTATGTCCTTCCTTACTATTTGCTTTTTACTTTTGCTTGCTATAAAGAAACAGGATAATTTAGTTTGATTACATCATCAGGGGACGTGGGATTAGCATATTGTTATGTCACTAAGAAGTAACTCACTCTCCCCTCCTTGGTTTGCACCTATACATCCCTGCTTCAGTACAGAAAGAAACTTAGGGAGTAATTTTATAAACCCTTTCTCCATGAAAACTGCTGATTTACATGTAGAAAAGGTCTCTTATAAAATTAAGTCATGCATCAAAGTAGACGTGGTGCAAGAAGGCATATATAGAGTAGGCATGCTCAGAAGAGGAGCTAGGGTAGAGCCTGGGCAGAGCCATGATTTACAGGCATATTTTATAAAATATATCTAAAGTACACACTATCATTTATGCCTGTTCTTGAGAGACTAAGAGGGTCATTTTACAAGGATTAGTTGTGATTTGGACATTTGAAGGGTGGACGTCAAAATCATAGACATATCTCCGTAGCCATTCCACGAATGACGTTCGCAGACATCTCCAATGCAGGGACATCAAAGTAAACACAGGGTGTCGCTGAGATATGTCCAGGGAGTGGCAATGTACTTGCCCATCCCCATTTGATTTCAGAAACATCAGAGATGTCAGCAGTCATGTCCATGTTTATATCTGTTCTGCTCCAGGTACAAATAGGCATCAGGAAAGCACTTGTTTTCACCTTAAAACATCCAGAGAGTGTAGAGAAGATGGAGAAATAGGTGACTAGCCTTAGATCACAAAGGCCCACAGTGGGATTTGAAACTTGACCACTTTGCTCTTGAGCTACTACTCTAATCATTATGCTATTAGACATCTTGGCTCTAAAATGATATCTTGGGGATGTCTATATAGACGTTTCATACGCTTGCATATTGAGCATATCCATGTTTCCAAAATCATGCCTGAACTTGCACGTGCCTGCTTTTTTTTTCAGATTTTCTGGCTTTGACGTCCCAGATTGCACTTGGACGTCCCATTGTGAAAATGTGCCTCATAATGTCTGCACCTTCATTCTAAGTGTGATTTCTACAGGATTTGGTCTAGTATTTTATAAAGAAACATAGGCATGAATGTGTTGCTATAAAATAGATGAACAGGTGCTCTTCTGCCCAATTAACCTAGGTGCTCAGCTATAAAATTATTTTTTTGTGTATACTTTTAATAGAAATCATGCCTTCATGCATTCTGATTGTTGTTAGTTGTGTATTTATTGGTTTGCTTTTATGCACATGATTTTATGGCTGTTTTGATATTTTCTACTTTGATCAGCTGTATGGGCATATAAGAAATTAAAAAATGGAATAGATGAAAAATTTATATTTGGTGGGTCGCACATTATAAGAAATACATATCCTCCATAGTCTATAAGAATGGCTATGATGACTGGAATCTCTCACTAGACCATGGTTATGGGTATATTTTATTTGATATACCGTAACATTCCATAGCAGTCTATGTGGCATACAATAATTAAAAAAGAAAAGGAGTGAAAGGAACTCCATAGTGTAGATAGGACAGTATAGGAGAGATAAGAACAGCAAAGAAAAGATAGGCAAATGGATTAAGACATAAAGATAAATTCACACAATTCCCTTAGACTATAGGGCTGTCCTTACTATGCCCAATGGGTGGCATCGTACTAGAATAGCTACTCAGGTAAGTTAAGAGCAGTCCTAAAATGGAAGGTTTTCAGAGAATTTTTGAAGCACTTGAAATTTAATTCTGTGTAGAGGTGGTCCAGCAAGCCATTCCAATGTGCCGGAGCAGCAGCAGAGAAAGCTAATTTTCTTTATTTCCCACGAGGAGGGGAGATGTAAATGAAAATCATGGAGCGAGCGAAGAAATCTTGCTGGGGTATATAGGGAGACAATAGTAGACAAGTAATCCAGAACTGTGTCATGAATAATTTTGTGTGTCAGGGTAAGAATCTTGAAAATGATCCGATAATGTATAGGTAACCAATGATATTTGATGAATAGTGGTGTAATATTATTTGAATTTGCGTGCGGAAACTAGTACACAAAGAGATGTATTTTGGATGGACTGGAGGCAATGGAGATGGGCCTGTGGAAAGCCTAGATAAACAATATTGCAATAGTCAAGTTTCTGTATCACAGTGTGTAAAAGAAGTTATCTGGGCTGGGTGATCCAAAAATGAACGAATGTTACGAAAATGCCACAAGGCCAGAAAAATCGATTTTGTTACCTGGGCCAGTTGAGGAGTAAAAGTAAGGCCCAAATCTAACACAACTCCAAGATATCAAAGGGAGGTATGTAATACTAAAGACTGATCGTCTATCGTAGGGGCAAGTGTAGGCTGAAAATCTAAACCGGTAAACCAGATGGCTGTTGACTTAGTAGGTTCAATTTAAGAGAATGTTCAAATAATCAGGAGGATATTGTTATTAAACAGTTTTTTAGAGAGGTCAAATTTATTACCAAATCATCAGTAGAGTATAACAGTAAGATGTCATCTGCATATACATAACAGGAAATGCCTAATCCCCGTATTTGAGTAACTAATGGACTAAGGAGAATGTTAAATAATAAAGGCAATAAAATAGAACCCTGGGGGACACCGCACAAAAGGTGTCGGGGGGTAGAGACCTCTCTTTGAATATGAACCTGGAAAGATCAATGATTTAGGAAGGAATGAAACCAGTCAAGCATTGTACCTCAGATCCCTGTATCTTATAGGTGAGCCCAAAGTAGGTTGTGATCCACTAGATGAAAGACCGCAGGTAACTCCAGTGAAACCATGAAAATCAAACCTATGTATTCTGAACAACAGGGCCATCATATGGAGTCATTTTGTACCAAGCCATCAGGTCAGGTTACTTGGGAAAAATCAATGATCCTTAAGAACTACCAGACCGATATTCAGCCTGCAGCGGCCAGCAGTTTTTAAAATGCCAGCTGCAGTATGTAAGAAAACTCCAGATATTCACTGGCAATATCCAGAGAATGGCCACCGCTGAATCTTTTGGTTAGTGCTGCAGCTATCTGGATACAGGTGATATTCAACCACCATCCAGATAGCCCAATCCGCATAGCCTTTTACCCATCCTAAATTATGTAGTTATCTGTATAGTGGTATTGAAAATTGCTGCTCTCCAGTTAAGAGTTGGCCCCTCCCCAGTTTTACCCACAGACCAGCACTCTCCGGATAGGGGGCAGCGTTCAGAGAAAACATTCAGTGGCACTATGCCATTGAGCTTAGCAGGACGTAGCCAATTAGCAGGTGCTGCTAACCCGCTAAGTCCTTTTGGATGTTGGGCCCTACACATTTATCTCATACGGCTTCAAATATATACCCAAATATTTATGAGTGCCAGCATCCTAGGGAAAATCAATAGTAAAAGAAGAGACCTAGACAGGAAGGAAGGAATTTTATAACAGGATGCCTAAATTAATATGGCAGTAAAGCACCTATTTTAAGCCAATTTTATCAAAAATAGGTGCGCACTTGTCTTTAGCACAAATCCATGCATAAATTTTCCTAGATTTCGGGTGTAGACATAATGCCTGCTTGAGAGCAGGTGCAGATGTCAGCACGTACTTTACATGCTTCAGCCCTGTTCACGTCTGCTGTAAAAGCATGTGCCGGCTTCCACACACATACACTTACACCTGGCCTCATACTAGAAGAGCCCATGTACTTACAAACACGGTTTGTAAAATCACCCTCCAATTATGTTGTGACAAATATCTTTATCTCAAAGGGAAACATTTTCTTGAATATGCTTTTTATATCACGCCCTGTCTGTCAGACTCTTCGTATTTGCTGTGGATATGCATTTCTCACGTTCAAGACTATAGAAAACGGGATTTCGTTTTTGAAGACTGAGCGAGTTTAACAGATGCATTACCCTTCCATTGCTAAAGTACTCTAGAAGTCGATTTCAGCATTTTATTGAGGTGGTGTATGTAATCTTCAGCTGGAAGTGCGCAGTGTTTTACCTTTTTAGTGAATAATGGAAAAACGTCCATTTCTAGTGCTCTCTGTACTATGCTTTTCAAAAATCACAAACCAGTGCAAGGAATGAAACACAATCCGGTCAATATTTAGCTAAGGTGGTGACTGCTTAAATCATCACATATATTCATCAGCACTATCCATTTAAGTAAGCCAGTGAATATATGTGTTAACTGAACAGATAGCTTCCAGTACCTTCTGTACTTCCGCCCCTCCCCTAGTGAGTTGCATGCCCAGAGATTATCTCTGCAAGTCTTAAAAATTCATAGATAGATGTGTTTGCCACTAGCAGGCAATCATACATAGCTTGCTCAATATTTACAAATGAAATGGTTCAGTATACCAAAGGAAATGGTGCATGTTTGAAACATCTGAACATTAGAATATTGCATGAGGGCCTGACTATAAAGTAAGGTCCAGGATAATTATCTTCTTCTGGTAGGCTACATAAACTGCTTATTCGAAGAGCAATATCTGTACTGGAATAAATGTACAAAAATGGGACAATTGCCCCAAATGTAATCCTCAAGTGGGCAATGGCAACAAATTTGTGATGTCATCTTGGGGGTGGTGGGAGGTTATTTAAGGACATGCAGAGGACCCTGTCATCATGTTATTAATGTAAAAAAGATTGTTGACACTCTGTGCAGTGTATTTTTCTAATTAGAGAAAGGCTAGAGAGTAACATTTCCATAAGCAACACGGGAACAGAATCACAGTACAATTTCATGTGTCTGCAATGAAGCTGCGCGCCGGCAACATAAAAATGGCTCTTATACCATAAAGGCTGTAATTAGAATAAGTCAAATCAGTTGGAAAAGATTAAAGCCTGAACAGGCTAAGCTGCCTTCTAAATATTTGTCTGGAGATTACTGCTACACTTGCAGCCCCTGAGAAACATCTTTGATTTACTTATAATGCTTGACGTAGCAAAGATAATCTTGCAAAAGGCAAATGAGCACAAATTTAGATATGCCGTTAGGCTCTATTTTTTGTGATTTGACAGGATGCAGCATACTGGAAGCAATGTCGGGAAGCAGAAAAAAAAAGGAGTACCGGGTCACATTAGACAAATAGCTTTAAAAAAAAACCCTGCGATCATCAATTGAGATTTCTGTTAAAATACTCTTGTTCTTTGAAGCTTTTAGTATGCACTTTAGAAGTCCACATGGAATAATGTTCTGCATGTCAATGCGACAGTTGATGCCAGCCTCATTGTACTTAAAATTATAGACCTGAGATGGAAGTTGCTGCATGTTGCTTATCTGACATCAGCTATTAAAATGCAAGCAAATCTTGGCAGGTATAAATTTGAAGAATAAAAGAGATGATGTAGGAGAACGGGGGACTGATAGTGGCTATCGGCTACAAAAAGCAAGGTTGAAAATATTCTCTCTTGACCCCCAAAACTGTCAAAAAACCTGACAATATTTTAGTTAGCTAAGATTATTGAAAATAATTTGATAACATGTAGAACTGTATTTTATCCTCTGAAGCACACTTTTATAAAATTGCCCTGGGGCACATAGAAACAGGGCCAGATTTTTAGCTGGGTGGTAACTAAGCTAAGCACTTAGTGCTCATATTTAGCAGCACGGATCTTATAGGTAGTAGCATTTAGTTTAGGCCTGCACTAACTGCAATCTTCTCTCTGTACCTATTATCCTCTCTTCACCCACCCAGTCCCTGCTCCATTGCGCAATGTGCAGTAACCACAGAAATTAGCGCATGGTAGTTGTCATGCAAATATGGTAGCATTTGCTATGCGCTAACACACGCATTAACCGCACAGCGTAATTTAGTTAAAGGGCCCCTTTCTAGGCTAGTACATCAAACCTGAGTAAAACCAGTGGGTTCACTGAATTCCTTAAACTAGTTCATCTTTAAAATAAATACGTTAACTAGCAAAATCTCTAGGAGATCCTTGGAAGTCCATTGTGGATCTCTTTGGATTCATAAGAACATAAGAACATAAGATATGCCATACTGGGTCAGACCAAGGTCCATCAAGCCCAGTATTCTGTTTCCAACAGTGGCCAATCTAGGTCATATGTACCTAGCAGTTTCCCCAAGAGACACAAGTTCCACAATGCTTGTACTGGGTCAAGCATTGATATCTTCGGTCACTTCTTAATAATGGTTTATGGACCTTTCCTCCAGGAACTTGTCCAAACCTTTTTTAAACCCAGCTACACTAACAGCCTTTACTACATCCTCCGGTAACAAATTCCAGAGTGAGTTGATTACACGTTGAGTGAAAAAATATTTTCTTTTATTAGTCTTAAATAGTTTACCCTGTAGCTTCATTGCATGTCCCCTAGTCTTTCTATATTCTGATAAGGTAAACAATCGATCTACGTTTACCCGTTCCACTCCGTTCATTAATTATAGACTTCTATCATATCTCCCCTCAGCCGTCTCTTTTCCAGGTTAAAGAGCCCTAACCTTTTTAGCCTTTCTTCATAGGAGTATCCTTCCATCCCCTTTACCATTTTGGTGGCTCTTCTCTGTACCTTTTCTAAAATCGCTATATCCTTTTTAAGATACGGCGACCAGAATTGCACACAATATTCAAGGTGCGGTCTCACTATGGAACGATATAGAGGCATTATAATATCTTTTTGTTTTATTTTCCATTCCTTTCCTTATCATACCTAGCATTCTATTTGCTCTCTTGGCCGCCGCTGCACACTGGGCCGAGGGTTTTAACATGGTATCCACAATGACGCCTAAATCTTTTTCCTGGGTGGTAGTTCCTAATGTGGAACCTTGCATCGTGTAATCATAGTTTGGGTTGTTCTTCCCTAGGTGCATAACCTTGCACTTGTCCACATTAAATTTCATCTGCCATTTTGATGCCCAGTCTTCCAATTTATCAAGATCCTCTTGCAATTTTTCACAATCCTCTTGGGTTTTAACAACTTTAAATAGTTTTGTGTCATCTGCAAATTTGATAACCTCACTCGTTATTCCACTTTCCAGGTCATTTATGAATATGTCAAAAAGCAGCGGACCCAGCACAGATCCCTGGGGTACACCACTATTCACCTTTCTCCATTGGGAAAATTGGCCATTTAGCCCTACCCTCTGCTTTCTATCTTTTAACCAGTTCCTGATCCACAATAGTACACTGCCTCCTATCCCATAACTCTTTAGTTTTGCCAAAGGTCTCTGATGAGGGACCTTGTCAAAGGCTTTCTGAAAGTCCAGATACACAATATCAACCGACTCACCTTTGTCCACCTGTTTATTCACACCTTCAAAAAAACATAACAGATTAGTAAGACAAGATCTTCCTTGTCTAAAGCCATGTTGGCTGTCTCCCATTAGGATGTGACTATCTACATGCTGAGTAATTTTATTCTTTATGATAGTTTCTACCATTTTTCCCGGTACTGACCTCAGGCTCACCGGTCTGTAGTTTCCGGGATCACCCCTGGAACCCTTTTTAAAAATTGGTGTTACATTGGCGATCCTCCAATCTTAGAGCAGCTTTTGCTAAGATATGCCACTCAAAATCATTTTCTTTTCTACTGACTGGCAAAATCTGCAGATTTGGGTAGAGCGTAGGTGAATCTCTAAAGGAAATGAAAGGATTGTAGAAATTAGTAGTTGGTATTGATGGGCAGACTGATAGGCCATGTACTCTTCATCTGTTAGCATATTCTTTCCCTTTTCCCTTTATGTTTCTATTTAATCAAGTTCCAAGAAGGTAGAATTCTGCCTGGATGGAGTTTGACTCATATGAGTACATTCAACCCTAGAAAAACAGAATTGATTAAAGTAGTTAGGATGAGGTGACAATCTTATGACAAGATCCGTGGCTTCCAAAGCTGTTACTATGTACTTGCAGTCAGAGAAGATCTGATTTCTAAAGGGATCGAGACAACATTCAAGCTAATTGTTTTTGTTTGTTTTTTATAGTAAAAAATTCTTATAGTCCTATGGCCTTTCCCTGCGTAATTCTTCCAGACATTTCCTTGTAGTTACCCTGTGGTAACTGCCAAAAATTAACATGCAATAACTGTAAAAACCTCTGTGTTGAGTGCATTCCCAGCAGTTTTTGAAGGGCTGCCTTGCAGTTCATGCAGACCAAAAATTGTGACCATTAACTGCACGCCAATTAACATGGGATGCAGTTTGCTACACCTCTTGAGATAGTGATAGTGCTATGATTTGGATTTTATTGCTCACTTTTCCAAATCCATGCTGAAGGTGAGTGCTCTGCCATTTAAACTGTATGATCCTGCATTAACTGTAAGGCACAAACCCAATGCATTTCACATCCTGAAATGGCATTTTCTGTGTGTGTTGTATAATGTAGGATTTAGTGTTCATCGGCAGTTAGCGTGCTGTGTTAACTGTTAGCACACGGTAATTCCCATGTTAAACTGCTAATGCAGGTTAGTAAACAGGACCTCCAAGTTTACCACAGTGCTTTAGAGTTACCACTGGCTCTGGTGACAATGAGTGACTTCTAGGGCCAATCCTTTTCTAGTTGTCTATGAAAGTATTTACTGTGAGTGGGAGCGTCTGTGTAAAATGTATTTATTTTTTGGAATGGATGGGAAGAAATATGGAGATGTATGAGATAATTTGATAGCATTGAGCTTATGCAGAGTTTCCAGAAATTGCCAGTTTTATAAAGGAAACTTCCACTCTAAACGATCACTTCCTTACTTCTTAGATATAACACGATATTTTATAGAAGACCTTCAAAACTTTACAGAGAATAGGAGCACTCAAAAATACTTTTTCTCTTGGTAATTTCATCATTGGTCCATCATAATTTGCATTCTGACTGTATTCCATTTCAGAAATATTTCTGGTTTAATTAGTTTTTCAAATAAGTTTTCAGTCATTCAACTTTAGTTCACATATTCAACTTATCTGTTCAAAATACGCAGTCCATCTTCTGCTATAATACAGGTCCAATCAGACATGATATTCTGTTTGCTTCTATGTCAGGGAATACTGACCCTCATATGTATTCATACTAGTTACATTTCTCGGCAGATAATTTCTTCAAACTTATTCTTATTTTAGGAATCTTCTAGTTATTGATTTCTGCAAAATTAGAGCTCTTCTATATACAACAAGGGGCACATTTACTAAAGTGTGCTACCAAGAAATGCGGGATTCAGTGTGTGCCAAGTGTGCTGTGGTAAGAGTATGGGCCCCGGTATTTAAAGCACGTTAATCGGGTTGACTGGGATATTCCGTAGCACTAACACAACCAGTGCCGCTGAATATCTGTTGGTGGCGCTGCTGCAATCCGCTATGCTAACTGACTGGCATCGGGCATTCTGGAGGCGGAGCTGGGGCACCATCAGGGAATAGCCAGGCAGCAGCAATATTCAGCTGTTCGCCGCTAATCCTTAAGTGGCAAAAGTTAAGCACAATGAAGGATCTCCTAACTTTCGACACTGGCCAGATAGCTTCTGTGCTATCTGTCTGACCTGGAAATTCATTGCCAATGGCCAGATATGGCCCCAGCATTGAATATCTGGTTATAAGGTTTAATGGCAGTAGCTTGACGCTTTATAAGGGCTAGTTGCTGCCATGGAATATTGGGCCCACGATAGCCTAAAAATCTGACCATGCTAAAACTTCATGCTACATGAATGGGCAGCTCTGGTAGCATGGGTGATTTTGGAATGTTTCTTGCCAGCAATGTTGGACTCAGTGTGTGTGTACGTACCATTACCTCAATAGGCGTCATCGTGGATAACATGTTAAAACCCTCCTCCCAGTGTGCACCGGCGGCCAAGAGAGCAAATAGAATGCTAGGTATCATAAGGAAAGGAATGGAAAATAAAGCAAAGGATATTATAATGCCTCTGTATCATTCCATGGTGCAACCACAACTTGAATACTGTGTGCAATTCTGGTCGCCGTATCTTAAAAAGGATATAGCGTTATTAGAAAAGGTACAGAGAAGAGCCACCAAAATGATAAAGGGGATGGAAGGATACTCCTATGAAGAGAAGGTTAAGGCTCTTCAACCTGGAAAAGAGACGGCTGAGGGGAGATATGATAGTGTCTATAAATTAATGAATGGAGTGGAATGGGTAAACGTAGATCGATTGTTTACGTCATCAAAATATAGAAAGTATAGAAAGACTAGGGGACATGCAATGAAGCTGCAAGGTAACCTATTTAAGACTAATAAGAGAAAATATTTTTTCACTCAACGTGTAATCAAACTCTGGAATTTGTTACCGGAGGATGTAGTAAAGGCTGTTAGTGTAGCTGGGTTTATAAAAGGTTTGGACAAGTTCCTGGAGGAAAGGTCCATAAACCATTATTAAAAGGGACCCAGGATATCACTGCTTGACCCAATACAAGCATTGCGGAACCTGTGTCTTTTGGGGAAACTGCTAGGTACGTATGACCTAGATTGGCCACTGTTGGAAACAGGATACTGGGCTTGATGGACCTTGGTCTGACCCAGTATGGCATATCTTATGATGTTATGTTCTAAGTACATCTGCGATGATCACTCCAAATAAACAGAGCATGGGGGTAGCACAAAACTCATGCTAGCAGCATGTGGACATGGCAGGCATATCTTCATTCTATAGCATGGGTCAAAGGTCTCCCCACACTCATTTCTGAGACTGAATGCCTGCTACTGGTGCCAATCTTAGTAAACATGCCTTTTTAAAGTAGACTCTGAGATCTATGAATAGTAGATAAAACCTCTCACACAGCTTATCTGCTCTGAAGAAGGGAAACATAAGCACGGGTATTTTATAATATATGTCAGTACTTTGCAATTCCTAGCCCATTGTGATCAAGTGCTGCCTATGGAAATGGCTACTTGCAATGTACATATAAGTAAGCACAGTCTTGTCAGTGTTCATGCTTCTATACATATATCTGGCTATGCAGTTTTATAATATTCATTTTCCATGTGTATGTAGCTGGCCTCTCTCTAGAGGATAGCCTCAGAGGTCCTACACAAAAGAAATGTATAAGGAGAAAATATCAAAACTCAGCAAATTTGTGTACCAAATGTAAAATTAAGGGACCCAAACTGGAAAAAATTAAATAATAAAAAGGCAAAAATAGACATGAGGATACCAAGAGGTATGTTTAAATAAAACACCTTTAACAGATGATTCCCAAAATTGAATACAGTACCTTTAGTCTCTTTCTGAACTCATTACTGAGACCCTTATCCATTCTCTAGTCACCTCCCATCTAGGCTATCACAACTTACTCCTTGCTGGTACAACATCAAAAGAGCTTAAGGATGATCTGGAGCAATCTGGAGTGGTGATTTCAACCCACACCATATGCCACACACTAAACAAAGGAGGACCTCATGGGCAAAGGCCAAAGAGGACCCCACAGCTCAAAGACAGACATAAAAATGGCACACCTGATCTTTGCCCAAACCCACCTTGAGAAATGACAATCCTTCTGAGAAAATGTTCTGTGGACAGATGAAACCAAACTTGAGCTCTTTGGCAGTGCAGACTAGTGATACATTTACTGGCGAAGCTTGTAAGGGAAAAAAACAGTTAAATATAGTGGAGGTTCCATAATGTTGTGAGGCTTTTTTGCTGCCTCAGAACTGGAGGCCTAGGACTGCTAAGATATTTTGGAGCAAAATATGCTATCTAGGGTCAGAAAGCTAGGTCTGGGTCAAATGTGACGGGTCCTCCAGCAGGGCAGTGACCCAAAACATGTATCCAAAAGTACAAAACACTGGTTAAAAAGGGGAAAAATGGACTGTTTTAAACTGGACAGCAGTGAGTCCTGATCTCAATCCAATCGAGAAGCTTTGGAAAGAGCTGAAATCTGCCATTGGTAAAAGGAATCCTGGAAACATTCATGAGCTGGAACAAATCGCAGTTGAAGAGTGGGAGAAACTACCAGCAGACAGATGTATGAAACTTATAGTTGGCTACAAGAAATGTTTGGAGGATATCACTGCCAAGGGTGTGCAACCAAATATTAGTGAAGGGTGCCAATAATCCTGTCCAAGTAATTTTTTTTAAAGAAATTACTATGTCTAAATTGCACAGACATCATTTTTTTTGTTGTATACCTTTTAACATGCTATTCAAATATGATGACATACAGTTGGAATATTTCTAGTTATTTCTCCAGATATTGGAGCAACAATATGGCTTTCGGCCCCGCCATGGAGTTGAAACACTCCTTACAGTTTTAATTGATGCTCTCCTAAGAGGGATTGACAATCATAAACAGGCCTTCATTTTACTTTTCATTGATATATCAGCTGCGTTTGATAGCGTACACCACACAATAACGCTCAACAACTTGAGACAAATAGGCTTAAACTCCACAGTACATAAATGGTTCTCGTCCTACCTAAATAATAGAACGCAATATATAAGAATTGGGGATCAAACCTCAACTATATATAAACAAGAAATTGGATTACCACAAGGCTCAGCGTTATCAGCCCTACTTTTCAATATTTACATAAAACCAGTCTGCAACATTTTCAAAAACTTTGGAGTACAATATCACCTATATGCAGATGATATTATGATGTATATTCCATTTACGATACCCAATCTACAGCTTCAACTCCTATCGGACTGCTATAATGAAATCACAACTTGGCTAAAAGCACAAAACCTCCACATAAATCATGCTAAAACTGAAGTTCTAATCGTGACTAAGAACCAATCCTATACCCCCCCCAACACACATAAGACTTCAAAACCAAGAAATTAAAATAAAAAATGAAATAAGATATCTAATACTAATAGGAATATCAAAACAAAACATCAAACAAATGCAATTAGCACAAAACGCAGCTGTTAGAATTATATTGAAAGTAAACTCACTCCAACACATAACACCAATACTAGCTTCCCTCCATTGGCTACCAAGCAGGATAATTTACAAAACAATAATAACCTCATTCAAAGCCTTATATGATATGGCTCCAACTACGCTATGTAACCTAATAAGCAAAGAACCATCTAAGCCTACACACAGAAAAGGACAATTAAACAAACTAAGGATTCCAAAAGATTACACAAAAGCTCATAAATCAACAAACAACAGAGCCTTTTCTCACATAGCCCCAACTATCTGGAATTCCCTCCCAGAGGAGCTACGAACACTAACTGAGATCATGGAACTCCGTAAAAAATTGAAAAAAATTGAAAACTTATCTATTCACCAAACACTACAACAACATAGACAATCCCTCACCCACTTTAGACAAAGGCTAAATAGGTACCTGACTGTTTCAAATAAAACCTTTTCGCTCAAACAGATACCACACTTAGTCGAATTCCTTTGATGATCCAATCTCTTATGTCCTTTCAATTCCATAGAAATATATATATATATATATATATATATATATATATATATATATATATATATATATATAATTGTATATAGTTTATTCCGTTCTGTATTGTCTCACATTGTTTAGACAATATATTCTGTCTAGTTATTTACTTCGTTCTTCAATACATATGCTGTTTTGTTATTCATTATACTTATAATATGACATTCCTTGTAAAACAAACTTGCTTTGTTAATTGTTGTTCACTGTAAACCACAGCTGAACTCTGGAAGATGCGGTATATAAATGTGTAGAAATAAAATAAATAAATAAATAAATAGTACACAACATACCTAAAATGCAAGGGTGCCAATAATGGTGACCACAACTGTAAGTCTATTTGTGTGTGTGTATGTGTGTTGGGGGAGGGAGAGTAAAAGGAGAAATATATTTGTTCTATTTTTTGAGGTGCACTAGTAAACTGAATGTTAACTAACAAATGCATACCCCTACCTTCTACCATAGTGCTGAATTTTTCTCAAGTGTAAATTAGAGATGCACCTGGTTAGCAAGTCCTTCTGAAACTCTGAATCTGTTATCCTTTTCACTCTTTTCGCAACAGATGGACAAACTGTTACCTCCTCCCTTGGTACCCCTGGTTCCTCTGTAATTGGTTTCCTCTTTCACAAACCTCCCTTGATTTGTGGTCTCCTCCTCCCTCTGTTCAGCATGATGCTGGCCTAAGCCTAGCTGGTTACTGGTGAACTGCTAACTTTGTTGAAGTGACTGAGTAGGTCACATACGATGCAGCACCAAGGTTATTGTGGGCCACGCCAATAAGCTCATAGAGCGTTTCCTACTTCCCCTGATTTCTTGCTATAAGTAAAACATGAGGTCTTGTAAGCAAGGCCCTATTATAAGTTCCCTTCAATAAGGAGAGGGGACTCTCCTCATGCTCAGTGGTTGTCAGGCAAGTCCAGCCTTCATCACCTCACGTTGCAAGCTGAAGACTCCAGAATGCTCCTCTTTGTAACCAAAGATGGCAGATGCTTCCTACATGTAAAACATGCTTTGATATGGAAAGTGCTCTATAAAATTATGTACATAATGCAATGTCATTCAGGTTTACAATACAGTAAGTGGGAGGGATTTTTGCTATTCATGAAGAGGATATAAAACATAGAAGGAGTTTGTGGCTTGATGGGAGTTGAGCTCTGAGCATAAATCTGGCCAAAGGAAAGAGTAGAGAAGTATCTTTCATGCCGTAGCTGTGTGAGGGTTGGAGCTTAGAGCTAGCATGAAATCCTTAGGTAAAGAAGTCTAATGTTTGATAAAGTCCAAGGGGCTTGGAATGGTTTTGTAAAAACCTTGGAGTGAGTCAGAATGCAGTCAGAGTACTAGCCTAGAAGGGGAGGCCCTGAGAATCAAGGAAACTAAGGCACTGCTAAGTAAAAGGTTTGAGGATATTGAGATTCTTTTTTGGGGGGCAGGTTATCTCAAAGGCTCTGGTTGTCCATGAAACAATGATGTCTGAGGAGTTAGGAGTGTTCACCACCCAGACATCCAGTGGGTTCTTTGAGCTTGGAAGAAGCCAGAGAGGAGGCTGGAGAATGTATGCTGTTCGGAAAGGAAAAAGTCCCATCTGCATGAACTGGAGTACACACTGTGCCATTCGTAACAGAGAAAATACAAGGCTTCAAGAAAGATTTGATTTTCAGAGTAGAGAATTGTAACTATGTGCAAATAATTGAATGAACTTTTTGTTTTATATTTGTTTTCAGTCAGCCAAAAAAGGCTTTAATTTGTATTCAGTCATAGCCTGACTGTGACTTTGTTTTAGGTGAGTGACTTATAGTGATTGCTAGGGGGTGGGGGACAGAATCTACAGTCATAGGACCTTGGAGTTGAAAAGAATCTTCCTCCCATTCTCACATGACCTCAGATACAAGAGGGTGAGTGAAATGCATTATCCATACCTTACCTTGGTTCCAGAGTCAATGAGCAATGAGTAACTGTGTTTTTCACATGTGACTCCATTTTCAACAATGGCCTCCTCAGCCATCACTAACTGCCCCTACCTGGGTCTTGCTGGGGATTACAGACCAGTTAACATTAAAATCCTTGTGTGTGGAGGGGACGGAGGGTATTCTTGCTCCTTTATAGTAAGTAAATACTGAGATGCTCATATACTTTAATGCATAGAATTTCACATAATAGTAATAACTTTCCAAATCCTAATGTGGTATTTTAGAAAGGGCATTCAAATGAAAACTGACATCCATGGAAGGACATACAGAAAAACACCAGGAACGTCTATGTCTTGGCCTGATTTTGGAAACATAAACATGCCTTAGACGGATATCCATGCTGATGTCCATAGACTTCCCTACTATGAAACAGTGGAGCAGGGAAGTTCATTTCATAAAAGGTTTCATACAGGGATGTCCATTCCCCATCAATGTTTATTGTTAAATTATAAAATAAATGGAATATGAGTGTACTTACTTCTCCACACCCTCCAAACATTTGCCTGACAAAACACGGGTACTTTTCAAATGCTTAATCATGCTTGGAGCTGGTATAACCTTTGACATGGCTCAGGACATCCAGTTCACTTCTGAAATTGGGCTAGGATGTCCCAGTTCTTGGGACCGCCCTGGCCACGCCCATACCACGCCCCCGTGCTGACTTGGATGACTTTGCACTGGAGATGTCCACAGACTGCCTTCTAAAATGGCTCCAGTGACATCTCTGTGCTTTGAAATGTGTCTAGGCCCGTTTTCAGATGTCCAAAGCCCAGATAGGACTTCTAAAATAACCCCACTAATTTTTGTTTACTAGAATTCATATACCAATCAGCCTAGTAGAAAACACTGAGTGCAGAAGTTTCCTATGGACAGCTATGTGAGTAGTTATCCTTTTTATGAAATCTGATATGCAAAGACATTTCTGTTCGCTCCTTTTAATGTTTTGCACTGCAGCAGCTCATTACTAATGAGTCTGCAAATCAGCCCTATGTGTGGTATAATGTGCAAAATTCCTAAAGACTCATATACTTGTGTATTTCAGACCATTTTGCAGATTTTCTTGTTCATGAGTTCTCACACCTGAATTTCAGCTCAATTTGGTACATCGGCCTCTATAACTGGGAAAATAATTTACATCTTTGAAACCAGCTTTCAGTGTCATCATGTAACTTCTCTTTAATAGCTAGATATTTCTTGCCCTCTGACATAGGACAATTTTATTTCCTCTTTTGCTCTCCCTCCCCAACACACACACACACATATATATATATATATACATACATATATAATATATTACAAACTTTCCCTATCTTTTGGTGTTTAGCCACTGAAAATGTAATCAGTCTAATGCATTCTCTTATTGAATTTTAAACCAGCCCATTAAAACTCTTTTAACATGCTAAAGTAAGCTTCAGAGAAGGTTTCCATTTCATCTGTATTGAGCTGAGGCTATAGCACTTTTTTCCTTTGCACCACAGTAAGAAGCTGTCAATAATTCAGTAGCCATGGCCTTGATGGGCCAAGGCCTAACTTAGACTTTAAACAGAGCCATGCAGCTTGTCAAAGTGTGATGTGTTGTCAATGTTTGACTGATCTATACTGCATGAATTCCCCCTTCGGCTCTTGATGAATCCCTGGGAACAAAAAGAAAGCAATTTTAGAAGTAAACCCAGTGTGAAACACCTGTTTGTTTGGAATGTCTAATCAGGGGAGGTTGCGACGGTAATGAAGTTCAGTGAAGTCTCTGCGTAGTGCTTGATCGACCTAGCATTACAGCCCCATTGAATAGCTCCGGTATGAAGGCCTTAGCAGAAATGAGTGGATCAAATTCCGAAAAGAGGGAAATATGTTCATGTGAAACAGAATCACAAGTTACGTCGTGCCTGTGTACTTGATGAAACTTGTCACTGCTCCTATGCTTGTATCTAAAAAAGAGAGCAAAATGAAAACGAATATGAAATCTTTTTTTATATTTTTATAACATTAAGGGCCCCTTTTACTAAAGCTCGCAAAGGATTTGCAAGTAACGTGTCAGACAAACGCACGTTAATTGCAAAATCTCCATGTTAGCTATCGGGAGCAGGGCCATACCAAGGGCTGTGCGAGTGGTGTGGCTGCACAGGGCGCAAGCAGGGAAGGGGCGCTGATTATAGTCACTGGGCTCTTAGGACGCCCAATAAGAGCGAATTTCTGCGTATAGCTGGGGAGGCAGGAGGGCTCCAAGTTCACAAATCCCACAGGGAGCATTTCAAGCTTGGTAAAGTCCTGATCGGGAGCATGACCATATGTTCCCAGTAGCTAACGTGTGAGGGCCACTTGAACATGCACCCCACTACAGCAGGTTCAGTTAATGACTCCTGTAGAGGAGGAGTTAGATGAACCCACTTTAAGAGCTGCGCTGCCCCTGAGCACACTGCATTTTCCCTGGCAATAGTAGTAATGCACTCTCCACGCCCACTCTCTTCACCCCATCCTGCTATCATTCCTTAGTGTGCATTTTAGAGTGTGATGGCAGACACCGTCGTGTGGTAGTGTTCCCCACTGCCGGCTGCTATGCGTTAAAGTGCACATTTACCAGTAAAAGGGGTTCTAAATTCTTCTTTGAGAGCGGCTGTTAAAAATGATTTTAGAAATGATTTTAAGTTGTTTAGTTAATATAGCTTGTATGATATCTGGAAAATTAAAGTTGTATTTTAATCTCTTGTTTGCTTACTATTTGCTTTATAAAGCAATCTTACGTTGAATATACTGATGTTATATTTAATTGCAACCTAGGAATCTTATTCTAAAATCATTTTTTCTGCATTTTGATCCTATGAAAAAAAAAATCTTCATTAAAGAAACCCCTAAATCCCCTCTGCTTTTTTGTGTATGCAAAGGAATGATCTGAATACCTTCTCTATTTGGATGGGTTAAAAAGGAAGATGATTTTTAATGGTTATACTGGAGGCTCCAGGAAGACATTCTATTGCCTGGGGCAGGATGTTAATTTGATAGCCCTGCACAATTATCAATTAATAAAAACAATTCTTGTTCTTATTTAGCGCTCTCTTTTTATAGACATAACAAACTCTTAGCATATCCCCGCGCTATTGCATTGCTAATGCTACTCTTTAAAAAAAAATAGAATCTCACATTAAAATACCATTCGCTTTTAGGATCTTCTTTCTTTAAACTTAAAATATTTTCATAGATAGTGTATAATGTCTTCAATTTTATAAGGGAAAAATACCATGTGGATTAAAGGGAGGGGAAGAAATATATCTACAATTAAGTTCACCGTTGTCAGATAAAATATACAGCTGCGTTTCGAAATACAGGCCTTCTTAATCAATGCTTCTCCTCTTACATGAACATCTACTGTGTGCTACGCCCCAGAGATTTTATATTTTAGTGGCCATTCTCATGGCAAGCTCTCTCAGCATTAGTTGCAGAATATGCAAAAGCCTATTGCTATAGATATTGGATTTATTAACACAAATCCATGCTGTATACTAATTGAAAAAGCTCTTTGAGGTGCTTGAAAATATATGAAATATCTTTTGAAGGTTAAAATATTAAACAAAAGTTCTTACCTGAAAGCTGTATGGAATAGTTTAGAGAAATTACCACTTCGCCAAAGCTCTAGCAAACCGTTAGAGACCCTCTGGAATGCAATCCATTTGGATAACCTGCATTATTTTCCATTCCATCTCTAATTCAGAACTCAGCCATCGTAAAGAGTATAAATGTATAGAACTTTATTAGGCTTGGCAGGCGTAAGGAACTACATTTGTAAAACATCTCGTAAGCTGGGCTTGAAAACAGTCTTCCGTATTCTACAAAATCATAAGAAGACCTGCATCTGGGAAAGACGAGAAATTCAAATGGCTAGGTAAAAGTGAATAAAAATGAGACGGATCACAAACTGCTTTTGCTCAAGGGCTGGTTTTAATGAGCCTGTCCCTAATGAGTTCTCCCTGCAACTAGCTTCAGGCCTAAACAGATGAGGCAGGGGTTCTGATAAATTTTTGATGGGATTTGCACTGGTTTTATGAGCAAGCAAGCAGTCGAGAGTGCAAAGTTGTGTCATGAATCTTTTACAAGACCGGATTGTTGTCCATCTTGTCAATGGGACCATAAGAAATGGTTGTTAATAAAGAATATGGCACAATCATGTTGTATTGACAAACTTGAATCAATAGGGTAGCAGTCATTTGGTAGAGGCATTATATTTGTCAGAAAGAGGACAAGCAAAATCTTTTATTTTTATATTTTTTTATTAAGATTATCTATATATACACACAGGAAAATACAGTATTGTTTATTTATTAGTATTTATCTCAAACCTTTACAATGGTAATTCAAGGTTAGTTACATTCAAGTACGTAGGTATTTTCCTGTCCCCAGAGAGCTGACAATCTAAGTTTGTACTTGAGGCAAGGGAGGGTTAAGTGACTTGCTTAAAGTCACAAGGAGCACCAGTGGGAATCAAACGCATATCTTTGGGATACTAGGCTGTTGCTGTAAGCACTAGGCTACTCCTCCACGCTAAAAAAAAATCTAATATAGGAAGTCATTACCCACATTAAAATCAAACATTAGCCCTTATCAAGGGGAGAGAGAGGTTACCAATACAAAAAACATATTAGAACGAAGTATCAAAAAAAAAAAAAAATTAGACCCATATCAAACAATCCTCCTAAAATGTACCAATCAAGAAAATTTAGTTTTCTCATTTATCTTTCAAAAAATCCTCTAATTTCAGAGCATCAGAGAATACATACCTGGTTCCCTAGTGAGTAACCAAGCATTTACAAGGAAATCTGAGAAAAAAACGAAGTGTCCATGGACTCAACCTTGGGCTTTAACTGAAGAAATTGTTGTCTACAAGATCGCATAGATTTAGACACATCAAGGAAAATGTTGACCCTTTGATTGCAAAGGGAATATCTTTTTTTCTGAAAAAAACACAACTTCAAAGACCTAAAGTTATCCTCTTCTCTGATAAAAAAAACAAACAAACAGTAGAGTTGATCTGGTGACAATCTCATGAGAAGATTCTAGGAAAACAGTTTAATTCTCGTCATTAGAATTAATTACAGGTCAACTCTGCTTCGGGTACATTTGTTAGAGTGGCAGTCACAGGAACATAGAAAAGCCTAGAAATTAAAGTAGACCCCACATCAACAATGCTAAGTACCTCATGCAAATACTTTAAAGCAACATATTACAGGGTGAGAACAAATGAGTTTTGGGGAAGTTCAAGAAACACAATCTTTTGCTCTAATCCTGTTCTCCAAAAGCTCATCATGTCTATGCAGTAATATGGTGTCTTTAACATGCAAGGCCTCTACATTTTGCGTTGATGAAATTTGAAAATCCAGATGAGAGACAGGGTGGGTCAGAGAGTTCTAACATCATGTTCTGATAATTTAATTACAGTATCTTGAGAAAAACAAAACAAAACAAAAACAAAACAGAAACTTGTTGAGCAAACGTCCGACGCTAAGAATTAGTGACTGAAACAAATGTTCCACATTTGTTTCAGCCACTATATATCTTGTCAGATACTGTAGTCACAGGTTCTTGGCCTGAATCCAAAGACCCAGCAGAGTGAATCATCTTAGGTAAGGGAGCCACAATACCAGGAGATGAATTAATAAGTACTGAAGACTCTAAAACTGAACCAGAAGGAGAGTTAAGGTTCACTTCCACACCATGGGGCAAAACCTGCTTCTCTCCCGAAACCTGAGCAGGAGGCTTGGGAGGGGCATCAAAACTGGGCTCAAAGAGACCTTAGAGAGGAAAGTCTGATCAGAGGTCAAAATTGGTGAGGAACATAGATGTTATCCATAGAGCCAGTTTTAATCACAGCTAAATCTGCATTCTTATGTTTATTCTTGTGCTTACATCTCGCAGGTGTCATATCCCTCAATCTGAGTCTGAGACTCCACCAAACCCCATGGTAGCCACTCAGTGACACTGAAGGAGCACCAAAAGAGACATATATCCCTTGGCCATGTTTCAGGGAGACTTGCTGTTTTTGTAGGGAGAAACCAGTGCACTTTAAATGACATCAAGCAGGGACAGCAATCTTTCCACAATAGGCCCAGTCCTCCTCCTTCAACCAGCTCCATCAGCAGCTGCAACATACCCCTCTGTGACTCCTCTCTACAGTGCCGATACCATAGCTCGACACAGGCCAGACAACCTCCTCTCTCCAAGCAGAAACTTGTAAAAATATTAATTCTAAGACAATGACAAATTGATGAACACGACTCCTGCCAGTAACCAGTTAAAAAAAAATAACTGCCTAAACTCAGATGTTTTTTCAGGTTATATGATGCCCATATGCAATCATATTTTAGTACTTCAGGCCTGATGTGCTTAAATTTTTTCTCATTTTTAGGCATTCTTCTATAAAGCAAAAAAAAAAAAAATTGCTTTATGCATACACTGTGTTGATGTTTTTATCTCATCTGAAAACTACAGCAACCAGTCTCTTCTCTTTTATAGCATTTAAGGGCAGTAGTTTTGGACTGCCACACCCTGAGATTTGAGAGTTATTGCTAGTATAAATGCAGTACCGGATGGTTAGAAAGCTGAACTAGGGAAGCTATAAATCCTAACTGGTGACAAAAGCAATCGGTGCTGGGCCATGGAGGGACTGGTCAGTCATGGTGCTGACATCACCACGGCAGGGATCTTTCATTGCAGGAGACATTCTGTGCTAGAGGGTTTATGCATCTAGGAGGTGAGCAGAAAGTTAAATACTTCTGGATATCTCAGTTCTTTCAGTTACTTCAGCCTGGAAACTTTCAGTGCTATTAGTCATATTTGTTAAAATGGGGGAGGGGGGGGGGAAGGAACCACTGCAGAGCATCCAAAAGAGATGTTTCTTAAATTCAATTCCTTTAGTACAATGGACTTAATTGAGCTCCGGTAACAGCATACTATAATCCAGTGCATTTTCCTAGCAGAAAAGGTGTCGGTACTGATATGCAGGGTTCTTTCATGAATACTTGAGGACTATCAGTGAATTTTAGTAGGCAATTAAAAAGGTGACTGCAGTCCGTACCATCTTGTACCCCTTCAAAAAAGCCCTGCTATAATCTTGGGCATAAATGAAGTGTATTTTCTTTTTGTATGATATATTCTTTGTAAGTGATTAATGACTTGGCCTAAAAACTAGTTACTACATATGGTTATCATTTTAATTCCTAGCTTTTACTCTTCCACTCTAAATTTAGGTTTAAGTCCCACTTCGAACAATGGTCCCATTAAAATTAATGGGCTCAGCTCAAAAGTGTGTCTACACATCATTAGCATGGATAAACTTTGCATTCAAGAAAATGTCAAAATGTCGAGTTTTTGATTTTTTCCAACACCTAAAGGAAAGTTCTTGCAATGCCTTTTCTTCTTTCTTTTCTCTATGCTTCAAGTACATTGTAAAGTACAGTAGTTCTCTGTTTTCTCTTGACGATGCCTGCATTGTGCTGTTTGGTTTTGCTCTCCCTAATTTAGGAATCCAGCTCTACTGGCAGCTTGTTTTGATGATATTGGCCCCAATGACATCACATGGAATCTAAGGGACATGTTTAGAAAAACGTGCTAGTAGGTAGCGTGGGGGTCAGTATGTGCCAAGTACGCTATGCTGACATGTAGCACATGGGGCTGTGCTAAAAATCCCATGCTAACCTGGTAACACATGAACAGGGGGGCATAGGATGGGTTACGGGTTTAACATGGGCACTGATGGAATATCACCGTTAGCACAGGCCTTGTGAGCATGTGCTAACCGTGACTGTTGCTATTAGCACAGGAGGAGAATGGAGTGCTTTCCTCTTCATGAAAGACTCTTGGGGAAATTGAAAAGTCATGGGATTGGAGGCAGGGTAGTATTGTGGATTAGGAACTGATCAACAGTAGAAGCCCCAAAAGGAATTTTACCTAGAAACCCCAAAGTGTGTCAATTGACGCATTATCACGACGACTGTGTTTAGAATGAAATGTAGATGTGAATTAATGTGAAGTTACTTATTTGTTAAATATGTACAGTCTGTGACATCATTACATGATGTCATCGTGTGTTTATTGTTTATAATGTTGGAGTAAAACTGTAAACAGTGATTGAGATATGCCACCTAGTGGGAACATGAATTTATACCTAGAAGCCCCAAAGTACGTCAATTGACACATCCAAGACAATTGAGTGCGTCAATTGACGTACTTTGGGGCTTTTAGGTACAAATTCATTTTCCCGTTAGGTGGTGCCTCTATCATTAATTTTTGATGCACATATTTGAACATCTTGACCTTGCTAACAAAGTCATGGAACATGACTGACATGGTTCTAGCAGTGGCGCTGGTATACAATTTTGAAGATGCATTTGCGTCAATTGATGCACTTTGGGGCTTCTAGTGTTAAAAGATATAAGAGACTAGGGCTAAATGGCAATTGTCTCAATGGAGAAAGGTTAATAGCGCAGACCCCAGGGATCCGTTTAGGCCCGCTGCTTTTTAATATATTCATAAATATATCCTCATATATATATTAATATATATAATATATATATTCAATAATATATTCAATATATAATATATATATTCAATATATATAATATATATATTCTATTATATATATATATAATAGAATATATATATATATATATATATATTAATATTATATATATAATATATATATAATATATAATATATATATTCAATAATATATCCTCAACCATTCTGTTACATGTCAATATGTAAATAGTTTCCCATGTTCTCCAAGTTTTATTCCTTGTTATAATGTAATTTCAATCAGTCTTCTCTGATCCGAAAACTCTTTGTTAAATGTAAACCGCACTGATAACAAATAGTGCGGTATAAAAGAATTGTTAAATAAATAAATAAAAAAATAAAAAATAAATAAATAAATGACCTGGAAATGGGAATAATAAGTGAGTTGATCAAATTTGCAAATGACACAAAATTATTCAAAGTTGTTAAAGGACAAAGGGATTGTGAAAATTTGCAAGAGGACCTTCATAATTGGGAGACTGGATGTCCACATAGCAGATGAAATGTATTTATTTATTAACGAAGGGGAGGGGGGTTATACTGCTTTATCATTTCAGTCAAAGCGGTTTACATTGTAACTTTAAATGTGGGAATATACATTAAAAAGGGACATTGATAACTTGGATTTTTCTGAGGCAATGGACAGTTAAGTGACTTGCCCAAGGCCAAGTTTAATGTGGTCAAGTGCAAAATTCTTCACTTAAGAGAAGAATAACCCAAACTATGGTTACACGAATCAAGGTTCCAGACTAGGAACCACTACCCAGGGAAAAGATTTAGACATCACCGTGGATAATATGTTAAAACCCTCTACCCAGTGTGCAGCGGGGACCAAGAGAGCAAATAGAATGCTAGGAATCATAAGGAAAGCAATAGAGAACAAAACCAAGGATATTATAATGTTGCTGTTATCACTCCATGGCGCAACCACACTTTGAATATTGTATGCAATTATGGCTGCCGTATCTTAAAAAGGATATAGTGGAATTGCAAAAGCTACAGAGAAGAGCCACCAAAATTATTACGGGGATGGAAGGATACTCCTATCAGGAAAGTCTTGAAAGGTTAAGGCTCTTCAACTTGGAAAAGAGATGGCTGAGGCAGGATATGATAGAGGCCTATAAAATAATGAATGGAGTGGAACGGATAAATGTAGATTGGTGATTTACTCCTTCAAAAAGTGAAAGACTAGGGGTCACCCAATGAAGCTACAATATAGCACATTTAAAATTAATTGGAGAAAATATTTTTTCACTCAACACATAATCAAACGCTGGAATTCATTACCGGAGGATATAGTAAAAGTTGTTAAGGTAGCTGAGTTTAAAAAAGATTTAGACAAGTTCCTGGAGGCAAAGTCCATAAACCATTATTCAAGAGGACCAGGACACTGCTTACCCCTTTGGTAAGCAGCATGGAATGTGTGTACCTTTTTGGGAACTTGACAGTTACTTGTGACCTGAATTGGCTGCTGTTGGAAACAGGATAGTGGGCTTGATGGATCCTCTGTCTGACCCAGTATGGCATATCTTATATTCTTGTGCTAAAAATGTGCATTAATTAGGCATGACTTTATACAATTACCCGCTCTGTATACAATCATTTCAAATTTCAGGCTGATATGATAAATTGGAAACTACAATCTATCCTCATTTTCCTGAAGTACAATTTTTATTTCAGAAATTAATTTTATTTACTGATTATTTATTTTAAAACATACTTAGAGACTGCTACAACTGGTAAAAGCCTTTCTGAATGGTTTTTAATTGATATAAATAATATATAAACACACAATAAAATTAAATAATTATTAAGTATTATGTTTTAAAATATATCCTACAAATACATCTCATACCTGACTAGCCAGGAATGGATTTTTCATATCAAGGCACAAAAGTAGCCTGGGCTAACATTTTTAACAACATTTTCTTTTGCATTGTCCTTTTAATGCTTTTTCACTGGTACCATAAACGCCGACACCAGCATTTAAAATGATACAGATATTCAGGAGCTCTTTTACTAAAGTGTGGTAAGAAGTTACTGTAGGGTTCAGCACGTGCTAAACCCCGGGGGTAACTACTACTGTGCAGCACATACAGACAGCACAGGGTAAAATCCATGTTCTCTGCAGTTGCATCTGGAGGATCGGATCAGGGTGGAGGCAGCTATTGAAAGCTAGCAGGCTGAGTGCTAGTTGTCATGACTGCCGGTAATGCGGTTGCAGCCCATGCAGGCTACCAAAACTTGCCACCCCCAATCTCCCAAATCTAAGAATCCCCTGATCGGTCATCCCCTATGATCTAATTCCCCTCCCCCCCCAATCAGCCACCCCCCCTCCTCGGTCATGGCCCCCCCTTCAGGATCTCCATGGGAAGAAAGCAGTTCAGCAATAGAGACACTTCAGAAGGGCCCACCAATCCCTGAGCTGGACCTCCCCACCCAAAAGCCACCTGGTGTCCTACCCAGGTTTTCCATGATGGTCCTAGTGGTGATCGGAACAGCAGTGATCCCCCTCTTCTCTGTCAGTTTTCAAAATGGCACTGGGAACATCTGCTAGCTTCACAGTACTATCAGTAGGGGTCACAAGACTAGCATGAAGGGTTCCCATTTTGAAGACTGCTGGAGCAGGGGAAGAATCAGAGGGGGACTGCTCCTGTGATGATATCCACTAGATTAAAAAATACTATCACTTTGGTGCATACTTGACATATCAAGGCACCTGAATCCACATCTGCTCTGGGGCAGGTGTAAATGTACCATTTGCGCCCCTGTTATATAAAGGAAAGCATGTACAGGATAGGTGCCTAAAATTAGGCACCCTGTTATAATATTCCCCTTATAATATTAGGCCATTTAGACAGATTTTTAGCCTGAAAATATCTCTATAGCAGATGAAAATCAATGGATAGGAAAATTATATGTTTATCAGCTACAGGTGAATATATAGACCCCATTTCCCTAAGAGGCACATAAGAACATAAGTTATGCCATACTGGGTCAGACCAAGGTCCATCAAGCCAACAGTGGCCAATCTAGGTCATATGTACCTAGCAGTTTCCCCAAGAGACACAGGTTCCACAATGCTTGTATTGGTTCAAGCATTGATATCCTGGGTCCCTTCTTAATAATGGTTTATGGACCTTTCCTCCAGGAACTTGTCCAAACCTTTTTAAACCCAGCTACATTAACAGCCTTTACTACATCCTCTGGTAACAAATTCCAGAGTTTGATTACACGTTGAGTGAAAAAATATTTTCTTTTATTGGTCTTAAATAGTTTAACCTGTAGCTTCATTGCATGTCCCCTAGTCTTTCTATATTCTGATAAGGTAAACAATCGATCTACGTTTACCCGTTCCACTCCGTTCATTAATTTATAGACTTCTATCATATCTCCCCTCAGCCGTCTCTTTTCCAGGTTAAAGAGCCCTAACCTTTTTAGCCTTTCTTCATAGGAGTATCCTTCCATCCCCTTTACCATTTTGGTGGCTCTTCTCTGAACCTTTTCTAAAATTGCTATATCCTTTTTAAGATACGGCGACCAGAATTGCACACAATATTCAAGGTGCGGTCTCACCATGGAACGATATAGAGGCATTATAATATCTTTTGTTTTATTTTCCATTCCTTTCCTTATCATACCTAGCATTCTATTTCCTCTCTTGGCCGCCGCTGCACACTGGGCTGAGGGTTTTTACATGGTATCCACAATGACGCCTAAATTTTTTCCTGGGTGGTGGTTCCTAATGTGGAACCTTGCATCGTGTAACCATAGTTTGGGTTGTTCTTCCCTAGGTGCATAACCTTGCACTTGTACACATTAAATTTCATCTGCTATTTTGATGCCCAGTCTTCCAATTTATCAAGATCCTCTGGCAATTTTCCACAATCCGCTTGGGTTTTAGCAACTTTAAATAGTTTTGTGTCATCTGCAAATTTGATAACCTCACTCGTTATTCCACTTTCCAGATCATTTATGAATATGTCAAAAAGCAGCGGACCGAGCACAGATCCCTGGGGTATACCACTATTCACCTTTCTCCATTGGGAAAATTGGCCATTTAGCCCTACCCTCTACTTTCTATCTTTTAAGCAGTTCCTGATCCACAATAGTACACTGCCTCCTATCCCATGACTCTTTAGTTTTGCCAAAAGTCTCTGATGAGGGACCTTGTCAAAGGCTTTCTGAAAGTCCAGATACACTATATCAACCGACTCACCTTTGTCCACCTGATTATTCACTCCTTCAAAAAAACATAACAGATTAGTAAGACAAGATCTTCCTTGTCTAAAGCCATGTTGGCTGTCTCCCATTAGGTCATGACTATCTACATGCTGAGTAATTTTATTCTTTATGATGGTTTCTACCATTTTTCCCGGTACTGATGTCAGGCTCACCGGTCTGTAGTTTCCCGGATCACCCCTGGAACCTTTTTTAAAAATTGGTGTTACATTGGCGATCCTCCAATCTTCAGGTATTAGAGATGATTTTAATGATATTTCACAGATTACTAATAGCAGGTCTGCAATCTCGTATTTCAGTTCTTTCAACACCCTTGGATGTATACCATCCGGCCCAGGTGATTTGCTACTCTTCAGTTTATCTAATAGTTGTAATACATCTTCCCTATGTATCGATATTTCCTTCAATTCTTCCGCACCTTTAAATACCACTTCAGTCATGGGTAAAATCCCTACATCTTCTTCAGTAAAGACTGAAGCAAAGAATTAATTCAGTCTCTCCGTTATTGCCTTGTCTCCTCTTAGTGCTCCTTTAACCCTTTTATCATCTAATGGACCAACTGACACAGGGATTTTGCTACGAATGTACTTGAAAAGGTCTTTACTTTGCGTTTTTGCTTCCGCAGCAAGCTTCTTCTCAAATTCTCCCTTTGCCTGCCTTATCTCAGTGCCTTGCATTTGACTTGCCAGTGCTTGTGCTGTTTCCAGGTTTCGTCTTTTGGCTCTTTTTTCCATTTCCTGAAAGATGCTTTTTTGGCAACAACAGCCTCTCTGACCTCACCTTTAAACCATGCTGGCAGTTTTTTGGACTTCCTTCCACTTTTCTTAAAGCGTGGAATACAGCTGGTCTGGGCTTCCAAGATAGTATTTTTCAACAACACCCAAGCTTGATGTACGTCTTTAACCTTTGCAACTGCTCCTTTTAGTTTTTTTTTAACTGTTTTCCTCATTTTATCATAGTCTCCCTTTCAAAAGTTAAAAGGTAGTACTGTGGATTTCCTTACTATCCCTCCTCCACTAATTAAATCAAAGGCGATCATGCTATGATCACTATTGCCAAGTGGCCCCAACAACCTTATCTCTTGCACTAGATCTGGTGTTCCACTAAGGATTAGGTCTAATATGGCTTCCCCTCTGGTCGGTTCATGAACCAGCTGCTCCAAGAAGCAGTCATTTATTTAATCTAGGAACTTTATCTCCCTAGCATGTCCTGCCGTGACACTGACCCAGTTGATACCGGGGTAGTTGAAATCACCCATTATTATTACTGTACTGTAACATTTGTTAGCTTCCTTGATTTCTTTGAGCATTTCATCATCCATTTGGTCATTCTGGCCAGGCGCTCGATAGTACACCCCCACTGCCATTGCCTTCCCCCTTTTACATGGAATTTCAATCCATATAGATTCTACAGCAGATTTTGTTTCCTGCAAAACTTTAATCCTTTCTGACTCAGTGCCCTCTCTAACATAGAGAGCAACCCCTCCACCAATTTGATCAGCTCTATCATTATGATATAGTTTGTATCCAGGTATCACAGTGTCCCACTGGTTGTCCTCCTTCCACCATGTCTCTGATATTCCAATCATATCTAACCTTTCATTTACTGCTATATATTCTAACTCTCCCATCTTATTTTTTAGACTTCTAGCATTTGAATACAAGCATTTTAGAGAATGTATTTTATTCATATTAATTTGGCTATTGTTAGACATGGGTAATTTAGGATCTTTAAGCTCTGTCTGCTCCATACTTGAGGGCATTTGGGCTACTTTACTCTTTTGTGGAACCTCTCTGCTTTTGGTAGTATCCTTCAAAGATACATTTTTCCGAACCATCCGTTCTTGGGCGACTGTCGGATTTCCCCTAATATCTAGTTTAAAAGCTGCTCTATCTCCTTTTTAAAGGTTAATGCCAGCAGCCTGGTTCCATCCCGGTTAAGGTGAAGCCCATCCCTTTGGAAGAGCCCCTCCTTTCCCCAGAATGTTCCCCAGTTCCTAACAAATCCAAAACCCTCATCTCTGCACCATTGTCTCATCCACGCATTGAGACTCCGGAGCTCTGCCTGCCTTTTGGGTCCTGCGCGTGGAACAGGAAGCATTTCAGAGAATGCTACCCTGGAAGTTCTGGATTTCAACTTCCTACCTAAAAGCCTAAATTTAGCCTCCAGAACCTCCCTACCACATTTTCCTATGTCATTGGTACCGACATGTACCAAGACAGCAGACTCCTCCCCAGCACTATCTAAGACCTTATCTTGGTGGCGTGTGAGGTCCGCTACCTTCGCACCAGGCAGGCATGTAAAGAGGCGATCCTCACGTCCACCAGCCACCCAGCTATCTACATGCCTAATGATTGAATCACCAACTATAACTGCTGTCCTAACCCTTCCCTCATGGGCACATGGCCCTGGAGAAACGTCCTCGGTGCGAGAGGGTTTTACATCACCTGGAGGACAGGTCCTAGTTACAGGATCACTTGCTGCCACACCAGGGTGATGCTCTCCTGTGACGTGACCTCTCTCCTCCATGGCAACAGGGATGCTGCCAGACTGGAGGTGGGACTTCAGGACTATATCCCTGTAGGTCTCGTCTATGTACCTCTCTGTCTGTCTTATGCTTTCCAAGTCTGCTACTTTAGCCTCTAGAGAACGGACTCGTTCCCTGAGAGCAAAGAGCTCCTTGCACCTAGTGCACACGTAAGACCTCTCACCAACTGGGAGAAAATCATACATGTGACACTCAATGCAAAAGACTGGAAAGCCCCCATCCCGCTGCTGGACTGCTGTCTGCATCTTAGTTTTAAGTTTGTGTTTAGATCTAAGTTCTTTACTTACTAAGGGTTGCTATGGATATTTATACTAATAAAACTGTACCTAATACGTGTAATATACCTTGTTCACCTGAAGCTTAACTAATCTCAGGTCCTTAGTGTATGACTGATTTGGGTAATGAGCTTCACCTGAGAGCACCTCCTGTCTTGTAAGATGTGTAAGTACCTATAAAGCTACGATTATCCCAGGGGAGGGAGGGAAATAACACTTATTCAAAGAGGGCTGCTACACAGTACCCTGTCTTGTGCTGCTGAGGTAAGTTATATTCTGATTTGATTTAAATTATAGCTCTTAGCTGCTGCTAGGCTCTAACTTCTTATGAAATTTAAACTACAAGCTCTCTGCTGGGTTCTAAATTTAACCAGAAAGCTCTCTTCTGTGTTTTAAATTTAAACTAAAAGTACTTTGCTGTTACTAGGCCCTGAGTGACTATTAAATTTAGAATACAAGCTCTCTGCTGTGTTCCAAATGTAACCAGAAAGCTCTCTTCTGTGTTTTAAATTTAAACTAAAAGTACTTTGCTGTTACTAGGCCCTGAGTGACTATTAAATTTAAACTACAAGCTCTCTACTGGGTATGAAATGTAACCAGAAAGTTCCTGCTCTGTGTTTTAAAACTAAAAGTACTTTTCTGATGCTAGACCCTGAGTGACTATTAAATTTAAACTACAAGCTCTCTCCTGGGTATGAAATGTAACCAGAAAGTTCTCCTCTGTGTTTTAAATTTAAACTTAAACTGCTGCTACTAGGCCCTGACTGATTTAACAAAAATAGTGGGTTCACAGATTAATTAGCTTTAATACAAAGAATTCCTTTTAGAAAATTACCAGAAGTATATACTCACAGTTGCAGATCTCTCTCCAGAAGTAACAGTCCCTTTTTCTAGTCCTTCAAGACCAAGGCGTCTGGGTGCCCCAGGGCAGAATGGCACGTTAGGACCAGATTCTGCACTGCTGGAGCAGGATGGCCCCATGGGTGCAGGATAGGGCCCTGGGATAGCCCAGTGTGCCCCTGCATCACCACAGGCATTTCCTCCCCGCGGCGCTATATGTCTGCTGAACACCGAGACCCCGATTCCCCATCGCCTGACCCTGATAGGTAACAGTTGGGACCATAGGTGACCCTTTGTTCCGGTGGGGGGGCTGCCAGCCAGGTTTGGAGGGGCACCTGACTCTTGTTGTACCTCTGAAGTGGAATAAGCAGGGGGGTCCCCCTGGTGATCTCCAGACATACAGGGCCATCACTGGAATCAGCCCTATACGTCCAGGGGTCGCTCCTGCCCACTCTCCACCCCTGTTACCCACAGCATGCACAACAGCTCTGTGCGTGCAGAGGGGACGGGAGGCAGCATACTGAGAAGGCAGCCCTGCTATCTGCCTTATAGAATCAGGGCCTTGGTGTCTTTTAAATATTGGCCTTTTAGCGTACATTATAGTCATACTTTAGATAAATAACATGAATATTTGGTTCTGTTATACTGGAGTACAAAACAAGAAGGACTATGATGTGAGTCAGAGACCAAAGCTTTGAAAGAAACTAAGAAGAAAAATATTCAATTTAATAATCTGATTCTAGTTGGGGCATATTCAGCAGCAGCGGCCAGAACAATTGAAGGGGCTGGCTGTGGCCAATTTAAATTATGACAAATATTCAATGCCAGGGCCATATCCGGCCCGCTGCATTTAATATCCAGGTTACCTGGATAACAAATTAACTATCAATCAGTGGGGATGTTAAGCCACTGTCTGGATAGCTAAACCATCATAAGTTAGGCCAGCTTTTAGACAGTTAGGGTTAACCACCTCGGTGTGCCCCTGGAATGCTCCAACATTATGTGGTTAATGTCAGGATTTTAAGTGGCATTAAGAGAGGATATTCAGCTGCATAAATTGGGCATGCACCATGGAATATCCTGCTCAATGGGAGTAATGCTGTTAACAGGTTTGCCAAGCCTGTTACTACTTCTGAATATGCCCCCGCTAGGTTGTCAAATTATGGTCTCATGTCTTGGATTTTACATTGGACTTATGAAACTTGCAGCCCATTCATAGAAAAGTGTAAACAGTTCTTTGCATGTAAGAGTCCAGTAAACCCGAATGATCATCATTGTGGCCCTATCTACACAGGTAGTTTAGTTCCCTCCTATTAGTTTATACTCCGTCACTATTATGTACCCAAAACTGACACTTAACTTGAAATTCAGTTCACTTATCAAAATGTTGCATTGTTAGAAGCCAATTAGCAAGAGGTAATCAGCCATGAATGTGATGCGTGTGGCAGCAAGAAAACTATTTGTGCTATCTAATCAATATTATTTTGCTTATTTTCATTTATTACACTTGTTTCTATTATTTCAACTCAACCTTCTGCTCTTCATTGGCAAATCCCCAGTCTTTCTGTTTCATATTTGTTAGCACTTAACATTGTTTATGAGACTCAGCTGATTCATGATGGTCCTTAGAAGGTGAAACACACAATTCAAACTGTTGGTAATGTTTATCTACCATTAATATGCTTCCCTCTTCTAAAAGGCAAACAACACTTCAAGTCACACTAAAAACAGACATATCTACTCTTACCTAGAAGGTGCCTAATTTCTTAGACCCAGTGCCATTTTTTCTAGGCTTAGGAACTATGCAATTGTATATAGACTTTAAAAAGTGGTAGCAAAGACAATGGAAGCATGCAGCTTGTATAGGTTCTGTGATATATTTTCCTGAAGCAAAATTAATGGCAATAAGATCTGCATTCAAGTACTATGCTGGCACATTTTAAAAGATTTCAGCTCATGCTTTCCAGTAAAAGAACCTCTAAAAGCTGAATGCCTACAATGGAAGAAACTGTACAATGTTTGTGCCAGTTCACAATTGGGATCATTACTTTGATGAGAGATGACCTCAACTCTTTGAATGACACAATCAAATAATGAAAGCAATTTGAAAAATCAATGTATTGGTTGAATTATCTTGTTAGTTGAACTAACTTGCTATACATTGAAACTTTAATCTATCTTTGTGCTCATAGGAAAAAATAAAAAAGCTACACACAGTCTATTAGAATGAACGCATTGCTGCTGCAGCATGCAAGGGGCAAGTTGGCCAGAGTTTCATCTTCTCTTCCAAAAGATTGTAGCATCTGTAATCCTTCTTTATTCTGGTGTAGTAATAGAAGCTTTACTTTCCTCAAATGCTTTAAATGAGCAAAAGCAAAACAGGAGCAAATCAGCTCAAGAACATAAGAACATAAGATATGCCATACTGGGTCACACCAAGGTCCATCAAGCCCAGTATTCTGTTTCCAACAGTGGCCAATCTAGGTCATATGTACCTATCAGTTTCGCCAAAAGACACAGGTTCCAAATGCTTGTATTGGGGCAAGCATTGATATCCTGGGTCCCTTCTTAATAATTGTTTATTGACCTTTCCTCCAGGAACTTGTCCAAACCTTTTTTAAACCCAGCTACACTAACAGCCTTTACTACATCCTCTGGTAACAAATTCCAGAGTTTGATTACATGTTGAGTGAAAAAATATTTTCTTTTATTAGTCTTAAATAGTTTACCCTGTAGCTTCATTGCATGTCCCCTAGTCTTTCTATATTCTGACAACGTAAACAATTGAACTATGTTTACCCGTTCCACTCCGTTCATTAATTTATAGACTTCTATCATATCTCCCCTCAGCCGTCTCTTGTTCCTGATGACCCAGAAGTGTGTGATTCACTCATTATGGATTATGTTAGATTTCTTTTGTTATGTATAGTAATGTAGGATAACACCATTAAATTACATTTCTGCAATAGATAGATTGTTTGTATCTCGTGAAGTAATGCTGAAGTCTATGTTGAGGAGATAAAGAAACAAATCAAAGCATTTTAGAAAGCCTGCGTATGATTATGACAAATCTTTGATAGATGAAGAGCTTTATAAAATACATTTCTTAAAACATATTTGATATGAACATCAAATCTTAGCGATGAGTCCATAAGTCAACCAAGATTGCAAACATCTGATTCAGAATTTAAAATATTCTCTCTTGTTAGTAATGTTGTGTCTGTTCATTTTATGAATACCAATGAACTCCACTAGCAATAATTCTTATCATTCAAATGAGCTATAATTCACTAGTATATGTTTGAAACATTACATCCTTTTTTGTTGTAATCTAATTTTTCAATATAAATCCTTAGGCTTCAAGTTTGTTCTCTAACCTTTCAGCTTTATGAATAAGTCCAGGTGCTTAAAAAAACTGTACAGTAATTATTTTGACTGTTACATTATTTTCTCGCTAATATAATATTTTCTTTCCAAGCATTGCAGTTGAATCATTTTATATCTTTTAACATCTGTTACATAAGCGTGAAAAGGTACCCCTGCAATGACAGCAATGATTTTAAGCAGCACCACAGCGCTCACCAAAACCTCCGGTACTGTGTGTTTTTCATGCTTCAGCCCTCCTCTAATCTCAGACTCCCTGTTTGCATGGGGGTGGAACTCTGCATCAGAAGGGATGGAAGATGGATGTTTTGATAAGATGTGTGGTGCTGTTTAAAAATCATTGTCACCATTACCCATTGGGGGTGAGAGCAGGCAATGGGGGTGGGAGCAGGGGACTCCAGAATGAGGTTTGCCTAGGATGTTTCATATCCATGCACCAGTCCTACTGGGGCGTTCCCCTTCCTATGACAACTGGTATAATAATATGCACAGAAGACTTACTAAGTCAGCAATGATGAGAAGGAAAACATGTGGACAGAGAATTAACAACATGCAGGATTTAATAGGAGATGACTTCTAGATTAGAAATCCTTATATGAAAAGACCTATTTGCAGGCAGATGTTAGCATCCATAAAACATCCGTTGATGCCATGAAATTGGCTTGGATGTGGTTTTAATTTAACAAGAAATGGCAACAGTAGCATAGGCACTATTGACCTCTTCCTTTCCTTTGGAGCTTATCTTTAAAGCTAAATTGGATCTTTTCAAAGGCATGATGAGCTAATAGCTATTTTGTACCTGCAGTTAAAAGCCAAGCACTATCATGACAACTCACATAATTTGTACGCATGTTTTGTGTAATTATAGTTGAAAATGGTTTAAAATCAACAAAGGTGTTTGAAAAGGCTGCCTACCTATTTAATTTATATGCAGAACAAATCATCAGAGAAGCAGGAGTGTACGAAGACAACCAAGGCGCGAAGATTTGGGGAAGACCAAATTACAGGCTAAACGTGCTTATCCAGATCAAGGAACATAGTCTTAAAATGGGCCTGTACCTTCATGTGAAGAAGACAAAGATCCTGACAACTGGCAAAATCAATAACTTCATTGTTAATGGAAGAGAAATAGAAATAATAGACAACTTCAACCTGCTTAGATCAAATCAATAAAGAAATGACAGGCAGTCAAGAAATCCAATGATACATTGCTCTTGGTAGACTAGCTATGAAGGACTTAGACAAGATTCGTAAGAGCAGAGATGTATCTCCCCACAAAAGATATGACTTGTCCAAGCCATGGTATTTTCAATAACGTTGTATGGATGTGAATGTTGGACAGAAAAGAAGATAGGAAGAAAATCAATGCCTTTGAATTATGCTGCTGGCAAAGAATATTGCGTATACCATGGATTGCCCAAGAAACAAACCAGTCAGTAGTAGAAGATATTTTTATTTATTTATTTATTTATTTAACATTTCTTATATACCGCCTTTCATGATATCAAGGCGGTTTACATTGAACAAACTAAAATTACATTGAACAGGGCATTATAACTTGGATATAACTATTTTACAGGGAACATGGGCTATGGAGGGTTAAGTGGCTTGCCCAAGACCACAAGGAGCACCTGTGGGACTAGAAACCCCAGTCCTTCCGGCCCAAGGTTGCTGTCCTCTAGTGGGATTTGAACCCCCGGCCTTCCGGCCTGAAGTACCTTGCCCCAACCACTAGGCCACTCCTCCACTCAAATCTAAGTTTTCTTTAGAAGCTCAGATGACAAGACTTCTACTTTCATACTTTGGACACATCATGTTATTGTTAAGTGCTGACAAGTCGGTGTTGACTCATGGCAACCCTCTGGATAGTTGACCTAAACTGTGTTTGGTCATCAGTCAGGTGGCTCACTGTTGATAAAGTGGTACCCATAGCTGCTGCTGTTGTATCGATCCATCTCATTACTGGCTGCCTTTTTTTGCGTTGACCTTCTACCTTGCCATGCATTATGTCTTTCTCTAATGATCTCTCTTTTTGCATGATATGTCCAAAGTATGAAAGTCGAAGTCTTATCATCTGAGCTTCTGAAGAAAGCTTACGTGTGATCTCCTCTAGTACTGGCTAGTTTGTTCTTCAGGCAGTACATGATATACACAGTATTCATTGCCAGCACCATATTCAAAGGCATCAGTTTTCTTCCTGTCTATTTCACTGTCTGACTTTCACATCCATATGATGTTATTGAATATACCATGGCTTGGATAAGTCAAATCTTTGGACGGAGAGAGACATCTCTGCTCTTGAGAATCTTGTCTAGGTCCTTCAAAGCCATTTTGCCAAGAGCAATATGTCGTCTGATTTCTTGACTGCTTGTCCTTTCTTTAATTGTTGATCCAAGTAGGTTAAAGTTGTCAACTATTTCAATTTCTTCTCCATCAATGATGAACTTATTGATTTTGCCAGTTGTCAGGATCTTTGTCATCTTAACGTTAAAGTGCAGAGGCCCATTTTAAGGCTATGTTCCTTGATCTTATTTATTTATTTAGCTAATGTTATAAGCCGCAAATCTGAAAGTTTAAGTGGTTTACAAAAAAACAAGGCCAATATGGCTTTACATAGAACATGAACTCAAAATCATTTGAACAAATATGTTACATAAAACAATGGTAAACGAGGTTAAAGAGCTGACAGTTATGCTTCATCACTTGAGAAGTACTCTAAATATAGGTGTGTTTTTAGTCTCTTTTTAAACTCTGACAGATAATTAATGGCACAAAGTTTGTCTGGGAAGCAAATGTTTCCAATCGTCTTCACTTTCATGTGTGCATGGACACATCATGCGAAGAGAGAGATCATTAGAGAAAGACATCATGCTTGGCGAGGTTGAAGGTCAACACAAAAGAGGAAGGCCAGCAATGCAATGGATTGATACAATAACAGCAGCTATGGATGTCACTCTGTTAACAATTAAGAAAGTTTAGAACAACTATCCAGAGGGTCTGACAATTATTCAGAATGTCTCGGCTCAGGTGATATTTGGCCTTAAAAAATATGACCATATGTCTGAAAAGCTAAGGGAAGTCCATTGGCTTCCATTCAAGAAATGTGTTCTTTTGAAAGTGTTATGTTTGATTTATAAGTCAGTTTATGATTTTTCAGGATCAGAATTGTCTGTTTTAGTATAACGATATGAACCATCTGGGTATGAAAAGACTAGTTCAGGGATGAGCAAGTCCGGTCCTGGAGAGCCGCAGACCAGTCAGGTTTTCATGATGTCCCTAATGAATATTCATGAGATCTATTTGCATCCACTGCCTTCCATTGTATGGAAATAGGTCTATGAATATTCATTAGGGACATCATGAAAACCTGACTGGTCTGCGGCTCTCCAGGACCGGACTTGCTCACCCCTGGACTAGTTTATTGGCTATTCCAGCTGTGAGTTATGCAAGGAAAGTTATTACCACATCTTGTGCTTTCTCTGTTAGTGGACCTATTAACTAGAATAGCCTTTCTAAAGATTTGAGAGCAGAGGGATTTTTTGAGATTTCATAAACATTTGAAGGCATTGAAATTTTAAGCATTAATTGTATTCATGTGGAGGCAGATTCTATACCATGTACGCCTAGGTGCTAAATCTAACAGGGGGCCGAGTTAGACCCAATTTCGCAACCGTGGGGTCTAGATGCACCCACGATAGCAGAATCAGGAAGATAAATGGGATGGCAATCACCATATTCCAAATTGATATCCGTAGTTGAACCTCCCGTTCCCACACCACAACGCTAATACCGATGTGAGTGTGCAGTGGCATCCTGTCACCATGGAATCAACTCGTCTATCTTGCGATGCAGAATCACATGTCCCACAGTGGATCTTGCACACCGGTGTCCGATCGTCTCCAAAGGCCCATTTGGCCAGGCTCATTTTGGCAGGTGCTACAGCCAGCCATCGACATGGGGGGCAATAGGGTTCAGTCTGCAAATGGTGCTATGCCCTGCCCTTATACCACCTTCATCAGGAATAAGTTGGACATCCGTTGGGGTGCCAGGGAACGTACACTGGCCGTTCATGAATATGCTGTGTACGTCCTGGCACCTGACCAATTCCTCGCTCCACTCCCACTCTGCCCCCTCTCGCCCATGTACAGTGATCCCCACACAAGTGCTGTGGATGTGCAGAGCACAGTGGTTACAGCATATGCTCGGGGAGCTTTTTGCCACTTACACATCTGGCCCGCATATACACCCACACTATTCACTGTCTGGAATGACCTCCATGAGTTTTATTTTCAAAATATTATGATAATTTTAATCCACTTAGAAGACTCACTATAAGTAATCTATACGTTTAATAAATGAAACGAAATAAAATAGTGACTCTGCCCTTGCTCCATCCAGAACCCAACCCCAAGCGTGCCTTCACAAAAGTCATGTAAAGTACACACATTCTTGGCATCACACAGAATTGTATATTGTTGCATACCGCCCCTGGTGGCCAGTGGACATAGGGGTAGGTTGGACACACAGATATTTTTATATGAGAGGAGGTTCCTTTAAGAGCCAGGTGCAGCCTGGTCTTAGTAGTTCAGCTCCTATTAAGAAGTAAATTGTGAATGCAGAGTAGAGGGATAACATAGGCTTTTATTTCCCTTTCCGCAAAAGATTCAGGTGGGTCACAACATAGAGGAAAATGTTCTTTACTTCAGGAATGAAACAAACTCATGGTAAAGAAAAACTGTTATGCTTCACAGTTGCAACAAGGATTAATTAAGGGTTCCTAGAGTAACTCAACTATTTCAGTACTCTTCTTCCTTTTCACATACAAGTAACACTCTGGAGGCAATATATATTATTTAAAAGTCTAGCAGTGATTCTAAACTGCTGGTAACGCATAGAGAACAGTCCATCTCCTCTTGAGACAGAAGACTAGGCTCCACAAATTCCACTTGCATCGGCTCTGAGTCAGAGTTATCCCTTTGTGTATCTGGGGTTTCTCTGGCTATTGTTTCTGGCCTGTCGCTATTCTTATTCCCTGGGTGTTTGTAGAGTTCTTCTAAAGTTTGCCAGTGAGCATGGCCTACCTTTGTGCTTTTACCATCTGGGTTATACAAGGTAGGTTTACTTTCCTTTCTTGTAAGACGAGCATTGCTTTTAAAAGGGCACTTATAAGGTGAGCTTTTTCTCATAAAAACAGAGTCAGCATACCTTGGCTTCCAGTAGTTTCTCCTTCTAGTAGTTCTCCAGGGCTACAATCCACGTGTCATTCTTTTCCCTGAAAGCTCTTGTTACCTTTCAGTCTGGTCACTGGTTCCTCTGGTAAGCGCAGGCCTCTTTCCAAGCCTAACTTCTGGCTTCTTCCTCCAGCACTGCTCTGCTTCCCAAAGTGACTGTTCCTTTGCTCAGCATTGCTTTCCCATTTACTCCTAGGGCTTAGCTCAATGCTCCTGGTGCTTCCTTCTCCTTGGCCCTTGCTCGTGGTGCATTTCTCTCGCACGGCTTTATTCCTGGTGCTTCTCTCTGGTCCACCTCTACCTCCACCTCCACCTCCCTTCCAGTCTCCAGCCTCTTGCTTATAAAGCTATCCTGTGTTTGAGCTTTCTGGGCTGCTTGTCAGGTGGTGTCGATTAACTAGGTGTGTCCAGTCAGCCTCTGTGAGTGCACGGCTGCTCCCTCTAGCTGCTCTATGCGGGAATTGCATCCTGTGCACATCTTTTATATTATGAAAAACAGCTTCTTTTCTTGCATCTTTGCTTCCATCAGCTCCTGCTGCATGACAATATGTGGGGTAATTTTATAATGGGCATCTTCTGAGCATGTGAAGGCATATTTTAGATCAGAATTAAGATGTTTAGGTTGCATCGTACCAACCTATGAAAACCTGAACAAAAATATACAAGAAGGAATAAATTTCTTTTGTTTGGAGCAGCCGTGACAAAAGTAGACAGAAGGGAAACCGTCTTTCCGCTGCGGCTGCTCCTTTTTAATACATTTTTTAGGTGAATGAAACTTAACACTTAGCTTTTTAATTCTCGATCTACTGAAGTAAAGGAATTTGCGTGTAACAACGTGTCACATTTCAGGTCCTCGTCTTAACAACCCTGCTTCAGGTTAAGGAACTCCTGTTGTCATCCAACTTCAAGTGAACAGAAAGAAACCATCCATCGTTGTTTAAAGAAATGGTGTCTGACATCAGTGCTGACGACACAAATGTATGTCCACCTATCATAACCAAGCAGTCCCTCACCCACCAATCAGAGAGGGGAACCCCTACAAAGAAGGGAATCCCCCAATCTGAATAGACCTGGTCACAGTCAGTCAAGTCCTAAGAAGTGTAATAGGACGATCATAGTCAAAGGAGGCTGTTCCATTCCAACATCATATTGAGACCAGACGGGGAGACTGTATTCAATTTGTATATCCAGCGTTGTTCTAACTTTTGTAGTCGACATATCCGATTACCTCCTCTTGGGTCCAACGTTACAAAATCTAATATGCGCCAACGTAGATGTTTAAAACTATGAGTGTACTGAAGACAGTGCTCCACCAATGGAGCAGTGAGTGTTTTCACATTTAAATGGGAACGGTTGCAATGTATACAATTCTGGGTACTTTGATTAAGAGCTCACCTAAATGTGGAGCAGGTTCTAAACTAGAACAGGAAAAAAGGGACTGTAGACTTAGTAGTTGGTATGGAAGGGCAGATTGGATAGGCTGTATGGTCTTTCTCTGATATCATGTTTCTGTGTATTTGCTGATATGTGGAGCCAGAAGACCAATTTTACAAATCTACATGTGGGAAAAATCAACAGGAAAAACTTGGTAACTGTCATGCATGGGTGAGGGCTCTTACATGTAGGCCATTTCTGCAAACTTACACATCTAAATGCTAACAATTAACAACAGATGCTACTGTCTTCATATAATTTCAATTTGGAGGGAAAAAGAAACAACAGGGCATTAAAGAGGATAACCCCTTAATCGTTCCTGTAAAGTGCTGGCCAAAATGAGCAATGTTAACTTACCTATATGTACCATGGATCATCCGTAAATTCCAACATGGAGAATTGTGGTCATATACGTATATTCTCTATAAGAAATGTGGAATGTGTGTGTGGATTTTGACCTGTCCAGGCCACTCACTAAGTGTATGCCCCTGACACTCCTTCTTGCAAGGTCTACATAATAAGAATATTCATGTTGAAATTCAGCCTTTATGTAAATTTCTATTTAGACGTTGATGCAATTTTCACATATAAATGACCGACTTTGCACGTGGAAATTGTGGATAAAGCTCCTTCTCTCTTCAAGACCCTGTATTATGGAATGATCTACTGCAAAGTTTGAGAGAAGAGACAAACATTTTAAAATTGAGAAAGGGAGCTGAGACCATATATGGTACATACCAACCCAGTCTTAACAGATACAATTAAGTGTGCCTTAATAAACGCGAGATTAATTAGGAATAAACTAAACACTATCCTAGACCTCATCCTAGATAAAAACTAGATACAATCTGCATCACTGAGACTTGGTTAGATAACTCTGACCAGGTAATATTAAACCAAATAACCCCTACAGACTACTCTGCCTTCAATTGTGTCAGAGAACATAAGAGAGGAGGAGGGGTGCTAATACTGGCCAGAAAGGAATACAGATTTAAAACAATCTCTAGCACTAATACAACTGAATCCAACACAATCACCATAGCTAACAAGTACTTAAGCCTCTCCCTCACCTACAGGCCTCCTGGAGCCACAACTGAACATCTCTCCACGGTACTTGAAGCAATATGTGCACATAACACAAAACACAAACCCCTTATTGTACTGGGAGACTACAACCTGACCTCGGCACCTACCAAAGAAGCTGCAACATAAGCATGGAGTCACTAAAATATAGCCAGACAATCAACACCCCAACGAACCAGCATGGTACAGTACTGGTTATGGTCTTCATTCCAATGCACTTGGTGGAACAGGGCAAAATCACAACACCAACAATCATACCAGTCCCTTGGTCAGATCATTATGTGATAGAATTCACCCTGGCCCTAAACAATTCCACCCAACACATAGAAGATGAAAGTATCACCAGACGATACAGAGCCTTCAATAAAGAATCATTCATAGATGAAATCATCCCACAGCTCCAGCAAGAATGCAACACCCTTGACCTAAGCATAGAGAAATGGAACTCCATAATATCTAATGCAGCATCAGCCCCTACGAGCATAAAGTCACAAGCATGAAGAAGACTCAACGCCCCATGGTGCTCAAATGATATCAGAGATGCAAAGCGCACTCTCCGAAGACTGGAGAGAAAATGGAGGCAGGACAAATCACATAACTCCCTGACTCTATATAGAGTTAAACTACTAGAATATAACAAGCTGATAAATGAGCACAAACAACAGCACCACACCAATCTAATCATGAAGTCTATCAACAAACCGAGAGAACTATTCAGCATTGTCCAAAAGCTCACTAGGGATACCACACAACATTGTACCCATCATCTTGATCCACAGGAATTTGCTGACTACATGAGAGTGAAAAATCATACCCAGACATGCTCCACCACATGACAAATGGATGATTATGAAATGAAAGAGCAACATCATACCTGGGAGGATTTCAGCATACCATCAGAACACCAAGTAAAAGACATAATACATGGCCTCAACACAACAACCTCACCATCAGACCCTTGCCCAGTGGCTTGGATAAAAGTCACAAGAAGCGAGCTATCCCAGCACATTCACAAAATCGTCAAAGATTCACTCCAACAAGGATACATGCCACAGTCCCTCAAGCACACCATGATACGACCAATACTGAAAGGTAATAACCTAAGCCCATCTGAGCCAAAATCATACTGTCCCATCTCCAGTTTACCATTCCTTGCAAAAATAGTAGAAAAGACAGTGCAAAATCAACTTCAGGACCACATTGACATGAATGCCCCACTGGACGTTCATCAGCATGGATTTAAACTCCGGCACAGTATGGAAACGCTTCTTACATCACTCTTTGACAACCTCATAAGAGGTATAGATAATATAAAGAATGGATTCCTACTAGTATTCATAGACATTTCGGCAGCCTTTGACACAGTGTCCCACACTAGACTACTACAGCGCCTGCAACAGATAGGATTGCGCAAGAACACTCTGAAATGGTTCACATCGTACCTGGAAGATTGAAACAGCAAGTCAAATGCACCCAAAAGAAATCATTGCAGTTCCCCGCAACGCAAGGAATACCTCAGGGATCTGCCCTGTTATCAATGCTTTTCAATATTTACATCCAACCCATATGCAACATCATCAGACGACACAAACTCCACTATCACATATATGCTGACGACATCATGGTGTATACTCCAATCAATCCACTGGCACTTAACACCACAATTATAACTAAATGCCTTGAAGACATGAATGTCTGGCTCATAGACAATAACCTGACAGTCAACTACGATAAAACTGAGGCAATGTTCGTCACAAGGAACCCTAGCTTAATTCCATCACAGAATATCAGCATTCTAAACAAACTTATAATAGTTAAAGATGAAGTTGGGTACTTGGGCATTACAATGGACAGAGCTCTGTACATAAAATCTCATATCGCCAAAACCACGAACAAGGCCTATCAACGTTTGAGGACCATAAGAAAGATAAAACCACTACTCCGCCAGGACCACTTCTGCACAGTATGCCAAGCACTCATCACACCTCTGCTTGATTACAGAAATTCTTTATATCAAGGCCTCTCCCAGCAGACCTTACACCCACTCCAAATGGTGCAAAACACACATCATCACTGACACCTCAAGATCAGAACACATCACCCCTATCTTACAGCAACTACACTGGCTACCAATGGTAGCTAGAGCAAAATTTAAAACAATCTTGATCATCTTCAAGATCATCCACCATCTTTCAGCAGATGTACTACAAGAAATTGTAACAAGGAACATCAGTAACAGACCAAGAAGGAACAATTATGACAACATGATCAGCACACCTTCAGGATATCACAAGACTAAACAAAATACGTCAAGAAGAGCTCCATCACTAATGGCATCCACACTATGGAACTCCCTCCCAACGAGCCTAAGGGAATTAGAAGACATCACAGACTTCCGCAAGGCCCTTAAAACTCTGCTCTTCACAGAAACTTACGAGCAGATAGACAACAGTCCCGAGCAGATAGACAACAGCCCCCACCCGAGCGGGATTGCAACATAAACTCCACTGCAAGCTCAATACTTAACCAACCCAGTTAGACTCACGACACCATCATGATAAATGTAACCCTCATATTGTGTTGTCTTAATGTTGTTAAATACTCTCATGTTAAATGTTGTAAAGCACCCACATGTTAAATGTTACCCAATTGTGATGTGATGTAACCACTTTGATTGTAGGATAAGGTGGTATACAAGTATATCTAAATAAATAAATACATAACTATTATTTATTGAGGCTTATGGATCAGGGTAAGGGATGTATCTTGTATCTATTAATATCATATTTGGATATGCAAAAGTTTTTGTATTTTTGTATCTTTGTTCATTGATGACATGCTTTGTACCTTATCCTGAGTGTTATTTTATTCCTCTAAAAAGAACTCATAACTAACTAAATAATTAACTAAATAACATAACCCCCATACTGGCCAATATATGCAAAAATGCCTATTCTGCCATTAGTACAAATTCTTACCTGTGTATAGCCCAGGAAGTTTTATAATCACTTATTTATGAATTGTTTTTGCCATAGAAAAGGCTTATAAATTTTCCCTTTAGGGACAAACATTGTATTCCTTTAAGCTTACAGGAAGGTCCTTTCCTTGTATCTTAGAGGTGAGGTATACAAAAATATTTTACAGTAGGTGTCATCTGAAATCCTTTGGTAGAAAAAGACAATATAGTATGTAAAAAAAATAGTTACTTTTTTTTTGTCTTGTGAAAATAAAAGTTCAAATTTCTACTTTTTGCTAGCTATAAAGTGCATATTAGTGTTTCCTTTGGATAGGGAAGTGTAGGAAAATAGGTTCTAGCTCGACGGCAGGTCTTGAGTAGGATTCCCTGGCATGGACTGTATTTATAGCCTTTGAGGTGTTTCTAGTAGAGGCCTGAAGTGACCCTTTAGGGACTTTTTGATGTCACGCTGAAAGAATTGCTTTTCGTTGACTTTAATAGATTATTACTTCTCACCTGAAATACATCTCTGAAAACGAAACAGTGGAAGGTCTTATTTGGTCATTATGACCCATAGTACCACAAGACTGCCACTAGGGATCAGAGATGCCATTTTGAACACCTGGCCAGTGATGAGGCAGAACAGACTGGACATTGCTCCTCTTTTCTCTCTCTCTCTCACCCCCTCCCCTCCACTAAATGCTATAGATAGGCCCGGTAATTGTGAATATGTCTCTTCAAGGCAATAGTGATTGCTTGATGGGACAAAGGACATGGAATGTCTACTGGGTGATCTGACTAGGGGAGTCTTTCTTGGCGGGATCAGGGATGGGCCTTACTATTATAAAACTTCTGGTCACTTTAAGATGGTCTTGGGGAGCATTGGGTTGCAAATACATATACATTCCTCCAGAGCCCTTTTTAAAATACTGCTGGAATTGAGCATATCCCATCCTGAATGTTTCCATTCTAAACTCCATGTGTTTTATAAAATGGGCCTTCATGTGTCATAAAGTCATTACTTTTGGACAGCAATTCTTTGCTTACAGCCCATATGTAAACTGCTTTTCACCTTCAGAGTTCGTTATTGACTTGAAACACATGACATCCAATAATCTATCATCTCTCAATGTATGAAAGCAATAAAGACGAATGATAGTGTATAAATTAATCTTTAATTTAAAGAAAACAAAAAAATATGAATTAATAATACTATAAGCTCTGAAGTATATTTCCATCTTCTATTGGGAGATAGTCATCATTCATCTATTAATTCATTATTTTCAGATTTTGCAACTCATGGAAAATACTGCTACCTGGCTTATCAATGGCTGTCATCACTCTAACCATAACACACAAAGCAGATCATATCAAAGGGCAGACTACATCGGCCATATGGTATTTTTCTGTTGACATGTTTTTATGAGAATTTTCATTGAATTCCCATTATGTGGCGAGTTAAATTCAAAATTATTACGCTAGTCCTAAACGTCCTGAAGGGTAATGCTACAAGTTATCTTTTTTT